>JAVANC010000029.1:20485370-21685370 GCA_033319125.1 Parnassius glacialis | reverse complement strand
AGATTTGCAATTTGGGCATTGCATGGCATTGCTGACTTTTAGCTCAATACTAATATGGGCATGGTCCTTTCGACTAACAAAATATCACTCTCCTCCCCCTAAGATAAGGTCACGTAGGGATTTTTAACTCCCCCTCCCCTTCGGGACCCTTACGTAATTAATGAATGACCCCTAAACGGAAGAAGAGTCTTTTACCTAGAAACTGGTCTGCGAGATATTACACGTTATCCGAGATCCCATTGCGCCACAATCAAAAAGTCGTCATAAATTTTAATGATAATAGAATGACTTATTTTCAGGTCGCCGTAGCTCTACCAGTTCCTCATCATCCGGCGCGGAAGAAGAAGAGAAGAAGCGAGAAGAAGTTGAGATAAAATTAGCCGACACAAGGGAACAGATGAACAAGCTTAGGTTAAGCAGGTAAAGAGCAGTTTCATCACTTATAGTATGTGCCAAATCGATTGAGAAAAACGGACAATGACCTTTCGGTCGTTTAACCAGGGGTTACAAACCTTCAATATATAGGCACATTTTATATGTAGTACTTTCTTTATTTATAATGATTTTTTTATAATGATTGATATAATATATATTTATTAACTATTATTAAAAAGTTATGTGAAAGATCGCTGTAGAAGAAAAATCATCTATTGTTATAAAGTACTTTATTCATTTAACAACAAAAAACATTAATTTATAACACATATAAAGATTCGAGTGATAACGACACCGAATAAGTACGTACTTATGCAAAAGATAAAACTTTATTTTTAATATTATATAAGAACTTTATTTTTATTCGGTGCAATCATCACTCGTATCTTCACTTGATGAACTATCTGTAACATTAATTATAAAGCGATCTGCAGTTTGGTCAATTCTATCATCCATGCCACGCATTTTTTGTTCAACCTTAAGGACATGCTGAACACAGTTTTTCCATTTATCTGGCGTGATTTGAGTTAAACCATCTTTAAGTAAATTTTTAACATCTTTTAACTTGAAAGTTGTATTTTTTCGTGCAACGTACCCTTTCACATCTGCCCACACAAGTTCAATGGGGTTAAGCTCACAGTGATAAGGAGGTAACCTTACCACTGTGATGCTTTTTTCTTTTGCCATCTCGTCGGTGACGTAACTTCGATAGTTATCTTTAACTGCCTTTATTTTTTCCATTAAGTGGGTCTTTGTGTCCGAGGGCACGTATGCGATCTGTTTAGATTCTAGCCATTCCTGCATATTTTGTTTCCGCCAAGACATTGTTGGGGTTTTTTCTAAACGTCTGGAGTGGTAACTAGCGTTATCCATAACTATGACATCGCCGCTTTGCAGTTTTTCTATTACTTTTCTAAACCAGTCCTCGAAATGGAGAGCGTCCATACTCTCATGGTAGTCACCAGTAGATGATGATTCAAATACCCAATCACATCCCTCCAAAAAGCCATTTTCATTGCCAACGTGTACAACTATTAATCGCTTTCCTTTACCCGAAGGGGCTTTCGCGCCAGTAGAGTAGCCTTCTAACCGTGATTGACGAGAAGATTCAATTGTGGTGTCTTCCCATACCTTTCCCATAGTATGACCTGCGTTAATCCATGTTTCGTCAAGGTAAAAAATGTTACGTCCCTCGTTTCTTAATATTTGTATTTCTCTCAAATATCTGGTACGCCACAGAACTATCTCTGGGCGATCTATTAGACCACTTTTTCTGTTTCTCTTTATATATTTGAATTTTAAATGGCGCAACACACGTCGCAGGGAAGTTTTGCTCAAGTTTGGCAACTGGTCATCTTGATTTATACTGAGCAAAATTTTGTCTAAAGTCGGTAATTCTCCTGCAAGAAAGAACTGATGCACTTTCGCTCTTATAGCCGATTTATCAAAATCGTCCAACTTGTCAATTACAGACTTTTTTCTTTTATTAATTATTCCCTTTTCTGGTATTTTATGGGAATCTCTATACACGCTTAATACGCGATATATAGTGCTCTTGCTGACTCCTGAGATCTCCGAAACCTTTTCTACCATATTAACGTTTGAAGGATACACGTCTTCGGGCCAGGTGTTTTTGACATATTTGTATACATTAATGATAATCTCTTGTTCCCCGACCGACAAAGTGGTAGGTTTTCTCTTTTTTACTGGTGACGTTAAAGGTGCTCCAGAAGATGGGCCTGTAAATAAATGACAAAAATATACTACCATAGTACTACATCACATAAATACATATTGTTTTAGAAAATAAATACCACATGGTCACATAAAAAGAGCGCTTTAAGAAATAGAAAGGCTACGTCGTCGCATTTGTACCTATTTGTACGTACCTGCTACGTTTATTATGGGTCGGCGACGTCTCTTTCCACTTGATGTTGAAGGACCGGGTCCTTCACCAAATTCTCCTGAACTCATGTCGATTTAGTAACGACCGTCACAGTAAAACTAATATAACAGATTCAAAAAACAAAAACTTAACGATATAACAAATTTAACAGTAAAAACTCAACTAAAACAATGCAATGAATGCTATGAATTACCCGAGACGTACACACGCAAGCGCTATCCGAACACGAATGAAAACAAAATGGCGGACCGGCCCAAAAAAGGTGACGCATCTCTGGCTGCCATTGTCACGTTTCTTTTAGAACGAACTGACGTAACGCGCGTTTTGTTTATTTTAAAGGGATGAATTTGCAAAAGCTCAATATGGTGATTATATTGCTTCAAATATTTTTTTAATATGAAACTGTTATTAAATGAATTGCTGCGTTACTTACCATAAATTGAAATATAAAATATAACACATTTTTCGCGATGTACCGTAAGATTTTACTATGTTTATAGGAACCACAGACAATATTATTTAAGAAACAAAAAAACAAAACATATGTGCTGACCTAGAAGTGGGAATAATATCAATATTTAAATATTGTTATCACATCTAAATTGAGATTTTGTAAGTTACGCCTTTTGACACTCGGCTCATATCTGAGGTCATTGTCCGTTTTTCTCAATCGATATGGCACATACTATAGTCTCGTTCAGTTGTAAGAACGGCTGAAACGTGACTTTTGAATCATGTATGAATGAATCAATTCATACATATATTCTTCATCGTACACCATTATTGTATACATCAGTGATTCCCAACCAGTGGTCTGCAAGAGCTTAAATAAGGTCCGTGAAAGATTTGAATATTTTACCTTCCTAATTGTTTTAAATAACACATTTATTATTTTTTACTCTTACTCTTATTTTTTAACTTCACTTTACTAAGTACAGTTTATTATGTAATTATGTTAAAAGTTGTGATCATAATGTGTTGTTAGATTAACACAGTTATTTCTTTCACCTTGTGGTCCCTGCTAACCACGAAAATATTATACGTGATCCCTGATCACAAAAAAAAGGTTGGGAAACACTGGTATACATTATAGTGGCGATGTAAGAATATTCACTACACCATATCATCCCGTGGGTGTCGTAAGAGGCGACAGAGGGAATCAAATCAGGAGATCGATCGAAGCGACTTCCTAAGACTAAAAATAAAAAATGGGCTTGCCAAGTGTGGCAACTTTGTCAAATATTCCCCCCCATGAGGCAATCTATGGGAGAGACCTATGTTCAGCCTTGGAATTTATAGCCTGTAATGATAATGGCATCATCTTCATCTTTGAATGTGGTGGAGCCATGCTACAGCTATATTAGTAGTATAGTTGTAGTACGAATGGGTCGGCTCGACCGGGGAAGGACCACGCTCTCACAGAATACCAGCGTAAAATAGCAGCTTAACGCTGCTGTGTTTCGTATGGTGAGTGTAGAGAATCGGAGACCCTTTTTACTGGAAAAGAGACATTCCATCTTAGGCCTCACGGGTGACAACGCATCTGCATCTTTATTGAGGATAGATCTAGATTTCTGTGGATCACAACAACCACTTACCATCAGGTGGACTGTGTGCTCGTTTGTCACCCGATCCTATAAAAAATCCATCATTCAAGTAACTATGATAAATTCCCCCTATTATTATTATTACTCATTCGTGCTACAGCTATAACTACTAATATAGCTGCAGCATGGCTCTACCACGTATAAAAAATTATGTAACTATTGGGAAAATAATAGTTTTATTACTTGTAAGTTGTCACAAGGTCTCCCGCAGTAGACACTTGAGCCAATGTCAAAGCTTTCTAGATATTCCAAAGCTGCTTTGTTTTTAGGGTTCCGTACCCAAAGGATATCCAATAGGACCCTATTACTAAGCCTCCGCTGTCTGTCCGATCGTCTCTCTGTTTGTCTGTCAGCGGGCTATTCTCATGATCTATGATAGGTTCCTCTACTGGAAACGTGTATTATGATGGTACGGAACCCTTCATGCACGAGTGCGACTCGCACTTCGCCGGTTATTTTTTTGGTAATATTTGATTGCCAGTTCGTCACACCAATTATGTTTTAAATAATGTTACCAGTATGTGTATTTTGTGTCCAGGTTTAAATTGGAAAGGCTGGTGCATTTGCCGTTCTTTTCTCGTGTGGTCCAAGGCTGCTTCGTGCGGATCGGAATCGGCAATAACAACGGAAATCCCGTGTACAGGGTGAGTGTTCTAGTATTATAGCCTAGGTTGTTTTAATGTTGTATTTTAGTCTAAGAGTGTTGTAAGACTCACAAACAGGACACCCGCCACTTTTTTGTCACTAGGGCGGCGCCACTTGCAATGAGGTGAAATATTTGTCAGTTTTCATAGCAGGAAAAGTCTATTTGACTTTAAAGTGTAGAAATTAATGTATATGACGGGACCAGCACCATTGCACGTGCGGCGCGGTAGCCGTCGGTGCATTTAGACAGAATTCTTGTAAATAACACGTGTTCCGCACACCTGCACCATTGCACCTGTGGTGGCGCCCGTTTTGCTTGTATAAAACGGACGGCGCGGCCGCCGTTAAGACAGTCTTGGCTCTGACGTGGAACGGTACGCTTGTCATATTCCGTTACTAGTTTATCCTCGACTCGTTGGATAATTAGTTCGTGTAAACGAATTAATTATTATTCCTAACTACAAAATTAGTCTCTGTACTATACTCAATTACTCCTTTCTACATATATAAATTACTACACTTTTCTAAATATTAGTTATATTTTATACTAGCGATCCGCCCCGGCTTCGCACGGTTGATTTCTGGGTCTCGACAACAATGCCACCTACCGGGTCTAATTGTGAATCTAAACCATTCTCTAATCAATTTAATCACACACACAAAATTTCATCAAAATCGGTCCAGCCGTTTTGGAGGAGTTCAATCACATACACACGGACAAAAGAACTACATAATATAATATGCATGTATTATACATATTAACCTTCCTCTTGTATCATTTAGACCGACCGATCATTCAAACCACATCAAAATCCGTTGCGTAGTCTAAAAGATCTAAGCTTACAGACGGCGGGAAGCGACTTTGTTTTATACTAAGTATATTTTATTTTGTATTAATTTGATTAGAAATAGATGAACCAAACTAAGGAATATTCTTAAAAGTGGGAGAATTAAAATAAAGTTAAAAACTAAAGCTAAAAACTTGTTGTGCGTGTATGTACATACTATGAAGCAAATACAAAGAGGAGACGGCGTAAGCAACTGTGCAGTGTGATTCTAAGTAGGTCCTGACGTCATCATTGTGGGCGTGGCTTTAACTGTTAGTATACTGTCAGCATTCGTCCTGTGCGCGCTTATGTGTTGAAAATCGCAAATGGGTGTATTTTCGTAGTATTAAGAAGAAAAGGATGAAGTGTTGTGTTTTATCGTGTAAAAACTACTCTATAGACGCTCTGATGCTATGGATGGTATCACATTTTATTTGTAAGTAATTTTACACCTAATTTATTAAAACTAGTTTTAGATAATCTCTTTGCGTCGGCTTTCAAATATAATTAAATATATTCAAAACTAGATGGCGACACTTTGTGTCATGTAAACTAAGAATATAAAGATACGTAGAGCTCAGTATTGGTAAAATGATCATATGAAGGTTCTGAAATTTTAATCGCCAAAATATTCTTTTTATAGTATAATCATTTTGTGAACAGGCCGCCATCTATCGTCAACAATCGGCAACATCGATATGGAATGATTCGAATAGTTTTACTATTTATCGGTAGACGTAGATAGTGTAAATTGGGCGGGGCTTAACATCCCCTCACCCCGCAAATTGTCACGCGTTGTTACATAGTGAAATCTAATTACAACACCTCTTTGTATTTGCTTCATGGTACATACCCTAGAAACCGAAAAATTCATAATTATACAACTTTTAAGTGACGATGTCACTATGTAATCGTCTATGTAACAAATAAGTTCACCTCAGTCCCAACGAGCGACATCTGATAAGATTATTAGCCCTTAGTTGTAATTTGTCTAATCTCATGTAAGGGCTGTTAAAATTATAAAACTATCCAAATTTATGAATAAGATGTCTGCTAATTTGGACTAACGAATCCTACAATTGTTTTTATTTAATATTTTGATGTAACTTCGGAAAAATAGGGTACATAGGACGGACTTAATGCCATTTGGCATTCTCCGCCAGTCAACCTTGAGTGTAATTAATTTAATAAAATCCAAACCCAAGAATACCACAAAAATAAAATCAAAGGTGATAATATCTAAGTCCGCTACGGTTACACGTTAGCATACTTTACATTTCTTTAAAATATTTTCAATTCCTCGGACTTACAAGCATCCTTAGAAACTTTTCCTTCACCACCAATAATGTGGTAATCTGACATTTACCTACATTTTTGACTTGACATCCCTATCGGTAATTTACGGCTTTTTACTGTGACAGATTTTATAATTAACTATTCAATTTAGACTATCGACAGTGGTATATATATTTTATATAAAATAAGGGTGACAAACGAGGACACAGTCCACCTGATGGTAAGTGGATCCCGACGCCCATAGACACCTACATTAGTCTTCCATAAAGAATAAAAATGCAGACGCGTTGTCGTCCCTGAAGACTTAAGATGAAATGCCTTGTTTCCAGAAAAAAGTGTCTCCAGTTCTCTACACTCACCATAAAAACACAGCAGCATTAAGCTGCTATTTCACGCTAGTGTTCTGCAAGAGTGTGGGTCCATTCCCGATCGAGTAGAATTATTCGTGCTACAACTATAATATAGCTGCAGAATGGCTCTACCACTTTTAAATAAAAATTAAATAACTTAAATTAAAAGTTTCACAAACCCTAGAAACAAAAAGAAATTATGACCTTCAAATGTCTGAACAGATTTTCTTGAAACACAGCTAGGAACACTCGATTAAGACACCAAAGGAAAAAACTTAACCAATATTGGTTTAATAGCTATGATGCCAGACACACAGGTACACACTACAAACTTACAGCACCCCTTCGTTTTCGTCAGGGGTTAATAATCGACTATAACATACGTACGTCATTTTCATATCATACGTCAATTTTTCGACAGTAGTACATCGTGTTTGTTTTTTTTTTCAGGTGGCGGAAATTATTGACGTGTACGAAACGGCGAAGGTGTACAACCTGGGCAACACGCGCACCAACAAGGGGCTGAAGTTGCGGCACGGGACACAAGACCGCGTGTTCCGACTCGAGTTCGTCAGCAACCAGGTGCCCCACGTGCCCCACAATTATCACGCTACCGTTACAGCCTATTAAAGTCCACTGTTGAACATAGGCCTCCCCCAAGTAAAGCCACAAAGCACGGTCCTAAGCCGGCTGCATCCATCAACTTCCTCCCCCATAGATTGCCTCATGGGGAGATTTTGCCATAGTTGCCTCGCTTGGCAAGCGGGTTGGCAACAGCAGTTTTTATTTTTTATTTTAAGACATTATTAGGAAGACGCTGCCGCCCATCTCCTAATTTGTTTCCCTCTGTAGCCTCTTACGACACCCACGGGATGATATGGAGTAGCGGATATTCTTACACCACCACACATGGTTACTATATTACCCATCGATCACTAATAAAAAACTAGATACACAATCCCATGCAACAGTTCTCTAAAAGTTGTCGCCAATTGTTTTGACGTAATTCTAATTGAAATAAATATACATTAATGTAAATTCAACCTTAAATGCATTGCCTAAAGTTGCATTCACAAAGCTACGTACAAATTTAAAGTGCACCCAAATGTTAGAGTGGGCGCTCATTCGGTAAAGATATTTTTTGTCACCGATTGTGTATCTAGTTTTTTATTAGTGATCGATGCCACTACCGTATATATGGGTGTCGTAAAGGGGACGATGGGAGACGGACTGCAATCAGGTACCTCTCGTGCCCATTGCTGGTCTTTTATGTGTTAATAAAGATGTATCGGTATTGGTTATCGATATATTTTTTAATTCGGCAATGTTTTTAAGTCAAAGACTAGTTTTTATTAAATTACAATTGTTCAAAGCTGATAAAATCTACACCGATCAAAAACAAGATCTTCTCAGAGAAAAACCCGCAAGTAACTTTGGGGCGTTTTATTTTATTTTTTACAATTGGACCGTCCTGTGCATAAATGTTTAAAGCCACAATAAAAAATATAATTATTCAGTTTTGTAAATTTTTCTTGTAACAAGCTGTATTATAATTTATAACCTGTTATAAAAAAATAATGTAGATTTTAGGATTATTTGTTATTTTTCAGAAGTCTTTCATACTTGGAAATAAACTTAAAAAAAGAGCATATGGATCATTATTTTGGCCACATTGTAGCTTAGATCATTTCCGCAAAGCATGTTCCAATTTCATTTTTAATTACTATTTAAATACATATTAAATAAATACAATATGTTTATACTATGTATCGTGAATGGGGTTAGTGGCCGAAACAAGTCATCATGATCATCATCATCATTACAACCCTTCACAATTCCACTGCTGAACATAGGCCTCCCCCAAGTAAAGCCACAAAGCACGGTCCTAAGCCGGCTGCATCCATCAACTTCCTGCATATCTTATCAGCTTTTCACTCCACATAGTAGGCATTTATTATTGGCTAATTGTCTCATATGTTATAAATTATCTTTGACAGGAGTTCACAGACAATGAATTCCAGAAATGGTACAAAGCCATAAAGGACGCGAACAAGAAACCACCCACCATGGACTTTGTTAGGGGCAAGATCAGCGAGGTGAAAGAGGCACTCATGTATGAATTTAAAGTGAGTTAATATAATGCTACTGTTAGTATTCCTGTAATTATAGTTTTTTTTTTTAAAATAGGATAAATGACAAACGAGCACACAGTCCACCTGATGGTAAGTGGTTGCTGTGGCCCGTAGACATCTACATATATCCACGTTTTCGAATCGAAATGGAGGTGCGTTGTCAGCCGTGAGGATTAAGATGCAATGCCTCGTTTCCAGTTAAAAGGGTCTCCGCTTCTCTACACTCACCATACAAAACACAGCAGTGTTAAGCTGCTATTTGACGCTGGTATATACGATGTTTCGTCTATTATAAAGTAAATATAAAATACGTTAAAGTTTAAATTAAATTACGTGTCAACGAAGTAATATAACAGTGCAATAATAATAATAAGCTACAGCAAACATAAAAATCTGTACACCTACCTACCCACCTATATTGAAGTGCGATCAATCCAGCGGATCGGCCCGAGAACTGAGGTAAGCTAAAATTTTATGAAATTTTAAATATTTGAACCTCAATAAGATCAACTTTTTGTAATTCAAGACTGAATTTGGAATCAACGTGCATTGGGAACATAAGGGAACCCACTTCATCGTATCACAACGCACAGGAGCTTAATGCTGCTGAACACAGCAGCATTAATCTGCTATTTTACACTTGTATTCTGTGAGAGCATGGTCCTTCCCCGGTCGAGCCGACCCATTCGTGCTACAACTATACTAATATAGCTGCAGTATGGCTCTACCACATAAAATTAGTTTAATTTAATCCTTTAATTGGAAACTATCACAAGCATCTTTTTTATGAAAATTTACCCAGAAGTACCCAGCAGACCAATGAGCTACAACAAATAGATAAATATTGAATCTTTATTTACAGGAAGAAGACATAGAGAAGATCGTAGCAGAGAAGGAAAGGTTCCGAGCTCACCCCACCAACTATGCGATGAAGAAGACGCAACTGATGAAAGAGAGAGACGTAGCACAATTGAGGTGAAAATTTTCACGAAAGTTACAGTTATATTATTGCCAAATGTTGTAAGATAGCTTGCTTTTCTCTGATGGACGTTTATATTTTTGTTTTTTTTTTGTCTGTAACTAACTATAGGTAACAATTTGTTTATTATAAACTATTTTTCAACATGGTAGAGCCATGCTGCAGCTATATTATGGTTGTAACACAAATGGGTCGGCTCGACCGGAGTAGGATCACGCTCTCACAGAATACCAAAGTAAAATAGTAGCTTAATACTGCTATGTTTCGTATGGTGAGTGTAGAGGACCGAAGACCCTTTTTACTGGAAACGAGGCAATCCATCTCAGTCCCCAGTGGTGACAACGCATCTACATTTTGATTCTTAATCGAGGATAAATGTTGATGTCTATGGGCCACAGCACCCACTTATCATCAGGTGGACTGTGTGTGTTTGTTTGTCACTCCTATTCTATAAAAAAATCTAGCTACCTGTCCCGGGTCCAATGTGAACCTAAACCATCCAGGGCCTCACTCGACCACACACAAAAAAGTTTGCAGATCAACCTTGATATCTAAATTATTTGTAAATAATATCAACTAAGTAATAATTTTTATTTCAGAGGGGACGATGAATTAGTAATGGAATTGAACGCCAAAATCCAAGAGTTGGAAGACAGAGCGAGTCAGTTGGACAAGACGAGGACATCCTCCATCCAGAGCATATCCTACATCAATAACAGGAATCGGAAGCTCAACGTGGAGACTGCGGAGAAGGCCATAATGGAGGAGGTGAGAAAAAAAACTTAATATTCCTTTTACTGTCACTCAAGTTTCTATTGTAAATAAATACCGTGTTTTTTAAAGAATTATAACTACATTTGCATTTTATTAATTTAAACTAGCGAACCGCTCCGGTTCCGCACGGTTGATTTCCCAAGATCTCGATAACAGCGCCACCTACCGGGCCCAATTGTGAATCTAAACCATTCTCTAATCAACTTAATCACACACAAAATTTCATCAAAATCTGTCCAGCCGTTAAAGAGGAGTTCACTCGCATATACACGGACAGAATAATTATATAATATATATGTATTATACATATAAACCTTTCTCTTGAATCATTCTGTATATTGATGAAAACCACATCAAAATCCGTTACGTAGTATTAAAGATCTAAGCGTACAGACGGCACGAAGCGACTTTGTTTTATACTGTGTAGAGATGTATTAAATTTACTATGTATTAAGTTTTGGCATAAGGAAATCCACTACGACATATCATCCAGTGGGTGACGTAAGAAGGCGACAGAGGGAAAATAAAACTGGAGATGACCAGACGCATCTTCCTGATGACAACTCAAAACAATAAAATATCTATACAAATAAATAAAATTGGATTGTCTGTTTGTAATGTTCAAATAACAGCTTTTTACTAAATGCATATGAAAGTATATATGATACTCATAACAAACACATAATTTTTAAAATTTTTGTCTGTCTGTCTGTTTGTTCCGGCTAATCTCCGAAACGGCTGGACCGATATTTCGACGGAACTTTCACTGGCAGATAGCTGATGTTCTAAGGAGTAACTTAGGCCACTTATATTTGAGAAAAAGAATTAGGGTTCCGCGCAACATAATTAAAACCCTAAATTACACGCGGGCAAAGTCGCGGGGAACAACTGGTTAATAATAAAATAGATAATAAATATACAGGGTTATTTTTCAAAGAGTAGTCAAATTTTAAACTAACATTCAAATATACAAATAATGATGTACCGTTATTGCATTTTTTGAAAATACGAGTAAGGCCGGCCACATACATACGGAATTTCGTTTCGGAATTTCGAACGGGTCGGCCACACACATACGAAATCCCGTTTTGCCCGCAAAATTTCGAACTGAAAACTACCGTTCGTGTGTGATGGGTCATAGATTTTATATGGACTTGCTGCGTTCGGAATTCCGAATCGGAATATCGAAACGGAATCCCGAAACCTAATTCCGTATGTATGTGGCGGGCCTAAATAAAGCTTCTACATTTATTTGAAATTATCCCAAATTAAATGTGACTTATGGGCAACAACGTTTTTGCCTACGGATCGACCATTACGAATGTGTGCGTGCGCAGAAAATCGGTCAAAATAGTGCATTACCACGCATTTTGAATTTAAAAGATAAAAAGGACAGAATTAATGAGATTTGTTTTTGTTAATTTTATTATATCACTTATACTAAAGCTTTTTTGGAAATTTGGCCGGTTATTGCAAAATAACCCTGTATTTGTAATAAATATCTAGTATGTATATCTAACCATTTAGAAATGAAATACCAAAAAGATGGTGAAAATTAAGTACTAATTTTAGCTTTGTGATCTTTTGTCAGGTGAAAGCAAACAAAGGCAAGAAGCAAGACGACCCGTTCACAAGGCGGCATACAAAACCCGTTATGAATTTCAAGTCACATCAAGGCGGACGAAGTCAGGTATGTGTCGATTAATATTTACTAAGTTCCCAAGTAGGAAACCTATCTTTTTCTTTTATAGAATAAGGGTGACAAACAAGCACACGTGCCACCAATATACGGTGGTTTTTGTAAACAACGATCATTTGTTGTAAATCATCTGCCGACTTCCAAAAAGGAGACGGTACTCAATTCGAGTGTATGTTTTTTTTTTATGTGTGTTACCTCATAACTTTGTACTGGGGGAACCGCTTTCGATGATTCTTTTTTTATATGAAAGCTGATAGTTCTCGTGTGGTCCCATATGAATTTGATCAAGGTCAGACCAATGGTTATTGAGTTATTCTTAAATAACTTATATTGAAGTCGGCTGTACAAAATTTTTAATTTTAAATTATTTTGATTATAACATCGTGTTCTCTGTTTAGTTAAAATTGACTAGAGCTAGATTATGCTATATCTAGATTTTAGCTTTCCTATCTTTTAATTTTATTCTGGGTGCCATATCATGTTTAATAAATTAAAACTTGGATAAACATGCTTTGATGTAATTTTATTTTTTAAATATAGGTGACATGCTAACACTGTCTACCTCATTGTAAGTGGATGCTGTGACTCGTAGACATCTACATCTATCCTCCTCATCCTCTCATCAAAATGCATTCCTCAGGGTTGACATCAAATGTGTTGTCATTCCTGAGGAGTACGATAGAATGCCTCGTTTCCAGTAAAGTGTCTCCGGTTCTCTACACTCATCGTACGAACACAGCAGCATTAAACTGATATTTTATTCTGGTATTCTGTGAGAGCGTGGTCCTTCCCCGGTCGAGCCGACACATTCGTGCTACAACCATAATATAGCTGCAGCATGGCTCTACCTATATGAAGCACCAACTTTCAAATAAAAAAAAATCATCAAAATCGGTTCACCTAGAAAAAAGTTCTGAGGTAACACATTTTTTTTTTATAGAATAGGGTGACAAACGAGCACCCAGTCCACCTGATGGTAAGTGGTTGCTGCGGCCCATAGACATCTACATCTATCTTCTATTACAAATCAAAATGCAGATGCGTTGTCACCCGTGAGTACTAAGATGGAAAAGAGGCATTCCCTTTTCCAGTAAAAAGGTTCTCACAAAAAAAATGCAGTTCAATTGAGTACCTCCTCCTTTTTTTGAAGTCGGTTAAAAAGCAGATGCTTCTAGAATTTGTACTATATTTTTTTTTGTTTTTATATAAACAACAGGAGTTTGCAAGGAACGAGGAAGCAGCCGCTGTTGATGCGCAGAAGGAGAAAGAAGAAGAGGAAAGGGCGGCGAGAGAACGACAGGAACGGGAACGACTGCTTCTAAATGTACGTTACTACCATTTTTTTTACTTCTTATCTATACATATAAATAAAATTGAAGTGTCTTTTTGTAATGTCAAAGTAACAGCTTTTTACTAAATGAAAAAACAAAAAAAAAATATTGTTTAAATTTTTGTCTGTCTGTACGTCTGTCTGTTTGTTCTGGCTAATCTCCGAAATGGCTGGACTGATTTTGACGGGACTTTCACTGGCAGATAGCTGATGTTATAAGGATTAACTTGGCTACTTTTATTTTAGAAAATGAATTAGGGTTCCGTGCAATAAAAAATATAATATATAAATAATTTCATGAAGTAATAATATATAAATAATTTTCAAGTAATGCCAGTATTGTACTAGGGGCTAGAAAAAAAAATATTTTCGGATAAAATGTAGCCTAGATCCTATATAAGCTATATTTTATCCGAAAATATTTTTTTAAGTTAATTATATATGTAGTTTTTAATGATTATCTCATAAATTTGAGATATAAAACAAAATCGAACTAAACTTTTAAGTTTTCCATTTTAACCCTAAAAAAGTTCTACTTTATCTCCTATCTCTAAAGTTTTCATGAAATATCGATTTTTAACTTTTTTTTAATACAAAACTAAAACTGTACATATTAAAGAATAACTTATAAACTTTATTTATATTGAAGTGATTGTAGTACATGGGTGGGACATTACATTGTCTGTACCATCTATAAAATATGACCTTCAACCTAGTGGATGTAGCTCTGCACTCCTAGCTAGGTTACAGAATAACGTGTATTAAGGAGTAACAGCGTGTGGGAATAAAGCCAATATGTTATAAGTTCGAAGCCAAGCTGAGCCTTCTGCTCAAGTACAGACCATGTTTCGGAGACGAATGTTATTGCAGTATCATCTGCAAATTATATAATCTTAACATTTGGGATATTAAGGTTGCATAGATAGTTGATAAACACTAAGAATAGAGTGGGACCTAATATACTTCCTTGTGGTACTCCGTAATAGATTGTTAGGTCGTTACTATTGTAATCATCAATCCTGACAGTCTGGGAGCGATTTGTGAGTTGACTTTGAAAGAGAGCTGTATTGCTAACTACAAATTGACGGTCTTAATTTTTTTTTGTTTACAATTTAATTTTACAGAAAGAAGGATGCCCATTTTTCACCTGACTATGTATAGAAATGAAATAAATCTTAAAATTCAGCTAATTGAATTCTTGATTAAATACGCGTATCACAATGTTAAAAGAAATGCAGGAGAAAAATATTTTTAATATTTATTTATGCTTATTCTACGTCAAGGGTAAACTTATTACCACCATATTTAATATTATAATTAAATAAATAAATAATGTAGTATGTCATTGAGTGCATACGAGTGAAACTGATTTTTTTGACATTTAACAGTTCTACGATTGGCATCGGCGCAGTCGTTCATTGTTGTCAAAGAGAATATAATCACTTGTTGTATTTGCGTCTCGTTGTGTATTGTCCCATTTTGTGTGTTTTTCATTGATCATATAGAATAAAAATATGTAGGGATACACAAGATTTTTCTCTATACTGAGAGATTTTTCTCAGAGGAAGTGGTGATAGAACATTAATAAGAGATAGAAAAATTAAATATTTGGTAATGGCAAATCCTAACCTAAAGAGTAACATTAATATTTTTGGGCTTCGTAGCATTTAAATCGTAAAAATGACTACATGACATTATTTTCTAAACTTATAGAAAGTTTTTCTACTATACCTTATAACTATACATAAACTTTTACTATCAGGTTTTTAAATGTATGAAAAGTGGGCATGGTTCTTTGTTACTGGATGGTTAAAATAATATTCAACAAAGTACCGCAAACAATCTGAGATCTTCCTATACAAACATTTAAGAAAAATTATACCAGTGGCTTCTTCAAAATACATTTTACTTGGTGAAATGAGTTTTTAAATTACTAATGACAACTTTTTACAAGACTAGTTGATAAATTGACAATTTTATTATTAACTGACATGGTATTTAATTTTCTGTGTTTGTTATTTTTTTATTACAATATGACATTTTTATATAATGGAATGGATTGTTTGTTGTTGTTGAATTGATAATTGTTTTTGATATGTTAATTTTATGAAACAAAACTTGCAAAGAATAAACAAATTTGCATGTCTCCATTAGGGACTTAGTATGTAATACATAGTATATAATAGTGTCTCATGTAACATACATACTAAAAAGCAAATAAATAAATAAATGCATTCACTATTTATTTCTGTTTAATAAAAATTAAAAATAACACAATTTACAAAAAAAATTACAAAATTGTAGAATGCAGTTACAAGTTCACATTATTGTAATATAATTTTCCTTCACCGTCTTGTTCTGAAATAATTACCACAACGTACAGAATCACGATACCGATAAAGGTTCGCAGAATGATTGCCCTAGCAAGTTTGCCTTGTACAAAGACCTCTACTACGAAATAGGTAATTTAGAACAAAAACTGTCACAGCTGTAGATCGCTCAGGTGCCGGCTGGGCGGGCAGCTGGCACGGTATATTTACCGCGTGCTAATGCCTCCAGGGAATGCATGATATTTCATAAAACTGAGGGACTATTAGCTTCGTTTTCATAGAGATAGGAGGGATAATAAAAGCCCTTTCTCAAAAATTGGTCCCTTGAGCCCTTGTAAAGTCGCTTGTGAACAGTTCAACTTATGCTGTTTTTTTACGTAATAATGTTACATACTTATCTGAAATAACTTCAAATCACGTTAACGAATTACGCACATAAATAATGACAGCGTTTTCTTAGTGACATTAAACAAAATCACTGTTAGATTATCGAAAACAACGTTCGCGGTTTACAAAACAAAGAACAAGTGTTCTCGTCCGCTCGCAGTTAACTAAAGAAATTATGGAATATGGACCGTAACCTAGTGCGCATTGTATTAATATGAGAGCGCGTTTAGTAGTATACAAGAGAAGTCTTTGACCTCACTTCGTTATTTATTTTATTTTCTACCCTCATTCTTAACAGTAAGTTAGTAGTCTTTTAGTTATTGCTACTAAAATGTTCTTTATTTTTAATTTCAGCAACAAAACGAAGTGGAGAAACCGAAGAAGGACAAAACCAGCACCGACAACGCGAGCCTGTACTCGCTCCATGATTTCGATATTAATATCGATTTGGACCTGCCCGTTGCGAGTGCGTATGCCTATATTAGTAAAAGCAAAAATACAGCCCACGTCCCATTGCTAGGCAAATTCCTCGTCATTTCTGAGAAGTTATGAAGTTTTATACATGGTAGAGCCATACTGCAACTATATTAGTAGTATAGTTGTAGTACAAATGGGTCGGCTCGACCGGGGTAGGACCGCGCTCTCACAGAATACCAACGTAAAATAGCAGTTTTAGACTGCTGTGTTTCGTATAGTGAGTGTAGAGAACCGGAGACCCTTTTTACATGAAACGAGCCATTCCAGTATTTCTCACGGGTGACAACGCATCTGCATTTTGATTCTTAATCGAGGATAGATGTAGATGTCTGTGGGCTACAGCATCCATTCACTATCAGTTGGACTGTGTGCTCGTTTGTCACCTTATTCTATAAAAAATAGCTATATGTGTATACTTACTTTCATTAGTTTCTTACACTAACTTTTCACACCATTTCTAGTAACTTTCTGTATTATTTGACCGTGTAGTAGCGATGTAAGAATATCCACTACCCCATATCATCCCGTGGGTGTCGTAAGAGGCGACAGAGGGAAACTAACCTACTAACAACTGTCTGCTAAACGTGGCAGGTTTTGCAAATATCGCCCCTTGAGGCAGTCTATGGATGAGGCCTATGTTCAGCAGTGGACTTTGATAGTAACGGACAACAGCCTTTCTGTTTGTTATTGAATTGAATACTTCTTTGGTTGCGTTGAGCAATTTTTGGTAGGGGAAATTCTATGGGTTCGCGTCACCGATGACCTCGACATGCTCGTAACTTATTGCGCTTGCGCCAGACTCGCGACGCGTAGTAAAGCGGCCTGTGTACATGTATACGCATATATCATTAAGTTTTCATTTCTGTCGGCTGTCTTTATGACTGCCTCTGTTTTTTTTTTAATTTTTTACGCGACAATAGCCTAATGGCAGGGTGTGGACCATAGATTCAAAAGGTCTTGAGTTCAAACTCGCTACAAGCATTTTAAGCTTACCATGAGCTGTCAAAGGGGATATTAGTAATGTTAATAACATTGGTAGTATTTTATTTTTATAATAATAAATAAATTTGAGGCATATCGTCTTTGTCTTCAGGGGTGACAACGCATCTGCATTTTGATTCTTAATCGAAGATAAATGTAGATGTCTATGGTCCACAGCATCCACTTACCATCAGGTGGACTGTGTGCTCGCTTGTCACGCTTATTCTATAAAAAAGTATTTTATTTTTATAACATAAAAGAATGAACAAATAAGTAAAAATTAGTAACTATTTATTTGTCTTTGCAGAAACGATCAGCTCCCAACCGAAGCAGGTTGCGGCGAAGGTCAAAGAAACCGGTCCCAAGCGATCCCTCAACCTCGAAGAATATAAGAAGCGGCACGGACTCATATGAGTGTACTATGGCGCATACGCGCGAACTTTGTGATAGCGCTCACTGGTGGGGGTTGACGGCTGGGGGAGGGGGGGGGGAGTGGACTGTAGAGCCCTCCAGGGAATGCATGATATTTCATAAAATTGAGGGGCTATTAGCTTCGTTTTCATAGAGATAGGAGGGATAATAAAAACCCTTTCTTAGAAATTGGTCCCTCGAGCCCTTGTAAGGTCGCTCGTGAACATTTCAAATGGCTACAACAAAAATATTTTAATAACGCCGTAACAATACATCTTATGCTATAAATAAGTCTGAATTAAAAAAAAAACAGTTAAAACTCGTAATATACTACCAAATACTTTTTTGTTTTTTTTTTCTGAAAGTTACATAGGAGTTCGATATTAATTATACTACAAGATGTGGGTTAATAGGCACAGCAACCAAGCATCATTTATTTTTATTTAATTAAACGTTACCATGAATAGATATATATTAGGAACGCGAGGACAATCACACACAAATCGACCTACAATTTGACTTTCTGCACTAGTGTCCGATCGAAGCTTCGGCTACGGTCAAAATGGGCTGTCGTTTTGGCTGGAGCCGAAGGTTTCTGGCGAGCGTCGAAATTGAACGAACTGTTACGAATGAGCTGCACTGTTATGAAAACGCTAAGAACGTGGCGACGCAATTTCAACTTCTAGAGATGATTAAATTTCTTTTTTTATATAGAATAAGGGTGACAAACGAGCACACAGTCCACCTGATGGTAAGTGGTTGCTGTGGCCCATATACATCTACATGTACCCTCGTTCGCGAATCAAAATGCAGATGCGTTGTCAGCAGTGAGGACTAAGATAGAACGCCTCTTAGAATGTCCCCTACACTCACCGTACGAAACACAGCAGCATTACGCTGCTATTTCATGGTGGTGTTCTGTGAGAGCGTGGTCCTTCCCCGGTCGAGCCGACACATTCGTGCTACATTCATATGCATAACTAAGTGCTCTAGTAAATGACTGGGTTCGTTTTAATACCTTCAAATACCATCGTCATCTATTTTCTATTGTTTTAAGCTGTCGCCAAAATCTCCCAAATACTTAGCAATGTGACGCATCAACTGGTGTTGCAGATGTACCTTTGCCTCCTCTTCCACAAAAAAAAAGTATAATCACACGCCGTCAAACCCCCCTTAAAATAAGTCGACATAAGTTATTATTATATTAGTTAATATTATTATTATTATATATCCTAGTTTTCTAGTGTTAGTTTCGCTAATTATTATGTATTTTATACGTTGTTAATAATATACCCGCCATGTTATATATCGAACGGATGCTTGTACAAAATGGCGGCCGCCATTGCATTACTTTGGTCGGCGAACTTCGCTTGTTTAGAGAGATGGAATATTGGTGACGTGTCTTAAACTTGAAAGATAATTTTCGTCAAAGCATGGTAATAAATGTATTAAATAGTAAATCTCAGTTAATTTGTTTTTTATTAATTTTTGAATTGATAACTCGTTTGGTTTACATAAGATATCTTTATATATATATTTTTTCTGCTGACGGCTTGACCAATTTTAATAGTTTTCATGGGATCACCTGGATGGTTCTGGATTTCTTTTCTTTTCTTTTCTTTTTTTTAAAAACGTTACCACCCACACTCGGATTTTCTCCTGTATCGTGGAGGCAGTTTACAAACATAAATTGCACGAGGACAAACATCTAGACCCGGAACAATTACTTGCACGCCATACACATACTTGTTCCGTGCGGGATTCGAACCCGGGGCCCCCAGTACAACAGCTCATTGCTAAGCCACTGCGCCACGGAGCCGTCAAAATGTTCCGTCAAAGCCGTCAAAATTTGGAATGGTTCACAGTATAATTATACTGGTTCTCTGTACTCTTCGGACTGCAACATAGCAGTGCAAGCACTGGTATTTGACGTCAGAAATAGGTTAAAGTGTGATATCTGCCCCAGACGAAATCCTAGGCATAATAGGTCTCGTACCACCTAGTGTATGATACGTTTGTTTTGTTGTATATTGTATATTGATTCTTTAAAAGTTTATTACCCGATTGCCTCTGAAGGAGGGTATTGTTTTTCGAGTGTATGTATGTACATATTCTTTGGCACGCTCTGTAGCCTAAACGACTTGATGCATTTTAACATAATATGGGATATGGTTACATTCGTTCTAATTGTGGGAGTGACATAGGGTATAATTTTTTCTCTTATTTCAGTAAACTTTTTTTAATTACTGTTTTAATAGTAATTTCTTATACTTACGCGAATACTACATATTAAATGAAACTAACTTTACGGATTTGAATCGTGTTTAATTATTTTTTTTTATTCCCGACGTGACCGTGGACGCTGCAAAGCATCCGAAACGTCTACTGTTTTAATAGGTAAGTTTTGCAACAACCACCCGATTATCAATTCAAAAATTACGCTAGCATACCTTATTTTTTGTCAATATATATAAATAATATTGGTAAATCCAATTGAGCATGCCTCCGCATTAAAAGAATTACGTATAGCATGATTATACGGTTTTTTTAAGTAGTTTAAATACACACAAGTTTTCACTAATAACCACTTCCAATTTCCGATAATTTTATGTCAAACTTCAATTTGAAAAAGTTTGGAAAATCCAAAGTGCACGACTCATAATACTCATATGATCATCATATCATCATTCATGTCACTCCATTAAATCCAAGATGTATTTAAGTACTTATAAATATTATATCCTACTTACTTTTAGTACGTAGTACTATTATTTATTCTGTGCTTTTAAAATATTGTAAAAAAAATCTCTGATTATTATAATAATCAAGTATGTATGAAATTTGTTTTTCGAATATTTTGTATTTATTTGTACAGCGATCTTTTTGAGCCGCTGCAAACATACCGATACAACATCCACTCAGGACGGCGGTTGACGCCGAACTAACCGAGTGAGGCACAGGCAGTCTCTATTTACTAAAATAAATTCTGACACAAGGCTGCTAAAACACCGAAAATTTTGACATTTAGCAGCCGAAGAAAATTAATTATAACTAAACAAAACAAAATTAAACTGCCATTTACATTTTTAAAAGTAGATTGAGTTGAACAATTGATATTTTCAAAAGTTATCGTGTTTACAAAGTCATACGGACTTGATAAATCCACACCATAAGCCAATAAAACCCCTTTTTTATGTAAAAATAGCAATTAATCGATTTAAAAAAAAATATATTAATAAGTTCAACAATCATTTATCTTTCTGAAAATGTGCTTTTTATATCATTATATATATATATATATATATATATATATATATATATATATATATATATATATATATATATATAATATGATTGCTCGATACGGTTTCGTGGGATTTGTCCGTTTTGACGTTGGAATCTTGATTTTTAGGCGCTAGTAGAACATACCTGTGCGTTTTGCGCTTACGGCATGCAATATTAAATAGTACAGTAGCAAAGTAAAACTGAATTTTACTATAGTAAATCGAATTCAAAACTAAAACCAAAGATATTCAAGGCAACATTACGAAACATGTTTGTTAACACTAATAATACGAAAGGCATGTTTTCGAATTAGATACTTAATTGATCCTTTAGATCCTTTCTTTCCTGATAATTAGCAAAAATGTTACAAGTAAAGTAACTCGCTTACTGCGTGCTGGACTAAAATGCATTTAGTGGAGAAAGGAGTGCTAAAAGCCTTTTAACGTCGGAAAGTCACGCCTTAATAATATTAATATTTGTGCCCACAAAATATATTTTTGTCCGCGTGCTATTTTATGTATAACACTATGATACAACGTGACCAAAACAATTAGGCTCATAACAACTAAGACGTCATTAGAACTACGCGAGGGAACTCGGAACGGTGCGCTGCTTGGTCACTAGGAGAAGCGCGGTGATAGAGGCGGGGGTCATGCGCCTAACTGTTTTGGTCAAGTTGTAAATGAGTAATTCCTAGTGTGTTAACCTGTTTAAAATATCATTCACAGATTATATGTATTGACAAAAAAGGCCAGTAAAAATTAACATAACGCGATCGCTTGACAATAGGTTAATGTGAGATAAATATTCTATAATAGTGTTGTATATTTTTGTCTGGTTGAGACGCCGTTTTTAAAGAAATTACTCCACGACTTTTTTTGCCACCAGGGCGGCGCCACTTAAAAATGAGGTGTATTATTTCACAGAGTTTTTAGCGAGGAAGTTAATATGTTCGAAAAATGTAAAGGATAATGGTTCTTTCTGTACTATTAGTTATATTAATTAGATAAAAATAAATTAACCAAACCAACAGACATTCTGAAAGTAGAAAAATTTACAAAAAAAAGAGTTAAAAATGTGCAAAAATTTAAGAGCAAACTACTGAGACATTGTTTTGTGTATTAATATAATTCTGTGGAAACTGATTAACTCTTATTTAAAACTAACTTCTTAATTAAATGACATTATGTAACTTAAGGTGAAAGCGCCAGGATAGCCCGCAAAATTTTAGTTTTCTTAAGTTTTTTGCTATTTGCAGGTTAGTGTCAGGTTGTATGTTTAACAAAATATGATTCGCGACCGTAACGAGTATGTAATTACAGAATTATTATCATTAAATCACCAATACAACCCTTTAAGTTCATATAATCCCTCGCAATAAGTTTTTCTGAAAATAGCCATACAATGGGATTATACTAACTTAGAGGGAAACTGCAAATTCCAAAAACGTAAGAAAATTTGAATTTCGCGGGCCACCCTGGCGCTTTCACCTTAAAAAATTCATCTCAGTGTCAACTAGCGACATCTGATGAGCTGAAGATAATAGTCCTCATTAGCGCGAAAGTTCATGGAGCCATATTTTGACATGGACTGATTAGTAAATTTGTTGCCAGCGATAAAAAATACATTTGAACATGCTTTGACGTATAAACTGCAGAAATATTGTTACAGACTTACATAATGATTTAGAATTAATAGCAAACGAGAAATGTTAGTTGTATATGTACGTATTATTTATTTTATTACAATGAACAAGTTAATACATGCCGTGTTAATTAAGGCTCAAAATGCTTGAATAAATACATTGAATCAATCATTTGTTTTCTTTATAGATACATACATGCCAATCATTAGTTCATCATCATTACAGCCCTTAATCCACTACTGAACATAGGCCTCCCCCAAGGAATGCTACAAAGCACGGGCCTGAGCCACCTGCATACATCGTCCTCTCGCATGTCTCACCAGAGCGACACTCCACCTAATGGGGGGACGCCCTACACTTCGCCTGCCGGTACGAGGCTGCCCCTCGAGAACCTTTTTTCTCCATCGGTTGTCGGTTCTTCGAGCTATGTGGCCGGCCCATTTCCACTTCAGCTTACTTATTCGTTGGACTATATCGGTTACTCTGGTTCAGAGTAACCGATATAGTCATTTCTAAGTTTATCACGCAGAGAAACCCCGAGCATATTCCACTCCATAGCTCGCCGAATGTCCCTGAGCTTCCTCCATACACAGTGAAAGTACACGTCGCATATTCGTAAGTCATCACTGGCAACACGCACTGGTTGTACAATCTCGTTGAGGTATACCTGACGAGATGTGTCGTAATCATTAGTTACATTCCAAGTCCGGTATTCATAGACAATCTTAGAGTATTTTTTTATAAATTAAGAGTGACAAAAGAGCACACAGTCCACCTGATATAAGTGGATGCTGTGGCCCATAGACATCTACATTAATATACAAACTATTTTATACACCTTTGTTACCTGTTACCTGCCAAAGCTACAATCATCCAAACTTCATAGTAGCCCTTCGTTCCTACCTATGTTGGGAGCATGCGCTGAGAAAGGAGAAGGAGACGTCTCCATACATTCTTGGGCCCAAGTGTTAACAAGATGAAAGTAGGACCATTTGAAAGCGTATATATAAACAATTCATAGCTGAAAATCTGGCATGATTTGTCAATCTAGAAGCTGAGTTATTGTAGAATAAGTAAAAGTCATATTATCTATTACCTACACTATAACAGGTGATTTTTCAGTTATTACACTAAACTGTAAAGGCTATTTTTCACTATAATTACTTAAAGATATAAAAGCAGAATCAGTATAAAATCACCAAAAAAACTGTGGTTAATAATGAAGCGAAATGGTGAAACGATTAACGAAAGTTAAAACAACAACTACTATGTGAAGTGAATATTAGGGATATTGATTTGTGATCGATTACTTTGTTGTTGTAACTGTTACTTGTTGTATTTTTTATTATTATTTTGTAGATATGTACGCAATTATTTTTATCTCCTTAACACAGAAAAATAATCTAAAATAGATATTAAAATGCTCAATCTAATCGAGAATCGACTATATTCCGCTCGCTTCAAATCAAATCAAAAATCTGTCTTTTTCTTTTAAGGCCTTAACAGTGGTTGAAATGCCTAAATCTTGGATATTTAAGTAAAAAAATCTCAATAACTGTTCATTTAATCCACAAAGAAAAAATACACGGTAACAGAAGAGGATTTGGTAAATGTTTTTAATTGAACAAAATTGTATTATTGTAAACCCCTTATTAGAAAAAAAATCCCCAAAGAGTACCTATCTTTGTCATATTTTGGAAAATTTCTCCAAAACGGTACAAGCTTTTTAAATAGTTCTTACACTAAAAAAAGGCCTTAAAAATATTAATATTTTTAATTGAGAGTTTTATTTTTATTCCCCGTTTTATAAGACAAAATATAATTTTTCCCTGAAATTGAATATATTTACGCGAGCGCGCATGCTCTGTCGCCCTGTCAGCCTGTCACAGTCCGTTTTCGGACATCGTCGAGGCTGGATCGCGCTTCGGTGTCGGGGCGACTTTATTCAATTATATATTAGTTTTTTAAAAGTTTATACTCAATTATAAATATTTTTTATGACTCAGATGAAGTAAAAAAAGGTAGATACTGCGCGGCTTTTGTTATTGGTGAAGCCAAAAAACTCCGCTCCTTTAAGTAAACACACGCGTTCACGCACACACATGCATCAAACTACGCTCATTTTCATCAGTCCCTCTCGGGGCGTCGTGCAGTAAATTTGCCTACAAAATGCCGTCCTGTGTAATTAAATGGTGCAAAAACAATACTAAAGTAAACAAAAAGTCTGAAGGAATATCGTTTCACACATAAGCACTCATTTAAATATATTTTATTTTGTCATTCGAACACAATTTTAAAGGTTATTCGAAGCAGAAATGTCAATGTTCCGAGATTACGTAACGGGAGAATGTTGCCAGTTTTTCTTATTTGTAATAGTCCAAGATTTGGGTAATTAATTTTAGGTTAAGTCATAGAAGAATATGTCAGTCAACATATTTTTTTAATTACGTGTTATTATGTTACATTAAATTCAAGTCAAGGTAAATATTTAATTTTTTAACTTGATGATGTTCTTTTTTAATTCTTGAGTACTTACAATCTATTTTATTATCAAACATTATTTATGATTTTAGGCTTCCAACGAATATTTTAATAAGAGATGAATGGGTAGCTTTTTTTTTTATAGGATAAGGGTGACAAACGAGCACACAGTCCACCTAAAGGTAAGTGGTTGCTGCGGCCCATAGACATCTACATCTATCCTCGTTTGCGAATCAAAATGCAGATGCGTTGTCACCCGTGAGGACTAAGATGGAATGCCTCATTTCCAGTAAAAAGGGCCTCCGGCCACCTGCACTCACCAAGCGAAACGCAGAGGTAAACCTCTACTTCACGCTGGTATTCTGTGAGGTCGTGGTACCACCCCGGTTCGAGCCGGCCTATCCGTGCGACAGCAAAAGCTGCCGCGAGGCTCTACCACTGTTAAAGACTGTTAAAGAGCTGCTATAAGACTAAGCCGAAATGAACTACAATGGCAGCCATCCTCATGTAGTGTGGTTTATTTAGACCATTTTGATAAAACTGACTTGTACAACACAAAACGTGGACTTCGCCGAGTTCTCAGAACAGGATATCCAAAAAAGATAAGTTTAACCTACTTCAAGTAAATAAGGGATTCCTTTTTTCTTCTCGTATATGTTATATAATAAATATGTCTATTTGCGATTTTCTCAGTATACAGTATATCTTTCGTTATTAACTACTTGTTTATAATTATGTATTTAGATTTTTCGACAGTTTTATATCTATTGCAGAAACTATTTCCGCCTTCCAATGCAGTTCTCAATGATATATTATCGCCAAGTATATCCTCTCCATTTGTTTCTGTAAGTATGAAGCAATCAGGCGCATAACGTTTTTGACAGATGTAACAACCACATTCAATAACGAATATTGTATTTGTTGTAGGACCTATCAGTCTTGCCAAGTGTGGACATCGACAGTAACTGCAATATATTAGTATTGCCAAGTACATCTTCTGCAGCTGTTGTTGTGAGTATCAAACAGTGCAAATATACGTAATATACATTTTTAATATCAAATGTAATGTATTTGTTCATCATTAACGAATATTGTATTTGTTGTCTCCAGTTACCAGTCTCGCCTAGTGTGGTCATTGACAGTAACAGCCTTGTATTGCCAAGTACATCTTCTGCGGCTGTTGTTGTGAGTATCAGACAGCGCAAACTTACGTAATATATTGTTTAATGTCAAATGTAATGTATTTGTTCATCATTAACAAATATTGTATTTTTTGAAGGACTTAACAGTCTCGCCTAGTTTGGTCATCGATAGCAACAGCGTTTTATTACCAAATACATTTCCTGCGGCTGTTGTTGTCAGTAAAAGACATTGCAGAATTACGTTTTTTAACCATCAAAAATACTTTTCAGTAAATAGTATGTTTTGTTCTAGGACCTACCGGATAAGCCTAAAGCAAACGTTGGCCAAGCGTCAATATTTGATACATCCAGAAAACATAAACTTAGAAAAAAGTTGAAAAAACTCGAACTAAATTTAAAAAGAAAAGAAATCAAATGAAATCTTTACAACAAAGAGTCAGGTGCCTCAAAAACAGGAACTCGACCTTCAAAGAAAACTCAAAATTTAATTGAAACAGATTTATATAATTCATTAAGTGAAAACATGGCGATAGTAGATTTATTTAATAATTTTAACTAATTATTTACGATTTTTAGTATTAAGTAGTTTTTTTAATAAACATGTTTTACATCACATATGTCGTATTTTTTCTCGATACTTACACGCTCACTAGACGATCTATCAAGAACACTTTTAAATTATCTACAAACCTACGTAAACCTACGTTCATCATATCTTTTTAAATTATCAAATTGTCGAAATTTATTAAAACAGACTGATTTGATTTCGCATTCGCATCGCATATTACAATTATATTTGTAATATTTTATCTCATTTCTCAGGGACCTTTTTTTTTAAAAAGTGGCAACACTTCTCTGACTCACACAAAGTTATAAAATTGGTTACAGTTTCTTATTATAGGTGCGATATCTACCTTTTTTTACTTCATCTGAGTTTTATGACTAGAAATACTTAATTTAGTTAATATCTGTACAATGGTAACTGTAAATATTATTTTCTAAATAAATTTATTTTTAAAGTGCCCAAAGAAGAAGAAATTTTCGCGGCGACGTTGATTAGTGAAATTGAAAAATGCATTTTTATATAATTTAGATGTGGAACGACCACCATGCTCTCGTTACTTAGATTTCGATAGTTTTTAATACCTATGTAATTTTATTGTTGCATATTTTTATTAATTAGTTGATACTGAATTTTATAATTATGTATTACAATAAAAAGCTGTTTTTATGAGTATGACTTTATAAAATATTATTCGAGGGGAATATAGATACAGATACTTACATTTAGGTTCACTGTTATCATATTAAATCAAACAATTTAAATAAATAAAAAAATGGTGCTTCCCTAAGTATAAATAACTATATAAAAACATTCTTGGGTTTCGGTTTTTTTTTATGTTAGACAAACTATCATCTAAAAAATTTAAAAATTTTAAATTGGAGAGGGGTTTCTCTACGTGATAAAGTTAGAAATGAAGATATTCGCTAATAAATAGGAAGAAAGGTTCTCGAGTGGCAACCTCGTACAGGTAAGCGAAGTAGTACTCAACCTTTATTCCTCTTCACGTATTCTCATACGCTTTTCTTCACACACACACACACACACACGCACACGCACACGCACACGCACACGCACACGCACACGCACACACGCACACACGCACACACGCACACACGCACACACGCACACACGCAACAACGCACACACGCACACACGCACACACGCACACACGCAACAACGCACACACGCACACACGCACACGCGCACACGCGCACACGCGCACACGCGCACACGCGCACACGCGCACACGCGCACACGCGCACACGCGCACACGCACACACGCACGCACGCACGCACGCACGCACGCACGCACGCACGCACGCATGCACGCACGCACGCACGCACGCACACAAACACACACAAACACACACAAACACACACAAACACACACAAACACACACAAACACACACAAACACACACAAACACACACAAACAAACACAAACACACACAAACACACACAAACACACACAAACACACACAAACACACACAAACACACACAAACACACAAACACACACAAACACACACAAACACACACAAACACACACAAACACACACAAACACACACAAACACACACAAACACACAAGCACACAAGGACACAAGGACACGAGCACACAAGGACACAAGGACACGAACACACAAGTACACAAGGACACGAGCACACGAGCACACGAGCACACGAGCACACGAGCACACGAGCACACGAGCACACGAGCACACGAGCACACGAGCACACGAGCACACGAGCACACAAGCACACAAGCACACAAACACACAAGCACACAAGCACACAAACACACAAACACACAAACACAAAATACTTACTAACTAAATAATACTTACCTAGTAATAAAACTTACTAAATAATACTTACCTAGTAATAAAACTACCTAGTAATATAACTAGTAATAAAACTTACTAAATAATACTTACCTAGTACTATTAGGCAAGACTGAATAGGTTTTTGTTAAGTCAGTGCAATTCACCATCTTAGGCTACATAACCACTTACCGATGGGATTGTAGTTGCTTTACTACTTCCTGGGTAAAAATAGTAAAAAAAAATTACCCTGAGAAAGTTTGTATTTAGATATAATTTTTCTAACTAACCATAAAAATATGATGAGAATATGTATATTAGTATAAAGGTTACCTCACACGGGACAGTAATAATATAATATTATATCTTCCATTATCTACGCATGAATACTTTTAAAATCTCTGAATCCCGAGGTATGTTCATATTAAGAGGCTGAATAGAGCCACATTGATATGCATGGGGATCGTTTTGTAATTTCACATCGTTATCGAAAAAACATTGTACGTATTTCAGGTGGCGGTTTGCAAAACACGATTCCACAAAAATTCACTCAATAGAAAATAATTGCAAAGTTGCTTCTGAAAATACTTAAATGCCATTAAAAACATAACTTGTAAAAAAAGCCAAGTCTCGCAACTCAGTTCTTCTACCGTAAAAAGTTGTGAGATCCATGTAATACCAAGTCGGTTAATTTATTCAGTCCATAGATTGATACATAGATTGACTTGGAAATCGCATGAAAACACAATATATCTCACAAGTAATACATATTATATTAAATTAGATTGTTTATTGCGATTGCCAAGTCTATGTATCAATCTATGAACTGAATAAATTAACAGACTTGGTATTACATGGATCTCACAACTTTTTACGGTAGAAGAACTGAGTTGCGAGACTTGGCTTTTTTTACAAGTTATGTTTTTAATGGCATCTCATTTCTTTTTGTAGATAGTTATATCTAGGTAGCTATTTACACCTATTATTCCAGTATACATATATAAGTACACTGATTCATTCACTGCAAATGTAACTTTGTAATACTATATGTTTATATGGGATTACAAAGTTATTTATGCAGTTGATATATCTCGAAAAATGGACCGAAATTGTAAAATATTTTAATTTTTCCTTGATTTATATATTAAACAATAATTTTATTCCAAATTTGAAGTTTCTATGTCTGCTAGAAGTGCCTCAGAGTTTTGATGATCGGTCAGTCAGTGAGTGACAAAATTAAGAAACTTTGACTAGTTATAATTCTTAAACTACTGGTTCAAATTTAATAAAATTTGGAATATGCCGAGTTTATACAATGCCTACTTGTTTAGTAAAAAGGCTCAGGCTTCTAGTTTAATCCATAACGAAGTTATAGGGTTTCAGAAATGGCCTGAACTGCTTCGAGAAAAGGATGGTACGGCCGTCCCGTTTTTTTGCTCGACTTGGCGGGGGCACTACCGTGCCCCCAGATTTTCAACGTCAATTTTTTCTTACGTGGTAGAGCCATGCTGCAGCTATATTAGTAGCAGGTATAGTTATATCACGAATGGGTCGGCTCGACCGGGGAAGGACCACGCTCTCACGGCATACCATGTAAAATAGCAGTTTAACCCTGCTGTGTTTGGTATGGTGAGTGTAGAGAACCGGAGAACCTTTTTACTGGAAACGAGGCATTACAACTTAGTTCTCACGGGTTACAACGCATCTACATTTTGATACGTAATCGAGAATAGATGTAGATGTCTATGGGCCGTAGCAACCACTTACCATCAGGTGGACTGTGTGCTCGTTTGTCACCCTTATTCTATAAAAAAAAACTTTCTGAGATTTCAGTAAAATAATGTTAAGTATTGTAAGCACTCCTACAATTATATATGTCATGTTAATAAAGCTATTGGGCTATTATGATTTTTAATAAAGTGATTTTACTTTATAGGTTAAATAATTTATTTACCCTTCTATATCAAGAACCGTTTTTCTGTCACTCCTATTGAATTTAACAGTGCTTGCTGAAATTTAGCATCTTTAGATGGATAAGAATCGCGTGCTGATCCGGCTATTAGATATTGCAAAAATAATCGAAAATATATATTTTTACTTTCATGCCGAAGACTACCTTGTTTTATTTTATTACGGTCAAATAATATTTATTAGGTTATAAAGCAAGTATTTACAAATATTTTGATTGGTTTGTTATTCTATTGTTTACAGTTATTATCACGTCTTAGCTTTACACCAAGAATTACATTAGAAATTCTTGATGGGATGCGATGTAACGCGCATACTTTATTTTCATCGAGAACTATAATATATATATATATATATATATATATATATATATATATATATATATATATATATATATATATATATATATATATATATATATTTGTTTTTTTTTACCAGAAGAGTTTCAACACAATCTTAAAAAAGTTCAATGAATTTAAAAAAATGCCGATAATTATATAATTTCAAGTCAGTGTTTTACATTTAAAGATCAGTTATAAAGAGCCAAAATTCTTATTTTCATTTTGATTAATTTAATTCGAGAATACAATAAATGTGAAAGGGCTTATCTGCAATAAGTCATATACACGGTCAATCATACTGAAGATTATCAATTGTACTACAAAATATTTAAAAGACTATTTCCAGTATAATGACCCGAATATCATCATTAATGTTTGACTGGCACACATAAAAGTTATATCACATGGCTAAATGATTGACTATTATATTATGATAAGGTCATGCTTTTCTATAAAAAGTTGCAAGAATTTTTAAATCACGGCACCTATTGGTTTGTTTTACTTTTCACTTAATTAGTGAAAAACAAGATGGACTGATCTAAAAGTTTACTTTCTTGTGTAAAAAGTGCTATTTAGAATTTTATGCAAATGATAATTAAAGTTTTTATGTAAATAAGTGTAACATAGCGGGTATTATATTCAAAGGTAGCGGCCATCCATATTTGCAAAGCCAGCATCATTTTCTGTACAGAAACCGGCAAAGTGTTGCTCAAGGCACTATAAACAAAGCAGCTGATAAAATATTATACTCATAACTGTTAACAAAAACTGTTTCTGCAAATGGTCTTAGAGATAATAATAACTATTCCGCCGTGTTAGGTGCACACTAATAATAGCTCCATTAGAAGGAAAAGAGGTAAAGTTTTGTTTTAGAAATGCGCAATCAATATTGTTTTGTCTGCAATTGAGCATAAAATAAAAAATAACTTCAGCCAAAGAGCATAACTGGCATTATACTTAGGACCATCAATTGGTATGGAAAAAATAATTTTAACAGGTTTAAAAAATCAATCAATATTCAAAAAACATAAATATTAAAATTAAAAAATTAATATATGTATGTCTATACATACATATAATGATTTATGGCCGCTTAGTAACTGACGGTGACTCAGTATAACATCCTACAGTCACGCCTAAACTAAGAGGAGAGAATCACTGTAGAAAAGGTAATAATTTATTGCGGAAATTTTGTGATAAAATTAAAAAAATTACAAACTTACCCAAGTTAATCTAACTTAGTCTAGCTTATCCTTATGCCTTACAAAAAAAAACAAATAATAAAATAATCAGATGGCGTCAGTTTTTAATAAGATATAACAAAAATAAACAAAAAAAAATAAATTTCAAAAAAGTTTAGTATTTAATTTGTTGTTTTGTGTCAGTTGTAAACAATACTTGTGTGAAAAGACAAAATCTTCTTTTCAAATTTCCGCCGAGTTGTAAGTAGAAAGTCAAATAGGTCATGTGTTAATTTTAATTAAATATATATTATGTGAAGTGATCTTGACTACGTTTCATCAATTAACCATTGGTAAAAATTAAAACAGAAATTTTACAATTGTGTTTACAAGAAACATTATTAGTTGAACCTTGCAGCTTGTTCATTATTTTTATTATAAATACCTATAAATGTATATATTATTAATAAATAGTTCCCATAATATTTTGGACTATTTTTTATTTTGCCCTATCTACAATGTTCTACGCTCTATAGAAAATGTGGCATATGACATGACTGACAATCTTTCGAACGTTTAATCTAGGTACAAAGATGTTTTACGTTTTCGTCGCCTCCACATGATATTTTTGTCAGCATAAGGTACCCTTCTGTAGCTGAAACGAATATAAATATTGCTACAAAGTAAAGTAAAAGGCTATACAAGTCCCTCTACTGGTCACAGAACGTTTTTTTTTATTTCTGAGAGGGTTTTAGGGGAAGGAAAAGCCCGCCGAACTGCCCCAATGCGTGTTGACGAAAATTGCAATTACAAATTGCATTCGTGCTATCGGGGATCAAACCCGGGAATAATTTACAGCGAACGCTTTGACCCAGATCTACTAATACAATACAAATAAATACGATTTAACATATATAATAAAAGAACTCTTACGTACTTGAAACTTGAACACTTGATAGCTCGTGATGCCTACCGGACAAAGCTACAGCACAATGTAATAATTACATATTTTTACATTATTGAAGATGCGTAACCACATAATTCTCAGTGATGCGCAAGCATAACAGGCAGTACCTACGTCACTTTTATAATTGTCATCTCTGCAGTCTATTAATCTTTGCACTTTTATAAGTAATACAGAACGTAGTTGCTAGACGGTGTTGACGTTGGCTAAAATCTCTGCTATAGCCGTTTCGTCAAGGTCATTCAGGCTAGTTAAAGCCTTATAAATAGTTTGAAGTTTGAACTGTCAAGTCAAGTTTCAAAATAAGAAGATTTCACTAGTGTATTCTTTATGGTAATCGATTCATTGCCATAAAGAATACATCGAATCGAATTTCTAACTTATTTTGTTGTGTTTTCGAATTCTAGAATGTAAAAAGAGCTACTGTTTTGTATTTTACTTTATAAAAATATGACCAATTTTTTAAAGTATAAACCAATTAGTTAACTTCAGGCCCAAAAATCCCATTCTCCTTTTCAGCTTTTATAAAAAATAAGCAAGTTCTGGCGATCACGGGCTCGAGTCTCTAAAGTCAAAAATCTAAACTCCATATTGTCTTTATATAACATAATATTATTGACGTTACGAAGTTTGAATTTAAACTCTACATTATCCCTGAATCATCATCATATACCTATCTTTTTTGTTCTTTTTTTTACATAACCTACTGAGTCCATTTCAGTCCGGGTTTCGTTCAGGTAACAGCACTTGCACTGCTTTAATAAAAGTCACTGAAGACATTAGAAAAGGTATGGATGAAAAAAAGATAGCAGTGATAGTTCTAGTTGACTTTTCTAATGTTTTAAAAACAGTTGATCATGATATCCTTCTTTCCATCCTATTCCATCTTAAGGCGAGGTGTATAGACGACTTTTATGAATTTGAGGGGGTGAAGCAGACGAGTAAGGGACGAGTAGTCCCGCCCACTGCGGGGTGCGCCGCGTGAATCTCGCCGACGCTCGACGTAAAATGTACAATTGGTACAGCGCGCCGCCGTCCGCCTTCGCACCGCGTTTCCGCGATGTCAGGTGGTTCGAATCCCATCAGATATATATTTTTTATTCGTATTTTTAAAATGTTTCTACGTTTATTTTCGTATCTAAAATATGTACATATTTTTGTTTAGTTATTCTAAAAATATTATGTACCTACATATTTTCGTGTTGTTATTTTTAAAATATGTACATATTCTATTTTCTTAATTTTAAAATAATCAATAATTGTTATTTTCTAGAAAAGATTATCGAGAACTTTTGTAACAAATTCATTAAATGAATAATAAATTAATGCTTAAATAAAATGGCTTCGGACCAAAATGGTCAATCATAAAAATGGCCTATTCTCGAAACGGCAAATTGTCAAAATTGTGAATTTATAACAACAATAATTTTTATTCTTATAGACATTTTTCTTCAGAATCAAGAGTAAAGTAAACTATTATGAGCAAATTTAGAAAAAAAAACAGCCGTTTCATAATTTTTTTCCTGAGTGAATAACCTTTTTGCATAATTTTTTTTGGATTTGTGGGTTGTTTGAAGAATACATAAAAATTAAACATGCTAATTATTTTATTTTATTTTATTATTTTGATGTATTTACGCATACGGAGAGAAATCTAATTATATAAATTGTGGAAAGAAAAATAATTCAGTCAGCATTTTTCTGTGCACCAAGGCATATTTTGTGTCTTTGGTTACAGCTCTCAACTTATTGCAAATATTGCGCAACACATGGTTTCGGCATTCAACTTTTTGAACGGTATGATTCAATGACAATGCCTTATAATTATTTCCGTAGGATCGCGATGACCAACAGCCGTCAGCATTTATGTCTATTAGAGGTATGCCATCTTTGCTCAATGTTCCTTCAGGTATCGCTGCATCACGCTTACGCATAGCTGCTGCCGCTGTCACCAAAGTACACATTCAGGTCTCTGCATCAAGTTCGGAGGTAAGGTCTTATTATAACTAACAAAATGAGCATAAACTCGGCACACTTAGTTCTACTCGTTCAGGAGTCCCAGTAGCAGTCACTGAAGTACACCATCTGGTCTCTCCATTAAGTCCGGAGGTAAGGTCTCATCATAACCAGCAAATCGAGCCCAAACCCGGTACATCTAGTTCTACTCGTCGAGGAGTTACAGAGTAGCAGGCACCGAAGTACACCATCAGGTCTCTCCATCAAGTCCAGAGGTAAGGTCTCATCATAACTAACAAAACGAGCACAAACTCGGCACACTTAGTTCTACTCGTTCAGGAGTCCCAGTAGCAGTCACTGAAGTACACCATCTGGTCTCTCCATTACGTCTGGAGATAAGGTCTCGTCATAACTATCAAATCGAGCCCAAACCCGGCACATCTAGTTCTACTCGTCGAGGAGTTACAGAGTAGCAGGCACTGAAGTACACCATCAGGTCTCTCTATCAAGTCCGGAGGTAAGGTCTCATCACAACCAACAAATCAAGCCCAAACTCGGCATACCTATTTCTACTCGTCAAGGAGTTCCAGTAGCAAGTCACTGAAGTACACCATCAGGTCTCTCCATCAATCCCGGATGTAACGTCTTATCATAACTAACAAATCGAGTCCAAACTCGGCACATCTAGTTCTACTCGTCGAGGAGTTCCAGTAGCAGTCACCGATGTACACCTTCAGGTTACTTCATCAAGTCCGAAGGTAAGGTCTCATCATAACTAACAAAACAAGCCTAAACTCGACACACCTTATTCTACTCGTCCAGGAGTTCAGAGTTTCAGCAGCAGTCACCGAAGTACGCTTTCAGGTCACACAGGTAGATATTCGAATTTCGTATCTAAGTATATTTTTGTAGTTGTAAAAAAATCAACCTTTCAAAGTATCAAAATGTTTTACTTGATTACGATTCCTGCAGCTAACCGTGCGTACACTTGTGTGTGTGACCCGTGTCAATGTAATAGTTCGATTCTATACCTATTAATTTTGCAAACGCGTCCTTAAGAACAAACAAATACGTAAATAATTTTTGAACGGCGAGCGAAATAAATTGGTACAGGTCCGTCTAGCAGCGTGCCTCAACGATCACTGTCGCTCCGCGTAGAAATCAGGGCTGCCAACTTTATTTTTTATGAGATCGTACCATAAACTGAAAAAGATCGTATTTTGCTAAGAACTCATCAAAAAAGATAGTACGCTCTACTCAAAAAAAATACAAAATAATATTATTATAACGTCAAAGCAAAATTTTACATTTAGAGTACATATAACCATGTAACAATTAAGAATCTTTACTACTTTTATGTATTAAAATAAAAATGGGCTCGAACTGTGTTCACTCTGCCATCTATTACAAAAATATGTAATATATAATTATCTGCGTAGGTAGATTAATATTATTTCGATTAGAACGAATAGAATGACCTAAAACAAACTCGAAGAAAGGCGATTAAGGTGAAAGCTTCCGGCGGTTAAGGTGGAAAATCCCTTTGACTGAGTTTTTCTGAAAATAGCCATACAATGGGATTATACGATCTTAGGGGGTTGTATTGACGATTATAATGATTATAATTCTGTAAACGCAGTACTCGCTACGACCGCGAATCATATTTTGTTAAACATATAACTCGACACTGACCTGCAAATTGCAAAAAACGTAGGAAAATTGGAATTTCGCGGGCTACCCTGTAGCTTCTTTCTTAAACTGCGCGAGGAATAGAGAGTTTAAAAATTATTGGATTGGATGCGTTCATGAAAATTACAAAGAAGAAGTTTAGAGCTCGTTCAATTTTGAAATTATTGATTTTTCATATCGATAAAATGAACTTTATCAATTACCATTTTTATTTTGTTATAAAGATTATAAGATTTGAAAAGATCGTATATTTTGCGTACGATTTCGAATACATGATCGTACATCGTACTAGGGCCAAAAAGATCGTATGAATACGATTTAAATCGTACGGTTGGCAACACTGGTAGAAATGAAAGAGAAGCGAAAAGACGCCACGATGGCGCGATGCGAAACATCGATTCGTTCGAGTTATTTTTCATTAAATTTATTAATACTTACAAATATTTCATTTCAATCGATATATAAAAACAACAGTTCCCCTTATTATTATATATTACATCACTATTTATATTTGCCGTGTAGTGGCGGTTAAGAATATCGACTACCCCATATCTTCCCGTGGGTGTCGTAAAAGGCGACAAAGGGACACAGGCAGGAGATGGGCAGCAGCATCTTCCTGGTAACGGCAAAATACAATAAAAAACTGCGGTTGCCAACCCGCTCGCCAAGCGTGGCAACTATGGCAATATACCCCCCATAATGAAAGTTACGAAGAGACGGCCCCCAGTCCCCGGCGGCCCCGCTATTACTGGCTACGGTGGCGACCATGGTAACGGCGGGGCAGGGGGTGCTAAGAATCTCCGGTGGAGGTTCGGTTGCCACCTACAAAGACTTGACCTGGCAACATACAATGCACGGACCCTGAGGACTGACGAGAAGATTGTGGAGCTGGAAGAAGAGATAGACAAGTTACGCTGGCATATTATAGGATTATCCGAAGTCCGAAGAGAGGGGGAGGACACGGTAATCCTCGAATCCGGCAACTTGCTCTATTACCGGGAGGGCGACCATCTGTCCCAAGGAGGTGTCGGATTTATCGTCCACAAGTCTCTCGTTAACAACGTTGTAAAGATTGAGAGTGTGTCGAGGAGGGTTGCGTACCTTATACTCAGAATCACCAAACGGTATTCGCTGAAGGTCATACAGGTTTACGCACCAACCTCGGCACACCCCGATGAGGAGGTGGAGGAAATGTATGAGGATATCTCTAGAGCCATGCATTCCTCCAAAACCCAATATACGGTGTTAATGGAGACTTCAATGCAAAACTAGGCACAAGAGAGAACGGTGAGCTGAAAGTGGGGAAATTTGGAATAGGGCAACGGAACCCAAGGGGCCAGCAGCTGGCCGACTTCATGGAGAAAGAGGGACTCTTTATGATGAACTCTTTCTTCCAGAAGCGGCCCCACAGGAAGTGGACCTGGTCGAGCCCCGACGGTTCGACAAAAAATGAGATTGACTTCATTATGACGACCAAACGACAACTGTTCAGTGATGTCTCAGTGATCGCGAGGGTGAAAACCGGCAGCGATCACACTCATGGCTGTTAGACGGGAGATGAAGCTACATTCTTCAACAGATTTGGCAGCATACAGGCAACTGAACAGACAGCTCTCCAAATGCATGCGGCGGGACTTACGCAACTTCAATACTGCTCGTATTGAAGAAGCGATCAAGCGGAACCAAGGCTCCAAAGTCTTTGCCAGAGATCTGTCTGCCAGAAAGAGCCAACTGTCAAAGCTGAAGACCGAATGTGGCAGCATCGTTTCCGGGGCACCTGAGATTTTGAGTGAGATTGAGAGGTTCTATGGGCAGCTGTACACGTCATCGTTGGAGCCACACGCAAGTGTGAGTAACGATCCAAGAGCGAGTCTTATCCGATATTATTCCGATGATATCCCGGACGTCAGTCTGAGCGAGATTAGAATGGCTCTCCAGCACCTTAAAAACGGCAAGGCCCGGGGCGAGGATGGAATTACAGCGGAGCTTCTGAAAGCGTGTGGAAAACCGGTACTTGAAGTCCTTCAGAAGCTCTTTAATTCCGTCCTCCATGGTGGCATTACACCGGAGGCGTGGAGCAGAAGTGCGGTGGTCTTGTTCTTCAAGAAAGGCGACAACGCTCTCTTGAAGAACTACAGACCGATTTCCCTTCTGAGCCGCGTCTACGTGCTGTTTTCGAGAGTCATTACGAATCGTCTCGCGCGCAGACTTGACGACTTCCAGCCTCCCGAACAAGCCGGTTTCCGAAAAGGCTTTAGCACCATAGACCACATACATACCCTACGGCAAATTGTACAGAAGTCCGAGGAGTACAATTTGCCACTATGTCTGGCGTATGTGGACTATGAGAAAGCCTTTGATTCCGTCGAAATTTGGGCGGTGCTGCAGTCCCTTCAGCGGTGCCAAGTTGACTGTCGGTATATCGAAGTGTTGAAGTGCTTGTACAGTAGGGCTACGATGGCTATCCGAGTACAGAACCAGAGTACGAAACCTATCCAATTGCAGAGAGGTGTAAGACAGGGTGACGTCATATCCCCGAAACTCTTCACCGCTGCATTGGAAGACGTTTTCAAGCTTCTGGACTGGAAAGGATACGGTATCAACATCAATGGCGAGTACATCACTCACCTTCGATTTGCCGACGATATAGTCCTTATGGCAGAATCGCTGGAGGACCTAAGCACTATGTTCAATGACCTCAATAGTGTTTCCCAACGGATAGGTCTTAAGATGAACATGGACAAAACAAAGATCATGTTTAATGTCCATGTCACACCTATGCCGGTAGTTGTTGGGAACACTAAGCTCGAAGTTGTTGACGAGTATGTTTACCTGGGACAAATAGTCCGACTAGGTAAGTCCAACTTCGACCGAGAGGTCAATCGACGGATTCAACTCGGCTGGGCAGCGTTCGGGAAGCTACGACACATCTTCTCGTCAGACATACCTCAAAACCTTAAAACGAAATTGTACAACCAGTGCGTGTTGCCAGTGATGACTTACGGAACTGAGACGTGGTCCTTCACTGCTGGCCGTATGAGGAAGCTCAAGGTCGCTCAGCGAGCTATGGAGAGGGCTATGCTCGGAGTTTCTCTGCGTGATAAACTTAGGAATGAGGATATCCGCAGTAGAACTAGAGTAACCGACATAGCCCAACGGATTAGTAAGCTGAAGTGGCAGTGGGCCGGCCATATAGCTCGAAGAACCGACAACCGATGGGGAAGAAAGGTTCTCGAGTGGCAGCCTCGTACCGGCAAGCGAAGTGTAGGGCGTCCCCCCACTAGATGGAGTGACGACCTGGTAAGATATGCAGGAAGTCGATGGATGCAGGTGGCTCAGGACCGTGCTTTGTGGCATTCTTTGGGGGAGGCCTATGTTCAGCAGTGGACTTGTGAAGGGCTGTAATGATGATGATGATGATGACATCACTATTATTAATTTTATTAAGATTTGCTAATAAATAATACAGTTAAAATTGCTGGAAATTCAATTTCAATGGCTATTTTATGATTTTTTTCTATCGAGAAAATTTACCGAAAACGTGTTTTGAAAACAATGGTCCACCCATAAATGTGATCAAGATTAACATATATTTTTTTTCCGCTCTAAAATGTATATATTTTGTTAAAAACTGTTTTGTTAAGCGTAGTTTGACTATTTTTTTTTTTTTTTTTTTTTTATAGGAGAGGGGGCAAACGAGCATGCGGCTCACCTGATGGTAAGTGACTACCGCCGCCCATGAACAACTGCAACACCAGGGGAATCGCAGATGCGTTGCCGGCCTTTTAAAAAGGAGTAGGCTCTTTTCTTGAAGGTCCCTAAGTCGTATCGGTTCGGAAAAATCGCTGGTGGTAATCGATTCCACAAGGAAGTTGTGCGAGGGAGAAAACTTCTTCTGAATCGCACAGTGGTGGACCGCCAATCATCTAGATGATATGGATGGTATCGCAAGTTCTGTCGCGATGTGCGATGGTGAAATTGAGCGGCTGGAATTAGTCCGAACAATTCCTCAGAGCACTCCCCGTGGTAGATGCGATAAAATACGCAAAGAGATGCAACCTCTCTACGCAGTGCCAGTGAGTCAAGCCGATCGGAAAGAACTCGGTCGTCGACGATTCGAACCGCTCTGCGCTGGATGCGGTCAAGTGGAAGGAGCTGGCACTGGGGGGCCCCTGCCCAGAGATGGGAACAGTATTCCATGTGAGGCCGAACCTGCGCCTTGTAAAGTTGCAAGCGGTGTGCCCGCATGAAATACTGTCCCGCTCTGCTGAGCACGCCAAGCTTTTTAGAGGCCAATTTGGCCTTCTCTTCCAAGTGACCACGAAACTGCACGTCACTCGATATGTCGACACCGAGGATTCCGATACTGGCTGAGGCAACAAGGGGAGTGCCTTGAAACTGAGGAGATACGACAAAGGGAATCTTTTTAGCGGTAAACGCGCAAACTTGTGTCTTCTGGGGATTGAACTGGACTAGATTTAGTCGCCCCCAGTCTGAGACTTTGTTCAACAAAGTCTCGACTTCAGACACAAGTTTGTTCCGGTACTCGGCGACGTTTTCCCGAGAAATATTGGCACGGCCGGTGTATAAAGCATCACCAGTGCTGTCGTCCGCATAGCAATGAATGTTACTGGTTTGCAACATATCATTGATATGCAGAAGAAACAGCGTTGGTGATAGCACGCAGCCTTGTGGAACACCAGCGTTAATGGGCTTGTAATCGGAGCATGCACCGTCTACTACGACCTTGATGCTCCGATTTGCAAGAAAGCTGGTGATCCAATTGCACAATTTCTCGGGAAGCCCATAGGAAGGCAGCTTCGAAAGAAGCGCTTTATGCCAAACCCGATCGAAAGCCTTCGCTATGTCCAAACTAACGGCCAACGCCTCCCCCTTGGACTCCACTGCCTCCGCCCATCTATGGGTCAGGTAGACCAGAAGATCACCAGCTGAGCGACCTCGACGGAAACCGTACTGGCGGTCACTAATCAGCTGGTGATCCTCAAGGTACCGCATGAGCTGGCTGTTAATGATCGTTTCCATTACTTTGGAGAACAAGGAGGTGATGGCGATAGGTCTGTAGTTGGACGGATCTGAGCGGTCGCCTTTTTTAGGGATCGGGTGCACCAAAGCTGTCTTCCATGAATCCGGGACTACGCCTAGGGAGTAGGAGTACCGAAAAAGACGCGTTAAAACCGGTGCCAACTCCGGAGCACACGTCTTCAGCACAATAGGTGGGACTCCATCAGGCCCACTCGACTTGTTGACGTCCAGGGAGAGGAGTGCTTTACGCACCAAGCGCTGTGTAAACAGCACTTCCCGCATGGAGCACTCACACCGCGGGATGTTCCGCGCCTTAATTTTAAGCCCACTGTCTTAGATTGGTTTGCATCCTATCTTCGCGGGCGTCAGCAATCAGTTCACGTAGGTCATATGACCTCAGCCTGGGCTGAAGTAGAATGTGGCGTACCGCAAGGCGGTATACTTTCTCCTATCATCTTCTAAGTTTTTATAAACTTGATCACTCATAATCTTGATTTGTCGTATCATCTGTATGCCGATGATCTGCAGCTATATGTGCATTGTGGCGAACGAAAATAGAACTACATAATGGAATTCACAAATTAAACCAGAATTTAAACACAATTAAAGATTGGTCCTCGCGCTACGGAGTCTGTGTGAAGCCAGTAAAATGCCAAGCGATTTTAGTGGGAAGTAAAAAAATGCTGGGTAGGGTTAATCAAGCAGACTTACCTCTTGTTTGCTATGATAATATTATTATTCCATTTAGTGAGTCTGTTAAAAACCTTGGCCTGTATATTGATAGCTCTCTGAACTGGAAAGTCCAGGTTACCGATTTAAATCGGAAAGTAATTGCCACCTTACGTTCCCTTTATCGTCTCAAATACTTCCTTCCTATTAAGTCTAAGCTCATGCTTGTCCAAACTCTTATTAAGTGGCGAAGCTTGCGAAGTCACTTATTGATTTCACGATGTCTGTCCGTCTGTCCGTCTGTCCGTCCGTCTGTCCGTCTGTCCCACGATTATCTCGAGAACGGTTTCGAATTTTCAAATTCTGTTTTCAGCAATCGATTACTGATCACCCAGGCATCTGAACCTCCTATTTTGAAACTGATTGCTCAACGGCAACCGTTAGAAACCGCTACAAAGCTGATTGCTTCGCCACTTTGCTATGCTGTTAGCTTGCTAGGTTTATTTTACCTATCTTTGATTATGCAAATCTGTGACTGTGATACCCAGACCTGTCCCAAGAACTTCTTAACAAGCTGGAGAGCCTGCTTAACAACTGTACTTATTAGATTTATTTTTGGTCTGCGTAAGTACGACCATATTTCTCATTATAGATCTCAGCTTAAGTGGCTTACCATAAGGCAAAGGCGCAACTCCAGAATATTACTTGTTCTTTTCTCAATTCTTAATGATCCATATTCACCTTCTTACCTCAAAGAACGATTTCAATATCTCTCTTCTTGTCATGATAGGGTTCTTCGATCTTTTCTAATAACAAGATTTATATTCCTACTCATCTCACCGGGTTCTATGGTAACTCCTTCACTATACAGGCTGCACGTCTTTGGAATTCCTTGCCTGATGATGTCAGAAAAACACATAACAAATACTCCTTTAAAAACAAGGTACGCGAGTATTTACTGAATAATCATTAGAATTACAAAATTGTTAATTAATCGTATTTATATGTATGCATTAACTTTGTATTTATGTATGTTTATATTTGTTTATTGGCATATAAATATATTAATATTATGAATATGTGTTAATATATGTAAATGAGCGAATATTATATATACAGTCAGGTCATAAGTGTTGTCACACAGTAAAAACTTTTCTTTTAGAATGCTGGCAACAAAAAAGTTTATTGAATTCGAATTTCGAATTGTTCATGAAAATAAAAGTGTATACTTTTTAGAATTTTACTCATTTTTAAATATGGAGTGGACGCTTAAAGAAGACCGTGTTGCAGTTATTGCGTTGCATCGTTGCGGTTACGCGCCAATTCAAATTTTTGACATACTGAAAAATTTGAATATAACCAAAAGATTCGTTTATCGTACCATCAAACGATACAATGAAGACTCTAGTATAGATGACAGGTCAAGAAGTGGTCGCCCTGGGTCTGTTAGGACTCCAGCAGTGATAAAAGCTGTGAAGGTGCGAATTCAAACAAATTCCAAAGGTAAGCAGAAACTGTTGGCCCTTCAGATGGGGTTAAGCAGAACCACGGTGAAAAGGGTGTTAAATGAAGACTTAGGGCTTCGGGCATATCGAAGAAAACAGGACACCGTTTGAATGCTCGTGTAATGGACCTGAGACTGAAGAGATGCTGCGCTTTGTTGAAGCGGGACGCGGGAAAAAAATATCGGGAAATTATTTTTGGGATGAAAAATTTTTTACCGTAGAAGAGAGCTACAACAAACAAAATGATAATGTGTACGCACACAGTAGTGAAGAAGCGAGCAACCGTATTCCGCGTGTCCAACGAGGTCATTTTCCATCCTCGCTCATGGTATGGTTGGGAGTTTCTTATTGGGGCTTAACAGAGGTACATTTTTGTGAGAAAGGTGTAAAAACGAAGTTTTTACACCTTTCTCACAAAAATGTACAGTTGTGTATCAAGCAGTTGTGTATCAAAATACAGTCCTGACGAACCTTATGGGACCTGTTTCTCATACCATGTTCAATAACAGGCACTGGGTATTCTAACAAGATTCGGCGCCAGCTCATAGAGCGAAGAGCACACAAGACTGGCTGGCGGCGCGTGAAATCGACTTCATCCGGCACGAAGACTGGCCCTTCTCCAGTCCAGATTTGAATCCGTTAGATTACAAGATATGGCAACACTTGGAGGAAAAGGCGTGCTCAAAGCCTCATCCCAATTTGGAGTCACTCAAGACATCCTTGATTAAGGCAGCCGCCGATATTGACATGGACCTCGTTCGTGCTGCGATAGACGACTGGCCGCGCAGATTGAAGGCCTGTATTCAAAATCACGGAGGTCATTTTGAATAAACTTTAGTGTCATAAGAATCTATGTTTTGTTGAGTTCATTTTGGTATATAAACATGGTTAAACATGGTTACATAATGAATAAACTTGTTTCAATTATTTTATATTAAACATGTGACAGAATTTATGACCTGACTAGGTATATGTATTTACTTATAATATTATATCATAATCTGTTTTGTTACATATAATGTGTATTAATTTTAGTTTAAATTTTTTTTCTTTTTTTAATTGGTACACCTACGACAAACTCTCACCACTCCATGGGTTGACTGGTAGAGAATGCCTTTAGGCATTATGTCCGCCCTTTGTATCCTTATTTTTTCTAAAGGGACGCAATAAAGTTTTTAAATAAATAAATAAAATAAATACCCCCAATAGTATTTTCTCGCGTATCGTGGGGGGCAATTTACATACATAAATTTCACCAGGAATAAATCACACATCCAGAGCCGGACCAATTATTTGTAGTCCATACAAATATTTGTTCTGTGCGGGATTCGAACCCACGGTCCTTAGCACTGTAACTCGTTGCTAAGCCACTGCGCCACGGAGCTATCTATATCGGCTCACCAACCTGCCTGTTAATTTTTTTTATAAAAAATTAAAGGAACGTGCTCAGTACACGTAATGTTACGTAGATTCTATTACTATTATTCTCTTACGTTTTGATGTCGTGTGACAAATTTCTAAAGGCCGTAATAAAAATTCATTGCGGATTCAACATCTTCATTCGGAGAGAAGTTCTGGTCATCAAGGTGTATTTTGATCGTGTGGTGGCGAAGTAAGAATCTCTACCACTAATCATACCGTGAGAATCTTAAGATGCGACAGAGGAAAACATACCAGGATAGACATGTGAAACTCAGTTCACTGCTAACTTACTTCTTCAAAATGTGTTGGCTCACAGCGGAGGATCGGGAAATTCGAAAGGTGTTGAGCCCGCAGAATGCAGAGGAATATTATTGACCACTTGTGTATTGTATTGCACGAACCTTACTTTATATTATTTTTATAAACTGCAACAACGTGATCCGTGAAATGTAAAACAGTTCGCGCGCTACGAGCTGTATGTGCTAAGACCCTGTGATGGCATTAGATGACAGTAGATGGCGTCTTGCATATTTCTTACGCAATAAATTGTAGCGAGTCGGCGCGCCGGCCGAATGTTCAAGGTCGTTCGCATGGAGTAGCCCCTTAAGGGAATGAGACGGCGCGGTAAACTGCGCCTGAGTTATTGACTTAACGCGGGAATTTTGCCGAGTTACCCCTGTCTATACCAGAAGATAAGCTGTCGTGAAGCGACAATTAAAAGAGAAGGAAAACCTAACCTACGATCAGCAAAACAACCAAATAGACCAAGACAATAATATATTTAAGTTTTTAAAAGAGTATTTACAATTTTATAAAAAAAATGAAATATGAAGATGATGGATGATGTGATTTACAAATTATATTTAAAAAAAAAGGTAATAAAAAAAAGATTTATGTCGTAGCTGAGTCCGAAGATCCCAAGCGTGCTCTCAGCGCCTGGAACGAGCACGCACGGCGTAGGTGGGTAGGCGTGGGCGTCTCTAGGCGACGACCTCAGGTGAATGCGGCGATTGCAGGATCGGCGACTTCAGCCCAGACAGGAGCTTGCAGGATCCTCAGCGACTTCAGACAGCGCAGTGGCCTGCAGGATCCGGTTACTGCAGGCGGAACAGAGGTTTGTAGGTTCCGGTGATTTCGGGCGGAACAGAGGTTTGTAGGTTCCGGCGACTCCAGGTAGAGTAGAGACTTGTGGGATCTCGGCGACTTCAGGCAGAGCAACGTTTTGTAGGATCCGGCGACTTCAGGCAGAGCAACGGATCGTAGAGTCCAGTGGCTTCAGGCAGGATAGAGGCTTGCAGGATCCCGGGGCTGAGCGGCCCCGGGATAAGGCCTTTAGAAGATGCTTCCGATACGAGAACTGAAGCAAGACTGAATTTCTTCACCGATTGTTCGGCTTTTATATCTTTCTAGAGAGAACGGAAAAATTATTTAAATTAAACGCAAATTTTTTGTAAATGGTCAAGAGGAAAAAGTACTTATGTGGAATTATCGAAATAGAAACTACAGACCGGTAACAAATTTGAATATAATTTCCATGGAGACCAAATAAACATCAGTAACAGAACATGTCAAATTTTAGTTTTAGGCTTGTTATAAGAAAATGGAAAGATTTAAGTGGAAAAGGAGATATTATTGAAATAGGAAAAAAGGTAGCGCAACTACCCACACAAAGCCCGAAATTGTAGAGTTACGGAAAACTAACTAAAAGATCGAAAAAAGGTAGACTTCATTGACACCAATTTAAAAGTGCTGATAATGTGGAAATACGAAGTAGAAATGATTTGTGATTGTGTTCTTATGGTTTGAAATCGTTACAGGATCCTATGGAAATAAAGGTGATGTAAAATATCCCGATTTGAAGTGAATGCAGAGAATTGAAACAGAATGGAAAAAATGGATTTAAATTAATGTAAAATGATAAGTAAGTAGCATAACACTACATTTTCCCCCCGACCCTGGAAAATTTTTGACTCAGCAAAAATTTTGATATATACATTCTAAAATAAACCATAAAAACACAGCTTTGCAGAAACAGACATCACCAGTCAAAATCAGATATACTATCTCTTACATTCATCATCTGCATTCAGGTAAGGGTGGAGTTCACATTCAATGACTACCACTCTAAAAGTGTGTTTTCAAAACGACATTAAGGCTTATTTAAGGAGTAGTCAACCGCTCCTGTGTGGAAAAAAAAATTGGTCGAAGAAACACCACTCTTAGAAGTGTGTTTTCGAAAGGACATTCAGGCTTATTTAAGGAGTTGTCAACCGCTCCTAAGTGAAGATAAAAAATCAAGAGAGTAGTCAGCTGCTCCCAAGTGAAGATAAAGGTGAAGAAAATTAAGGGAGTAGTGAGCCGCTCCCAAGTGAAGATAAAGATAAAGCAAATTAAGGGAGTAGTCAGTTGCTCCCAAGTGAAGGTTTATACATATATACAAATTAACAGTTATATTTATACATATATACAAATTAACAGTTAATAAATGTATAGAAATAATAAGGTGAAAGTGGTGATATTTATACATATATACAAATGAACAGTTAATAAATGTTTAGAAAAGTTATGGTTTGTTTCGCTTCAGCTTTCAAAAACAATTTTATATAAAGTGCAAAGTGTAAAGTTAAGTTTAAGAAATAAAAATATTATTAAAAATCGTACCTCTAAGTTATCTAGAATAAAAAATATTAGAGTGATGAATGTAACTTAGAGTGATGAATGTAAATGAAGTGTTATATGTAGGCCTAAATATAATCCAAATAAGTTGTAAAACTAGAAGAAGTTTTGTTTTAGAATTTTGAAGGTATGAAAAGGATGTGTAAATGAATGATGAATAGTAAGTTAAGAACAAAAGGGAAAGCAATTAAATCAAAAGGAACTAGACAAGGCGCAGTAAAGGTGAAGAATTAAGAGAGAAAGAGGACTTTTACGTTGGGCGCCAAACTGTCGTGAAGCGACAATTAAAAGAGAAGGAAAACCTAACCTACGATCAGCAAAACAACCAAATAGACCAAGACAATAATATATTTAAGTTTTTAAAAGAGTATTTACAATTTTATAAAAAAAATGAAATATGAAGATGATGGATGATGTGATTTACAAATTATATTTAAAAAAAAAGGTAATAAAAAAAAGATTTATGTCGTAGCTGAGTCCGAAGATCCCAAGCGTGCTCTCAGCGCCTGGAACGAGCACGCACGGCGTAGGTGGGTAGGCGTGGGCGTCTCTAGGCGACGACCTCAGGTGAATGCGGCGATTGCAGGATCGGCGACTTCAGCCCAGACAGGAGCTTGCAGGATCCTCAGCGACTTCAGACAGCGCAGTGGCCTGCAGGATCCGGTGACTGCAGGCGGAACAGAGGTTTGTAGGTTCCGGTGATTTCGGGCGGAACAGAGGTTTGTAGGTTCCGGCGACTCCAGGTAGAGTAGAGACTTGTGGGATCTCGGCGACTTCAGGCAGAGCAACGTTTTGTAGGATCCGGCGACTTCAGGCAGAGCAACGGATCGTAGAGTCCAGTGGCTTCAGGCAGGATAGAGGCTTGCAGGATCCCGGGGCTGAGCGGCCCCGGGATAAGGCCTTTAGAAGATGCTTCCGATACGAGAACTGAAGCAAGACTGAATTTCTTCACCGATTGTTCGGCTTTTATATCTTTCTAGAGAGAACGGAAAAATTATTTAAATTAAACGCAAATTTTTTGTAAATGGTCAAGAGGAAAAAGTACTTATGTGGAATTATCGAAATAGAAACTACAGACCGGTAACAAATTTGAATATAATTTCCATGGAGACCAAATAAACATCAGTAACAGAACATGTCAAATTTTAGTTTTAGGCTTGTTATAAGAAAATGGAAAGATTTAAGTGGAAAAGGAGATATTATTGAAATAGGAAAAAAGGTAGCGCAACTACCCACACAAAGCCCGAAATTGTAGAGTTACGGAAAACTAACTAAAAGATCGAAAAAAGGTAGACTTCATTGACACCAATTTAAAAGTGCTGATAATGTGGAAATACGAAGTAGAAATGATTTGTGATTGTGTTCTTATGGTTTGAAATCGTTACAGGATCCTATGGAAATAAAGGTGATGTAAAATATCCCGATTTGAAGTGAATGCAGAGAATTGAAACAGAATGGAAAAAATGGATTTAAATTAATGTAAAATGATAAGTAAGTAGCATAACACTACATTTTCCCCCCGACCCTGGAAAATTTTTGACTCAGCAAAAATTTTGATATATACATTCTAAAATAAACCATAAAAACACAGCTTTGCAGAAACAGACATCACCAGTCAAAATCAGATATACTATCTCTTACATTCATCATCTGCATTCAGGTAAGGGTGGAGTTCACATTCAATGACTACCACTCTAAAAGTGTGTTTTCAAAACGACATTAAGGCTTATTTAAGGAGTAGTCAACCGCTCCTGTGTGGAAAAAAAAATTGGTCGAAGAAACACCACTCTTAGAAGTGTGTTTTCGAAAGGACATTCAGGCTTATTTAAGGAGTTGTCAACCGCTCCTAAGTGAAGATAAAAAATCAAGAGAGTAGTCAGCTGCTCCCAAGTGAAGATAAAGGTGAAGAAAATTAAGGGAGTAGTGAGCCGCTCCCAAGTGAAGATAAAGATAAAGCAAATTAAGGGAGTAGTCAGTTGCTCCCAAGTGAAGGTTTATACATATATACAAATTAACAGTTATATTTATACATATATACAAATTAACAGTTAATAAATGTATAGAAATAATAAGGTGAAAGTGGTGATATTTATATATATATACAAATGAACAGTTAATAAATGTTTAGAAAAGTTATGGTTTGTTTCGCTTCAGCTTTCAAAAACAATTTTATATAAAGTGCAAAGTGTAAAGTTAAGTTTAAGAAATAAAAATATTATTAAAAATCGTACCTCTAAGTTATCTAGAATAAAAAATATTAGAGTGATGAATGTAACTTAGAGTGATGAATGTAAATGAAGTGTTATATGTAGGCCTAAATATAATCCAAATAAGTTGAAAAACTAGAAGAAGTTTTGTTTTAGAATTTTGAAGGTATGAAAAGGATGTGTAAATGAATGATGAATAGTAAGTTAAGAACAAAAGGGAAAGCAATTAAATCAAAAGGAACTAGACAAGGCGCAGTAAAGGTGAAGAATTAAGAGAGAAAGAGGACTTTTACGTTGGGCGCCAAACTGTCGTGAAGCGACAATTAAAAGAGAAGGAAAACCTAACTTACGATCAGCAAAACAACCAAATAGACCAAGACAATAATATATTTAAGTTTTTAAAAGAGTATTTACAATTTTATAAAAAAAATGAAATATGAAGATGATGGATGATGTGATTTACAAATTATATTTAAAAAAAAAGGTAATAAAAAAAAGATTTATGTCGTAGCTGAGTCCGAAGATCCCAAGCGTGCTCTCAGCGCCTGGAACGAGCACGCACGGCGTAGGTGGGTAGGCGTGGGCGTCTCTAGGCGACGACCTCAGGTGAATGCGGCGATTGCAGGATCGGCGACTTCAGCCCAGACAGGAGCTTGCAGGATCCTCAGCGACTTCAGACAGCGCAGTGGCCTGCAGGATCCGGTGACTGCAGGCGGAACAGAGGTTTGTAGGTTCCGGTGATTTCGGGCGGAACAGAGGTTTGTAGGTTCCGGCGACTCCAGGTAGAGTAGAGACTTGTGGGATCTCGGCGACTTCAGGCAGAGCAACGTTTTGTAGGATCCGGCGACTTCAGGCAGAGCAACGGATCGTAGAGTCCAGTGGCTTCAGGCAGCATAGAGACTTGCAGGATCCCGGGGCTGAGCGGCCCCGGGATAAGGCCTTTAGAAGATGCTTCCGATACGAGAACTGAAGCAAGACTGAATTTCTTCACCGATTGTTCGGCTTTTATATCTTTCTAGAGAGAACGGAAAAATTATTTAAATTAAACGCAATTTTTTTGTAAATGGTCAAGAGGAAAAAGTACTTATGTGGAATTATCGAAATAGAAACTACAGACCGGTAACAAATTTGAATATAATTTCCATGGAGACCAAATAAACATCAGTAACAGAACATGTCAAATTTTAGTTTTAGGCTTGTTATAAGAAAATGGAAAGATTTAAGTGGAAAAGGAGATATTATTGAAATAGGAAAAAAGGTAGCGCAACTACCCACACAAAGCCCGAAATTGTAGAGTTACGGAAAACTAACTAAAAGATCGAAAAAAGGTAGACTTCATTGACACCAATTTAAAAGTGCTGATAATGTGGAAATACGAAGTAGAAATGATTTGTGATTGTGTTCTTATGGTTTGAAATCGTTACAGGATCCTATGGAAATAAAGGTGATGTAAAATATCCCGATTTGAAGTGAATGCAGAGAATTGAAACAGAATGGAAAAAATGGATTTAAATTAATGTAAAATGATAAGTAAGTAGCATAACACTACATTTTCCCCCCGACCCTGGAAAATTTTTGACTCAGCAAAAATTTTGATATATACATTCTAAAATAAACCATAAAAACACAGCTTTGCAGAAACAGACATCACCAGTCAAAATCAGATATACTATCTCTTACATTCATCATCTGCATTCAGGTAAGGGTGGAGTTCACATTCAATGACTACCACTCTAAAAGTGTGTTTTCAAAACGACATTAAGGCTTATTTAAGGAGTAGTCAACCGCTCCTGTGTGGAAAAAAAAATTGGTCGAAGAAACACCACTCTTAGAAGTGTGTTTTCGAAAGGACATTCAGGCTTATTTAAGGAGTTGTCAACCGCTCCTAAGTGAAGATAAAAAATCAAGAGAGTAGTCAGCTGCTCCCAAGTGAAGATAAAGGTGAAGAAAATTAAGGGAGTAGTGAGCCGCTCCCAAGTGAAGATAAAGATAAAGCAAATTAAGGGAGTAGTCAGTTGCTCCCAAGTGAAGGTTTATACATATATACAAATTAACAGTTATATTTATACATATATACAAATTAACAGTTAATAAATGTATAGAAATAATAAGGTGAAAGTGGTGATATTTATACATATATACAAATGAACAGTTAATAAATGTTTAGAAAAGTTATGGTTTGTTTCGCTTCAGCTTTCAAAAACAATTTTATATAAAGTGCAAAGTGTAAAGTTAAGTTTAAGAAATAAAAATATTATTAAAAATCGTACCTCTAAGTTATCTAGAATAAAAAATATTAGAGTGATGAATGTAACTTAGAGTGATGAATGTAAATGAAGTGTTATATGTAGGCCTAAATATAATCCAAATAAGTTGAAAAACTAGAAGAAGTTTTGTTTTAGAATTTTGAAGGTATGAAAAGGATGTGTAAATGAATGATGAATAGTAAGTTAAGAACAAAAGGGAAAGCAATTAAATCAAAAGGAACTAGACAAGGCGCAGTAAAGGTGAAGAATTAAGAGAGAAAGAGGACTTTTACGTTGGGCGCCAAACTGTCGTGAAGCGACAATTAAAAGAGAAGGAAAACCTAACCTACGATCAGCAAAACAACCAAATAGACCAAGACAATAATATATTTAAGTTTTTAAAAGAGTATTTACAATTTTATAAAAAAAATGAAATATGAAGATGATGGATGATGTGATTTACAAATTATATTTAAAAAAAAAGGTAATAAAAAAAAGATTTATGTCGTAGCTGAGTCCGAAGATCCCAAGCGTGCTCTCAGCGCCTGGAACGAGCACGCACGGCGTAGGTGGGTAGGCGTGGGCGTCTCTAGGCGACGACCTCAGGTGAATGCGGCGATTGCAGGATCGGCGACTTCAGCCCAGACAGGAGCTTGCAGGATCCTCAGCGACTTCAGACAGCGCAGTGGCCTGCAGGATCCGGTGACTGCAGGCAGAACAGAGGTTTGTAGGTTCCGGTGATTTCGGGCGGAACAGAGGTTTGTAGGTTCCGGCGACTCCAGGTAGAGTAGAGACTTGTGGGATCTCGGCGACTTCAGGCAGAGCAACGTTTTGTAGGATCCGGCGACTTCAGGCAGAGCAACGGATCGTAGAGTCCAGTGGCTTCAGGCAGGATAGAGGCTTGCAGGATCCAGGGGCTGAGCGGCCCCGGGATAAGGCCTTTAGAAGATGCTTCCGATACGAGAACTGAAGCAAGACTGAATTTCTTCACCGATTGTTCGGCTTTTATATCTTTCTAGAGAGAACGGAAAAATTATTTAAATTAAACGCAAATTTTTTGTAAATGGTTAAGAGGAAAAAGTACTTATGTGGAATTATCGAAATAGAAACTACAGACCGGTAACAAATTTGAATATAATTTCCATGGAGACCAAATAAACATCAGTAACAGAACATGTCAAATTTTAGTTTTAGGCTTGTTATAAGAAAATGGAAAGATTTAAGTGGAAAAGGAGATATTATTGAAATAGGAAAAAAGGTAGCGCAACTACCCACACAAAGCCCGAAATTGTAGAGTTACGGAAAACTAACTAAAAGATCGAAAAAAGGTAGACTTCATTGACACCAATTTAAAAGTGCTGATAATGTGGAAATACGAAGTAGAAATGATTTGTGATTGTGTTCTTATGGTTTGAAATCGTTACAGGATCCTATGGAAATAAAGGTGATGTAAAATATCCCGATTTGAAGTGAATGCAGAGAATTGAAACAGAATGGAAAAAATGGATTTAAATTAATGTAAAATGATAAGTAAGTAGCATAACACTACAAAGCAGCATGGCGGCTACCTAATAATTAAAAAAAAATGCGGTTGCCAACATGCCTGCCAAGCGTGGAAACTATGGCAAATATTCCCCCTATGTGGTGATCTAGGGGTGCCTATGTTCAGCAATGGGCTTTTTAATAATAATAATAATAATAATAAGGGGTGTAAGGGAGTCAATCGGGGGAACGACTCCAAGCCAACCTCACCTGTACGTGGTGCACCCTGCTGTCAACAAACGAGGCAATGGTGAACCGACCGATGGCGGTATACCCATCTATAAGGCTACATAGGGCTCTTAGGCACAAGTGCCTTATCGAGGCTTAGGTAGTGCAATTGACATTAGCGTGGGATGTCAGTTTTAGGGCGGCGGCGGAGGAGTATTTTGCATACCAACGGTGGCGCCCATAGGCTCAGTTAGGAAGTCTACTGTGACTCATCACTATTGGACAAACGTGGTGGGTAACTTTTGTCCAAAAAAAATATGAGTAAAAATAAGAATAACATGCCCCTAGTGCCCGGCTTACGGGGCCAGATGAATCTCCGGGCGGGGATCTCTCGCAAATATCAAACGACCAATGCTAGTCTCTCGGACTCCGATGCTTCTGAATCGATTTCTTCATCAACAGCTACGGATGTTGTGCAGAAGGCAAGCGCCGATAACTCTGCACCCGCCAAAGCTAGTAAATGTGCACGCAGGAAATGGAGTGAGGATATGACTATCTTTATACTGCGCACATACCTTACTATCACATCTATGGAAACCAAAAATATTAGGTGATACCTTCCCCAACTTCATGCAAAATTTATAGAAAAGTACCCAAATATGGATGTTAGCAGACAACGAGTAGGTGACCAACGTAGGGCAATAACTAACGGTAAATTATTAACTGCTGAACAGGTTCACGTAATACGTGACGAAGTGTAGACAATAGCCCTAACAATGAGCACCCACAAAATTATAATAAAGTAACCGGTAACCAAAGAATGCACTGGGATAATGATTTAAATGAATTCATCATAAAAAGTTTCTACAGAATTACTACAGTCGGGACAAACAAAACTGCTTACAGACGCCCTCTACATCAATCTTTTATCACCAAATTCCCACATCTTTCTCACGTATCTGAGCAACGCATAGCAGATCAATACAGAGCTATCATCAATAATAAACTATTAAGTGAAAGCAGACTCCAAGAGTTACAGGATGAGATTGCAATAGAGATGGCTACCCAGAATAAAACAGCAAATAACAACACAGAACCTGACATATTCTTGCAAGACAATGCGCGTATTGTACACTACATTAACCAATCACTTCTTCCTGTCCATATACCATCCGATTCAGACTTTCACACAATCCAAAATGCTATATATTGTGGAGCTGCTACAGTTTCTATTTACAACGGATACAAAATAATGGACCAAGAAAATAATGCCTCACGTCGGAAGAAACGAATCCCTAAATGGCAAATAAGATTAGAAGACAGAATCTCAAATCTTAGAGTTAAAATAGGGAGACTAACGGAATATATAAATGGTAATACAAGCACTAAGCTCAAACGCGAAATAGAAAAAATCAGAGCAGCTTATAGAATACATTCACTGCATGAACACGAAAACAAGGAACTAGCCCATTTTCTAGACACCCTCAAACAAAAGCTTAGTTTACTTGCAAACCGACTACGTAGATATAAAGAAACCACTCTAAGAAAACAACAAAATGCCCTATTTTATAATAATGAAAAATCATTCTACAGAAACCTAACAAACACACATGACAATAATGATAATAATAAATTAGTAGAGATACCCGAAACAGAACTACTGCGTCAATTTTGGTCTAATATATGGTCAACCCCCAAAGCACACCGAGAAAGCGACTGGATTAAACAGGATAGGGAACTATTAGTAAATTTACCAGAGATGATGTTTGATGAAATAAACATGGATTTATTAACTTCAGTTATTAACAAAACACATAGCTGGAAAGCGACTGGAACCGATAAAATCCATAACTATTGGTATAAAAAATTTACTTACTTACATCCGCTCTTACTCTCACATATCAACACTTATAAAAACACCAGAATTATTGTCAAGCTACATTACACTAGGAACAACTTATATGTTACCTAAAGACCGAAGTGACTCAAAAAATCCAGCCAAATACAGGCCAATTACTTGCCTCCAAAACATTTATAAGATTATTACGTCTTGCCTTAGCCGCTTAATTTAGAAGCACGCTATCTCCCAAAATATATTAGCAGAACAACAGAAAGGATGCAGAAAAGGTAGTTTAGGTTGTAAAGAACAGTTGATTATTGACGCAGTCGTCTCTAAACAAGCAGTCACCAAAAAAAGAAATATTTTCTATTTATATTCTATAATATATGTTTATTGACTATAAAAAAGCGTTTGACTCAGTCAGTTTAACAGTGGTAGAGCCACACGGCAGCTTTGCTGTCGCACGGATGGGCCGGCTCGAACCGGGGTGGTACCACGACTTCACAGAAAACCAGCGTGAAGTAGAGATTTACCTCTGCATTTCGATTAGTGAGTGCAGGTGGCCGGAGGCCCTTTTTACTGGAAATGAGGCATTCCATCCTAGTCCTCACGGGTGACAACGCATCTGCATTTTGATTTGTAATAGAGGATAGATGTAGATAGACATCTACATCCGCAGGAACCACTTACCATCAGGTGGACTGTGTGCTCGTTTGTCACCCTTATCCTATAAAAAAAAAGTACCCCATAGCTGGCTAATATATATTTTAGAACACTATAAAATTCATCCTCAAATTATAGAATTCTTAAAAAACGCAATGCTCCACTGGAGAACTACTCTCAAGCTTTACAATGGTGACTCTGGTTTAGAGACTGATATAATCGCAATCCGAAGGGGAATATTTCTAGGTGATGCCTTAAGCCCTCTTTGGTTCTGCCTGGCTTTAAATCCTTTATCTAACCTTCTCAATAGAACTGAGAAGGGATATAAAATCACTAACGGAAATACACACTACACACTATCACATTTACTTTATATGGATGACATAAAATTGTATGGAAGTAGTTTAAAAGATATACATATTCTTGCTGATATAACGGAAAGCTACTCAACTGATATTCAAATGGAATTTGGAATAAATAAATGCAGGATACAATCAATTCGTAGAGGCAAATCAGAACAAAATTCATATACTCTCAAGACAGGTGAAACCATTGAACCTGTAGATGAAAACATTGGCTATAAATATCTAGGATTCACTCAGACTCGACAGATTCACCAAAAACACGTGAAAAAAAACATTAGAAAAAGAATTTAAATTACGCCTAAATAGAATACTTAACACACATCTAAATGCACGGAACATCATTAAAGCAGTAAACACATTCGCTATCCCAATTTTAACTTATTCGTTTGGTATAATTCATTGGTCTAAAAGTAATTTAATAAAGCTGCAATGTCTCATCAATACAACAATGACTAAATACAGACAACACCACCCTAGATCTTGTAGCGAACGACTCACATTACCTAAACTAGAAGGTGGAAGAGGGTTCATAGATATAAAAAAATCTTCCTAACTCTCAAATTTCAGCTATTCGAAACTTCTTCCATCAACAAGCCAATAATAGTCCGCTTCATAATGCTGTTGTCCAAGCCGATACTAAACTCACTCCTTTAAACCTCAAAGATCAAAGAAAACAGAAAAATGAAAGTATTATCTCTGCACAAGATAAAATTAACAGCTGGTTGCAGAAGACGTTACATGACAGACACCGTCGCGACTTGATGAACACAAACGTAGACAAGATAGCATCTAACATGGGGCTCAAGCGGGGAGAACTCTTCCCTGAAACGAAAGGCTTCATGTTAGCAATTCAGGACCAAACTATACATACTCTAAACTACAGGAAACACATAATTAAAGACCACACTGTACAATCAGACCTTTGCAGACATTGTCATAATAGCTCAGAAACCATTCAGCATATCACTGGTGCCTGCAGCTCAATAACCCAGACCGACTATAAACACAGACACGACCAAGTAGCTGCCATTATTCATCAGTACCTCGCATATAAATATAAACTTATAGATGAAAAAATAGCATGTTATAAATACAAGCCCGAAATCATACTTGACTCCCGTGAATTCAAACTCTACTGGGACAGAACTATATTAACTGATAAGACCGTGCATTATAATAGACCGGATATTACACTACATGACAAAAAAAACGAATCAGTTTATCTTATAGATATTGCTGTACCAAATATTCACAATTTGACTTCCACATATAATGAAGAAATAGCCAAATACACTGATTTATACATCGAAATAAAATCCCAGTGAAAAGTAAAAACTGTACCTATTATAATATCAGCAACTGGTGTCATTCCCCATTCACTTTTTTCTAGCTTAAAGGATTCAGACATCCATAAACTTACCTTTATATTGCTGCAGAAAGCGTCAATATTGAATACGTGTAGGTTTCTGTCTAAAGATTAAACATTCAACCGAGTTCGTTTGGCTAACAGCCCGCGAAAAAGGTATAATACCTCGGAAACGAGAGAATACTAAACAGAAAGTATAATAATAATAATCTTTATTTCGGACCAAAATTAATCCATAGTAGTGTTAGTAACAATTGACTTATAAACTAGTGTTAGTAAACATTAAAGTATGGACAAACTTTTTCAAAATCGGAGAATTATAGTTCTCCGCTACTGTTTTTAAAATGCTGTTGTGACTATCTCTCACCCTTCTAAGCAGCGAAGCTGTTTTCTTACGTATTATTGCATGAAAGCCGTCCGTGCGAGCTTGCGCAAACATCTCCGACGCACTACAGTATCGAGGCAGTCCCAACAACATTCTGAAAGCATTATTATATTGAACACGCAGGGCATCCAGCGACCTTTTAGTGTAATTGATCCATAGATTGCTCGTATACAGACTCTGGCAGTATGCCTTAAATAGGGTAATTTTAACTAGGTCCGTTAAATGCAATTAAAAAATTCAGATTGGAATCTACTGACTATAATTTAAAATTAAAAATGTTGTACAACCGACTTCAATATAAATTATTAAGAATAACTCAAAAACTATTGGTCAAATCTTGATCAAATTTATATGGGACCACATGTGAAGCACCAAATTTCAAATAAAAAAAGAATCATCGAAATTGATTGACCCACTAAAAAGTTATGAGGTAACACACAGTAAAAAAACATACAGTCGAATTGAGTATACCGGCTCCTTTTTGAAGTCGCTAGAAAACTTAAATACGAGTGATATCCATATATACTCTACTTTTTCAGTTATGTGCTTTTCATATTACATTAGACTAGCTGTCCCTCGAGATTTCGCCCGCGTGGAATTTACTACGATTTCATGGGTTTTTTTTTTTTGCGCGGAACCCTAATTATTTTCGTAAAATAAAAGTTTCCTAGGTTATTCCTTATAACATCAGCTATCTGCCAGTGTAAGTCACGTAAAATAAATCGAAATCGGTCCAGCCGTTTTGGAGATTAGCCGGAACAGACAGGCAAAAAATTTAATTTTTTTTTGTTATTAGTATCGCATATACTTGAATTTAGTAAAAAGCTGTTATTTTAACATTACAAACAGGCACTTCAATTTTATTTATTTGTATAGATGTATAGATAAGAGATGTAAAGAATATCGGTGGTGCTGGATTTATTGCTTCATCGTAGCAAGATAAAACAACACTATAGTATGTGCCAAATCGATTGAGAAAAACGGACAATGACCTTTCGGTCGTTTAACCAGGGGTTACAAACCTTCAATATATAGGCACATTTTATATGTAGTACTTTCTTTATTTATAATGATTTTTTTATAATGATTGATATAATATATATTTATTAACTATTATTAAAAAGTTATGTGAAAGATCGCTGTAGAAGAAAAATCATCTATTGTTATAAAGTACTTTATTCATTTAACAACAAAAAACATTAATTTATAACACATATAAAGATTCGAGTGATAACGACACCGAATAAGTACGTACTTATGCAAAAGATAAAACTTTATTTTTAATATTATATAAGAACTTTATTTTTATTCGGTGCAATCATCACTCGTATCTTCACTTGATGAACTATCTGTAACATTAATTATAAAGCGATCTGCAGTTTGGTCAATTCTATCATCCATGCCACGCATTTTTTGTTCAACCTTAAGGACATGCTGAACACAGTTTTTCCATTTATCTGGCGTGATTTGAGTTAAACCATCTTTAAGTAAATTTTTAACATCTTTTAACTTGAAAGTTGTATTTTTTCGTGCAACGTACCCTTTCACATCTGCCCACACAAGTTCAATGGGGTTAAGCTCACAGTGATAAGGAGGTAACCTTACCACTGTGATGCTTTTTTCTTTTGCCATCTCGTCGGTGACGTAACTTCGATAGTTATCTTTAACTGCCTTTATTTTTTCCATTAAGTGGGTCTTTGTGTCCGAGGGCACGTATGCGATCTGTTTAGATTCTAGCCATTCCTGCATATTTTGTTTCCGCCAAGACATTGTTGGGGTTTTTTCTAAACGTCTGGAGTGGTAACTAGCGTTATCCATAACTATGACATCGCCGCTTTGCAGTTTTTCTATTACTTTTCTAAACCAGTCCTCGAAATGGAGAGCGTCCATACTCTCATGGTAGTCACCAGTAGATGATGATTCAAATACCCAATCACATCCCTCCAAAAAGCCATTTTCATTGCCAACGTGTACAACTATTAATCGCTTTCCTTTACCCGAAGGGGCTTTCGCGCCAGTAGAGTAGCCTTCTAACCGTGATTGACGAGAAGATTCAATTGTGGTGTCTTCCCATACCTTTCCCATAGTATGACCTGCGTTAATCCATGTTTCGTCAAGGTAAAAAATGTTACGTCCCTCGTTTCTTAATATTTGTATTTCTCTCAAATATCTGGTACGCCACAGAACTATCTCTGGGCGATCTATTAGACCACTTTTTCTGTTTCTCTTTATATATTTGAATTTTAAATGGCGCAACACACGTCGCAGGGAAGTTTTGCTCAAGTTTGGCAACTGGTCATCTTGATTTATACTGAGCAAAATTTTGTCTAAAGTCGGTAATTCTCCTGCAAGAAAGAACTGATGCACTTTCGCTCTTATAGCCGATTTATCAAAATCGTCCAACTTGTCAATTACAGACTTTTTTCTTTTATTAATTATTCCCTTTTCTGGTATTTTATGGGAATCTCTATACACGCTTAATACGCGATATATAGTGCTCTTGCTGACTCCTGAGATCTCCGAAACCTTTTCTACCATATTAACGTTTGAAGGATACACGTCTTCGGGCCAGGTGTTTTTGACATATTTGTATACATTAATGATAATCTCTTGTTCCCCGACCGACAAAGTGGTAGGTTTTCTCTTTTTTACTGGTGACGTTAAAGGTGCTCCAGAAGATGGGCCTGTAAATAAATGACAAAAATATACTACCATAGTACTACATCACATAAATACATATTGTTTTAGAAAATAAATACCACATGGTCACATAAAAAGAGCGCTTTAAGAAATAGAAAGGCTACGTCGTCGCATTTGTACCTATTTGTACGTACCTGCTACGTTTATTATGGGTCGGCGACGTCTCTTTCCACTTGATGTTGAAGGACCGGGTCCTTCACCAAATTCTCCTGAACTCATGTCGATTTAGTAACGACCGTCACAGTAAAACTAATATAACAGATTCAAAAAACAAAAACTTAACGATATAACAAATTTAACAGTAAAAACTCAACTAAAACAATGCAATGAATGCTATGAATTACCCGAGACGTACACACGCAAGCGCTATCCGAACACGAATGAAAACAAAATGGCGGACCGGCCCAAAAAAGGTGACGCATCTCTGGCTGCCATTGTCACGTTTCTTTTAGAACGAACTGACGTAACGCGCGTTTTGTTTATTTTAAAGGGATGAATTTGCAAAAGCTCAATATGGTGATTATATTGCTTCAAATATTTTTTTAATATGAAACTGTTATTAAATGAATTGCTGCGTTACTTACCATAAATTGAAATATAAAATATAACACATTTTTCGCGATGTACCGTAAGATTTTACTATGTTTATAGGAACCACAGACAATATTATTTAAGAAACAAAAAAACAAAACATATGTGCTGACCTAGAAGTGGGAATAATATCAATATTTAAATATTGTTATCACATCTAAATTGAGATTTTGTAAGTTACGCCTTTTGACACTCGGCTCATATCTGAGGTCATTGTCCGTTTTTCTCAATCGATATGGCACATACTATACAAAGCTGGTGTATACGAGGTAGAGTCATGCTTTTTTTTATAAGATAAGGGTGACAAACGAGCACACAGTCCACCTGCGGCCCATAGACATCTACATCTATCTTCTATTACAAATCAAAATGTAGATGCGTTGTCACCCGTGAGGACTAGGTGAACCTCTACTTCACGCTGGTTTTCTGTGAGGTCGTGGTACCACCCCGGTTTGAGCCGGCCCATCCGTGCGACGGCAAAAGCTGCCGCGTGGCTCTACCACTGTTATGCTATAACTACAACACTGCTGCAGCTGTGTTGTAGTTATAGCACGAATGGTTCAGCTTAACCAAGGAAAGAGCACGCTCTCACAGAATACCAGAGTGAAATAGCAGCTTAATGAACGTCTTAATCCTGTTTACTGTTACCATACTATACACTCACCAGTTAGAGATCTGGAGACACTTTTCACCGGAAACAAGACATTCCATCTTAGACCTCAGGGGTCGACCAATCTGTATTTTGATCCTTAATCGCTGATTGATGAAGATCTATGGGCCACAGCAACCAATTACCATCAGGTGCAATGTGTTCACCCAAAGATGTTTGACCTATAAAACATCTTTGTTTTCACCCTCAATCTATAAAAGAGTGAAGTCTTACTTTGGGATCAATTTTTTTAAATATTTAAATTCAGCTGACTTCACTCCGTCTACAACAGCTATACTCATATCGTAGTTTTTCAGACGCCAGCGCTATTGTGGTAGGTTTTGGAACCTCTATTTTCAGTATATAGTGGGACACTTTTTCAACTTTCGCACCTTATACGATGGTTCTCCTTCTACTCTACACTCCATAGTTTCAAGGGCGTTGAAGCCGAAAGTGCTGTCGAAATGTAAATCCAAGATGGCGGCTGAAGTACGTACCAATTTTTTTTATCATGGATGTCATTTTCATGGTTTTCGAGGGTGTTGAAGTCGATAGTGCTGTCGAAATGTATTTAAACTACTTTAAAAAATTCCGTATAATTATGTTATACGTAATTTTTGTAATGCGCTTAAAGCATGCCCAATTGGATTTACAAATATTATTATAAAAACTTTTGGACAATTGCATGCTGTTGAAAAGAATGTTGAACAGCTAAATAGGTTTTCTCAACACATTGTTTATAACACCAAGAACAAAATATTTTTGTACCTATTTACTAGCAAATAAAGAATTTGAATTTGAATTTGGGATGTCGATTTTTAGAGTTCTTAAGATTTTTTGGCATATTCCTTATTCATCTCTTACGACTCCCACAGAGTCATTACCGCCACCATCACATATTGTGTTGGTCGAAATATACCTAAACTACAACGAGGAGGAACGTCAAATTCATGGAACACCTGATAGTCTATGTAGTGGCGGTTTTAGAATATCCACTACCCCATATCCCGTGGGTTTCGTAAAAAGCGAAAGACGGAAACTGAAACAAGTCATCAGCATATTCCTGATAACAAGTCAAAATTGTAAAAAACTGCGTTTGGCAACCTTCCTGCCAAGTGTGGGTACTATGGCAAAATTCTGATGGTGCGATCCATGGGGGGACGCCTATGTTCAGGAGTGGACTTTTATAGGCTGTAATGGATGAATGTCTATAATATCTCCAATCTATTAGGTAATAGACTCATACATTGAGTTATATGTACTACGTACTAGAGAAGCCATTTCAAACAAAAACTGTGTCCTACTCTATGTTTTAGCGCATGCGCGGGAGTAGTAAGCGCGCACGCGCGAAGACTTTAATTTGGTATAAAATAAGATATTAATATAAAATAAATATAAGAATTTAATATAAAATATCTTAATTTCATCTAAACAAACATGTTATATTTCTAAATAAAATGTAATAATAATTATTTTATGGAATTCACAAATCTTCAATTTACGCAATATTTAGTTTGTACGGATTGCAGTACAGTTCAGTTGAACATAGTCAATGTTCGGAATGGCTTCTCTAGTACGTAGTACATATAACTCAATGGACTCATAGCTATTTAACGTTAGACTATTACGGAAGCAGCAAGATATCACAATATGTATTAATTACTTTAACGTGACTTATTAAAAACACAAACGAAAACAAACAATACTATTGCCTTCTTAGCTTTTTAAAAAAGCTGAATCTTTTTATTTTAATATGCCAGTGTTTATTATTTGTGTTGTTACATATTTTGCTTACTCTTGTGTTTTATATTTTAACATCCTACTTCACCGAGAAATGTTTACATAACAATTTCTGCTAAATGTATATTTTCTGTGTTGCGTTGAAAATGCGCAGTATATGGCATTACGCGAAATGAATGGACTTGTATTAGAATTATCGTCATAAATAATGACACTTAAAACAGCATTATAACTTTTACCAAACAATATGTACCTATATATTAAAGATTTTCATTATGGGAAAAGATTCAGAAGGCACATTAGTAAGACATTTACTCCCCACCCGAAAGACTATGAGTTATATTTAAGACCATGAATTGCAACATGTGCGTCACACACTACCAGCATGTTTCTAATAGTACTTATCGAAGAGCACCATATCATTAACTTGACTGATGTTAAAGCAAACCGTTTTTTCATAGAAATAGTGACAAACAAGCACACAGTCCACCTGATGGTAAGTGGATACTGTGGCTCATAGATATCTACATTTATATTCAATTAACAACCAAAATGCAGATGTGTTGTTACCCCTGAGAAATAAGATGGAATGCCTAGTTTTCAGCTACAATAGTCTCCCGTTCTCTACACCATACGAAACACAGTAGCATTGAGTTGAACACTGGTATTCTGTGAGAGCGTAGTTCATCCCCCGTCGAGTCGACCCATTCGTTCTACAATCATAAATTAACTACAGCATGACTTTACCACGTTTATGGAAATAAACGTGGTAAAGTCATGCTGTAGTTAATTGTTAGTTAATGTTGTAGTTAATGTTAGTTGGGATGTTAGTGTTACTGTGGCGGCGCTGTCGTTGCGCCACAAGCGAAACACATCGAAGCCTAAATCGCACTAACAAAGTTCCGAAGTTAAAGCGGCATATTTAGAATAGCTCCGAACTACCAATCGGAGCGTTGGTCGCTCCCCGGGCAGAACACCTTGCCCGGCGGGAGATCTCCCCTTTACCTTCGTGATATGAACACGCAACCAACAAACCTTCGGAAACTACACCTCTAAACCTTCATCGTCCTCAAGTACCCCATTCATTCGCTCCCGAGCTGATATTGTCTGCAGTCTTCACATTCTGCAAGCCATCTAGCTTTACAAAGGTTCATCGCAGCACTGGAATAATAATGCTTCCTGTTCCTTCAAGCTACTCTCTGCGCTACAGTGTTCGGCACGGCTCTGAGCCTTACTGCTCGCCTCTGCTTCACGGCACTCTCGCAGATTACTTGCCTTCTTCTCGACTCACCGCAGACTTACAAGGCAACTCCCTGGCACTTGCAAATTCGTCGACATCTAGACTGCACTATCGACCTCCGGTCTGAGCAGGGGGGTGATGTGGCGTGACTTGGAACACGGCCGAAAGGACCTCAACATATAGAATGACGAAGTGGAGTGTGAATGAAAGCGCCATTGAGCCAATAAGCCACATGTTGGACCATGGAGGCATGGTCACGAGCGACTGGTTCGCAGACAAGCTATTCATGGCGTTCAACATCTCAATGGTTACAAGTACTGATAACGCCATAGTCATGGGGTCAGTGAAGATCTTGCAGTCGAGGCATTGCAAGTGGTGAGTGAGCTGCCAGTAGGTCATCTGGGGTCCGTATGGGGAGTACATGAACCACCATGAAGCAGCACCAACTGTCGCCATACCGACGTAACCACCGATTGCCATGTACCTGAAGAACAGCCATCCAGAGATGAGACCTTCGGCAGCTTTACGTGGGGGTATCGGGAGGATTGAAACCCAAAGCGGTGGCGGGGAGACCATCAGTGACCCAGTTGACCCAAAGAAGTTGCACAGGGATCAAGGCTTCAGGGAGACCCAAGGCAGCAGTAAGGAAGATGGACACTACTTCACCAATGTTTGAGGAGATCAGGTAACGGATGAACTGTTTCATGTTGTTGTAGATAGCACGACCTTCTTCAACAGCAGCGACGGTAGATGAGAAGTTATCGTCAGCAAGAACCATCTCAGCGGCGGACTTGGCGACAGCGGTACCGGATCCCATCGCAATACCAATTTTGGCCTTCTTAAGAGCAGGGGCATCATTTACACCGTCACCGGTCATAGCTGAGATCTCGTTCATGCTTTGCAAGTATTCAACGATCTTGGACATGTGGGCGGGCTCCACGCGGGAGAACAGACGGGCTTTAGCACAAGCGTTACGTTGTTCCGCCACGGACAAGTCATCGAACTCGCGACCAGAGTAAGATTTGCCAGTTGTGTCCTCATCTTCGGTGAACACACCGATACGTCTGCAGATAGCCTCAGCGGTAGACTTGTTGTCAGCAGTGATGACAATAACACGGATACCAGCAGCGCGGTAACGAACGATGGAGTCGAAAACTTCTTTGCGAGGGGGGTCCAACATACCCACGACTCCAACGAAGGTGAGGTTAACTCCATAAGTTTGGAATTTGGTGGAGTCACCGAGGTCCATGTCATCAGGCTTCAGGGGTTGTCAGCAGTAGCGAGAGCCAGGCAACGGAGGGTATCGCGACCAGTACCGTATTGGCGGGTAAGTTGCAGAATTCGGTTCTTCAGAGTGGAATTCAAAGCCACCTTGTTGGTTCCGACACGAGCATGAGAGCAACGGTCCAATACGCCCTCGGGCGCACCCTTAACGAACAGTTTCGGTCCATTGCCAAGACGAGATCCCACGGCATACTGAGTTTCATTGATATACAGATTGCAAAGAGCGGGCAAGGCCAACCCTCCTTGCGTTACCCCACACCCCAATGTGTATGACTTGGATACAGTTCCATTTAACAACATAAGTTAGATTGTTTTAAAAATCTGCCGAGGAAAGGCTTTCTAATAGATGATAATATTGCTTGCCGTATGCAAAACACACGTAGCGAAAACGGGAGCAGCATCAAAAAAGAAATCATTATCATCATCATTACAGCCCTTCTATGCTATGTCGGTTACTCTGGTTCTACTGCGGATATCCTCATTCCTAAGTTTATCACGCAGAGAAACCCCGAGCATAGCCCTCTCCATAGCTCGCTGAGCGACCTTGAGCTTCCTCATACGGCCAGCAGTGAAGGACCACGTCTCAGTTCCGTAAGTCATCACTGGCAACACGCACTAGTTGTACAATTTCGTTTTAAGGTTTTGAGGTATGTCTGACGAGAAGATGTGTCGTAGCTTCCCGAACGCTGCGCAACCGAGCTGAATCAGTCGATGGATCTCTCGGTCGAAGTTGGACTTACCTAGTCGGACTGTTTGTCCCAGGTAAACATACTCGTCAACAACTTCGAGTTTAGTGTTCCCAACAATTACCGGCATAGGTGTGACATGGACATTAAACATGATCTTTGTTATGTCCATGTTTATCTTAAGACCTATCCGTTGGGAGACACTATGGAGGTCGTTGAGCATAGTGCTTAGGTCCTCCAGAGATTCTGCCATAAGGACTATATCGTCGGCAAATCGAAGGTGAGTGATGTACTAGCCATTGATGTTAATACCGTATCCTTTCCAGTCCAGTAGCTAGAAAACGTCTTCCAATGTAGCGGTGAAGAGTTTCGGGGATATAACGTCGCCCTGTCTTACACCTCTCTACAGTTGGATAAGTTTCGTACTCTGGTTCTGTACTCGGATAACCATCGTAGCTCTACTGTACAAACACTTCAGCACTTCGATATACCGATAGTCAACTTGGCATCGCTGAAGAGACTGTGGCACCGCCCAAGTTTCGACGGAATCAAAGGCTTTCTCATAGTCCACATATGCAAGGCAAAATGGCAGATTGTACTCTTCTGTCTTCTGTACAATTTGCCGAAGGGTGTGTATGTGTTCTATGGTACTGAAGCCTTTTCGGAAACCGGCTTATTCGGGAGGCAGGAAGTCGTCGAGTCTGCGTGCGAGATGATTCGTAATGACTCTCGAAAACAGCACATAGACGCGGCTCAGAAGGGAAATCGGTCTGTAGTTTTTCAAGAGAGCTTTCTTCTGCCCCACGCCTCCGGAATAGTACCACCACGGAGGATGGAATTAAAGAGTTTCTGAAGGACTTCAAGCACCGGTTTTCCACCCGCTTTCAGAAGCTCCGCTGTAATTCCATCCTCGCCCGGGAAGTTGCCATTTTTAAGGTGCTGGAAAGCCATTCTAGTCTCGCTCAGACTGACTTCCGGAATATCTTCGGAATAGAGTCGGATAACACTCGCTCTTGGATCGTTACTCACACTTGTGTGTGAATCCAACGATGACGTGTACAGCTGCGTGTACAAAGAAGAAATAGAGTATGGAAAACCTATCAAACTGTCAGCGTTAAATGCTGATGGTCCATGATGATCCAATAAGCTACCTTTGGTCGTAAATGGAAATCTCACCAAAGCAAAGCATTCAGCCCTGTGATCGGCCAATGCTCTGTATAATAAACTAATAAGCTAATAACTATTTTTTTTTCTGAATATGTACGCTGTTGGCCCTGCGGCTTTGACAGCTTCATCTAATTAGGCTCGTAAGTGAGGACTTACGAGCTATTGAGTTCTATTCTGCCGGCGGCGAGGCGGCGCGAAGCGTGGCGTCGCTGACTGCAGTCCCGAGGCACCCCGACCCCTGCTTTCAGAGTGAGGCTCCTCGAGCTAGGAGGGGGCTCGACGCGATTCAAGGGCCCCTCAGAAGGAGGTACGAACCTCGGCTATCGCAATTTTGTTTACGGGTCGCAAAATTTGAAACGGCCCGTATCACGGGTGTTAAACCTCGTGTACGGGGTGTGTCTGTGACGACGCATTCACCGGCGAATGCGGTGCGCCCTATATAGTGTTCTGTACTAGAGTAGTGTCTGTGTGTGTGTGTGAGTGTTTATCATTACTAAACTAGTTCCCTCTCCAGTGGGGGGGAGGGGGGACGGGATCAACCTATTCATGGAAGTGATCTCGTCCTCGGGATTAAGAAACTAATAACTATTACAGGGCTATTCTGTATATATATCGCAATATATCGGAACTTTGATAGCATGATTTAGGCTTCGGTGCGTTTGACTTGTGGCACGACAACACCGTCGCCACTCGCCATACACTTCTACGAGACACACGAAACAAATCATAGAAATAAAACTATTTAAAATGTAGTCCAGATATGTTACAAATTCTCCTATAAGTAAATGTTACTGCCACAGTAAAGTGCGAATCTCAACAAATAATGCTGGCGTCACGTAAATTTATTTTATTTATGTAAGCATTTATTAATTATCTTATTAGTCTACAGCTGTTATGTCATAATATATTATGTATAATTCTTATTGTTTCTAGTTTAATTTTAAATAAATATTTTAAATCAAGATCAGGTGAGTACCTTTTGGTTTATTTTCTACCGACTTCAAAAAGGAGACGGTACTCAATTCGACTGTTTGTCAACATGTTTTTTTATGTGTGTTACCTCATTACTTTTTACTGGGTGAACCGATTTCGACGATTCTCTTTTATTTGAAAGCTGGTGCTTCTCATGTGGTCCCATATAAGTTTGATCAAAGTCTGACCAATAATTTTTGAGTTATTCTTAATAATTTATTTTGATATCGGTTGTTCAACATTTTTAATTTTTAATTATTTCAAATATATATAGATCTATGTCGAAAATGATCCTCCTCTATAATTTTATTCATGCATACGATACACCTGACAGCTGGATACTAAGATCTCAAAACATTCATCATCATCATCATCGTTACAGTCTATAAAAAGTCCACTGCTGAACACATAATAGATCATATACACAGATCTTGGCTGCAATATCCCCCATATTTGTCACAGTGCCACGTTTGGCAGGCAGGCGAAAGGAAGAAACTGCTCTCCATATCCTGTTTTAGTCTTCCTCTGTCTTCTTTTAAAACACTCGCGGGATTACTTGTGGTTGTGGATTCAATTGAAATTGTACACTTCGTTTGTGAATATAAACAAATTCAAACGCGTTGTTACCCCTGAAAACAAAAAGGAATGCTTTTCTCGCAAAAGGGCTCCATTTTTAATAACTTACGAATATAATTTCTCTATTTTGATTAATTTTGGTTTAAGGCACTGATCCTATAAAAATAAAAATTAGTTATTTTCATAATATATAGGCCCTTTTTACTGGAAATGAGGCATTCCGTCTTAGTCCTCACTGGTGACAACGCATCTGCATTTTGATTCGCAAACGAGGATAGATGTAGATGTCTATGGGCCGCAGCAACCACTTACCATCAGGTGGACTGTGTGCTCGTTTGTCACCCTTATCCTATAAAAAAGAAAAAAAAAATAATAAATTTAGCCTTCATTGTCTTCTTCTCTAAGGGATGTTTGTACTCGTATCATCCAGATCAATATGTATGTTATTTGTATCATAAAATAGTGTGCTGTTTGTCATAATATTACAAAATTCTAGAATGTAGTCATTTAAGTAATATGTACTATACAAAAAGAGACGCCTAGACTTGGTTGTTCTAAACACGTATTAGAGCCCACGGGCTCTAAAGACACAGTCGGCTGCATACGCAGTGTGACATAATCCTACAGTTAGATTAATTGGTAATTAGACCCGAGAACTCATATATGTTTTTAAATAAAGATAGGTAAAGCCCTAGTGTAGGATGCTACTTGCGTAAAACATTTACAAAAGATAGCAGGAGACCCGGCGGTATGACTTTGGTGCCTTGAGAGGAAGGCTACATGCGCAAACACTTTGGCAGCCTCTCATCTCAAGGATATCTCGCTTAGAGACGGGCGGCATCAGAGGCAACTGAACTAACCAAGTGGCGCATGAGTCTTTAACAGTGCGCATGAGTCTTCATGAATTTTTAACAGTGGTAGAGCCAGGCGGCAGCTTTTGCTGTCGCATGGATGGGCCGGCTCGAACCGGGGTGGTACCACGACCTCACAGAATACCAGCGTAAAGTAGAGGTTTACCTCTGCGTTTCGCTTGGTGAGTGCAGGTGGCTGGAGGCCCTTTTTACTGGAAATGAGGCATTCCATCTTAGTCCTCACGGGTGAAAACGCATCTGCATTTTGATCTGTAACAGAGAATAGATGTAGATGTCTATGGGCCACAGCAACCACATACCATCAGGTGGCCTGTGTGCTCGTTTTTCACCCTTATCCTATAAAAAAAAGTCTCTAAGTGATGACTACATATTTGTGCCATTTGCTGTAGAGACTATCGGTCTGTGGGGTCCACGTGCAGTGAAGTTCTTGAAGGAACTGTATCCGCGACGGGTCGTCACTACTGGTGATAAGAGGGCTGGTTCTTTTCTCACTCAAAGTCTCAGTATAGCCATTCAGCGAGGAAACGCAGCCAGCGTTCTTTCCACGATACCACGGGGAGTAGAACTGTACGATAATTTAAGTTATGTTTTATTTTTTTGTTATAGTTTTTCAAATGGGTTAATTTAATAACTCAGTAGTCAACTGACAGTATATATTATTTTATATACTTACTCGTATATGGCGATAGCGTATTTCAGTGTTCGCCATTTTTCTCAGCACTTATGTATGTCGAGTATATTACTCTAAGCGTCTCTTATTTATCAAATGTTACTAACCATAAAGCGCTATATTTTAACAATAAACGTTTTTATGTGTTGTTTTTTTTAGATTCAAGATGGCGTTCCGGTTTTTACTTCTACTTTTTCCCGCGCTGTCACTGGCGAGGATAGATGTCGAAATATTGGGCGAATTTCATGGCAACGAGAAAACGGTCAATATCAACTTCTCCGGGAGTGATAAAAGCGTAGTATCCGAAGTGGAACGAAACACTTTCATGCTGAGCGAGGAAACATTGAAAAATTGTGCGCTGAATTTCTTCGGTAACCGGCCGGATAATGTCTACCTACACAGTCCAACGCCTTGGGGTGATCTGTACAAAACATACAATTGGGAAGAAGTTTCTAGAACACTCAAACCAAAATTAGGCCGTATTCTGAACGTGTCTTCTGAAACCCAGACCATTGCGAGTCAAGTGTTTGAGAATAAAGAGAACAAACCTACAACCTTCAACGTCGGCCTGTCGAAACATCTAGAAAATACCGTCTCATCGTTTTGGATTAAAGATGGAGAGTTGACAATTAACAATGGAATTAACTATGATATCAATTTTGGTAACACGACAATCTCCTTCACGTCACTATGGGGTCTAAACACAGAGAAATCTATGACTACCCTAATAGGGTTAAACAATTTAGAAATGCTATTGCAACCTGACCAGTCGGTTACTACAGAACTTATTGCTACAAAGCTGACTGCCACACTGGAGATGGAGTACGCAGCATTCCTTTCAGGAACAGTTGCGGTTAACTACCGCGAAGCATTCAAAGAACATCACTTCTGGGCGTTAGATGTAAACGAGATGATGGCCGCCAACGAAATGACGAATATGTCGATGTCAAAGGAAACCATAGACATTACTTTCTACTCTAATCCGAAAATGATTGTTGTTGATACAAAAACGGGTGCTAATTTAAGTGATATGATGTCATGATTTTAAAGTATTTAAATAAAAACATTTAAGGTGTAAAGGTTTTACTTTAGTAACAGTTACCGTTATAGCCTATTAAAGTCCATTGCTGAACATGGCCACAGATTGCCTCATAGGGGGGATATTTATCATGGTTACCTCGCTTGGCAAGCGCAGTCTTTAGTTTTAATCGTTATGCGACACCGATTTTCGACAACTTTTAGCTGTGGCGGCGAACAAATATCGATTAATTTTGGTGTGCAATCCGCACTGAACGGGTTAAGACGCTGCTGCCCATTTTCTGATTTGTTTCCTTCTGTCGTCTCTTACGACACACACGGAATGTAATGGGGTGGAGGATATTCTTACACCACCACTACAAGGTCCTCGGTTATTTTACTTATTACTTTTTAATTAATTTCCACATATTAGCATCTGTATACACAGTAAAGTAATTTTTTTTATAGGAGAGAGGGCAAACGAGCATGCGGCACACCTGATGGTAAGTGACTACCGCCGCCCATGAACAGCTGCAACACCAGGGAGGGAATCGCAGATGCGTTGCCGGCGTTTTAAAAAGGAGTACGCTCTTTTCTTGAAGGTCCCCAAGTCGTATTGGTCCGGAAAAATCGCTGATGGTAATCGATTCCACAAGGAAGTCGTGCGAGGAAGAAAACATCTTCTAAATCGCACAGTGGTGGACCGCCAATCATCCAGATGGTGTGGATGGTATCGGGAGTTCTGCCGCGATGTGCGTTCGTGAAATTTGGCGGCTGGGATTAATCCGAACAATTCCTAAGAGCACTCCCCGTGGTAGATGCGAAAGAAAATGCAAAGGGATGCAACATCTCTTCGCAGTGCCAATGAATCGAGCTGATCGAAAAGGACTCGGTCGTCGATGATTCGAGCCGCTCAGCGCTGGATACGGTCAAGTGGAAGGAGCTGGCACTGGGGAGCCCCTGCCCAGAGATGGGTACAGTATTCCATGTGAGGCTGAACCTGCGCCTTTTAAAGTTGCAGGCGGTGTGCCGGCGTGAAATACTGTCCCGCTCTGCTGAGCACGCCAAGCTTTTCAGAGGCCAATTTGGCCTTCTCTTCCAAGTGACCACGAAACTGCACGTCACTCGATATGTCGACTCCGAGGATTCCGATACTGGCTGAGGCAAGAAGGGGAGTGCCTTGAAACTGAGGAGATACGACAAAGGGGTTCTTTTTAGCGGTAAACGTGCAAACTTGTGTCTTCTGAGGATTAAACTGGACTAGATTTAGTCGCCCCCAATCCGAGACTTTGTTCAGCAAAGGCTCGACTTCAGACACAATATTGTTCCGGTACTTGGCTACGTTTTCCCGAGAAATATTGGCACGGCCGGTGTATAGAGCATCACCAGTGTTGTCATCCGCATAGCAATGAATGTTACCAGTTAGCAACATATCATTGATATGCAGAAGAAACAGCGTTGGTGATAGAACACACCCTGGTGTTGAACACCAGCGTTAATAGGCTTGTAGTCGGAGCATGCACCGTCTACAACAACCTTGATGCTCCGATCTGCAAGGAAGCTGGTGATCCAATCGCACAATTTCTCGGGAAGCCCATAGGAAGGGAGCTTCGAAAGAAGCGCTTTGTGCCAAACCCGATCGAAGGCCTTCGCAATGTCCAAACTAACGGCCAACGAGGGGGAGCCCTTGGACTCTACTACCTGTGCCCATCTATGGGTCAGGTAGACCAAACGATCACCAGCTGATCGACCCCGACGAAAACCGTATTGGCGGTCACTAATCAGCTGGTGATCCTCAAGGTACCGCATTAGCTGGCAGTTAATAATTGATTTCATTATTTTGGAGAACAAGTTGAACAAGTTGGACGGGTCTGAGCTAAAGCTTTTTTTAGGGATCGGGTGGACAAAAGCTGTCTTCCATGAATTCGAGACTACGCCTTGGGAGTAGGAGTACCGGAAAAGACGCGTTAGGACCGGTGCCAACTCTGGAGCACACGTCCTCAGCACAATTGGGGGGATTCCGTCAGGCCCACTCGACTTCTGGATGTCCAGGGAGAGGAGTGCTTTACAAACCGAGCGCTGTGAGAACAGCACATCCGGCATGGAGCACTCACACCGCGGGATGGTTGGCAGTGTTTCCCCCCCGTCATCAAGTGTCGAGTTGGACGCAAAAAGAGAGCCCAAAAGGTCGGCTTTGTCTTTTGCGTCTTGGGCCAGTGAGTCGTCCTCCCTGTGCAGAGATGGTAGTGATGGCTTACAGAAATTCCCTTGGACAGCCATGGCGAGAGACCAGAATACACGGGTTCCCGAAGGAAGGCGAACTAGTTTCTCGCCAATTATGCCTATGTGATCTGACTTTGCCCTGGCAATAACTCTTTTGAAGGACCTGGAGGCGAAGTTATACTTCTTTTTAAGTGTGCTGGTGTTTACATTCCGAGTCGCCGAAGCCGCAGCCCAGGCTTGATAACACTCCTGCTTACTGCGTAATGCAGTCTTACAGGAGCGACCAAACCAAGGCTGAGATCTGCCTCCGATGGGTACCACAGATGATGGAATAAATAGTTCCATTCCCTGTAGCACCACATCAGTGACAGAGTCAGCAACAGCACTGGGATTAACCGGCAAGAAGCAAACCCACCCCCATGGGTAGGATGCAAAGAAAGACCGCATTCCGTCCCAATACACCGACCTGTAATGCCAAATACGGCGGCAACCTTCAGAACGCAATCGCGAGGGGAGCGTGAGTGGCACCACACTCCGGATCAGACAATGGTCCGAAGAGCCGAGAGGGGCATCAACGGAAACCTGATATCCGTCCGGATGAGACGGCTACAAACTTGGTTTCTTTTGTTGAAAATATTACGGAGGCAATTGATGCTCGCCATGAGGTAGATGTTATTTATACAGATCTTAGCAAAGCTTTCGATAAGGTGCCTCGTAAAATATTAATTAAGAAGTTGTCAAATTATGGTTTTAATCGAACTTTTCTGAATTTGTTTGACTCATACCTTAAAAATCGTAAATTTTTTGTAGTAGTTAACGGTTTAAAATCAAGGGAGTATAACATAGAGTTGGGTGTACCCCAAGGTTCTAACCTGGGTCCTATTTTATTTAATATTTTCATTAATGACATTGTTGATTATATCTCAAATTCTGTTCCATACCTGTATGCCGATGATCTGAAATTATTACGAATAATTAATACTGAGTTTGACTCCTTACTATTGCAAGAAGATTTAAATGGCTTGTCACGCTGGTGTGAATTGAACGGAATGCAACTAAACGTGGGTAAATGTTTTTATATTAAATTCTCTAGAAAATTCAAAATTATTAAATCTAGTTACTATATTAATGGAGTAAGGATACGAGAAGTTGAATACATTAAAGATGTGGGTGTGATACTTGATAAAAAGTTAACCTTTGGAGCCCATTTAGAAAGTGTTATAAAAAGAACTTCTAATATGCTTGGATTTCTTATTAGATTTGGAAGGGGATTCCGGAGAATAGAAAAAAAAAAGACTACTATACAACTCCTTTGTCCTGAGCATTCTGGAATACTGTAGTATTGTATGGAGATCGCACTATGCATGTCACTCTCTGAGGTTAGAACGAATACAGAAGAGATATCTCTGGCATCTAGTTCATTCTTCGAAACAATGTAGGAAGCGGTTTTCGTACAAAGACAAGCCGAAAATTTTTAAATATACTTCACTAGAAAATCGCAGAACAGAGAGAATCTTATCTTTTTAAACAAATTATTTAACAATAAAATAGATTGTCCTAACCTGTTAAGTAAATTTAGATTCAATGTACCGAATAGGCTACCTAGAACCCAAATCCAACCATTGGTTCCACCTGTACGCAAAACAGTATTGGGCTCAAACTCGTTTGTCCCCAGAGCGAGCCGACTTTTGAATAATTATGGAAAATCAACTGATATTCATGCTGTTAGTCTCAATACCTTTCGTAAGCACTTGCAAGAAACCATTGTCGATGAGTAGATTAGTCGTATAGCATATATATTTTTAATTAAGTCTCAAAATTTTTAAAAAACTCTTTTTCACTAACTTTTTTTTTCTTTTTTTAATTGTATTCTGTAGACATTTGTTATTGTTAAGTTTATTGGTGTTACTTGATACTTCGCATGTGGTGTTTACCTTTAATTAATTGTGCATTTATCTATAGAAATATACTGTGTACTAATTCTAATGAATGTATAAATGCAACAATTGCTGGTAAACCAAAAAAATAAAATAAAATAAAAATAAATAAATAAAATGAGAGGTCATCAGAAGGTCCAACAGGGAAGGTGTATGATCCTCCACATCTGGAATCCGCGTAGGCGAAGTAACCAGTTGTGTCACTTGTGTCAGACCATATGCCAAAGCAAAGTCATAAACAGATCTCCCCGCATGATCGGTTAAAGGTGAACCGAGCCATTCGGCGTGGTGGGCGTTAAAATCGCCAAGGATCACGATCTCTGCGGATGGGACCTGTTGTGGCAAAGAATCTGTAGCCATTTGGACGTGGTCAATGAGTCGGTCTCTTTCGGCATTACCGCTATGGGACCTATAGAGGCACACGTAGACGCGCGGATGGTCGTTGCTGTCTACGCGTAGCCATAGGATGGACAGGTCCGAACCTTCAAGACTGCCGAGGCGTCGAGAACAGATGTCCTCTCTGACATACACGCAAACTCCAGCCCGAGGCACAAAGGAGTGCTCCAATTTGTACCCCGGGTAGGAGAGATATATCAGCTGGAGAGGAAACCTGCGTCTCGGTCAGAAAGAGCAAGGCCGGCTTCGCCGTCTCGAGATTGTAGTGGACGGCGTTTAAGTTCGAGTGAAGTCCCCTGATGTTGCAGAAATTCACGGATAGCGTGGCAGGGGTCGCCTTTGTCTTGTTGCTCAGTTTGCCCCGAGCAGTTATGTTTTTGAGCGGAATTTTGACCCCCCCCCCCCCTCCGGAATACGCGGGGCAGACTGAGCACCCACACTCAGGAGTGGAATAACATGGTCGTGAATGCTCAGCGAGGGATTCTCCAGGGGTGCTAGTACCCTCCTGGGGTAGTCTAACGTATAATTTCGCTACCAAGTTGATGGGGCGGGGCGGGGGGGGGGAATTGGGTAAATATAGCTATTAAGCGGTAATTATTTAATTCCTTTTAGTTTTTAGTCGGTTTTTATTTTTTATAAAAAATTTAATTATTTTTCTGTTGGGTGGTCTGAGTTATATTAGTTACATGTGAACTATTTAATGGAAATGGTGAAACAAGTGCTCTGATCGTGATGTGATTCTCAAGATAAGATGTCTGGTTGCTTAGGCGCTTTGAGATACCATCGACAACTATCAGCGTCTGCTGGCTCAAGTTGCCGTCAAAATCTCCCACGGGCTGCACAATGTGACGCATCAACATATTGTGAAGCAGTATACTATGAAGGATAATTATTACAATATATTGTAACTTCAGGCTCAGAAGGGCTAGATCCCAGAGCCGTAAAGCCAGTTATTAAGAAGAAGAGTTGTTCGGCTGATTTTTCAATCGTCATATGCCTAAAAGTTATCCATCAAATAAATTATAATCTGACTAAATAAAAGTGAAACGATTGAACAATTTTATTCATAAAACTAATTTTTCTTTTGTTTGTGTTGTACTTTATTTTATGAATTATTCATTTTAAGAATAGGATTTTTTTTAAAATTTATATGACACAATATATTTTTCGAATATCCTCCCTTCGTTTTTGATGGCGAAATTTTAAAATCGATGTAAATTGCTAGAAAAAAAAAATAAAACAACATTCGATATAACAACACGCATTTCTTTTAAAAAATTAAAGACCTAACATAACATGCGGGTTTCTTAAAGATACAATTATTTTTACAGAAGAGCCACGCCGTTCGCACTTAATTAATTATTACAATAGGTTTTACTTTAGGACATTAATTAATAAATAAAGTTTTAATGTACTTTGTAATTTGGTTATCCCTATTAATACGTCTACATTTCTATATTTGCTTTATACTCTAATGGTACACTGAAGTACAAAAACATGGTACACCTACGTATAAGTTGTATAAATAAAACTGAACTCATGTTCCTTGTATTTTTGGTAGATTTAATCACCTTCATTAAGTAAAATTTAGTAGAAAAAACTAAAATCTACTAAAACAGTAGAATTATTTAACACAACTATTAAAACAGTAAATTTAGATTTTATGATACTTAAATACACCAAATATAACAAAATCTACCAAAGATAGCAATACCAAGGCAAGGTGTTCAGTTTTAAATTAGATTATCTCCACTACTGCATATTAGGAACAATAAAATTAAATCAGCCTTAATAAAACCTTTATTCAAGCACAAGGTTTATTTCAAAAGTGGGTTCTATCTTTGTTGTAGTGTATTTTACAAAGAGTTACTATTTTGAAATTTGTTTACAATGTGCGCTTCAAAATTAAGTCTTACATGTTATAATATTTGTAAAACTTTAAAAAATATATATAAACAAGTCAAAAAAAAACTCAAACTTAGAAATTCTATTTTAGTTTGATGTAATATTATAAAAAATAAAAAGCAAAAGTTATTAATTATAAAAAAAAAACAATATTACGAAACTACTTTTCTCTGAAATACAATTTTTAAAATCTCAACAAAATATACGAAAACCTGCTAGAAACATACTAGATTTTAGTATTGTAAAAATACTTTAACATTTAGTTTATTATATAAATATTACATAATAATTAAGACAAAGTAACTATGGTAAAAACATTGTCATATAATTATAATACGGTAGGTGCCCTGGGTGCCAGAAAATACTCGAAACATCAGTAATATAAATTGTGTTAATAAAACGCGATATTATCTGTAAACACTTCTTTCATTCAATAAAACGATAGTGCATGTACCTATTTATTGCAAGTCAGTGTACGTAGATATAAAAACTTACAAAATTAATATAAATACTTGGTTCCTACTATAAATTGTAGAGTATTATGATTATAGCCTAAAAAGCATTAACAATTACGAAAATTGTACTTTCTAACGCCACTCAACATATTGTGCTGCATGAAACTGCGTATTCCAAAATTTGCCTTTGCCTATTTCACCATCATCATCATCATCATTACCCCCTTTCTCCATGAAGTGGGCCAGCTGCTGGCCCCTTGGGTTCAGTTGCCCCAATCCGAATATCCCTGCTTACAGCAAACCGTTCTCTCTTGTGCCTAGTTTTGCGTTGAAGTCTCCCATTAACACCGTATAGTGGGTTTTGGAGGAATGCATGCCTCTAGAGATATCCTCATACATTTCCTCCATCTCCTCATTGAGATGTGCAGAGGTTGGTGCGTAAGCCTGTATGACCTTCAGCGAATATCGTTTGGTGATTCTGAGTATAGGGTACGCAACCCTCGTGGACACACTCCCAATCTTTACAACGTTGTTAACGAGAGACTTGTGGACGATAAATCCGACACTTCCTTGGGACAGATGGTCGCCCTCCGGTGATAAAACAAGTTGTCGGATTCGAGGATTACCGTCCCTCTCTTTGGGCCTCGGATAATCCTATAATGTGCCAGCGCAACTTGTCTATCTCTTCTTCCAGCTCTAGGATCTTTTCGTCAGTCCTCAGGGTGCGTGTGTTATAAGTTGCCAGGTCAATTCGTCGTAGGTGGCAACCGAACCTCCACCGGAGATTCTCAGCACCCCCTGCTCCGCCGTTAACATGGTCGCCACCGTAGCCAGGAATAGCGGGGCCGCCGGGGACTGGCGGCCGTTTATTAGTGTCGTTGCTCATGCGGGGTATACCGCCAAAATTGCCACGCTTGGCGAGCGGGTTGCCTATTTCGCCTTATGTTAAATATAAATAGAACTTTATACAATATTAAAAATATACTACATATAAAATGGTACGACTTCTAGGCCGTTGCCTATTCTGGATGTAAAGAAATAACAACAAATCACATTACACTAAAAAGTTTTATAGTTCAAAATCAGATTAACGTAAACTGGTCGAATAATTACATATTTTTAAATGAGTACCTTTATCAGACTCTGCCTTCGCCAACTTAAATTATTAACCAAAAATACGTTTGATCAAGCAACTGTAACACAATCTAATTAACAATTATATGAGTATGACTACACTTTACGTATTTTATGAGTATGACTGTACTTTACGTATTTTATGAGTATAACTATACTTTACGTATTTTATGAGTATGACTGTACTTTACGTATTTTATGCGTGTCACTGTACTTATTAATCGCGCGTAATATTTGACGAAAGAGATAGTTGTATAAATGTGAAATGCGAAAATGAAATAAATAAAAAAGTTATTGGATATTTCGTATTAACATTGAGTAACAATGTAATAAGAAAGCAGGATAATGGAACGCTGATTTTAGCGAGAAGAAAAGAAAGGGAGTCAGTGCTGTCATGTGTGGTACTGCAAGTGGGCCAGCGGGTGTTCGTAGAGCGGGTACAGAGGCTGGGGCGGGATTGCAGGCGGATGAGGGGCATCGCTGTCGTCATCCGTGGATGAGTCGAGAGGTTTGTCGCCGGCGCCGCCACTGAAAAGAAAACATATTAAATTATTTAAGGGTATAACACAAGGTAGAGCCATCATATAAAAGTCCACTGCTGCACAAAGACCTCTGCCATAGATTGCCTCATAGGAAGGGATTTTACCATAGTGACCACGCTTGGCAGGCGGGTTGAGTTTTCTTTCTTTTTTGCGTTGTTATCGAGAATATGCTACTGCCCATCTTCTGTATTAGTTTCTCTCTGACGCCTTACTAGACACACGGACGATATAGGGGATTTTCTTACACCGTCATTACATGGTAAAGCCATGCCACCTATTTTATAGTTGTACGAAATACGAATGGGTCTGCTCGACAGCGCAAAGACAACGATCTCACAGAATACCAGCGTAAAATAGCAGCTTAATGCTGTATTTTGTATGGTGAGTGTAGAGAACCGGAGACCCTTTTTTACTGGAATCGAGGCACTAGATCTTAGTCCTCCGGGGTGACAACGAAGCTGCATTTTAATTCCTCGAGGATATATGTAGATATATATGGGCCAGAGCATCCAGTTAGCATCATATGCTCGTTTGTCACGCTTATTTAAAAAAAAACGTGTGTGTCGCAAGATGAGATCCATCACATACATTTCTTCCCGTGCGTTAATGGGAAACAAGTGGCGGTATAGCTGGGCGTAAAATACCCACCCACACCAGCGACTGACAGGAGCGTCAAAAGTGCGAGACGCCTAGAATTGTGATCTTCATGTCATCAGTCCTCTCCCCAAGCGCTCAGAGAAAATTCAAACTGACTTCTTACAATGGGAGAGTCCCATGTCTAGCAGTTACATGGTAATGAAAATGAAGGTGTTTACACGTGGTAGAGCCACGCTGCAGCTATTTTAAGAGACATTCCATCTTAGTCCCCAGGGGTGACAACGCATGTGCATTTTGATTTGAAGATAGATGAAGAAGGTGGACTGTGTGCTCGTTTGTAACTGTTATTCCACAAAACAGAAGGAGATATTTCTTTAGTGGGTCACATACAGGGATTTAAATATCGGCACTCACTTACTCTTGGGTTATGTCTAAATTACCTACTAAAGGAATAACCTTTGTAAATATTATTTTGTACGTGTTTGTCACTGATCTCCTCCTAAACCGCTGGTTAAAAGGGTCCCAGGGTGGTTTAGATTCACTCTTGGACTCAGTGGGTGGCGCTGTTCTCGAGATTCAGAAATCGCCCGTGCGAAGCCGCATATTTAAATTAAGTTCATTCATCTAATTACTTAATTATTCTTAATTGCAAATTAAGTGTTCTAATCTATAATATAAAAATGAATTGCTGAATGTGTTGCTAAGCGCAAATCTCGAGAGCAGTTGAACCGATTTCGCTAATTCTTTTTTTATAATATCCCTTGAAGTACGAAGATGGTTCTTACAGAGAGAAATATTTAAAAAATTGCCTGAAAAAGTCTAAAAATAACACTCTTCTATATTTCCATACAAAAGATTCGTAATAATACTTAAAAGTCAATTTGAACTTTAATGTCATGCCATAAAGTTTAACTGTTAGTGGAGGGGTTCCGGGAAGGCAAAACAATTGAGTGACGTTAGTATCATATAAATATTAATGTCAATATTTGTCAATATTTATACACACTGGCAGATAGCTGATGTTATAAGGAGTAGCTTGGTCTGCTTTTATTTTAGGGTTCCGCGAAAAATAACTCCACGTGGGCGAAGTCGCGGGGAACAGCTAGTATTGTTATAAATAATTTACGTATAAAACATCTACGTAAGTCTATACTCTAGACCTAAAAGAAGCCATTCCCACAGTATCTAAGTCTAGCGTAAAGAAAAAACCACAGTCGGCCATCTTGCGTATCAAATTACGTTCGGGGGCGTAATGTGGTACCTACGTCAAGCGACCCCGGGTGATTCGAACCGACTACCTACCAGACGCTACTCCCAGTGAACATCGGAAATACGATATTTTCTTTGTATTAGTTGTTCTCTATTTTAGATATTCGATATTAATTGATCTTGTCATGTTAATAAGTATTCAATGAAGCGTGTTTTCGTTAGTCGGAAATTTCGACCGACACAATCTATTTTTTTCCTTCAAAGGGTCTTTAAATTGTTCAATTTAGTAATTAACTTTTTTAATCTTTTTTTTTAAGAAAAACTGTGACAAACGCACATATAGTTCAGTGATAGTGAATGGATATTTCGATTATAAGATTTTTTGTTAGAATAAGGACAAACGAGCATATTTCACCCGACGGTAAGAGGATGTTGTGCGGACTTCTACGTCTATCCTCAATTAAGAATCAATATGCAGATGCGTTGTCACCCCTGAGGACTAAAATGGAATGCCCCGCTCTCAGTAAAAAGGGTGTCCGGTCCTCTACAGTCGTCATGCGAAACACAGCAGCATTAAGCTGCCATTTTACGCTGGTACTCTGTATGTCTATGTTGGAAGCATAGAGACAAAAAAAATGTTATTACAGTGATGAATTATTAGTTGTTACAATTACCTTCTTTGATGTGTAAGGCATTCTATTTACTTTTATAGTACTAGTGTGATGACAGTACAGCTGATGGTAAGTAAATACTGTGACATATAGACATCTCTACATCTATCTTCGATTAAAAATATAAATGTAGGTGCGTTGTCGTCCCAGAGAACTGAGATAGAATGCCTCGTTATCAGTTAAGCGGGGCTCCGGTTCTCTACCCTCACCATACGAAACAGCAGCACTAAGCAACTACTTTACACTTGAATTCTGTGTGAGCGTGGTACCTGATAGAGACGACACGTAATTCAACCATAATATAGCTGCAGCGATATGGCATACTTAGTCTTAGTCTTAGTCCTAACGAGTGACAACTGACAACGCAATTGCATTTTGATTACTAATTTATGATAGATGTAGATATCCATGGGCCTTAGCATCCCCTTACCATCAGGTGGACTGTGTGCTCGTTTGTCACCCCTATTCTATAAAAAAAATAAGTTATAGTGAGATTTTAAGGCAGTTAAATTACTGTATATGTAACTGAGCTTTATTCACAAATTGAGGTATCGCGAATTTTAAGTTTTGCACAAAAATACAGATAAATACCCTACAGGTATGAGTGTCCGCCCGTAATAACCGAACTGACCGATTTTCAACAAACTTCTATATTGACAAAAGTCTTTGATTTTCAGAAGTTGATTAACAAAACCCATTTTGCAACAGTAGATATATTATAGGACACAGATACAGACACATTATAAGAATTTAATTCTTTGGATATTTTATAATATTTAAATAATATAAACCGACTTTATCTTAGAGTGTTTTTATAAGCAAGCTATGCTTATTTATACTAAAAACATAGACTAATATTTTTTTTAATAGGATAGGGTGACAAACGAGCACACAGTCCACCTGATGGTAAGTGGTTACTGTGGCCCATAGATATCTACATTTATCCTCGATTACGAATCAAAATGCAGATGCGTTGTCACCCGTGAGTTGTCCTCGATTACGAATCAAAATGCAGATGCGTTGTCACCCGTGAGGACTAAGATGGAATGCATCGTTTCCAGTAAAAAGGGGCTCCGGTTCTCTACACTCACCATACGAAACACAGCATTAAGCTGCTATTATACGCTGGTATTCTGTGAGAGCGTGGTCCTTCTCCGGTCGAGCCGACCCATTCGTGTTACAACTATACCAGAAATATAGCTGCAGCATGGCTTTACCACGTAAAAAAAATTTGTAATTTAAAATTAATTTTGTACAACTGACCTCAATATAAATTATTAAGAATAGCTCAAAAACTATTGGTCAGGCCTTGATCAAATTTATATGGGACCACATGAGAATCACCAGCTTTCAGATAAAAAAAGAATCATCGAAATCGGTTCACCCAGAAAAAAGGTATGAGGTAACACACATAAAAAAACATACAGTCGAATTGAGTACAATCACCTTTTTGAAGTCGGTAGAAAAGGACTTTATCAACAACGGATCTGCAAATAAGGGTGGTCCATAGGCTTGCCAACCGTCCCGGATTTTCCGGGAAGTCCCGCTTCTGGGTCAATTTTGGGCCGTTCCGCCGTGACCCTATGCGGGACGCCTTTTGTCCCGGAAATCAGTGATTATATGATATTAGTATCTATCTCGTACCAACTACAATAATTTGTTACACATTATTAAAATTTTTCTAACCAATTTGTATGTGGTATGTTGTGTCCCGCGTAATATATTCAAGTCCCGGATGTCAAGCTGGATAATCCCGGAAATGCCTTTTTTGGAGTTGGCAAGCCTAGTGGTCCACCTAATGGTAAGTGGATGCTGTGACCCATAGCCATCTACATCGATCCTCGATGAAGAATCAAAATGATGCGTCGTCACCCCTAAAGACTAAGGTTGTATGCTTCATTTCCAGTAAAAACAGTGGTAGACCCCTTTACTGGTGCTCTACACTCACCATACAATATACAGCAGCATTAAAATTCTATTTTACGCTGGTAATATGTGAGAGCGTGATCCTTCCCCGGTCGGGCCGACTCATTCGTGCTACAACTATATTACTAATATAGCTGCAGTATGGCTTTACCACGCATTTAGGATAGGTATGTAAGTCAAGTGATACATATTTAAATCGCGTACAAACATATATTAAATATCATAAAATGGCAATTTCAATGTGAATAAAATTTACAGTACAATAATAATGCACTCTTGCGTCCCTCTACGCTTTTAGAGCGCAGATGTGACGGTGTCAGATTACGTATCGCCGTCCCTATTTCGCGGTATATCTGTCTCCTTCACTACGACATTGTTTCAATGAGTTTAAAGACGAGTTACTGACTTGCGATTTTGAATCGTATATTATATGCAATTACAGATATTTTCGCGCGGAATTGTTGATTTTGAATTACGACCAACACGTACACAGGATTGTTTGTAGCATTGTAAGCGAATAATGTGTACGTGCATATTTATTGTAGGCAAATTGGATCCTTCTACTATTAACTTAAGACAGATTTTTAAATGAAGTTTTTGTTTAACAAGTGGTAAAATTAAAAATTTTGTACAACCGACTCCAATATAAATAAAATGAGAACATCATCAACGTAGTCGAAGTCAATTAAATACGCATTATTAAGGATAACTCAAAAACTACCGGTCAGATCTTGGTCAAATTTATATGGGACCACATGAGAAGCACCAGTTTTCAAAGATTCGTCAAAATCGGTTCACCTAGAAAAAGTTTCTGAGGTATCTAACATACATAAAAAATTTCTAGGTGTTATAGTCGATTTGAGAACCTCCCCTTTTTTGAAGTCGGTTGAATATAAAAAAGGATGTAGATTTTATTTTATGTTAAAAAAAACCGTTACCCCCAGACTAGGATTTTCTCCTGTATCGTGAAGGCAGTTTACAAACATAGATTGCACGAGGACAAACATCCAGACCCGGAACAATTATTTGTAGGCCATATAAATACTTGTTCCGTGCGGGATTCGAACCCGCGACCCCCAGCGCAACAAGTCATTGCTAAGCCATTGCGCCATGGAGCCGTCAATAATCTAGTTTGTACGTCATACAATTAACATAAAATTCATTTTACTATGTACAATTTCGTTACAAAAATTCGCTTCTATTCTATTCCGTCACAATGTAAATTGAGCCTTAGGGTGACAACGAGCATACAGTGCACTGTGCACCTGATGGTAAGTGGTTGGTGTGAGCTGTGACCCATCGACATTTAGGTACCTCGATTCCGAATCACAATGCAGATGCGTCGTCACCCGTGAGTGATTCCAGTAAAAAGAATCTCCGGTTCTTTACACTCACCATACGAAATACAGCAGCATTAAGCTGTTATTTTACGCTGGTAAAATAAAAAGTGAAAGCGTGGTCCTTCCCCGGTCGAGCCGACCAATTCGTGCTACAACTATACCAGTAATATAGCTGCAGCACGTCTCTACCAAACTTTGTAATAACTTAAACAAAAAGGAGTGCCCGCCGACATTTAAGAAATCGTTAATCTCAATTTACGTGTTTGTGACGGTGAAGGAAAACATCTAGAAATCTGCGTATCTCAAAATTATAAATATATTAATTAGGTGGTAGAATGAATCCCCAGGCTGGGAGTCCGTCTGGGTTGGTATCATTTTCTTGCCATTTGTACACCCATTACTATGTACCGCTTTGAAGAAATTGAGGTAAGTAAGTAAGTAAGGCATTCCACTCAGGGGTGACAGCGCAACTATGATTTTGTTTGCTTAAAGTGGTTGCAACTGTCCAAATATCAGAATATTCAGTATATATCAGAATATTTAGAATTTTCTCAGAATATCAGCGTAAAACAGTAGCTTAACGTTGCTGTGTTACGTATGGTGAGTGTAGAGAACCGGAGACCCTTTTTACTTAACTTACTTACTTAACTAAACTAAATATTCTATATTAGTCCTCACGGGTGACAACGCATCTGCATTTTGATTCTTAATCGAGGATAGATGTAGCGCGGTTTATGGGCCACAACATTCACTTAATATCAGATGAACTGTGTGCTCGTGTGTCACCCTCATACTATAAAAAAAAAATCCGCGATATCACTTTGTGTCCAATTTATATCCATATTATAAAGGCTGACATCGAATCTGCATTTTGATTCTTAATCGAGTATAGATGTGGATATTTATGGGTCACAGCATCCATATTCATTACCATCAGGTAGATCGTGTGCTCGTATGTCACCCTTATCTATAAAAAAATATAATTTCAATTTGACTTAGGTACAGTTTTTTTTTTTGCTGTGTGTATATTACGCGATGTATTCGTCAATCGTGACGTGAACCGATTTTTGATGATACATATTTTAAAATAGTTTTCAGGGTAATTTGGAGAAAAATTCCACACCTAATGAGGGCATCCATGACTTTTAGAGATTAATGATTCTCACCGAAATATTAGTTATATTTTACATTAATTGTATTAGAAATGGAAGATGGAAATAAACCAAACTACGTATATTTCTAAAAGTAGAAAAATAGTTAAAAATGTGTGAATAATTAAAGAATACAGCGTTATCTATGACATTTTGTGTATGTACATACACTAGTAACCAAAAAAAACTTAATTTAAATTGCAACTTTTCAATGACGATGATTGATGACATTGTGTCACCATTTGCATAACAAATAAGGTTACCTTAGTCCCAACTAGCGACATCTGGTGAGCATGATATTATTAGCCCTCATACATAGTGGCAAAATATCCGATGTGGATTTTTTGCCACTTAACAACTAGATACATCCCTATCAAAATAGGGATGTTTCTAGTTGTTAATGTAACTATTTAGACGGCATTGAGATTCCTTCCTTAAAAATGTAAATAATATTTTTTATTAAAGCTGAATTCAAAGAACTATAAAGTGTTGAGACAGTGTTTAAAAGTATAAATGTCCTGACTTCAGAATGTGAAATTATTCTATTTAGTTCTTTGAAATTAGCTTTTGCTTTTTATTAAAAGTTACTTTCCGTTTGTAGTGTATAAAGTTAATTACTTACTAACCACATTTACTACTGAAATTATTCAAAAACGTTCTTATCTTTTATAATCAGCATCAGCAGGCCTAAGCACTTCTTAAAGCGAAGCTAGCGCTCACTCGAATAGTGGTTTAAACTGGTATTAACAAAATGGAAGTATTTCAGCTCTCTTGGAAGTATTATCTACCGCTAGATGGCGCTAGTAGTCCCAAGCTACAAAAATAATTTTCCTTGCTATTGTCTGCTATTAAATATAAGTATAACATTAGAAACAGCTTCTATGGATTCCATGAACAATTATACAGTAATAATGTAGTAACATTGTTTTGTTATAACATCATAAATTTTGACCACGAATAGACAATTCTTTATAAGGAGTTTGTATTTCGCGTTAATACAATCTCTCCATCAAAAATAGCTAGGATTCAAACTCAGGACCGTGCAGTGGCATAATTTCTTATGACCCACTAGTGGCAACGCTGACGGCAAATACTTCAAGTCTTACTCTTTTCACCCGAGCAAAACACTAGCGCGAAATTTTTCAGAGCAGCGACATCTAGTTTTAGACAACAGAATCGAGGCGAGACAAATATTTTCTATGGTAGAGACGGTAGAGTTATACAATATGAGCTAACTTGTGGATAATAAATATCTTACTATTAATGAAAAATCGTATGTAGAGAATATGCGGTAATTTTATCCAATAACAATTACCTACTTTCATGCTACACATTTTGATTGACAAACTGACGAACCAGCACACAGCATTTTTACATGGTAGAACCACGACCGGCTCGAGTGAGTAAGGAACACGGATAAAATTGCAGCTCAGTGCTGCTGTGTTTTGTATGGTGGCGAGTATACAGAACCGGACACCCTTTTTACTGGATACGAGGCATTTTATCTTAGTCCTTAAGAGTGACAACGCATATGCATTTTAATTATTAATCGAGGATAGATGTAGATAGATGTATGAAAGAGACTTGGACTTCATCTCACGCCCCCACAGACTGATACCACAATGTCTATGGGTCACAGCATTCACTTACCATCAGGTGAGCTGTGTTCGCTTGTCACCCGTATTCTAAAAGAACAACGTAAAATAGCACCTTAATACTGTTAACACTTTTATGGCAAATGTTGATGTGATGTGACCCTGAGGACTAAGATAACATGCTGATATTTTCAAGCGTCATTTGAGCAATCTACATGCAATAATACATCTGCAGTCTGGCTCTACCACGTATAGTCTGAGTAGCCGCGTACGATTCTACTGGATTCTAAATAACCTAAATTACTAACTAAATTAATATTATTATATCATTAATTAACTGAAACTAATTTTAAGGAATTTATAGCGTTTCATTTGACATTTTAATTCCCCACTTTTAAAGTGCTTTACAGTAGCACCCATTGTCACGTAAACGCGATAAAAATAAAATACGTAAAATTATTTTCATTTAAAAGTCGGATAAATCAGGTGTCAATTTTTATGATGAATTCTCGAACTAGTCACTTTAAATAATTCTTGTTACTAGGAAGAGAAACAAAAACAGAAACTTTTTTATTCAATGTAGATTATAAATAATACTTATTGAAAGTAACTCTTTTGTTTAATGACCACGGTTTCAAAAGAAAACCAGCAAGAAACCCAGTGGGACTTTTTTTAAATAACAGCTTACAATCATGTAATCACAATTAACCACACAAAACAAATTAGAAATAGCTTGGTAGCGATCACCTCATTCCCAGGGGTTATTATCATCTATAAATTCCTTAATATTATAGTAACCTCTTTTATACAAACTTTCTTTAATTAATAAAGTTTTTGAACTTTGAGCAGGTTAAATTTTGTATATTTTCTGGGATTTTGTTGTAAAAGCGTATACATCGCCCTAAGAATGAATTACTGTCACGGTGGAGTCGAGTCTGGTACTACTAGCTTATGTAAAGTTTAGTTTTCTTGATATCAACAGGCAGGGCATTCCAGAGCAGTTTGGACTGCACAATAAAAGAGGAATGAAAGAAACCACTCCTATGTTTTGGAATACTAATTTTAAGACCTGTTTTGGGAACGGGGTACTCTATCGTGAGTAGAGAATACAAATAAAGATTTAAATATATTGGTAAATCCAATTGGGCATACCTTAAGCGCATTAAAAAAATTACGTATAACATGATTATACGGAATTATTACAGTAGTTTAAATACATTTCGACAGCACTATCGGCTTCAACACCCTCGAAAACCATGAAAATGACACCCATGATGAAAAAAATTTATACCTATTGCAGCCGCCATCTTGGATTTACATTTCGACAGCACTATCGGCTTCAACACTCTTGAAAACCATGAAAATGACACCCGAGATGAAAAAATTGGTACCAACTTCAGCCGCCATCTTGGATTTACATTTCGACAGCACTATCGGCTTCAACACACTCGAAACCCATGAAAATGACACCCAAGATGAAAAACTTGATATCTATTGCAGCCGCCACCTTGGATTTACATTTCGACAGCACTATCGGCATTAGCACCCCGAAAACCATGAAAATGACACCCATGATGAAAAAATTGGTACCTATTTCAGCCGCCATCTTGGATTTACATTTCGACAGCACTATCGGCGTCAACATCCTCGAAACCCGTGAAAATGACACCCATGATGAAAAAATTGATACCCATTGCAGCCGCCACCTTGGATTTACATTTCGACAACCCTATCGGCTTCAACTCTCTCGAAAACCATGAAAATGACACCCATGATGAAAAAATTGATACCTATTGCAGCCGCCATGTTGGATTTACATTTCGACAGCACTATCGGTTTCAACACCCTCGAAAACCATGAAAATGACACCCAAGATGAAAAAATTGATATATTTTGCAGCCGCCATCTTTGATTTACATTTTGACAGCACTATCGGCTTCAACACCCTCGAAAACCATGAAAATGACACCCATGATGAACAAATTGGTACCTAATTCAGCCGCCATCTTGGATTTACATTTCGACAGCACTATCGGTTTCAACACCCTCGAAAACCATGAAAATGACACCTATGATGAAAAATTTTATACCTATTGCAGCCTCCACTTTGGATTTACATTTCGACAGCACTATCGGCTTCAGCACCCTCGAAAACCATGAAAATGACACCCATGATGAAAAAATTCATACCTATTGCGGCCGCCATCTTGGATTTACATTTCGACAACCCTATCGGTTTCGACACCCTCGAAAAGCATGAAAATGTCACCCATGACATAAAAAAAATTATACTACTTACTTTTAGTACGTACTACTATTATTTATTCTGTGCTTTTAAATATTGTAATAAAAAAATCTCTTATTATTATTATAATCAAGTATTTAAGAAATTTGGTTATTCGAATATTGTGTATTTGTACAGCGATCTTTTTGAGCCGCTGAAAACAACCGAAACAATGTCCACTCACGACGGCGACTGAAGCCGAACTAAACTTAATTAATACAAAGGTACTCTGTGAACTAAACTACTCTGTGGCTGTAGATCCCCATTTACAGAAACAATTTATATACGAGGCAACGAAATCAACGAAAATTTCGCCATTTTGGAGCCGACAAAAATTAATTATAGCTAAACAAAACAAAGTTACACTGTCATTTACATTCAGTGGCATCCCACATGATAGATGAAGATATTAAAAAATAGATTGAGTTAAACAATTGATATTTTCAAAAGTTATAGTGTTTACAAGCCACAGGGACATGATAAATCCACACCATAAGCCACTAAAACCCTTTTTTTTATTTAAAAATAGCAATTAATCGATTTAAAAAAATTATTAATAAGTTCAACAATCATTTATCTTTCTAACAATGTGCTTTTTATATCATTTATATGTATAATATGATAGCTAGATACGATTTTATTCGATAAAATGTTGGAATTTTAATTTTTAGGCGATAGTAGAACATTACCTTGCGCTTTCGCTTAAGGTATGCAATACTGAAAGTAATCCTTAGGCCCGCCACATACATACGGAATTCTGTTTCGGGATTCCGTTTAGATATTCCGATTCGAGATTCTGAAATCAAGCTCATATAAAATATATGACCCGTCACATACGGTAGTTTTCCGTTCGAAATTTTGCGGACAAAACGGGATTCCGTATACGTGGCCGGCCTAAGATAAGAAGGGAAATTTGGGTAATTTAAATTTGAATATAGTGCTTCTAAAATTCGGGAGCTACGCCTATGACGTATAGGAAGCCATTTAAGTTTTTACTGGGAAACATGGTCATACTTACGTAAGCCGAAAATGAATTGTTGAGAAGGCGCTCCCCAACTTATCTAGAATATATTGAGATATATCTGCGTAACACATACCAGCATAATCAATAATGAACAATATCGAAGACTGGATAAGTAGAAGCTTAATTTTAAAAGGCAGAAAGTTTTTAAGACTACACAGAGGGAGAAAGAGAGAGAGAGAGAAAGAGAGAGAACGTAAGCTATGTTATGGTTATAGCACTGGGAAAGAATCACTCTCGTCAAGAATACCATCATCAAATAGCAGCTCAATGCTGCTGTGTTTCGTATGGTGAGTGTAGAGAACCGGAGACCCTTGTTACTGGGAACGTGACATTCCATCTTATTCTTCAGGGATGCATCTTGATTCTTAATCAAGGGTAGACGTAAATGTCTATGTCGCCAGCATCCACTTACCATCAGATGGACTGTGTGCTCGTTTGTCACCCTTACAATATAAAAAAGTTCCACCATATCACTTTGTGTCTAATTTATATCCCCACTATACTAAAATAAGCCGTGGTAGTTCAGCGCACGCTGTGAATATCACAGTACGCGAGCAACCCGGGTTCGAACCCCGCCGGCACCAATGAAACTGTTAATTACAGTTTTAAGTGCTGATTTACCACGTACTCGGCGGTGAAGGAAAACATCGTGAGGAAATCTGCATGTCTGAGAAGTACGCTGTAACTTTTTTTATAGTAAAATAAATGTGCATTTTGACTGCCTTGTTGTTCTAGTGGTCGGTTGTAAATGTGACTATATTATTATTATTATTATTATTATTATTATACTGACAAATTCCCGGACATTGAATCCTTGGTCAGGCCAAAGTAAGTTATTGGTTTCTTCTGTCAAGAATTTCTCAGTAACACCCTGGAGTCAGGAAGCTGGCAGTGTTTTAATACCGTGTCTCGCAAAGCACGTAAAGCCGTTGGTCCTGCGCCTGATCTCTCTCCGGTCGTGTCGGGCTACCGTCCCATCGGACTATGAGAGTGAGGGAATAGAGAGTGCATCTGTGTTTGCGAACGGAGACTGGTCGCGCGTAATAAAAATTCATTCTGGAGGACATTTTTATATATTCGAAAGTGTTTGTTAGTTTGTTCATTTTTTAGGCATCACGGGGCAATGTATTGACACCAGTTTTAATTTTCCGCTTTGAAAATTAATATTTTTTTTATAGTATAAGGATGACAAACGAGCACACAGTCCACCTGATGGTAAGTGGTTGCTGTGACTAAGATGGAATGCCTCTTTTCCAGTAGAAGGGGTCTCCGGTTCTCTACACTCACCATACGAAACACAGCAGCGTTAAGCTGCTATTTTACGCTGGTATGCTGTGAGAGCGTGGTTCTTCCCCGGTCGAGCCGACCCATTCGTGCTACAACTATACTACTTATATAGCTGCAGCATGGCTCTACCACGTATAGAAAAAAAGTAATAAGTTATAGATGTCGGTCCGATTTTGAGAATGCGAGTTTTCATCAGATCTCCACGTTTTGAGGTCCTAGGAAGCCGTTACGACTATTCCCGGCTGGACGTCCGGCCGTGTGTGTGTATGTGTATGTATGTATCATCATCATTACAGCCCTTCACATGTCCACTGCTGAACATAGGTCTCCCCCAGGGAATGCCACAACGCACGGTCCTGAGCCACCTGAGTCACTCCATCTAGTGAGGGGACGGCCTACACTTCGCCTACCGGTGCGAGGCTGTCATTCGAGAACCTTTTTCCCCATCGGTTGTCGGTTCTTCGAGCTATATGGCCGGCCCATTGCCACTTCAGCTTACTAATCCGTTGGACTATGTATATAAATAAAATTTTGTCGCACGATATCTTTAGAACGAATCAACCGATCGAGATGGGCGACACGGCGTTCGAAATCGTTCATTGAGACATTGAGCTGATTAGATTTTTAATGTTCAAGTAAATCGGTCGAGCCGTTTCAGAAAATAAAAACCCAAAAAAAAAAACGAAAACTAAATAGATTGCGATCAAGCGTTGCGCTCGAAAATAAGAAGTTCCTAGGATCGCCTACAGGGTGAACCGTTTTTCAGATTTTTTGCATGGAAATTGGCTCTAGGCAGGGAGGACAGGAAGTGATATAGGTTTTCTATCCCCGAAAAATGCACGTGATAGATTAGGAGCGAGACGTTATTTTATAAAAAAATACATAATATTATATAAGTTTAAAAGTAACTAATAAGGTTTAAAATTGTTTAATTACTTTTCGTTTCATGAATGCCGTTACCTCCCGCCGCGCTTCCTCATACCGCGTCTCAGGCGTCGCACTATAGTACCGATAGCAACACTGAAATGTATCTACGTCCATTGTTTGTGCTCCCGTGCGATCTCTAGTATGTTATTGTGTTTGTTGTTACTGTACTTGGTTTTGGTTAATGCGTGATAAACACAGAATGGAGTGATGACAGTGATATAGAGACCAACGATTTCGATAAAATAACTGGTATCGAAGTTATGGATGCGGAAATATCTACCTATCAGTTATTTGTTCGCGCCTTCGTAAATAACTCATTTAAAATGTATTATAACACTATAATAAAAATATTTGATTTAATCGGAAACGTTTTTTTCAGTGTTATTATTTTACTTTAATAGTTAAATAAATTATTCAATAATATGCATTTTATTTACTTGCTTACCCTCCATTTCTCTGTACAGGGGAACAAACTAAAAATCGAACTTCTTATAGCGCGTCTAGAACAAAAATGTTGACAACATTTATGTTTCCAACTGTTGACAAATCAATAAAAGTTGACGACATTTGTTTCCGAAAATGTTTCAAAATGTTGCAAGAAACGTCTCCACCGAGGGAATAAATGTCGGCAACAAGCGTATTCCTTTAATGTTGCCGCCGAAAATGGAAACATGATTCCCGACATTGTTTCGTTTTGTTGCTAAAACTAGGTGATTACAGAAACATTTGTTGACAAAACGTGTTGACAAATGTTGTGTTGGCAACAAAACTTTGGTGGAGACGCGCCATTACAATTAAAACATTTACAGTAATAGTTTTGTCCACGGTACCGTCATCTGTGACCAGTGGCGTAGCGTGCCTTCGAGGGGCCCTGTATCAAAATTTGTTGGGGGGCCCCAATGAAGAGTAAAGATTTCATAAAAGGAACAAAAACGCTTGCATTGAATTCAAATTATTATATATTGATTTTAAGTTATTCATCATCATCGTTACAGCCCTTCATAAGTCCAAGGAATGAAAAAACGAATAAAGGAATAAAAAACATATACATAAAAATGGTCTTCAGTTCTCTATGTACACATAAATTATCGTCAATTATCACGACAACGGCAAAAGTACTAATTCCACTAGTTCATCATCATCATCATCATCATAACAGCCCTTCATAAGTCCATTAAAGAGCATAGGCCTCACCCAAGGAATGCCACAAAGCACGGTCCTGAACCACCTGCATCCATCGACTTCCTGCATGTCTTACCAGGTCGTCACTCCATATAGTGGGGGGACGCCCTACACTTCATCCGCCGGTACGAGGCCGCCACTCGAGAACCTTTTTCCCTATCGGTTGCCGGTTCTTCGAGCTATATGTCCGGCCCATGGCCACTTCAGCTTACTAATTCGTTGGGCCATGTCGGTGACTCTGGTTCTACTGCGCATATCCTCATTTCTAAGTTTATCACGCAGAGAAACTCCGAGCATAGCCCTCTCCATAGCTCGCTGAGCAACCTTGAGCTTCCTCATCCGGCCAGCAGTGAAGGACCACGTCTCAGTTCCGTATGTCATCACTGGCAACACGCACTGGTTGCACAATTTCGTTTTCAAGTTTTGAGGTATACCTGACTAGAAGATGTGCCGTTATTTCCCGAACGCTACCCAGTCGAGTCGAATCCCTCGATTGACCTCTCGGTCGAAGTTGGACTTACTTAGTCGGACTATTTGTCCCAGGTAAACATAAACGTCAACAACTTCGAGCTTAGAGCTACCAACAACTACCGACATAGGTGTGACATGGACATTAAACATGATCTTTGTTTTGTCCATGTTCATCTTAAGACCTATCCGTTGGGAAAAACTATTGAGGTCATTAAGCATAGTGCTTAGGTCCTCCAGCGATTCTGCCATAAGGACTATATCGTCGGCAAATCGAAGGTGAGTGATGTACTCGCCATTGATGTTAACACCGTATCCTTACCAGTCCAGAAGCTTGAAAACGTCTTCCAATGCAGCGGTGAAGAGTATCGGGGATATAACGTCACCCTGTCTTGCACCTCTCTGCAATTGGATAGGTTTCGTACTCTGGTTCTGTACTCGGATAGCCATCGTAGCCCTACTGTACAAGCACTTCAGCACTTCGATATACCGACAGTCAACTTGGCATCGCTGAAGGGACTGCAGCACCGCCCGAATTTCGACGTAATTTTGATTGAAAGTCTTTGGGCTTTCTCATAGTCCACATACGCCAGAAATAGTGGTAAATTGTACTCCTCGGACTTCTGTACAATTTGCCGAAGGGTATGTATGTGGTATATGGTGCTAAAGCCTTTTTGGAAACCGGCTTGTTCGGGAGTAATGACTCTCGAAAACAGCATGTAGACGCGGCTCAAAAGGGAACTCGGTCTGTAGTTCTTCAAGAGAGCGTTGTCACCTTTCTTAAAGAACAAGACTACCGCACTTCTGCTCCACGCCTCCGGAGTAGTGCCACCATGGAGGACGGAATTAAAGAGCTTCTGAAGGACATCAAGTATCGGTTTTCCACCCGCTTTCAGAAGCTCCACTGTAATTCCATCCAGCCTGGGATCTTGCCGTTTTTAAGATGCTGGAGAGCCATTCTAATCTCGCTCAGACTGACGTCCGAGATATCATCGGAATAGTGTCGGATAAGACTCGCTCTTGGATCGTTACTCACACTTACGTGTGGCTCCAACGATGATGTGTACAGCTGCCAATAGAACCTCTCAATCTCACTCAAAACCTCAGGTGTCCCGGAAACGACGCTGCCATACTCGGTCTTCAGCTTCGACAGTTGGCTCTTTCTGGCAGACAGATCTCTTGCAAAGACTTGGGAGCCCTGGTTCTGCTCGATCTTTTCTTTAATACGAGCAGAATTAAAGTTGCACAAGTCCCGCCGCATGCATTTGGAGATCTGTATGTTCAGTTGCCTGTACGCTGTCAAATCTACTGAAGACTGCAGCTATATACCCCGTCTAAAAGCCATTGAGATTAGAGTGTGATCGGAGACTTTTTGTTTCTTCTGCGGCGGGTCTTGCAAAACTTAGCTCAGACCGCATGGACAGTTTCCACGAGCTTGTCATTCATATCGTCCATTGTATTGCAATCTTCTAGGCACTGAAAACGGTTTCGTAGCTCGAGCTGAAAGGTTTCTGGACTTTGGATTAGAGCACGAGAAGGACGGAGCGTTGACTTCATTAGACGTGACTTCTCCAACTTAACGTTTAGGTTCAGTGTGCCTCTCACCATTCGGTGATCGCTGCCGGTTTTCACCCTCGCGATCACTGAGACATCACTGAATAGTTGTCGTCTGGTCGTCATAATAAAGTTAATCTCATTTTTTGTCGAACCGTCGTGGCTCGACCAGGTCCACTTCCTGTGGGGCCGCTTCTGGAAGAAAGAGTTCATCATAAAGAGTCCTTCTTTCTCCATGAAGTTCGCCAGCTGCTGGCCCTTTGGGTTCCGTTGCCCTATTCCGAATTTCCCTACTTTCAGCTCACCGTTCTCTCTTGTGCCTAGTTTTGCGTTGAAGTCTCCCATTAACACCGTATAGTGGGTTTTGGAGGAATGCATTGTTCTAGAGATATCCTCATACATTTCTTCCACCTCCTCATCGGCGTGTACCGAGGTTGATGCGTAAACCTGTATAACCTTCAGCGATTACCGTTCGGTGATTCTGAGTATAAGGTCCGCAACCCTCGTCGACACACTCCCAATCTTTACAACGTTGTTAACGAGAGACTTGTGGACGATAAATCCGACACCTCCTTGGGACAGATGGTCGCCCTCCTGGTGATAGAACAAATTGCCGGATTCGAGGATTACCGTGACCTCCCCCTCTCTTCAGACTTCGGATAATCCTATGACATTCCAGTGCAACTTGTCTATCTCTTCTTCTAGCTCCAGGACCTTCTCGTCAGTCCTCAGGGTGCGTGCGTTATAAGTTGCCATGTCGAGTCGTCGTAGGTGGCAACAGAACCTCCACCGGAGACTCTTAGCACCCCCTGCCTCGCTGTTACCATGGTCGCCACCTTAGCCAGGAATAGCGGGGCTGCCGGGGACTGGGGGCCATCTCTTCGTTACTTTCATGGGGGTATATTGCCATAGTTGCCACGCTTGGCGAGCGGGTTGGCAAGCGCAGTTTTTTTATTGTTGTTTTGCTGTTATCAGAAAGATGCTGCTGCCCATCCTCTGCCTCAGTTTCCGTCTGTCGCCTTTTACGACACCCACGGGAAGATATGGGGTTGTGAGTATTCTTACCCGCCACTACACGGGCTTATGAGTTATTACTTACAATAAATACTCCTAGGAACTAAGCTAGCCAAACAATTTAATTTTCGTGCCTTTTGTTCGGCGAACATAGCTGAAGACGATTTCAGTTTTACTAAATTCTTTACTTCTTTAGAGAATAGTGATAGCCTTTCCTGTCCCATTAGAAGTCCTTGGAGTTTTTGCTTACACACGTTGGGGGCCCCTGTAGCCCGGGGGCCCCGTATCATTGATACGGCTGATACGGCGGTAGCTACGCCCCTGTCTGTGACGTCATATCGGTCGACGACGGCAAACTCGAAATGAACGCGTAGTAAATACGCAAATACAATAAGGACATTCAAATATGAGTCCTATTTCAATGTGGTAACGTATACAATTGTTTAATATGCATTAACGTAACGTAGAACGTACTAGCCCGCGTATCGGGTTACGTACGAAGCCGGCCAAATGGGTAAGCAAACTGTGGTGTTACCATATATTTAATGAGTTGTGGGATAAGGAATAAAATGATAATAAAATAAATGGTTTTTGTGATTCACTTTGTATGATAAAATCCGATCAAGTTTGAGCTAATCTACTACTCCATGTCATGCGAGAGGTGACTTAGAAATCGACAGAGGTAGATTGAAATAGAAGATGAGCAGCGGCATGTTCCTGATAACACAGTAATAATACAAAACTGCAGTTGTCGATCTGCTTGCTAACATAGTCCCCTATGAGACAATATATAGCAGAGTCGTATGTTTAGCAGTGGACTTGTGACGTGCTATAATAAAACATGTGGCAAACCGATAGATGGCACTAAAATCATATCAAATTTGCTACAGTAATTTCGGTGAAGGGAAACGTTGTGTTAAAGGATGCCTGGAGTGGCCACTTACCATCAGGTGTACTGTAGGTTCGTTTGTGACTTAAATTTTATAAAAAGGTGTTATTTGTACACAGCGATTTCCTCCAGACAACCTCTAAAAAGGATATTTATATTTTCCCTTGATTATTGAAAAAGTAATTTGAAAACTTACAATTCCTTCTGCACCGAGAAATCGTTTAAAATAACAAAATACTACAATTTAAATAGTTATTCAGTGCAGGAATCTAATTCGCGGTCTGCGGCACCGCAGGCAAACGCTTAACTGCTTATAACTTATAATAATCATGGTAAACGTAAAAAAATAAAACTAGCAAAACTCCTTTCTTTTGTAAACCATATTCTACAAAAATATTGTAGAATATAGTTTACAGGCGAGCACACAGTCCACCTGATGGTAAGTGGACCCATAGAAACCTACATCTATCCTCGATTAAAAATCAAAATACAAATGCATTGCCTATCCTGAGGTCTGATATCTGGAATGCCACGTTTCCAGTAAAAAGGGTCTCCGGTTCTCTACACTCACCATACGAAACACAGCAGCATTATTCTGCTGTTTCACGCTGGTATTGTGTGAAAGCGTGGTCCTACCCATGTCGAGCCTAGCCATTACTGCTGTAGCCATAATGTAGCTGCAGCATGGCTCTATCACGTATTTAACTGTTATCAACGTTACATGTTACTTTTTATTTAAGCCAGGAATGTCCGACGTAAACCGACAAACATGGTCACAACAGTATATACTCCCTTTTTAATGCTCGTGTGTGCGTTATACGTGTTTATTTTTAAACTGCACCGCGACGCTGTGAAACTGTACCCGGGTGCCATTTTATTAGTGATGCTCTGAACCCAATATATTGCGTATGATATTTTCCTGGACGATTTCTACTTCATTGTAAGCTTTTTATAGAAGGGTTACAAACACAGTTCATCTGATGGTAAGTGGATGATTAAGAATGAAAATACAGACTATGCGGATAATATCACCTCTGGGGGGTTAGCCAAGATGACGTTTTACGGTCGTTAACGCTGTAGAACACTAATAAAATGTTTTAGACCTAGAGTATTAAGGGCTAATAACTTAATGCTCATCAGATGTCGCTAGTTGGTACTGAAGTGAGTTTTTTTGTTACATAATACCATTTAATGAGGGCATCCACGACTTTTCCTGCCACCAGGGCGGCGCCACTATAGAGTGAGGTAAAATATTTGACAGATTTCATAGCAGAGACGACAATTTCTTAGGAAAATGTAATCTTTAAGGTTTCTTTCTGTGTTATTAGTTATAATTTATATTAATTACATTAGAAATGAATAAACCAAACTATAAATATAACTATAAGACAACATTTAAAAAAAAAGAGTTATAATGTGCAAAAGATTAAAAATCAAACCACTGACGCATTGTGTTGTGTTTTAATATAATACTCTAGAAGTCCCAACTAGCGACATCTGGTGAGTGGAAGATTATTAGCCCTCATTGAGAAGTTGCGTTTTATATCAATACATAAAACACCATAACGCTAAAACTTAGAAAACAGATTAAAGTGGTTTGCACCACTAATATTTTCCACATTTTGTAAACTCTATTTTTTCACAGACTTTAAAAAGGAGGAGGTACTCAATTCGACTGTATTTTTTTAATGTGTTACCTCATAACTTTTTTGTAGGTGAACAATTTCGATGATTCTTTTTTATTCAAAAGCTGGAGCTTCTCATATGGTACTATATAAATTTAATCAAGGTCTGACAGCAGTTTTTGAGTTATCCTTATATTGAAGTCGGTCGTACAAAGTTATTAATATTACCGTTTGTAAATTTTTCTACTTTTATAAATATCCGTAGTTCGTTTTATTCATTTATAATCTCATTAATATAAAATATAACTAAGTAATGTCTGCCAGAAAGAGCCAACTGTCTAAGCTGAAGACAGAGTGTGGCAGCATCGTTTCCGGGACACCTGAGATTTTGAGTGAGATTGAGAGGTTCTATGGGCAGCTGTACACATCATCGTTGGAGCCACACGCAAGTGTGAGTAGCGATCCAAGAGCGAGTCTCATCCGACAATATTCCGAAGATATCCCGGACGTCAGTCTGAGCGAGATTAGAATGGCTGTCTAGCACCTTAAAAACGGTAAGGCCCCAGGCGAGGATGGAATTACAGCGGAGCTTCTGAAAGCGGGTGGAAGACCGGTACTTGAAGTCCTTCAGAAGCTCTTTCATTCCGTCCTCCATGGTGGCATTACACCGGAGGCGTGGAGCAGAAGTGCGGTGGTCTTGTTCTTCAAGAAAGGTGACAACGCTCTCTTGAAGAACTACAGACGATTTCCCTTCTGAGCCGCGTCTACGTGCTGTTTTCGAGAGTCATTACGAATCGTCTCGCGCGCAGACTTGACGACTTCCAGTCTCCCGAACAAGCCGGTTTCCGAAAGGGCTTTAGCACCATAGACCACATACATACCCTTCGGCAAATTGAATAGAAGTCCGAAGAGTACAATTTGCCACTATGTCTGGCGTATGTGGACTATGAGAAAGCCTTTGATTCCGTCGAAATTTGGGCGGTGCTGCAGTCCCTTTAGCGGTGCCAAGTTGACTGTCGGTATATCGAAGTGCTGAAGTGTTTGTACAGTAGAGCTACGATGGCTATCCGAGTACAAAACCAGAGTACTAAACCTATCCAATTGCAGAGAGGTGTAAGACAGGGTGACGTCATATCCCCGAAACTCTTCATCGCTGCATTAGAAGACGTTTTCAAGCTTCTGCACTGGAACGGATACGGTATCAACATCAATGGCGAGTACATCACTCACCTTCGATTTGCCGACGATATAGTCCTTATGGCAGAATCGCTGGAGGACCTAAGCACTATGCTCAATGACCTCAATAGTGTCTCCCAACGGATAGGTCTTAAGATGAACATGGACAAAACAAAGATTATGTTTAATGTCCATGTCACACCTATGCCGGTAGTTGTTGGGAGCACTAAGCTCGAAGTTGTTGACGAGTATGTTTACCTGGGATAAATAGTCCGACTAGGTAAGTCCAACTTCGACCGAGAGGTCAATCGACGGATTCAACTCGGCTGGGCAGCGTTCGGGAAGCTACGACACATCTTCTCGTCAGACATACCTCAAAACCTTAAAACGAAATTGTACAACCAGTGCGTGTTGCCAGTAATGACTTACGGAACTGAGACGTAGTCCTTTACTGCTGGCCGTATGAGGAAGCTCAAGGTCACTCAGCGAGCTATGGAGAGGGCTATGCTCGGAGTTTCTCTGCGTGATAAACTTAGAAATGAGGATATCCGCAGTAAAACTAGAGTAACCGACATAGCCCAACGGATTAGTAAGCTGAAGTGGCAGTGGGCCGAGCATATAGCTCGAAGAACCGACAACCGATGGGGAAGAAAGGTTCTCGAGTGGCAGCCTCGTACCGGTAGGCGAAGTGTAGGGCGACCCCCCACGAGATGGAGTGATGACCTGGTAAGGCATGCAGGAAGTCGATGGATGCAGGTGGCTCAGGACCGTGCTTTGTGGCATTCCTTGGGGGAGGCCTATGTTCAGCAGTGGACTTATGAAAGGCTTTAATGATGATAATGATGATGATGAAGTAATAAGTTGTGTAAACCCTGTAGTGGCGGTGTAAGAACATCCACAACCCCATTACATTCCGTGGGTGTCGTAAGAGACGACAGAGGGAAACAAATCAGGGGATGTGCAGCATCGTCTTCCTAATAACCAGTAAAAATAAAAAAAGCACTGCGCTTGTGGCAACTATGGCAAATATCTGCCACTATGAGGCGATCTACAGGGAAGGGCTATGTTCGGCTTTTTATATACCGTCACGTCTCGGCACCCAAACGATCTAATCTGCATTTTATAATAAACAACTCCGCAAGGTACTATGTGGCATGATCATGACAGCGTCTTCCTAATAACGATTGAAAATAAAAATAAAAAAAACATGCGCGAATGTTTTTTTTTTATAGGATAAGGGTGAAAAACGAGCACACAGTCCACCTGATGGTAAGCGGCTGCTGCGGCCTATAGACATCTACATGTATCCTCTGTTACAGATCAAAATGCAGATGCATTTTCACCCGTGAGGACTAGGAACCTAGCGAAACGCAGAGGTCGAATGTCGTGGAACACTCAGTTGGAACGAAGTTCCTTTCGTGGTATTGTATTTTAAATACTAGTAATGTTATTAAACATTACTAATATTCCCTTAAATCATTTCTGATAAGCTTGTTAATGCTTATGTTAAAAGTGGTTCACGACAGTAGTCGGTGGTGGATTCGAACCCACGACCTTTCGAGTTCGCGGTCCGCGACCTGCCATTAGGCTGCTAACGCTTCTGATATCTTATTAGAAGCGTTAATAGCCTAATGGAACTCAACTGGCCGTCTGCCTAATAGTGATGAATTAGTTTTATTAACTAAGTTAAAGTTTACTAACGGGACATTTTTATCGAATACACTATTATTTACATAAAATTGCGAGATATGTCTACTTGCGTAGACACTGGCAGCTTCTCATCTCAGTGGTACCTCGTTTAGAGTCGGGGCGGCATCAGATGACAAGCGAGCACACAATCCACCTGATGGTAAGTGGTCGCTGTGGTCCATAGACATCTACATCTATCCTCGTTTGCGCATCAAAATGCAGATGCGTTGTCCCTGAGGATTAAGATGGAATGCGTGGTGAATTTCCAGTAAAAAGGGTCTCCGGTTTTCTAAACTCACCATACGAAACACTGCAGTATTAAGCCGCTATTTTCTGGTCCTGTTATGTTTACTATTGTCTGAGGAAGACGAGTACAAACACCAAACCGATTTGACTCGCTATTGCAAAATGTTTGCAATAGCGCGTCGAAACTGTTTGGTAATTTGCCAAACTTATGCCAATGCAAACGTCTCGCCAGGGATCCGGACTGTAAACTTATTCTGTTTATTATTGTTCCCTTTCCGGTTACAGTACAACAAACCGTGTACTTATTAGTTACGGATGTACCTATTTATTAAACATAAATAAAATAATAATCTCTACACAGAGTATAAAACAAAGTCGCTTCGTGCCGTCTGTACGCTTAGATATTTTAAACTTCGCAACAGATTTTGATGTGGTTTTCATCAATGAACAGAATGATTCAAGAGAAAGGTTTATATGTGTAATACATGCATATTATATCTTATGAAGTTCTTCTGTCTATGTGTATGTAGGGTTACCAGATGACAGGAATTTTCCTGACATGTCCGGAATTTTAGCTCTCTGTCAAGTAAACAGGAAAATTTTGAAATTGTCAGGAATTTTAAATAGAAAGAGAAAAATATTCGAAGTACAAATTAATATATTTATTAAACAGTTTACATACAAATAATATATTGAATCAATCTCGAAGTTAAATTATTTCATTCATCTGATCTGGCTCGTACTTTTTAATGCGCACAAGCACATGCGCGAGTTTTGTCAGTCAGTCAATCAGTATTCAAACATAGGTTTGAATACTGATCCCGATAAGGTACTTAACGGGAAAACTTGTCAAATACCTACCCAAAAATGTCTACCAGGTCTCGGATTATTTGCTGCCTCTGCGTCAATGTCGGAAAATTTATTGAAAAGTCAGGTATATTGCCAGGAAAACTCATTGTGGGATCTGGTAACCCTATGTGCGTGTGACTGAACTCCTCCTAAACGGCTGGACCGATTTTGATGAAATTTTGTGTGAGTGATTAAGTTGATTAGAGAATGGTTTAGATTCAGGGAAGCTGATATGGGCAATGGCATCTTCCTGATAACAGCTCATAATAAAAAAAAACTACAGCTGCCAACCCGTCGGCCAAGCATGGCAGCTATGGCAAATCCCGTTTATAAGGCAATATATGGGGGAGGGCTACGTTCAACATTGGTCTTTTATAGGCTGAATCGAATGGATTATGTATAATACATAATCCATATGTGTAAAAACTTCCTTTTGTGATAAGGCTCTTTTTTTTTCGCCGTGGTAGCTCAGATGGTTAGCGCTCGCTGTAAGCTTCGTAGTACTCGAGCAACCCGGGTTCGATCCCCGCCGACACCAATGAAATTGTTAATTGCAATTTTAAGTGCTGATGGTAACGTGCTCGGCTGTGAAGGAAAAGATCGTGAGGAAACCTGCATGTCTGAGAAATAAGAAAAAAAAATATTTCGAAGACATGTGAAGTTCGCCAACACGCATTGGGGCAGCGCGGCGAACATTTCCTTGCCCTAAAACCCTCTCAGAAATGAGAGGAGGCCTGTGCCCAGCAGTGGGACGTAAATAGGCTGCAACTTTACTTTACTTTACTATATTTTTTAAAGTGGTCATGGGCACAAAATAAATAATAGTACCCATAGGCTGCAGGAGCAATTTACCATTATATGGACTTCTACGTATTTGCACCCAAATGAAAAAAAAAGTAAATTCCTATGGCTTCATCTTTATCCGGTAGGTCGCTGCTTATCCCTTTTTTTGCCAGAAACTTCCGCATCAGGGCACAACGGAAAAGGGTATTTCAAACAGGATTAAAGCCGGAGATCTTCTATCGAGATAAACGACTCGATTAGTCGAGCTTCGTTTAATTAATCGATTCTGTGGTTATTTGTTCTGACGTGGATAATATTAACATGGCCTTTTTAAGGTTTCAAGGTTTTTTTTGTAATTTCTGCTCCTGCTGTTGTATTACAATCAATCCATCCAGCGTGTATTATTATAATTTAATACATACAAATAAATAAAATGGAAGAATAGGTATACGATACTTATAACAAAATATAATAATTTTTAAAGTTTTTGTCTGTCTGTCTGTTTGTTCCGGTTAATCTCCGAAACGGCTAGACCAATTTTGACAAGACATCCACTGGCAGATAGCTGATGTTATAAGGAGCAACTTAGGCTACTATTATTTTAGAAAAATAATTAGAGTTCCGCGAATAAATTTTTTTTTATAGGATAAGGGTGACAAACGAGCACACAGTCCACCTGATGGTAAGTGGTTGCTGCGGCCCATAGACATCTACATCTATCCTCGTTTGCGAATCAAAATGCAGATGCGTTGTCACCCGTGAGGATTAAGATGGAATGCGTGGTGAATTTCCAGTAAAAAGGGCCTCCGGCCACCTGCACTCACCAAGCGAAACGCAGAGGTAAACCTCTACTTCACGCTGGTATTCTGTGAGGTCGTGGTACCACCCCGGTTCTTAAATTATGTTGAAGTGAAAACTTCTTTAAAATCGTTGCGATTTCAAAGTCGATGAAACGAAAAAGCGACATTAATAATTTAAAATTAAAAATTTTGTACAGACGACTTCTATATAAGTTATTAAGAATAACTCATAAGCTATTGGTCAGACCTTGATCAAATTTATATGGGACCACATTTGAAGCATCAGCTTTCAAATAAAAAAATGAATCATGGAAATCGGTTTACACAGTAAAAAGTTATGAGGTAACACACATAAAAAAACATACAGTCGAAATAAGTACCGTCTCCTTTTGGAAGTCAGCAGAAAGGAGACAAACATCTGTAGGACTTAGCCTCCGAGAGAATGAGATAATACACTATATAATTTTTCCTATTATCTCAATCTCCTTTTCTGAAGGTTTCATTGATAACGCGTGTGAACTGAACACATGTTGTTTGATATTAAAACTCATTTAGAATCGTTCTGATTTGAAGCGCGGTGAAACAAAAAAGTGACACTAACCAGTGGTAAAATTAAAAATTTTGTACAACCGACTTCAATATAAATAAAATGAAAACATCATCAATGTAGTCGAAGTCAATTAAATACGCATTGTTGAGGATAACTCAAAACTACTGGTCAGGTCGCAATCAATTTATATGGGACCACATGAGAAGTACCAGCTTAAATAAAGAATCATCCAGATCGGTTCACCTACAAAATGTTCTGAGGTAACACACATAAAAAATACAGTCGAATTGAGTACCTCTTCCTTTTTTGAAGTCGGTTAAAAAGAAACAGACATACATTTATAGGGTTTAACCTGCGAGAAAATGAGATCGAATACAGTATAAAGTGTTTCTCTATAGGTTTCACTTCTACCGCGTGTGAACTGCACACCTTTTTTTTCTACCGACTTCAAAAAGGAGACGGTACTCAATTCGACTGTATGATTTTTTTATGTGTGTTACCTCAGAACTTTTTTCTAGGTGAACCGATTTTGATGATTCTTTATTTAAGCTGGTACTTCTCATGTGGTCCCATATAAAGTGATTACGACCTGACCAGTAGTTTTGAGTTATCCTCAATAATGCGTATTTAATTGACTTCGACTACATTGATGATGTTTTTCAGTTATTCTCAATAATTTATATTGAAGTCGGCTGTATAAAATTTTTAATTTTTAATTATTTAAGTTGTATTCGTCTAATCGTCGGTGCGTCTGTTAATGAATGAATTTTAAGGACTAATTAACACCAATGAAATTGTTAATTGAAATTTTAAATATAACTTAATTTATATAAACTTAAAGCTTATAAAGTAAGTTGGTAACGAAGTCACGTCACGTGTGGTCTAATTTACAAATACAAGTTATTCTTTTCAGTTAACAGAATGATTGCAATGCGTTTAACGATTGCCATTGAATCAGCAAAATGGCAGTTGACTGATATAAATAAAATGGCGTCGTTCGAATACTGTGAATCATATCGCACATTAGTGATGCGAATGTAATAAAGGTAAATATCGATAAAAGATAAAAGTGCTTCGACAACCTAAAAGCGTCCTTTTTATATCGTGGAGAAATCCGCATGGATACCTTCTGCTACGAGGACAACAGAAAGGTTATGTCGGACTCGTACCGGACAAAACCCCACGGTGGTCACCATCAGCGTATATGAGGGGTTCCGGGATCTCCGTTCGGAGCGCAACACCTCTTCCCTTTGCTTTATTAAAGCACGTCCCGGTGGCAGTCCTTCCTGCCGCCAGCACCCTCGCAGTGCTATCACGCTGCTCGAGACCACTTTTTTATAGGATAGGGTGACACCGTCCTCCTCAGGTGTTACATTATATATCAGCTTAAAGCGTCCTACTCCAACTGCAGGATACTGTTACCCCTTGACCCTAAATAGCGATCATATCTTATAGATTCAAATTATTTAATTATTAACTTTAAAAAAATATATAATTAAATTATTAAAATTTCTTCTGATGATTAATTACGATAATTAACTGTTTAAGACCATCGTGTTTTGTATCAATTACTTTCTGAATCGTTTAACAAAACAGACTTCAAAACTAAAAAAGAATAATTTCCACTTAATAGCTTCTGAAGTTAGTGCTTAGACAGTGATTCGAAGAATTACGAGGTTAGCTTCGTACGCCCCAGTTATCTAATATACAATACAAGTTCAAGGCAAAAACTAGATAGTCGTTTAAATAGGTACATTAAAATCTGTTAACAGCGGTAGAGCCATATGGCAGTTTTTGCTGTCGCACGGATGGGCCGGCTCGAACCGGGGTGGTACCACGACCTCACAGAATACCAGCGTGAAGTAGAGGTTTACCTCTGCGTTTCGCTTTGTGAGTACAGGTGGCCGGAGGCCCTTTTTACTGGAAAAGAGGCATTCCATCTTAGTCCTCACGGGTGACAATGGATCTGCATTTTGATTTGTAATAGAGGATAGATGTAGATGTCTATGGGCCGCAGCAACCACTTACCATCAGGTGGACTGTGTGCTCGTGTGTCACCCTTTTGCTATAAAAAAAATCTACATCTCCTATGTTTTCACCCTTAAGAATGGAATTTGTTCTTTGAATATACATGGGACTACTCCTGAAGTATCAACTCTGTTAAAAATTATGTTTTAATTAATATGTTCACACCGCCCGAAACGGTGTGGGGATTCTTGTCAAACTTATATTAATCTATTCATAAAACGCTTTCAGATTTGAATTTCGAACGCTTTCGAATTTGAATTTAAATATCGACAACAACGGGGGCCGTAACTAGCGACCTTACAAATAATTGTAACCTACGCATCCTTATGGTACCATGTAAAGAAGTACTCGCTCGTTTTTATTCACAGGTGTCCGATATTTTGCTAAAGCGGTAAGTTCAGATGTATTCTTGGTACCTTCAGTGTGGTAAGATCTGATGCTAAGATACGATGTCAGAGATACTGGGATTTACGTTTATAACGAGTGATAATTCATCATCATTATCATCATTACAGCCCTTCACAAGTCCTGCTGAACATAGGCTTCCCCCAAGGAATGCCACAAAGCACGGTCCCGAGCCAGCTGCATCCATCGACTTTCTACATGTCTTACCAGATCGTCGCTCCATCTAACGGGGGGACGCTCTACACTTCGCCTGACGGTAAGAGGCTGCCACTCAAGAACCTTTCTTCCCCATCGGTTGTCGGCTCTTCGAGCTATATGGCCGGCCCATTGCCACTTCAGCATACTAATTCTTTGGGCTATGTTGGTTACTCTGGATATTGTTTTTAAGTCTAGTGATAATAGATTATTATTAATTATTTGTTTATATTTATCCTGACAGCCTCGTAACGGTAGGCGAAGGGTAGGGCGACCCAGGGTAGGGCGACTCCCCACCCCCTCCCCCCAACTAGCAACTAGATTCTAGAGTGTAGTGAGGGGTCGACCTACCCTTATCTTACGCCTCTAGAGGCGGAGTGACAATGTGGTAAGATAAGCAGGAAATCGATGGATGCAGGTGGCTCAGGAGCGTGCTTTGGGGGATTCCTTGAGGGGGCCTAATTCAGCAGTGGACTTGTGCAGGGCAGCAATGATGAATGACGAATTATTTATCAAATTCCTAATAAACTATGTGAGTTGTACTATAAACGGTGTAGTGACGTTGTAAGAATATCCACCCGTATCGTCCCATAGATGTCGGTGAGAGGTGATAGATATAACTAAAAATTTAAATTTTTGTATAACCGACTTTTATATAAATGATTAAGAATAACTCAAAAACTATTGGTCAGAACTTGATCAAATTTATATGGGATCACATGTGAAGCACCAGCTTTCAAATAAAAAAAGAATCATCGAAATCCGTTAATTCAAAAAAAAGTTATAGAGAAACATACAGTCGGATTGAGTACCGTCTTCTTTTTGAAGTCGGTAAAAAATTAATGGTCTTTGACGATATTCTCATATACTATAAAAATTTTTTGTTAGCAATCCCCCACAAAAAATAATATTTAACTTTTGTGTAATTTTATAACAACATTATGACTTTTAGGGCAAGGTTGTGTAAGCCTTTTTTCACGTAATATTAATAATTAAAAAAAAATATTTTAAACCTTTTCCCAAGTCGCAAAAATACTGAGTTTTTAGAGCACACAGTCCACCTGATGATTAGGATGGAGGGGATCATAGACATTTGCATATATCCTCGATTGAGAATGAAAATGTAAAGTCCACTGCAGAACATAAGCCTCTCTATAAATAGCCTAATAGGGGATACTTGCCGTAGTTGGCAGGCGGGTCAGTAACGGTAGTTTTTTTAAAATTGTTTTTAGGTAGACGCTGCTGCTCGTCATCTGGTTCAATTTCCCTCAGTCTTCCCTTACGATTTCCACACGACGATATGAAGCAGTGGATATTCTTACACCGGCACTGCACGGTCAATTAGAAAATGGAGGTTGAGAATTTTCTTATATTTGGTGTTGTAGATGTGGGTGCAAATTTGAACCTTGCGTTTATCGCGTTTAGAAAGAGAAACTGCGCGTATCGCTAGCAAGGAGGCCTTGGAAGGAACAGCAATGTACCGTCAACAAAAAGGTAAAGCGGAATTAAGTTCTTTGAACTTTAAACATTTTCCGATGATTTGGTTAACACTTGTAAAATATTAGTAACTAGCTAATGCCCGAGACTTTGTCCGCGTTGCTTGATATATCAATAAAATACATCATTGAACACGTAGTGCTTCTAAAAATCGTCGTTTCTTAAAATTTCAATAACTTTATATTAAATGAAGATATCGCATTATTTTTTTTTAGTTAAGGGCGAAGTGTCTAATAAAAAAACTTGGAAAACCTAATTGAAATCTATCCAGTAGTTTTTTCGTGATGCATGTACAACTGCAAACCTCTATCACTTTATTTATATAGATATAATATTTATCAAGTCGCAGTAGGATTTCCTGTAAACATTAATGCTTATTATATTTTAATTTAAAATAAAATAAAATATAAAGAAACTTACCTATCTTTGTGTTCCGCTTGTCTGTCCCTTTGTCGCCTGTTTTTAAACCAATTTGACACCTGCGATAAAAACAAATACATTTTATATAAAAGTGGTAAAAGTAAACATTCTCCAATAAGAATTACTTGTACATACATACATAATCCCAATAATCTCTGAAGACGTGAGTATACCGAATAAACTTAAAAAAATTCCCCAAGTAGCAGATCGGCAAATTGTATTTGAGCTGTGACCTTTAAAAAAAAATTACTGCCAAGGACTGTTTCCTCGGAATCTTTTTAACATAATGTTAATCAAATATAAATATGTAGATACTTAATTAAGTAAATACCTATTAATATTTTATAAAATCTCTTGCAGTTGAAATAAAAAACGGGGTTACGGAGTACATAATGGCTACGTTATTTTTCATATTTTAAGTATTACTTTTATAATTACAAACATTTAATAATTAATAATTAAATACATTATAGAAGTTTATTTTAACATTCGACTTAAATATGAATGTAAACTTAATGGGTAACTTAAGTAAGGGAATTTGTAGAAATCAGTTAAATAAGATTGTTCTGTTTATAGGCTATATTTATTAGGTTACTATCTATTTCATCTGTCCCTGAAAAATATAAAGTAATAATAAACTTATTATCATTTTAGAAAATGGTTTTCAAGTGGCGTGAAAATGGGGTTTAAGAAGTTCATTATATTCACTTTCTGTCATTCACAAATGGTTCAAATAAGAATTTGGATCTTCTTCTGCCAATTCTATTAATAAGGTGCTTGAGGCTCCTTTATTTACCCTACTCGAAATCCACGGGCGCAGCCACCAACGCCAAGATTTTTTTTTAAATTATGCAACTCATTTTTTAAATAGTAGCAGTATATCGAAATTCCCGCGTACGAGTTGGCGCGAGATCTCATTGCGATGTGAACATTTAACATCATTTAAATGATTTACGTGTATATTGGTAAAGCCGTTCAAAGTGCAATATTCAATGGTTTTCAATGGAATTGTTTCAATTTGGTCGATCCGTGTAATATCGGCTTAACTATACCAAAAGTTTTATCATTGTAACTTGGGAATATAAAACGAAGCTGTGCTCAACCCGTTGGGGGAAATAGCGTGATTCTGTAAATATTGTACTAGTGTGAGCGTGAGGTGGCGGTGGTTAAGTAAGGCACATTTTTTCGGGTGATAAATAGATCCTTAGTTGGGTTCATAAAGACTTAAATAGGATAATCTAAAGATTTTTTTCTTGAATCTACTAGAGTTTTGTAATATATAAAAATCTGTCTCTATTTTTTTCTAACGCTTTGGAAGTTACATTTTTGAAGTCTTATTAAGTGTCAGTAAGTATAACATACTCGTATTATACTTACTGGTACAAATAATATAGAAAAGGCTCCTTTTAATAAAATTGTTTATAGTCTAATTTATCTTTTATACTACTCAAGAACATGTTTGCTGCAAATTGTTGAGTTCTTCGTTGGATTTCAACCAACCAGCCCAATTAACCTTAACCATTTTTTTTTCTAATTATAGAATACAGAGGGAATCTGTGAGACAAACGCCAAAATAAAATACATTTTTAGAACGCAAACCGAGCATTTAGTTTTGTTCGTCTTCTTGTTGTGTGGGCAAGTCTATCGATTCATTATAAACATTCAAGATATATATCGACAGTAATTTTGATATAGCTGAGTCAATCCTTAGCATACATACATACATATAATCACGCCTCTTTCCCGTAGGGGTAGGCAGAGACCACTTCTTTCCACTTGCTACGATCCTTACATACTTGTTTCGCTTCGTCCACTCTCAGTATTCCCTTCATACATGCTCTACGGTTTAGGGTACTCTTAACCTGGCCTTTTTTCAAGACGTCCCTAATTTGGTCTAGAAATGTCCGCCTAGGTCTACCCCTTCCAACACTTTCATTCACACTCGCCTTATACACTTTTTTCGTCAATCGTTCTTCATTCATTCTCTCGACGTGGCCAAACCATCTCAGCATACCTTTCTCAATTTTTGTCACTACATCTTCTTTCAGACCACAACGTTTCCTTATCTCACTATTTCTTATCCTGTCACTCAGTTTAACTCCTATCATACTTCTTAATGCTCTCATCTCAACTGCATTTATTCTTCTTTCATGTTTCTTCTGCCATACCCAACTTTCACTTCCGTACATGAGTGTCGGAACCAACACCCCCTCATGCACAGCCAAACGAGCCTTGTTAGACACCTTCCGACTGCTCACAAAGGAGTGCAAAGCTCCATTCACCATGTTTCCTGCATTCACTCTTCTTTCGATATCACTCTCACACTTTCCATCTCTTGTAAACTTTTACCCCAGATACACAAACTCTTTCACCTGTTCAATTTGTTCATCTTCAATCACGATATTGCAGTCTGTCACTGCCTCATCTTTTTCAAACACCATCACTTTCGTCTTCCTTACATTCATCTTCATTCCCTTTCTAACAAAAGCTCCACTCATAGCAGTTACCATCTCCTGCAACTCCTCGGCCGAAGACGCAAGTAATACTTGGTCATCAGCATAGAGAAAACATTTGACGAGTAACTCATTCATTCTCAACCCACTTTCATTCTCTTTTAAATCTGTCAAACAATTGTCCATGAACAGATTAAACAGCCACGGTGACGCTACACATCCCTGTCTAACACCTTTTTCGATATTAAACCATTCAGTGTATGTCCCGTTTATCCTTACACAAGCACTAGAATCCCTATAAAGAGATTGCAATGCTCGTATGAGGATACTGCTCACACCGTTCATGGACAGTGCTGACCACAATTCATTCCTCACCACTCTATCATAGGCCTTTTCTAGATCTACGAAGGCGCAGTAGACTTTCTTGTTTTTAGCCAAACACTTTTTCTTTTTGTATCTTCTAATACAGTGTTATTTTGCAATAACCGGCCAAATTTGCAGAGAAGGTTCGGAATAAGTAATATAGGCAAATGATGAAAAATTAATTAAAAAAAATTTCATATATTCTGTCCTTTTTATCTTTTAAATTCGAAATGCGTGGTAATGCACTATTTTAAATGATTTTATTGCGCACGCACACATTCGTAAGGGTCGATCGGTAGGCAAAAACGTTGTTGCCCATAAATCACATTCAATGTGGGATAATTTCAAATAAAAGTAGAAGCCTTGTTTACTCGTATTTTATATAATTGAAATTAAGTTTAAAATTTGGCCACTCTTTGAAAAATAATGTTATGTATATAAAAATATATGTAAATATGTTCGTATTTTATACGCTGCCATATCGTTTACAGATTGCGATAAAACTTTGTCAGTTTATTACGCGAATAATACGCGAAGGTTATATGCATAGTACAATTAACTTACAGTAGGTGGCGCGCGTATCGTACCGACAAATTTATTTGAAAGTTATACAGCATTTAATTTCAATGAATGTATTATCATTCCTAATTAAACAATATAGCTCTTCCAAATTCCAAATTTGAAATTAAATTTCCACAATTCCTTCCTTTTCCTTTTTCGGCAGCAACGCGCCGAGACCAGCTAGTATTAAATAAAAAATCATTCTATTCTATTCCAAAAAAATTAAAAATATTCTAGATCTCATAAAACTTTTAACTACAGAGGAATTCACATCATTAACATCTCTTACAGTCGTATTGATTAATAATAAATAATCGACTACCGATATCGATACTCTTACGTTTTACAGAATACAAAGAAACCAAATCTAAACAGTAGCCTACCCTACAAGTATTCAGATATTCGACAAAATTGAAGAAATAACTGAAAGAAACATTAAAACATTCTCCTTAGCATTAGAAATACAGCCCTTATAGAATTTATGACACTATAAAAACAATTATTTATTCACATTAAAAAATATTCTCGCATAAGAAACACACTTTTCTTTCAAAACATAGGTATTATTGTATTTTTTTATAGAATAAGAGTGACAAACGAGCACACAGTCCACCTGATGGTAAGTGGTTGCTGTGGCCCATCATAGACATCTATATCTATCCTCAATTAAAAATCAAAATGTAGGGTCGTTTTCACCCCTGAGGACTAAGGTGGAATGCCTAGTTTCCAGTAAAAAGGGTCTCCGGTTCCCTACACTCACCATACGAAACACAACAGCATTAAACTGCTATTTTACGCCGGCATTCTGTGAGAGCGTGGTCCTACTCGTAGCCCGGTCATGGCGACCCATTCGTGCTACAACCATAATATAGCTGCAGCGTGGCTCTTCCACGTAAAACTTCTAACTTTCGAAAACTTTACCTTATCTACCGCATAACAGAAAGAAAGAGGGAGTCAAAACCTTATCTACCGCATAACAGAAAGAAAGAGGGAGTCAAAAAAGATGCAGGTCTCAGTGAAATTGGAAACTGTTAATAAATTTAAACAACTGACTGACACGTTCAGCATAGTATTGGCAATTTTTTAAACTTTTTTTTTATACGATAAGGGTGACAAACTAGCATACAGTCCACCTGATGGTAAGTGGTTGCTGCGGCCCATAGACATCTATATCTATTCTCGATTATGAATCAAAATGCAGACGCGTTGTGACCCGTGAGGACTAAGATGTAATGCCTCGTTTCCGGTAAAAAGGGTCTCCGGTTCTCTACACTCACCATACGAAACACAGCAGCGTTAAGCTGCTATTTTACAATGGTATTCTGTGAGAGCGTGGTCCTTCCCCGGTCGAGCCGACCCATTCGTGCTACAGCTATACCTACTACTAATATAGCTGCAGCATGGCTCTACCACGTAAATTTTTAAACTTTTAATATTTTTTTAATTATATATATATATATATATATATATATAATATATAATATATATATATATATATATATATATATATATAATATCTTTTTTTAAATTAAATATTATAATATTTTCACGATATTACATACTTGCAAAAATATATAAGAAGTCCAATATTTTGACTGCTTTGCGGCTTTATTAATTTCCTCTTACCATAGCCTTTATTAAAATTAGTAGCGTCTCCTAATATATATACTTTTAGAATTGTAGTATTTCGACTCCCTAATTTAGTAGGATAATATATTATAAAGTAGGGTTGACACTACCTACCATAATATACTGCCAAAGTTTGTTACCAACTTGGAAATCATATTATTGCCTTTGTTTGGATTCGAACTTCAACTCGGCCACAAGCTTACCACTGCACTGTGCGGTTTACAAAAGATTCAACTGTCTACCTTGGACCAATATAGAAGCATCACGCTCGAGCGATCACTGTGTGGTTGGAAGTAATACAATGCGGTACTTCCTCAAACATAAAATATTAAATTACTGATAATTTTTTTTTTATTACTGACTACGTGCTTTAGTCGTCAGTACACCTTTTCGACGTGAATACGTCTTTAAATTTGCTTACATAGTGGGAGCCAATTCAGAAAACTGACGATACAGTTTGGTGTTGCAACTACATATCTATCATCTACATTTAATTCGACCACTCGATAGATAAAGGATGAAAGAATTCGTTAAGCGTTGACAAACGAGCACATAGTGTCACCTGATGGTAAGTTGATGTTGTGACCTATAGACATCTACATCTAATCTCGATTAAGAATTAAAATGCAGATGCGTTGTCTTGTCACCCCTGAGGACTAAGATGGAATGCCTCGAGTGTACAGAACCGAAGACCCTTTTAACGGATAAAACGGTCTTCGGTTGTGTACACTCACAATATGAAGCACATCACCATTAAGCTGGTATTCCGTGAGAGCGTGGTTTTTCCCCGGTCGCGCCGACCGATTCGTGCTACAACCATAATATAGCTGCATCGTGGCTCTGCCAGGTATAAAACAGACTGCTAGGCGCAGGCTCTCCTCTTTTAGTAGAGCGTTTTGGAACATGGAGTAGTGCAACACTTAGTGCAACTACCATCAGCGATTTTTCCGGACCGATACGACTTAGGGACTTTCAAGAAAAGAGCCTACTCCTTTTTAAAAAGCCGGCAACGCATCTGCAATTCCCCTGGTGTTGCAGTTGTTCATGGGCGGCGGTAGTCACTTACCATCAGGTGAGCCGCATGCTCATTTGCCCCCTCTCCTATAAAAAAAAATACTTTGCGCCAATACGTGTTAGGGAACTTCACATGACCTTAACATATTTTATCTGCCGACTTCCAAAAAGGAGACGGTTCTCAACACGACTGTATGTTTTTTTTGTGTGTTACCTCATAACTTTGTACTGGGCGAACCGATTTCGATGATTCTTTTTTTATATGAAAGCTGATAGTTCAAAAGAAAACAGAACGTTTTTAACACGCTTCTATTAGCTTCACGTGTATCTATCTATTTATCTATATTTATCTATCTATATTCTGTTATAGATATACTATGTATCCATCTATAACAGAATATTTTAAATTATTTTAAATTATTTAACAGAATATTTTAGATGACCGATTGATTTGAAAATTTGCACTCGTATTATGGACCGACGACAATAAAATAATTTAATAACTTTATCCTTGTATCCTGAACAGGATCACCAGGATAATTATCTCTAGAATCATCGCAGCTCATGATCAATTCTGTTTTTTTAAGTAAAATTTGTTTTAATTTTTTTTAATTAATCTTAAAATTTAATAATGATTTCTTATATTTACGCAAACACTACATATTTAAATAAAACTAATTTTACGGATTTTATCGCGTATATTAACTTATTTTACATACCCGACGTTTCGAGCACTTTACAGCACCCATGGTCACGGGGGGGACTGAGGTGTATGACGTCCCAATGTTAACCACGGCTACCTCCAGATTAAAAATTATTAATTTTTATTCCGATCTACGCAGTATGAATATACAGTATCTTGAAGTCCTGCAGTTGAATGCTTAGGTTGGGATTTAATTTTATTAATTATGGGATCCCAAGCAGATGGTAGCACCCAGCCATCTTCTCTATTGAAATTAAGATGTTTTTCGATTTCAATAGTCTCGCAAATCATCCTTGGAAGAAATCGGTGTTCTTTAACGAGGATTTGTTGTCTATCAAATCTAATGTAGTAACGGGGGCGATCCTGTACGTGATCACAGACTGCAGACTTCCCGGAGCGTCGATTCTTCACATCAGCTATGTGTTCTTTAACGCGGGTTTTTATGGATCTTTTGGTTTGTTCTACATAAGAGAGACCACATTCACAATGAAGCTTGTAAATTAATGATAGAAATCAGAAAACAAGTTTTGATTACCTGAACGGTCGTTAAACCGGTGGTCTCAGCCAACTCCCGCTTCTCCCTCGGTGACGGGTACGGATTGTGGAGATACCAATCTCGCAGAACTGATCTTGATTTTTCCTGAATAAAAATATTTATATTACACATTAAAGTTTTTTTTTCTTCAAATCCGAAAGTAAGAGGTTATTGCCATCGTTACATGCAGCCGGTTAACACTAGACTCTACAAAGTCATAGGAAAGTTAAATTGGTCTATTTTACCACGTTATTCTTAACTCGCTTTTTTATCTGTTAAGTAAAAATTTTGCATTTTTTTAACTATTCTAAACCAGTGCTTGACTACAATCCCATCAAATGGTAAGTGGTGATGCAGCCGATGTTGAAGCGCGTTGAATTAACAAAAGCCTATTCACTCTTGCATTGAAGACACCCACATTGTAATCGGATTGATTTGAAGCTAACTTCCCGATGAGCTAAAGACTACACTTTAAATGTAGCACAGAGCTGGATGACAATACAATATATATATAATACACATATATATATATATATATATATATATATATATATATATATATATATATATATATATAACTCAATTTCTTGAGTATTGAAAACAATACTTTACCTTGAAGCAATAAGATGTTTCCTCTCCATCCCAAATAGTCCTGGGCAGGGGGAACTTGCGCCGCACCCTGTATTTACCAACAGCACCCAAAGGCCTCCCCCGAAGCCTCTCCGCCTCCATATAATGTGCTAAATGAAAAATGTTTCTATTATATATAATATGTCTGATTTTTAAAATGTAAGATTGATAAAGAGCTCAACGTCCAATGAGGGCTGGAATTCTTACGCTCTTCATATTTATTGAATAGATTATTGTATTTTTTATTTATTAATTTTTTATTGAATAGATTATTGACCATGTAGTGGTGATGTAAGAGTATTCACAATCCCATATTGTCTCGTGGTTTTCGTAAGAGGCGAACAACTGCGATGTCCAAAACGGATGCCAAGGGTGGCAACTATGGCAAATATCGCATAAGAGGTAATCTATGGAGAAGTCTTTTTTTTATAGGATAAGGGTGACAAACGAGCACACAGTCCACCTGATGGTAAGTGGTTGCTGTGGCCCATAGACATCTACATCTATCCTCGTTTGCGAATCAAAATGCAGATGCGTTGTCAACCGTGAGGACTAAGATGGAATGCCTCATTTCCAGTAAAAAGGACCTCCGGCCACCTGCACTCACCAAGCGAAACGCAGAGGTAAATCTCTACTTCACGCTGGTATTCTGTGAGGTCGTGGTACCACCCCGGTTCGAGCCGGCCCATCCGTGCGACAGCAATAGCTACCGCGTGGCTCTACCACTGTTCAAAAATCTACACTACAAAAGTCTAAAATATTCAGCAATATACCTTAATAGGATTTAACGAATCATTGAATGAATAAATTACTAGATTATACCTCGAGGGCCATCTCCGTGCTTATGTATACTCTAAGGTAGCCTTATTTAAATTTGATTTTTTTTTCTTTTTAAAGTAAACATACAGTACATGAACACAACACATAAAACACATATAAGTAATACTAAAAAGTTTCCACAGATATGTAATATATAATAAAAGCTTGCCACCACAATATTATGTTGTATAAAAATTTAAAAAATTATAAAAGAAGAAAAATAACTGAATGGTATGGTATGGTATAATAATATTGGTATAATAGTAAAAATAAAAATATATCGGTCTTGTCAATTCTGATGTTGGGAGAACATCCCATAGGGACGTTAGTGTCAGCCGAGTGCCACAACGGCAGTATATGTTTAATAATTCATCGGGTAGGGTTGAGCTATGCCGAGACATTGCAGGCGAGAGTATGATCTCTATCACTCTCTTTTGGTAAAAACCATAGCTATAGCGGTATTTCCTTCTGCAAACAGGTGATGTCACAGAGAGTCTCCAAAAAAGGATTGAGGACTGATAACAATCAACCCACTATGTTCCCGGAGAGTCGGACGTCAGAGAAGAGTATCAGATCCACTTCCATTCTTCAAACTCAACATAGTTTAAGCTTTATTCACTAATCTGGAAAGGGCCTTAGGGGTCACATCACAGCGTAAAATAGTAGCATAATGTAGCTGTATTTTGTATGGTGAGTGTAGTAAATCGCAGATATATTTGACTGAAAAAGAGGCTATCCATGTGTCTTAAAAGGCGACGACGTATCTACATTTCATCTAGTTACCAGCAGGTTCTAATTTTTAAATTATAATTAAACATTAAGTACTAAGCAGTTAAAGTATACAACCAATAGTGAAACTATCAATTATAAATGAAGTTTTACAATATATATTTTTTGTAACTATTATATTTAAGGTGAAAGATGTTACCTTTAGACATAAAAATGTCCAATAAATTTACGGTCTTCAAAAGCAAATTAAAAGAATATATAAGCAACAATGTTAAATTAATTTAATTGTATCTGAACCCGGCCCTGGTATCGCGTATAGCATAGCATTGTTGTTAATTTCCACCCACATTATTTTTGATATTTTGCTTCTAGTAGCTTTGCAACTTTGGAGAGTTGGAGAGTAGAGTAGAAGGAGGACCATCTCTATATATGAAAAGTGTCCCTAAAAACGTGTCCAATAAGGGTGGCGCTGCAGTAGCATAGGATAAATTTAAAGAAAGCGCCAAAAGTAATTAGAATAAGATGGAGAAATAAACGAGGACCGACCAATCCGCTTGGTTTTGAACTACGTAAATAGTTGAGATTTTGTACACTGGCATTTTACTAACTACTCTAGTCATGAAATTTTTTAAATATTTGAATTCAGCTGACTTCACTCCGTTCACAACAGCATTTTCATACCGTAGTTTTTCAGACGCCAGCGCTATTGTGGTAGGTTATGGAACCTCTATTTTCAGTAAATAGTAGGACACTTTTTCGCCCCTTATAAGACGGTTCTCCTTGTACTCTACACTCCATATTTGCAACGACAATAAGTGTCGCATTGTATAATGTATTCTCGATTTAATTGTTATTGTGTAGGTATATCATATTATCAGTTATTTTTGTGTTCATCGACCTAAAAACCTTGTGAAACATTTTTCTTAAGTTTCTCATGAAGTGAGATAATGTATTTCTTTTGAGAAATAATTTATCTTTAACCACACAACCACAACCAGATATTTGTCATTATAATACATAAAGAGTCAATTCACTTTAGTCTTCAGAGGTAGCTTTCCTTGTTTGAAGTAGTTTGCAGACATCCAAGGGTACAGCCCTTGGATGTCTATGTGGAAGCTACTTACCATCAGGTGACTAGTAAGTTCCCTTGACGTTTCAATTTTATAAAAAAAAAACACAGAAAAACTCACCTTTCAACCAAAGATTTTGTAACTTCGTATGGTTGTGCGGGCTGAACGTGTGTGACTCTAGAAGCCTGTACAGCTCCTTAAAGTTCCCTCTGTGGAAGGCGACCATGGCCTTCGCCTTCAGGACTGACTCGTGAGCGTGGAGTCTCTCGCACGCCGGCAGCGACCAGAGGAACCGGCCCAGGCGCTCGATGTTGCCCGCTTGCTGGAGGACCTAGGATAAGAGACCTTATCAGTAATAATATAAAAGCATCTCTATTAATGCTTACTGCCGTAAAGTGCCGGCGTAATAGAACCCACTACGCTATACTCGCCTTCTTATCTTAAGAGTAAATTTCACTATCTCTCCTCATCTCATGATAGGGTTCTACGTTCTTCTTCTAACAACGAAATATGTATTCCAGTTCACTTCACCGAGTTCTACGGTAACTCCTTTACAGTTCAGGCTACACGCCTTTGGAACTCCTTGCCTGATGACATCAGGAAAGCTCCCAATATGTTAGCTTTTAAAAAGTTGGTGCGTAATCATCTATTAAAGACAACGCTTCTTACATGAATCATCCGTGTCATTTATATTTTCTGCCGACTTCCAAAAAGGAGACGGTACTCAATTCGACTATATATTTTTTTTGTGTGTTACCTCATAACTTTGTACTGGGGGAACCGATTTCGATGATTCTTTTTTTATATGAAAGCTGATAGTTCTCGTGTGGTCCCATATATAATATGATCCCATAATTTGATCAAGGTCAGACCAATGGTTATTGAGTTATTCTTAAATAACTTATATTGAAGTCGGCTGTACAAAATTTTTAAGTTTAAATTATTAGACGATATCATCATCATCATCATCATCATTACAGCCCTTCATAAGTCCACTGCTGAACATAGGCCTCCCCCAAGGAATGCCACAAAGCACGGTCCTGAGCCACCTGCATCCATTGACTTCCTGCATGCCTTACCAGGTCGTCACTCCATCTCGTGGGGGGTCGCCCTACACTTCGTCTACCGGTACGAGGCTGCCACTCGAGAACCTTTCTTCCCCATCGGTTGTCGGTTCTTCGAGCTATATGGCCGGCCCACTGCCACTTCAGCTTACTAATCCGTTGGGCTATGTCGGTTACTCTAGTTCTACTGCGGATATCCTCATTTCTAAGTTTATCACGCAGAGAAACTCCGAGAATAGCCCTCTCCATAGCTCGCTGAACGACCTTGAGCTTCCTCATACGGCTCACCATACGATATATTCATAGTTATTTATATGTACTATTTGTATATGTATGTTTGTATGTATATATTTGTATATATGTATAAATAGGAGTTATTTTATAGTTTATTTATTGTATATATTAGTAAAATGTATAAGTAATGTAATTAATTATCATTTTATTTTGTTTTTATTCTATATTGCTACACCTACTTCAAATTCTCACCACTCCATGGGTTGACTGGTAGAGAATGCCTCAAGGTATTAAGTCGTATCGTATCGTATAGTATCCGTTGTATTCTTTTAGTTTAAGGAATGCAATAAAGAATAAATAAATAAATATAATATTATCCCGTCGGAGTCAAAAGAGGAAATAAAGGGATTTTTTTTAATAGAATAAGGGTGACAAACGAGCACACAGTCCACCTGATGGTAAATGGTCGCTGTGGCCCATAATCATCTACATCTATCTTCAATTAAGAATCAAAATGCAAATGCGTTATCACCTGTGAGGACTAAGATGGAATGCCTCGTTTCCAGTAAAAAGGATCTCCGGTTCTCTACACTCACCATATATAACACAGCAGCGTTAAGCTGCTATTTGACGCTGGTATTCCGTGAGAGCGTGGTCCTTCACCGGTCGGGCCGACCTATTCGTGCTACAACTATAATACTAATATAGCTGCAGCATGGCTCTACCACGTAAGAAATTCATCTATAATAGTAATCTATCACGTAAGAAACAGGAGATTGACAACAACATATTCCTTATAAGTCTGATAATAACTCAATATAATAAACAACTGCGATTACCACTCGCCTGCCTGGCAACAATGGCAGATATCCCCCCAAGGTAATCTATGTAGGAGGCTATGTTCAGTTGAGGACTTTTGATAGGCTGTAGTTAATGGAAAAAAAAATCGGTTGTCTGTAAAGTCGGTTTACTGACGATAGTTGAACGTGACAACGTCATAAGAAATATTTAATATCGAAAGAATCATTACCTTTATCGCCGCAATTATCGTTGCTATAAACAATTGACACCACATTCGCTCGCACAGTCGCTCGTTCCGCGCTCTCGCTTGCACTTTAAATGGAACGCCTAGGTAACGCCGCATGAGTCATGTTTTTTTGTGCGTGCAGCGAGCTTCATCGATTTATAAGACGTTGTCACGTCAAAAAAAAATTATACCTAATAATGTGATCTGGTTGCCCAGTAGCAGGGTTTAGGTGAGCCACCACGTTGTATATTTTACAGTACGCGTTCACTGTTCACCGCGCCAGCAACCGGGGTTGCACGGGATAATTATAAGATAATTGTCAATGAGTAGCTGTGCCCCGCGGTTTCACCCGCGTCATCAAGTGTCCAAAGTGCGCGACATGGGTTGACACCTAGTTGAAGCATTTTAGATAGCAATGTTTTTTTTATAGGATAAGGTGACTAACGAGCACACAGTCCACCTGATGGGTAAGTGGTTGCTGTGACCCATAGACGTCTACATTTATCCTCAATAAACAATCAAAATGCAGATGCGTCGTCACCCGTGAGGACTAATATGGAATGCCTCTTTGCCAGTAAAAAGGGTCCGTAGGTTTTAATTTTACATTATCTCATAAACTATGCGTCCAAATAACTTGCTATAAAGGGCAAAGTTTATCTTCATAAAATTGTCTTGATGATGAAGTAACTTTCGTTCCAAAGGATTAATATGCTATGCCTAATAATAGCGCTGGTAAACCACTTTTTAAATTTCAATATTTTTGTCACAAAATACCTAATTGTGGCTTATGTATAAGAAATAGACATATGGTATGGCGACTTTTGTTTAGACGGAGTAAAGATCTATATTTTTGTAGAACATTGTATTTACGTATCTCTAATCATAACACTAGCGCCCGCGGGCAAATCATTTCGGGAGTGCTTTTTTTACTGACTTGCTTAATAAAAATCAATATTTCAGGCTAGCTGACAGATATAGCCTAATGCTAGATAGCCTGTATGTACTATTTCACATGAATCTGGGTATAATATAAAAAAAAAATTCAAATCGGACTGGTAGCTCCAGAGATTAGCGAGTTTAAACAAACAAAAAACTCTTCCGCTTTATTATATTAGTATAGATAATAATGTGCGTAAATAAGTACTCTGTGCCCTTTCTCAGCATCACATCACTCATACGATCGGATTATTTTATGTCTTTTTTCTATATGATAAGGGTGACAAACGATCACACAGTCCACCTGATGGTACGTGGTTGCTGCGGCCCATAGACATCTACATCAATCCTCTATTACAAATCAAAATGTAGATGCGTTGTCACCCGTGAGGACTAAGATGGAATGCCTCATTTCCAGTAAAAAGGGCCTCCGGCCACCAGCCCTCACCAAGCGAAACGCAGAGGTAAACCTCTACTTCACGCTGGTTTTCTGTGAGGTCGTGGTACCACCCCGGTTCGAGCCGGCCCATCCGTGCGACAGCAAAAGCTGCCGCGTGGCTCTACCACTGTTTAACTGTCTGTTCTCTATTATTTATTTTTATCTTTGGTGTATTTATTTACCATTTTATTTTTTGTATCAAAACTGTTAAAAAGAAAACAAAAAAAGTGAAGTTGCTGAATAAATGCATGTCTATGTCTATGTGTAAAGTCTATGGCGTGCATCCGAACGCGGGAATAGTTTGCGTCAACTTTTTGGCAAAATGACAAATAATGTTGATTTGTTTAAAATGTTTAAATTTTGTTATTGTTGATTGTATCAAACAAAGAGCATTCTTTTGTATTGAAATAAAATAGTTATAACTATTAAAATAATTTTATTACACATTATATTACTGGATAATAACCGAATAATTGTCGGATAATTATCTTGATAATTTGCAACCCCGCCAGCAACAATGAAATTGATGATTGCAATTTTAACACACACTAGAGCAACAAGGCTGACTCAGGCTGACAAACGAGCACACAGTCCATGTGGTAAATGGATTCTGTGGCCTATAGACATCTACATTTATCCTTGACCAAGAATCAAATTGCAGACGCGTTGTCACCCCTGAGGACTAAGATGGAATACCTCGTTTCCAGTGAAATGGGTCTCCGGTTCTCTACACTCACCATACGAAACACAGCAGCGTTAATCTGCAATTTCACGCTGGTATTCTGTAACACCGCGATCTTTCCCCGGTCGGGCCGTCCCTTTCGTGATACAACCATAATATAGCTGCAGCGTGGCTCTACCGCGTACAAAACACGCATCAATACACTGTCTTAGCACCTACTACTTAAGTGTAATTATTGCAATGAAGTTCCTTATCGGAAGGTACGACAAAAAGTGTAAGATTTTTCACTACCCCTTGCGTCATAGTGTATTTTATTTTAAAATGACGCTTCATTTTAATAGCCGCTAGTAATTCATTTATTTGTATTTGTTAATCAATAATATAATACGTATATTGATAATAATATACTACTGTGGCCCAGAGGATAGCGCCGCCACATCTCACATCAGATGATGTGGCGGCGCTGTAGTCGCGCCAGAAGTGAAACACGTCGAAGTCTAAATCGTGCTAACAAAGTTCCGAAATTAAAGCAGCATATATAGAACAGCTCCGAACTACCAATCGCAGCGTTGGCCGCGCTCCCCGGGCAGAACACCTTGCCCGGCTGGAGATCTCCCCTTTTCCTTCCACCCGCCACAGTGGTGACCCCGACGTGATATGAACACGCAATTAACAACCTTCGGAAACTACAACTTCAAAACCTTCGTCATCACCCTCAAGTACCCCATTCATTCGCTCCCGAGCAGATATTGTCTGCAGTCTTCACATTCTGAGAGCCATCTAGCTTTACAAAAGGTTCATCGCAGCACTGGAATAATAATGCTTCCTGTTCCTTCAAGCTACTCTCTGCGCTACAGTGTTCGACACGGTTCTGAGCCTTTCTGCTCGCCTCTGCTTCACGACACTCTCGCAGATTACTTGCCTTCTTCTCGACTCACCGCAGACTTACAAGGCAATTTCCTGGCACTTGCAAATTCGTCGACATCTAGACTGCACTATCGATCTCCGGTCTGAGCAGGGGGGTGATGTGGCGGCGCTGTAGTCGCACCAGAAGCGAAACACGTCGAAGTCTAAATCGCGCTAACAAAGTTCCGAAACTAAAGCAGCATATATAGAACAGCTCCGAACTACCAATCGGAGCGTTGGCCGCGCTCCCCGGGCAGAACACCTTGCCCGGCGGGAGATCTCCCCTTTTCCTTCTACCGCCACACTACGAAAAGAACTTCGTTCCAACCGAGTGTTCCACAACACTCACGCATGTTTTTTCAAAAATTTATTTTTTATACTCTATATGATCGATGACCTGCCTTTATCCTGTTGCCCTAAGAGGGTAGTGTTTTCGGATGATATGAACATTATCTATAATATAATCATATTTGTTATTATTGCTTATTTATTACTATATATTATATTTGTTCGCTTGCGACCTGTAGTTAAAGCGGCTTAACGGATATTGCAGTCCGAGCAATCGTTTATTTATTCGTATTCATTTCCAGAGTGTTATTATGCTACATATTATGTACCTACTAATTCGAACCCGGGACCTCACGATCAGTTATCGCGTTTACGACTTGACCAACGACGTGTAAATACTAAATATGTTTATGTGTTATGTAATTATGTAATTAATTAATGCGGTAGAGGAGCTCTCTATTATACTTCTTTTTATAGGATAAGATGACAAACGAGCACACAGTCCACCTGATCGTAACTAGTTGCTGTGACCCATAGACATCTACATCTATCCTCAATAAAGCTGATGCGTTGTCACCCGTGAGGACTAAGATGGAATGCCTCTTTGCCAGTAAAAAGGGGTCTCCGGTTCTCTACACTCACCATACGAAACACACCAGCATTATGTTGCTATTTTACGCTGGTATTCTGTGAATGCGTGGTCCTTCCCCGGTTGAGCCGACCCATTTGTGCTACAACTATACTAGGTACTACTATAGCTGCAGCATGGCCCTATCAAATATAAAGACTATTTATTCTATTAAGCCCACAAAAGTTTAGACACATTCAGATTCCTTTCAATTCCGGATTGACTTAACATCTTTTCATAAATTAAGGTAACAAACGAACTGACAGTCCATCTGATAGTAAGTAGCTACAAAAGTCCATGGACACCTTTTTTCTTATTTCTATAAAATAAGCATGACAAACGAGCACACACCTGATGGTAAGTACGATGCTGTAGCACATAGATATAATTAAGAATCAAAATGCAGATGCGTTATCACCCTTGAGGACTAATATGGAATGCCTCGTTTTCAGTAAAAAGGGTCTTCGGTTCTCAACACTCATGTCGATAGTCCACATCATTCACTTACCATCAGGTGGACTGTGTGCTCGTTTATCGCCTTCATTCTATAAAAAACACGTGTATCGAGTTACGAGTATGGTTCCCTTTTATTTTATAAAATAAGGGTGACAAACGAGCACACAGTCCACCGGATGGTTAGTGGTTGCTGTGGTCCATAGACATGTATATCTATCATCGTTTGCGAATTAAAATGCAAATGCGTTGTCAGCCGTGAGGACTAAGATAGAATGCCTCTTTTCCATTAAAAAGGGTCTCCGGTTCTCTACACTCAATATACAAAACACATCAGCATTAAGCTGCTATTTTACGCTGGTATTCTGTGATAGCGTAGTCCTTCCCCGGTCGAGCCGACCCATTCGTGCTACAACTATACTAATAATATGCATAGCATGGCTCTACCACGTAAAAAATGCTAATCCCTTTATGTGAATAGATGTGATGTAGTGTGATAATTAAATTAAGTTTAATGACAATTAAGTTCATATGTGGTAGAGCCACGCTGCAGCTACATTAGTTTATTAGGCTGCTGTGTTTCTGATGGTGAGCGTAAAGGATCGGAGGTCGTAATAAATATATCTTAGTCCTCAGGGGTGACAACGCATCTGCATTTTGATTCTTAATCGAGGATAAATGTAGATGTCTGTGGGCCACAGCATTCACTTACCATCAGGTGAACTGTGTGCTCGTTTGTCACCCTTATTCCATTAAAAAAAAAGTTTAGAATAAGAGGAATAGTCTCATAAGTCTCAGAACGATCACACCTTATTGACACATTTTCGACTTTAAAGTTGTCTATTGTTTTTATGTTATTCCCATATTGGTCGTTTACTATGGGCGACAAACGAGCACACAGTCCACCTGATGGTAAGTGGTTGCTGTAGCCCATAGACATCTACATCTATCCTTGATTAAGAATAAAACTGCAGATGCGTTGTCACCCTTGAGGACTAAAATGGAATTCCTCGTTTCCAATAAAAAGGGTCTGCTATCGTCAACATGCTTTGTTACTGTGCGATCGAGCCCTCAAACACTAGCATAGCATATCATAGCGTGAATAAGTATTATTTGAAAACTATTCTAAGTTAGTGCTTGACTACATTGCCTCCAAGTGGTGATAAAGCCCTAGTGTTAGCGAAACAAAAGCCTATTCACTCTTGCCTTGAGGACATCACGATTGTAATCGAACGGAAGAACACAGAAAATAATAGCATGATGTTGATAGGTAATCTTCGAACTAGCCTTTTTGCGAACACTGCCAAATAAACTCATCCCGGTATGCACGAGGGTGGTCGCAAACATGACGAAATAATATTTGCATGGGTGTGCACATGTGGATCTTGAGTACATCCGGTTTTATTTTTTTAAAGCCTAAATCAACAATGCGATGGCATTGGAACTTAAGTTTTGTTTTAGATATCGCCGCCATTTTTGTGGCCAACAGATGCAAAAGACTTAAGTGCTCTGTTCTTTCTACACACAACTCAATGGTAAATAGAACTAGATGGTCAAAGTTTGTCAATCAACTATTTTAAAAGTTTTATTAAAGAAAAATTGTACATTAATAATCATAAATACATGAATCAAATTAGCTCCTGGGAACGAGTTGATTGCTACTATGTTGGTGCAATTTATGTACGTAAAATGCCTCCACGATACAGCAGAATATCCTAGTGTGAATGTAGGTAAAGTTTTAAAAAGAAAAAAGAAAAAGAAAGCAAGTTTATAGTAAGTATGGGGCGCAGCATTCACAATTGTTAGTTACCTACCCAGTATAAAAGGGCAGAAGACAGAGAAAGAGAAGGAACTAATATTACGAGTGAATACTTTCAAAATAAAAAATTAAAATACCACAATAATTTCTATGCGAATGTTACGTAGATTGGGACTCTGTACTGACTGACAATATTCTGCAAACTCGTAACCTGATATGCGGGTACGCGACATACAATACGTATTTAGCGATAATGGATACAACTATCTCCACGTGTGATTTATACGAATGTTTTATTCACAGCTATAAAACTTTTATAAATTAATATCATGATTACACCTGCAATCCCTGACGGAGTAGGCAGAGTTCATAGAGCTATTCGGACCACGTTTAGGCCAAAAAAAATATGAGTTTAGTTTTAGTCCATCGCCATACACAATCAAATTTATTTATTTATTTAGGCACAAACAAGATTATTATTTACAAATTAAAAAAGAAACTTAATCTTAGAACTAAACATGTTAACAATTACATAAAAGCAAACTTATCTTAATTATAGATAACCATGGCTAGGTAAAAATAACAAGAAGTAGACAACTAAAATCTAAAATACAAAAAAGCTTAAGAAAAATTTCCTTGTCCTAAAATCCTCTCACAAAGGAGAGGGGTCTGTGCCCAGCAGTGGCACGTATTTGAGCTGTAACTTTAACCGCCACCTACCGGGTTCAAATATTGTGATTGTCTTATTTGGCACTTAATCAATATTTTTTTATAGAATAAAGGTGACAAACCAGCACACAGTCCACCTGATTGTAAGTGGTTGCTGTGGTCCATAGACATCTAAATCTATCCTCGATGACGAATTAAAATGCAGATGCGTTGTCATCACCCGTGAAGACTAAGATGCTTTGTTTCCAGTAAAACGGTTCTCCGGTTCTCTACCCTCACCATAAGAAACACAGCAGCGTTAAGCTGCTATTTTACGCTGGTATTCTGTGAGAGCGTGGTCCTTCCCCGGTTGAGCCGACCCATTCGTGCTACAAAAACACAATATATTATAATGATTAGAAATTTCGGTCCGTTAATAACTTTACCTCAGCGCCATCTATCGCATTCTATCAAAACTATAAACCATCCACTCACGATAACAAGACAAATTAATATACGTATATTATACCATGAATACCAGAGCAAAATAGCAGCTTCACACTGCTGTGTTTCGTTTGGTGAGTGTAGAGAACCGGAGACCCTTTTTACTGGAAACGAGGCATTCCATCTTAATCCTCACTGGTGACAATGCATCTGAATTTTGATTCTTAATTGAGGATAAATATAAATATCTATGGGCCACAGCGTCCACTTACCATCGGGTGGACTGTGTACTCGTTTGTCACTTTAATTCAATAATAAAAAAATATATACTACCAAATGTTTGTCAGAAGCGTTACCGAATACGGGGCTTCGCGTGCCACCATTACACCATGGCAATGCTTGCGGCACCCAACGCTCAAAATGACGGGCTTTCTGGACAGCACAGGCTTTTGGGGCATCTTCCTTACAGCTCTGATTTGGTGCAGTGTGACTCCTTTTTATTCCGTAAAATAATCAGAAAGGGATACATCTGTCATAGCCGGAAGATGCGCTCGCAGCATTCGAGCACGACGTACTAGATGTGTCTGAGACGGACTGGAAATAGTGTTTTGGTATTTGGTTCAGACCCATGAAACTTTTTTTTTTTAAATAATAACCTATTAAACCTTACTAATATTCCCTTTAACCACTTCTGGTAAGCTTAAAATGCTTGTGTTAGAGAAGTGGTTCACGACAGTAGTCGAATGGCGGATTCGAACCCACGACCTTTCGAGTTCGCGGTCCGCGCCCTGCCATTAGGCCATTTTCTTGCCGATGACCTGAAAGACAATGTAGATATTGAAAGGGAACGCAGGGCTCTAGCGGTCAGGAGTAACATGCTGGCCCGTAGATTTGCTCGATGTACTGACCTAGTTAAAATTACCCTATTTAAGGCATACTGCCAGAGTCTGTACACGAGCAATCTATGGATCAATTACACTAAAAGGTCGCTGGATGCCCTGCGTGTTCAATATAATAATGCTTTCAGAATGTTGTTGGGACTGCCTCGATACTGTAGTGCGTCGGAGATGTTTGCGCAAGCTCGCACGGACGGCTTTCATGCGATAATACGTAAGAAAACAGCTTCGCTGCTTAGAAGGGTGAGAGATAGTCACAACAGCATTTTGAAAACAGTAGCGGAGAACTATAATTCTCCGATTTTGAAAAAGTTTGTACATACTTCAATGTTTACTAACACTAGTTTATAAGTCAATTATTACTAACACTACTATGGATTAATTTTGGTCCGAAATAAAGATTATTATTATTATTATTATTATTATTATTAGGCTACTGATGCTTACAAAAAAAACTTTGTATAGACGTTGTTTTTTTACAGAAGAGCGGGCAAACAAGCATGCGGTTTACCTGATGATAAGTGTCGATCGCTGCCCATGAACAACTGCAACACCAAGCGAATTGGTGGAGTGTTATTTGAAAATATCTATACAAATAAATAAAATTGAAGTGTCTGTTTGTAATGTCGATATAACAGCTTTTTACTATATACATATGAAAGTATATACGGTACTTATAACAAAAATACGATTTTTAAAATTTTTGTCTGTCTGTCTTTCTATTTGTCTGTCTGTTTGTTCCGGCTAATCTCCGAAACGGCTGGACCGATTTTGACCGGACTTTCACTGGCAGATAGCTGATGCTATAAAAAGTAACTTAGGCTACTTTTATTTTGATAAAAGAATTAGGGTTCCGCTCAAAAAATTAAAACCCATGAAATCCAATCGTAATAAATTACGCGCAGGCGAAGTCGCGGGGAACAGCTAGTTCAATAATAAACTTTAACCACAGAACTGTTTTTAGTTTTGCAAAACTTTTTGATTGGCCTATGCTTCTTTATTACTCCTCAACACTAATATCGCATGCATACTTTGAAATCAAAGTCACCATAGCAAAATAAAGATGAAGACTTTTTTCCCTTGCAGGTGGGGCCGCGGGCAGAATCTACGTTATTGTTTATATTTAAAGTGTCGTGTAACTGGTAAATTAGCTCATAATACTGCAACTAACGATATCCAATATATTTACGTGGTAAAGCCATGCTGCAGCTATATTATGGTTGTAGTAGGAATGGGTGAGTTCGGCCGGGGAGGGACTATGCTCTCACATAATACTAGCGTGGAAATACTAACTTTTTTTTATATAGAACAAGGGTGAAAAACGAGCACACAGGCTACCTGATGGTACAAATGCAGATGCGTTGTGACCTCTGAGGACTCAGAGGGATAGAGGGATCTTTAGCAGTAAAAAGGATCTCCGGTTCTCTACACTCACCATACGAAACACAGCAGCATTAAGCTGCTATTTTACGCTGGTATTCTGTGAGAGCGTGGTCTTTCCTCGGTCGAGCCAACCCATTCGTGCGACAACTGTAACGGCAGCATGACTCTACCACGTATAAAATTGCTCGTGTACTGTGAAATTTCACTGCAAGTACTTAACTCATGAGATACCACGGTTACTAAGCGCTACACCAACGTCATACCGCCTTACATCGAACAATGCAATCCATTATCGCGTTCACCCTTAATCCAATCGCAAAAAACACAACCCCCTAATGGTTTGATAGTATCAGTTACCATAAGTAATTTGTGAAGGGGCGGTCGGGCGAGGATAAATAGATTTCAGGGGCTCCAGGTACAGCCGGCGCCCATTGTTATTACAATGGGGTTGTTTTTTTTTTCGATATAATTGCATGCAGATTCGGGACGGTCCTTCCTCATTAATCTGTTAATAATTATGACGTACCATTAATGGATTTTCGTTCTAGATAAAGAGTGGCTGAATAGGAATAAGGTCCGAATAAAAGTTAAAACTCGATGAGATGGTAATATCCTATAATTAAAAATTAAAAATTTTGTACAGCCTTCTTCAATATAAGTTATTTAAGAATAACTCAAAAACTATTGGTCTGACCTTGATCAAATTCATATGGGACTACACGAGAACTATCAGCTTTCATATAAAAAAAGAATCATCGAAATCGGTTCACCGAATACAAAGTTATGAGGTAACACACATAAAAGAAACATACAGTCGAATTGAGTACCGTCTCCTTTTTGGAAGTCGGCAGAAAAGCAGCGTTTTTTTTTTACAAAATTTTACTTTTAGTGTTGTTTGTGTTATTTAAAAACGGTATTAAAATACTAAGTACTACTGATCCGCCCCGGCGTCGCACGGATGATTTCTCTTAATATAATATTCGGTATATAATATTTCGAGATCTCAATAACAGCTCCACCTACCGGGTCCAATTGTGAATCATGTAGATCGTCCAGGGATTCAAACACACTCAATTTTTTGTATCAAAATCGGTCCAGCCATTTTCGAGTTTTTGCGCGACTAACGGACGGCAATTGGTTTTTATATATAGAGATGAAAATGCACACAACCGAGCGTCGTTCTTTTTATTTAAGCAATGTCGACTTCCAACAACTAAAATAATATAATAATTTTATATTCTGTAGCCGGGGTTAAGAGAATAATATAGAAAAATTTATATTTGTTTGTTCGTTTTTTTAAAGGATGGGGTGACAAACGAGCACACAGTCCACCTGATGGTAAGTGGTTGCTGTGACCCATAGACATCTACATCTATCCTCAGTAAGGAATCAAAATTCAGATGCGACGTCACCCGTGAGGACAAGATGGAATACATCTTCTCCAGTAAAATGGGTCTCCGGTTTTCTACACTCACCATACGAAACACAGTCGTGTCGAACTGCCATTTTACGCTGGTATTCTGTGAGAGCGTGGTCCTTCACCGATCGAGATGACCCATTCGTGCAACAACTATACTACTAATATAACTGCAGCATGGTTCTACCATGTATAAAATTTTATGCGTTGCCATACCGATCATTAGATTGCGTTAAAACTTTATCAACTTATTGCTTGCACTTCCGCGAAGGTTATAGGAATAGTACAATTAACTTACAATAGGTGGCGCTTAAACAATATTAATTGGGAATGATTCATTAAATTATTTCTTCTGCGACAGCAACGCGCCGTGTGGCAGCAGAGTTGATTGGTGTAAAAAAATGTTGTTAAAGTATGATCACGCACGTTCAAATGCTGTGTAATGATATTGTGGCAGGAGATGAAATATGGATATATTGAAACAAATTGATAAACGTGGATAAATTGATAGCAAACTAACAAAATTGAGGTTGTCAAGAAGCGTGGCCAAAATAATGATTGCGTTCTTTTCTCCCAGTTTTTTTTTCTTTTGCTTGCACAATCACCCTTGACAAGCAAAAGACAGTTAATGCTGAGTGCATTGAGTTATATGTACCTACTACGTACTAGAGGAGCCATTTCAAACAAAAATTGTGTCCTACTCTATGTTTTCGCGCATGCGCGGGAATAGTAGTCGCGCATGCGCGAAGACTCTAATTTGATATAAAATAAGAATTTAATATAAAATATCTTAACCTAAACAAACATATTTCTAAATAAAATGTAATAATAATTATTTTATGGAATTCACAAATCTTCAATTTACGCAATATTTAGTTTGTATGGATTGCACTACAGTTCAGTTGAACATAGTCAATGTTCGGAATGGCTTTTCTAGTACGTAGTACATATAACTCAATGGCTGAGTGGTACACCAAAATAATAATGTTCTTGACAGAATTTCTGTCTCGGCAGCCAGGACCAACGAAGACTACCCATCTGCGCAGGACAGGATTATATTGCCCAAGTATATGCACAGGTTTTTTTTTATAGGAGAGGGGGCAAACGAGCATGCGGCTCACCTGATGGTAAGTGACTACCGCCGCCTATGAACAACCGCAACACCAGGGAGGGAATTGCAGATGCGTTGCCGGCCTTTTAAAAAGGAGTACGCTCTTTTCTTGAAGGTCCCTAAGTCGTATCGGTCCGGAAAAATCGCTGATGGTAATCGATTCCACAAGGAAGTCGTGCGAAGAAGAAAACATCTTCTAAATCGCACAGTGGTGGACCGCCAATCAGCAGGATGGTGTGGATGGTATCGGGAGTTCTGCCGCGATGTGCGTTCGTAAAATTTGGCGGCTGGGATTAATCCGAACAATTCCTCAGAGCACTCCACGTGGTAGATGCGAAAGAAAATGCAAAGGGATGCAACATCTCTTCGCAGTGCCAATGAATCGAGCCACTCTGCGCTGGATGCGGTCAAGTGAAAGGAGCTGGCACTGGGGATCCCATCCCTGCCCAGGGATGGGATCAGTATTCCATGTGAGGCCGAACCTGCGCCTTGTAAAGTTGCAGGTAGTGTGCCGGCATGAAATACTGTCCCGCTCTGCTGAGCACGCCAAGCTTTTTAGAGGCCAATTTGGCCTTCTCTTCCAAGTGACCACAAAACTGCACGTCACTCGATATGTCGACTCCGAGGATACCGATACTGGCTGCGTCAAGAAGGGGAGTGCCTTGAAACTGAGGAGATACGACAAAGGGGTTCTTTTTAGCGGTAAACGCGCAAACTTGTGTCTTCTGAGGATTAAACTGGACTAGATTTAGTCGCCCCCAATCCGAGACTTTGTTCAGCAAATACTCGACTTCAGACACAAGTTTGTTCCGGTACTCAGCGACGTTTTCCCGAGAAATATTGGCACGGCCGGTGTATAGAGCATCACCAGTGCTGTCATCCGCATAGCAATGAATGCTACCAGTTAGCAACATATCATTGATATGCAGAAGAAACAGCGTTGGTGATAGCACACAGCCTTGTGGAACACCAGCGTTAATAGGCTTGTAGTCAGAACATGCACCATCTACAACGACCTTGATGCTCCGATCTGCAAGGAAGCTGGTGATCCAATTGCACAATTTCCCGGGAAGCCCATAGGAAGGAAGCTTCGAAAGAAGCGCTTTGTGCCAAACCCGATCGTAGGCCTTCGCAATGTCCAGACTAACGGCCAACGCCTCCCCCTTGGACTCTACTGCCTCCGCCCATCTATGGGTCAGGTAGACCAGAAGATCACCAGCTGATCGACCCCGACGAAAACCGTATTGGCGGTCACTAATCAGCTGGTGATCCTCAAGGTACCGGATGAGCTGGCAGTTAATAATGGATTCCATTATTTTGGAGAACAAGGAGGTGATCGCGATAGGCCTATAGTTGGACGGGTCTGAGCGGTCGCCTTTTTAAGGGATCGGGTGGACAAAAGCTGTCTTCCATGAATTCGGAACTACGCCTTGGGAGTAGGAGTACGGGAAAAGACACGTTAGGACCGGTGCCAACTCCGGAGCACACGTGCTCAGCACAATTGGGGGGATTCCGTCAGGCCCACTCGACTTCTGGATGTCTAGGGAGAGAAGTGCTTTGCGAACCGAGCGCTGTGAGAACAGCACATCTGGCAAGGAGCACCCACACCGCGGGATGGTCGGCAGTGTTTTCCCCCCGTCATCAAGAGTCGAGTTGGACGCAAAAAGGGAGCCTAAAAGGTCGGCTTTGTCTTTTGCGTCTTGAACCAGTGAGTCGTCCTCCCTGTGCAGAGATGGTAGTGATGGCTTACAGAAATTCCCTTGGACAGCTTTGGCGAGAGACCAGAATGCACGGGTTCCCGAAGGAAGGCGAACTAGTTTCTCGCCAATTCTGCCATGTGCTCTGACTTTGCCTTGGCAATAACTCTTTTGAAGGACCTGGAGGCAAAGTTATACTTCTTTTTAAGTGTGCTGGCGTTTACATCCCGAGTCGCCGAAGCCGCAGCCCAGGCTTGATAACACTCCTGCTTACTGCATAATGCAGTCTTACAGGAGCGACCAAACCAAGGCTGAGATCTGCCTCCGATGGGTACCACAGATGATGGAATAAATAGTTCCATTCCCTGTAGCACCACATCAGTGACAGAGTCAGCAACAGCGCTGGGATCATCCGGCGAGAAGCAAACCCGCCCCCATGGGCAGGATGCAAAGAAAGACCGCATTCCGTCCCAATCCGCTGACCTGTAATGCCAAACACGGCGGCAACCTGCAGAACGCAACCGCGAAGGGTACTCTCTATTCTCTCATTTTTTTAAATACTAGTAATGCTATTAAATATTACTAATATTCCCTTTAACCACTTCAGGTAAGCTTAAAATGCTTCTGTTAGAAGTGGTTCACGACAGTAGTCGAACGGCGGATTCGAACGCACGACCTTTCGAGTACGCTGTCCGCGACCTGCCATTAGGCTACTGACTCTTCATGTTTTAATAGTCCGATGAGACGGTAACCCGACACGACCGGAAAGAGATCAGGCGCAGGACTAACGGCTTTACATGCTGTCCGAGGCAGGGGATTAAAAACACCACACAACTTGATTTTGGGCCCGATCACGTCTAAAATGTGTATCGTTGCCCTTAAAGGTTAAACGACTTCATGATCAGCAACCATGTTTACGACTAGATCAATGAGGAAGTCATACCATACACCACCATTAAACAATAAGTAGCCCGGTGTCTTTGAAAAAGTGAAAGAAAAACAACCAAGAAGACGCATCCTATTGCACGGTGAATATGCTTTGAGGAAGCTCAAGGTCGCTCAGCGAGCTATAGAGAGGGCTATGCTCGGGGTTTCTCTGCGTGATACACTTAAGAATGAGGATATCCGCAATAGAACCAGAGTAACTGACATAGCCCAACGGATTAGTAAGCTGAAATGGCAATGAGTCGGCCAAATAGCTCGAAGAACCGACAACCGATGTGGAAAAAAGGTTCTCGAGTGGCGGCCTCGTACCGGCGGACGAAGTGTAGGGCGTCCCTCCACTAAATGGAGTGACTACCTGGTAAGACATGCAGGATGTCGATGGATGCAGGTGGCTCAGGGCCCGTGTTTTGCGGCATTCCTTGGTGGAGGCCTATGTTCAGCAGTGGACTTGACTGCTGTAATGATGACGATGAATGCTTTAACGCACACCGCGAACGAGACAAAGTCATTTTTGGTCTCTAAAAAGGTAAAGCTCGTGACCCATCCCGAACACAGTCCGGACCTCGCACCATGTGATTTCTTTATTTTTCAAAAAATCTAAGATTGGGTGAGAGGTTTGACATTTACGGAGCCAGAAGAGGTCGTAAACTATATACGGCAAAGATTAAGGTGGCCATATTACCCTCACGTACCATATATGTATTAATATTGGACTGTTCTTCAGAGCAAGATCGAGTTTGCTTATACTTAAGAATTAGACCACTTTTACGTTTACTTCCTTGTTCTGAAACCTCTTTGGTGATCGCCACCAAGCTATTTCTTATTTGCTTTGTGTTGTTAATTGTGTAAACATACTTGATTGTATGCTGTTATTTTTATTTTAAAACAGTCATGCTGGGTTTCTTGCTGGTTCTTCCCAAGACAGTGGTTTTTAACCGACTTCAAAAAGGAGGAGGTTCACAATTCGAGTGTTTGTTTTTCTTTTATATGTGTTACGCGATACCTTCGGAGATTGTGAACCAATTTTGATGATTCTTTTTTTATTAAATAGGTTACACTTCAAGGATGGTACCATATAAATTTGTAGTAAAAAAAACTTATTTCTTGCAATTTGAAGCCGGTTTTTACTTTTTGTTATAATTTCCGAACCAGTGGTAAAATTAAATAAAAGAGCGACTTTCTGTAAATATTATTCATAATCTATATTGAATCATAAAGTTTATGTGTCTGTATCTGTTTCAGTAATGAGAGGAGGCCTGTGCCCAGCAGTGAGCCGTATATAGGCGGTAACTTTAACTTTTTAAGAACGAGACTTTATAAGCGACGGACATAAATTTATTTACAAAACCAAATTTCAACGTTCCACCCATCCCAAACATCTACGAACAATCCGCCCCCAAGTCCCGCCCCCGAGTAACCGGATATCCGTCTAGTGAAGCCCCGTTGTCAAGGTTACGTAGTGTTTGCCCTGCTTGATGAGTATTATTAGGGGTTCTAGGAATCCGCAGAGGGCTATATAATTAAACGTGATACGAATAGTGTACGGTTTTGAAATGGCACTATGTCGATGTTTACATTTTCTACAGATAGGATTAATATTAAAAAAAAAAATATGCGCAAATGAAATTGTTGTATACTTAATTTGTGGTGGAATTAACGCGGAAGGTAGACTGGTCTGTCTGCCTTTACATCAAGTAGCATAAAATAAAGATACGCTCTGCAAAAGTTTATGAGTTATAATCTATATCTACAAACAAATAAAATTGAAATGTCTGTTTGTAATACTCGTATCATAATAAACCTAGCAAGCTAACAGCATAGCAAAGTGGCGAAGCAATCAGCTTTGTAGCGGTTTCTAACGGTTGCCGTTGAGCAATCAGTTTCAAAATAGGAGGTTCAGATGCCTGGGTGATCAGTAATCGATTGCTGAAAACAGAATTTGAAAATTCGAAACCGTTCTCGAGATAATCGTGGGACAGACGGACAGACGGACAGACGGACAGACTGACAGACGGACAGACGGACAGGCGAACAGACATCGTGAAATCAATAAGTGTCTTCGCAAGCTTCGCCACTTAATAACAGCTTTTTACTAAATGCATATGAAAGAACAATTTCTAAAATTTTTATCTGTTTGTTCCGGCTTATCTACAAAATGGCTGGCTCGATTATGACGGGATTTTCATTGACAGATAGCTAATGTTATAAGAAGTAACTAAGGCTACTTTTATTTTAGAAAAAGAATTAGGAAACCGCGCATAAAATATTAAAACCCGTGAAATACAATCGTAATAAATTCCACGCGGACGAAACCGCGGGGAACAGCTAGTAAGTAATAATATACTATTACTAATATTTTTGAAATTCGACCAATAGTTTGTGAAGCGATTAATTCAACTTGTTTTTCAGATAATTAAAATAAATAAAAGCCGACCAAGTGTGAGTCGAATACGCGAAATAAAGGGTTCCGTGACTTCGTAAAATACGTTTCTAGTAGGGAAGCCCCATTTCATTTTTAATTTATTATTATTTTTATTATTTGCTGTTATAGAAACAGAAACACTTTCTGTGAAAATTACGTGCTTAAAATACTTTCATTTTATTGGTAACTAGCTGTTCCCCGCGACTTCGCCCGCGTGGTATTTGTTACGATTGGATTTCATGGGTTTTAATTTTTTTAAGTAGCCTAACCTTATAACTTCAGCTATCTGCCAGTGAAAATCCCGTCAAAATCGGTCCAGCCGTTTCAGAGATTAGCCGGAACAAACAAACAGACAGACAAAAATTTAATTTTTTTTTGTTATAAGTACCGTAAGTACTTTTATATGTATCTAGTGAAAAAAAACTGTTATTTGATATTATAAACAGACACTTCAATTTTATTTATTTGTGTATAGATAGCGTTTTGCATGAAAGATCATGTCGGTGTGTTAACTTTGTTTTACCTGGCGCAACAATTGCATAGGTACTCACACGATTTACATGCACATAAATGGCACAGTACCTTTCAAATTATAATATAAGTTGCATTCCAGTATACCTTTTTTAAATTTCAATTTTTGCTATTCACATAATTAATATAAATCCTTGTTTTAAATATTAATAATTTTGCCGACGCTAAATACGAAACCGGTTATTTGGATTTAGCCATGACCTTCGGTCCGAGACAGAATCCGGAGGTCTATCATACTATCTATCAACTTAAACTGGAAAGTATTTATAAAATTAATCAAATCAATGACAATGGCATCCACGTCCTTTTCTGCCACCAGGGCGGCGCCACTTTACAGTGAGGTAAAATATTTGACAGATTTCATAGCGGGGACAATAATTTCTTAGGAAAATGTAATCTTTAAAGTTTCTTTCTGTATTATTAGTTATATTTTATATTAATTACATTAGAAATGAATAAACCAAACTATAAATATAACTAAAAGCTGATTTTTATTTAAAAAGAGTTATAAAGTGCAAAAAATTAAAAATCAAACAGCTGACGCATTATGTTGTGTATTATTATAATACTCTTGGTAATGATAAACTATTATTTAAAACTAATTTCTCAATTAACTGACACTGTGTAACAAAAAACTTTACCTCAGTCACAACTAGCGACATCTGGTGAGTGGAAGATTATTAGCCCTCATTGTCTGAAATCTACCTCACCAACATCTTATACATTTACAGGTAACAGTCTAACAATATGCCGTCGTTCATATTTGATCAGTGAAACTTTATTTTGCAAGGCAACTAGTCTTTTTACTTATACTTTCTTTATCCACCAACACACACACACACACACACACCCCACATCATACATACAACAACACTCCTACACTCACATTCACACACTCCTTAATATACACACTACACATACTAATTACAAATTTTCTAGAGGTTAAACTTTTTGTAATCTTACTTTTTTGTAATCCTTAAGGGGAGTAGCGGGTGACACGACACGAGTGTCTTCTGATTACTCACTGGGAAGTGTCAATATTATGTTGTTAACAAGATTACCGAAATAAACGTATTATTTATTTATTTACTTATTTAATGATTGCTAATAATTTTCCGCTCACCAGATGTCACTAGTTGACAATCAGGTAAAGTTTTTTGATACACCATATCATTTAATTGAGAAGTTAGTTTTTAATAAAAGTTTAGCAGTCTCTAGATTAATAAATGAATACACCCAACAATGCCTCAGTGGTTCGCTCTTTAATTTATTGCACTTTTTTAACGTTTTTTTTTACTTTTATGAATATCTGTGGTTTGTTTTTAATTTTTATTTTTAATAAAAAACATTAACGTTTTCATTTTCCGAACAAATTAACGTCCCCGCTGTGAAATCTGTCAATGAGGGCTAATAATTTTCTGCTGTTATTTAATACTATATATATATCTCAATCTATTGCTTACACTTTTACTAAGCTAGAAGACTCACAGACGCACAGACCAACGGATAGCAGTCCATATATTTTTTCAATTACTTTTTTGTTATATAATCTTTTTTTTATAGGATAAGGGTGACAAACGATCACACAGTCCACCTGATGGTAAGTGGTTGTTGTGGCCCATAGACATCTACATTTATCCTCGCTTGCGAATCAAAATGCAGATGCGTTAACACCCGTGAGGACTAAGATGGAATGCCTCTTATCCAGTAAAAAGGGTCTCCGGTTCTCTACACTCACCATACGAAACACAGCAGTGTTAAGCTGCTATTTGACGCTGGTATTCTATGAGAGCGTGGTCCTACCCCGGTCGAGCCGACCCATTCGTGCTACAACTGTACCTACTAGCTGCAGCATGGCTCTACCACGTACAAAAATCTTATAATTCAGTGTCTGTAGTTATTGCAACGTTAATAATAATACGTGTTAACGTGTTTCGTATGGTGAGTGTAGAGAACCGGAGACCCTTTTTACTGGAAATGAGGCATTCCATCTTAGTCCTCACGGTTGACAACGTATCTGCATTTTGATTCTTAATCGAGGGTAAATGTAGATGTCTATGGGTCATACCATCCACTTACCATCAGGTAGAATGTGTGCTCGTTTGTCACCTTTATTCTATAAAGAAAGATTATACCACCATCTTTAAAGTGAGCAATAAGATTTTTCTGGAATTTTCCATAGTAGCTAAATTATCACCCTTATTCTATAAAACAAAATAGTGCTGGTAGTAGACCAGAAAACGTCGAAGTAATATAAATCTTAAAGAACCGGAATATTCACATTCTCATGATTATAGATGCAAAATTTAAATCAATATCTATAATATATTTGATGATTATACAAATAAATAAAATTGAAGTGTCTGTTTGTAATATCAAAATACGTGATAGAGCCATGCTGCAGCTATATTAGTAGAATAGCACGAATGGGTCCACTCGACCGGGGAAGGACCACGTTCTTACAGAATACCAGCGTAAAATAGCAGTTTAACACTGTTGTGTTTCGTATGATGAGTGTAGAGAACCGGAGACCCTTTTTACTGGAAAAGAGGCATTCATTTCATTCAATTCAAGATGCGTTGTCACCCGTGAGTACTAACTCACGGGTGACAACGCATCTGCATTTTGATTTGTAATAGGGGATAGATGTAGACGTCTATGGGTCGCAGCAACCACTTACCATCAGGTGGACTGTGTGCTCGTTTCAATATTTTCAAAATTAAGCTGCAGCGTTGCTCACCACGTAAACATAAATACCAAAACATAACACAGCATAATGTCGTTGCATTGATCGCAACGTTGATTGGAATTTAGTACCACGTTGTGCAACATCTTCTACTAAGCAATTTTTGTTTAAAAAATTGCTTAATACATGATTGCTAATAGCCACTGGGAATGAAGTGATCGCTACCATGCTGCCATGCAATATTATATTGTAAACTAACTGTGCCCCGCGACTTCGTTTGCGTGGAATTCATTAAGATTTCATGAATTTTACTTTTTTTTCGCGGAACCCTAATTCTTCTTCTAAAATAAAGGTATCCTTAGTTACTTCTTATAACATCAGCTATCTGCCAGTGAAAGTCCCGTCGAAATCGGTCCAGCCGTTTCGGAGATTAGCCGGAACAAACAGACACAAAAATTTTAAAAATTGTTTTTTTGTTATTATTACCGTATATACTTTCATTTAGTAAAAACCTGTTATTTTAACATTACAAACACTCACAATTTTATTTATTTGTATACATAATATATGTATAGATAATTTTTTTTTTAAATCCCGCTGGGTTTCTTGCTGGTTCTAAAAACCGTGTCTGTGTAAGAATTTCTACTACCCCATATCGACCTGTGGGTGTTGTACCAATAAGTGGCGACCAAAGGAAACAAGCCAGGAGATGGGCAGCGCCCTCTTCTTGATAACAACTCAAAATTATAAAAACTGTAGTTGCCAACCCGCTCGCCAAGCGTGGCCACAATGACAAAATCCATCCGTATGATGCAATCTACGGGGGAGGCCGATGTTCAACAATGGACTACAGTGGGCTGTAGCGGTAATGATAAACAAGATGGTTATACCAGAATCCGTCAGAAGCTATGAGATCTTTCTGAGGTTTCTCATAGTGTATTTTATTCTTGTGCGACATATTTCATCTATTTAGCCCGTAAAGGTATACGATAATTCAAGTAAACTAAAAAAACATGCGTGAGTGTCGTGAAACACGCGGTTGGAGCGAAGATCCTTTCGTAGTATATTATTATTGACTAATTGTTCCCCGCGACTTCACCCGCGTGTTATTTGAGGTTTTAATTTTTTTTTTACGCGGAACCCTAACTCTTATAAAAGTAGCCTAGGTTACTCCTTGTGACATCAGCTATCTGCCAGTGCAAAATTCCGTCAAAATCAGTCCAGCCGTTTCGGAGATTAGCCGGAACAAACAGACAGACAGACAGACGTACAGACAGACAAAAACTTTAAAAATTGTATTTTTGTTATTAGTACCGAATATACTTTCATATATATTTTGCAAAAAGCTGTAATTTTAACAATACAAACACTTCAATTTTATTTATTAAAAAAAAAATAATAACAAATATTGTATATTGTATTGAATAACGTATTGATTAACAACTACAAATAAATGAATTACTAGCGTCTATTAAAATGAAGCTTCATTTAAAAAAAAATATATTTCTTTCATGGCTCTATACAATATTGGCTCGATACACTGACGCTGCGTAGGGATGTTGCATCCCTTTGCATCATTTTCTATCGAATCTACCACGGGGAGTGCTTTGAGGAATTGTTCGGATTAATTCCAGCCGCCAAATTTTAAGAACGCACATCGCGTCAAAACTCACGATACCATCCTCATGCTTGCTTCCACGACTGCGCGTTTTACTAGGAGTTTTCTTCCTCGTACAACTTCTCTGTGGAATTGTTTACCACCGGCGATTTTTCAGAACCGATACGATAGGGGCCTTCAAGAAAAGAGCTTACACCTTTCTAAAAGGCCGGCAACGCACCTGCAATTCCCCTGATGTTGCGGTCGTTCATGGGCGGCAGTAGTCACTTACCATCAACAGAGCCACATGCTCGTTTGCGCCCTCTTCAATAAAAAAAAATGGCAAGATAAGAAAAAGGGAGATGGTATCATTCCATTTCTCTTCCTTATAGCCGCCAAGGCTGTCATACTACGTCAGAAGGGGTCGTGACGGAAAAATCTTAGACTTTTTGTCGCCTACTACCCATCCGCCAAATTCATACCGTCCGATAAGGAACTTCCAATAATTAAATATACCAGCCATGTCGGGTCGATGTAAGAATGAGGTGACGGTCCCCATTTCTTCCTGTAGGTGATCTTGTGGCTTCTGATAAATCGTGTAAGGTTTCATCACAATCGGTTTAACATGGTAGAGCCATGCTGCAGCTATATTACTAGTATAGCTGTAGCACGAATGGGTCTGCTCAACTGAGGAAGGACCACGCTCTCACAGAATACCAGCGTAAAATAGCAGCCTAACACTGCTGTGTTTCGTATGGTGAGTGTAGAGAACCGGAGACCCATTTTATTGGAAAAAAGGCATTCCATCTTAGTCCTCACGGGTGACCACGCATCTGCATTTTGATTCTTTATTGAGGACTGGTTGTTCTCCGCGACTTTGGCCGCGTATAATTTAGGGTTTTAATTATATTGCTCAAAACCCTAATTATTTTTTCTCAAATATAAGTAGCCTGTGATACTCCTTAAAATATCAGCTATCTGCCAGTGAAATTCCCGTCGAAATCGGTCCAGCCGTTTTTTTTTTCTTATAGGATAAGGGTGACAAACGAGCACACAGTCCACCTGATGGTAAGTGCTTGCCGCGGCCCATAGACATCTACATCTATCCTCTATAAGAAATCAAAATGTAGATGCGTTGTCACCCGTGAGGACTAAGATGGAATGCCTCATTTCCAGTAAAAAGGGCTTCCGGCCACCTGCACTCACCAAGCGAAACGCAGAGGTAAACCTCTACTTCACGCTGGTTTTCTGTGAGGTCGTGGTACCACCCCGGTTCGAGCCGGCCCATCCGTGCGACAGCAAAAGCTGCTGCCTGGCTCTACCACTGTTAAAATTAAAACGGAGATTAGCCGGAACAAACAAACAGACAGACAGATAGACAGACCGACAGACAGACAGGCAAAAATTTTAAAAATAGTGTTTTTAATTGTTATAAGTACAGTATATAAATTCATATGCATTTAGTAAAAAGCTATTATTTTAACATTACAAACAGCTATGAGTCACAGCAACAACTTACCATCAGGTGAACTGTGTGCTCTTTTGTCACCCTACCCTAGAAAAAAAAACTATTCCAAAGATTAGCCCAGACATAGACAGGCCAAAATTTTGAAATTGGATATTTATGTCTCTAATTATTGCAAGCCAATGTCCCCTGAGCCTAACAGAAGCCAGTTATTTCAATATTATTGACAGACACTTCAATTTTGTTTATATGTATAGATGAGTCAAATTAACCTACGAACCAAATGGATGTAGAAGAAGCATGAGAGGTGTGTCAGGATCGTGTCACATGGAAGTCCGTAGTCTCTACCTTTCACTATAAGAGGGAGGTGAGAGTTTATGTATGGATTACATTGAAAACAAAAACAAAAACACTTTTTCTTGGTTTTGAATGTTCCCTCACACTAGAATTTTCTCCTGTGTCGTGGAGGCAGTTTACAAACATAAATTTCACAAGGACAAACATCCAGACCCGGAATAATTATTTGCAGGTCATACAAATATTTGTTCCGTGCGGGATTCGAACCTGCGGCCCCCAGCGCAGCAACTCATTACTAAGCCACTGCGCCACGGAGCCGTCATTCATTCAAAGCGACATTCATGTAGCTTTTCTCAGTTTTTCCACATTCATTTAAAATCCACGCGAACAAGTCGCTGGCAAACTTGTTTCGTAATTATGTAACCGTCATTTATTTCTAATTTCTATGAATTTTATGGCTTTTAAATTATGTCGTATTAGAAGACCACATCTTTAATTAAAATAATATAGCGATTAAATACGTCTGTTAGACTATGATCTATACGGTTATGTTAAAATTAAGTTGTAAATAAATTGATATCTGGTATTTATATCACGGCTAATGCCTACAAATAAATATTAAAAGATTTGGCATTTAATATCTATTGATACAGATAGCTGTTAAAATTTGCAAATTCCAGCTCAGTGCCGCTGTGTGTCGTATGGTGAGTGTAGAGAACTAGAGAGTACAGACTCTTTTTACTAGATACGAGGTATTCCATCTTAGTTTTCAGTGGTGGCAACGCATGTGCATTTTGATTCATAATCGGGGATAGATGTATAGATGTCTACGGGCATCTACTTACCATCAGATGTTCTGTATTCTCGCTTGTTTTTTTTTTTATAGTATAGGGTGACAAACGAGCACACAGTCCACCTGATGGTAAGTGGTTGCTGTGACCCATCGACATTTACATTTATCACATATTTAGGCAACTTTGGTTATGCACGAGCTTAGGAATGACACCAAGGACAAGTTTGTCTGGGTCACGTCGGTTTCGGGGATGTATGTCACTTGCTTTAATAAACATTGACTTATTTGTACCGAAACAAACCAGGAAATGTGCAGCAGCGGCTTCCTAATAACGATAAAAAATAAAAACTGCGGTTGCCACCCGCTTGCTAAGCGTGACATCTATGGCAAGTAGTGGCAGTCTGGAAGTAACGTTAGATTCTCACTTCTTTTAGTTTTGCTATTTTAAATTAAATATTGAATTGATAGATTAATTAAATTGTATATAATGACATTAATCTAGATTAATTTTCAATTTATTTATGTCAAGGCATTCTATTAGTGTGTCGAATTGTATTATTTTTTTTCTAATTGTTTTTATTACAAGTTACAATAATTTTAATTTCATCAACGTAAAGATGACATTTAAATTATTGTAATATCAATAATGTCATTAATATATGCAAGAAAAAGAATCGGTCCTAATATACTTCCTTGCGGAACGTCAAATTTATCATATTTATATCGAAATGAATAAAATTTCATATTATTTTTTTATCCTTTTGTACGCCGATGATCAAGTCATATTTGCATCGTCGGCGGTCGAATTGCAAATGATGGTTACTCTAATGAACTTGTCATTGAAAGAAAGGGGTATGAAAGCGAACGCAAGTAAGACGAAAGTGATGGTTTTTGAAAGAGAAGAGAGTAAAACGTTATGCGAAATAAGAATAGAAGGGGAGTTGATTGAGCAAGTGGATGAGTTTGTATATTTGGGATGTTTATTTAGCAGGGATGGTAGATATGATAAGGATATAGAACGACGAGTGAATGCAGGAAATAGAGTGAATGGGGCTCTACACGCTATTATGAGGAGTCAGAATGTGTCAAATAAGGCACGTATGGCAATTCATAGTGCTGTGTTTGTCCCTACTCTAATGTATGGTAGTGAAAGTTGGGTCTGGCAGAAGAAGCATGAGAGTAGAATAAATGCTGTAGAAATGCGGTCCTTAAGGAGTATGCTAGGGCTGAATCTAGATGACAGGGTGAGAAATTGTGTGATAAGAGAAAAGTGTGGTTTGCAAGATGACGTTGTGACCAGGATTAAAAAAGGAATGCTTCGGTGGTTTGGTTATGTAGAAAGAATGAAAGAGGAAAGAGTGACAAAGCAAATTTATGTTGCAGAAGTGAACGGCATGGTCGGGAAGGGACGCCCTAGACGAAAGTTTATCGACCAAATCGGCGATACATTAAAAATGGGCCAGATTAGGAGTACCCTTAACCGACGAGCGTGTATGCGTAGGTATATGGATGTGGAGGAAGCGAGAGAGGTGTGTCAGGATCGTGCCAAATGGAAGTCCGTAGTCTCTGCCTACCCCTCTGGGTGACAGGCGTGAGTGTTTATGTATGTATGTATTTTTTTTCCGTTATATAAATTATAACACAATGGTTGTCTGTCTTTAAAAATATGAGGATAACCGTTGAAGTACTAGTCCTCTGATCTCAACCGTCTTTAATTTTTGCAATAATATATCATGTGAAATCAAACGCCTTTGAGATGTCAAAGAATAATCTTGTTGTCAACTGTCTATTGTTCATGTTACTGTGTCAATTTGTGTTTTTAAAATCTGTATTGTTCACTTTAAATTATCTAGTATTTATCACAGTAATCAACTATTATTTTTTATACATACATTTTTCAAAGATTTTGGCAAGAATAGGTATCAGGGTGATTGCAAGATAATTTTGAATGTCATCATTTGTCCATTTGTTTTCTTTTTTACTGACAAGCGAGCGCAAAGTCCACCAGATGGTAAGTGGATCGTCCATTACATCACATCGATTACAGCCTATAAAAATCACAGCTGAATACGAGAGCGACACTGAAAGCTTTTAGAACTGGCCACTTGTAAACGATATAAAAAAAATAAGTTCAAATTTTGCCATTTGTTTACGATTTGGCGGCAAATTGAAAATTGTCTGTGTCACCTGTCATGAATTTAACGCGAGAAAATTTTCGTACAATGATTTTTTATGACTTTCGATGTAATTTAAGTCAACAAGAAAGTTATGATAGACTTCGCTTGGCTTTTCACGATGAAGCCCCATTTCTTGCCACTGTTTACAACTGGTTTAATGAGTTTAAACGTGGTCGCACTAATCTCACCGATGATCTGCGCGAGTGACGGCCTTCTATGGCGACGACTGAAGATAACATCGGTGTTGTGCGGCGTATGACAGAGATTGACAAAAAAGTGACTTATCAGCAAATTCGGATAAGCTTAGGCATCGGTATAAGTCAAGTGCACAAAATCCTCCATGAACATTTAGCGGTCAGGAAGCTTTGTACCCGGTGGATACCTCATAATCTAACAGAGGCCCAAAAACTCCATCGTGTTGATTGGTATCGTGAAATGGTTCAAAGATTTAACGGAGGTGACTCAAATGCTGTGTTCGAAAAGTAATCAACCGAAACAGTTTCACTTTTTGGGACCTTTATTTACAAAAAACCTGTATTAATTTAATCTGTACCAATTCCGCGACAAAATGTTTAACACAAGACGACTTTTTTAACATGCTTTTATTAACTTCACGTGTATCTATATATCGGAATCTTTTAATGTAATTTTCACCAACTTTTAGACGGCCGATTGACTTAAAAATTCACACTCGTATCAAGGACCAATGACAATATAATAATTTAATAACATTTAATAACATCCTAGTATCTATCCTGATGAGAATCACTGGGATAACTTTGTCATGAATCATCACAACTAATGATCTTTTTTGTTGTTTTTTTTTAAGTTTTCTTAAATTTTAATATGATTAACAGTTAAAATAATAATTATACAATTATGAAATAAGAACACAAACCTCGCAAACGCACGCGACCTGCTCCTGTGTGAAGCCAAAGCTCGGCAGGGGGGCGTCCCTGGGGGGCGTCGCCTCCCGCTGTCCCCATTCGGGGCCCCCCAGCATGTCCAAATGCTCGTCCCCGGCCACTTTGACACCACAGTTTAACGCCACAAAGCCAGCACCACTTGTTGGCGCTAAAAGTCACTATATTTTAAAACAACGAATATCGTTCACTTTTTAACTCACTGGCTGGACACTTATAAATAGAAAAGGAATTCATTGACAGTTTGAGTTCTCACACTTTTTATATTAAAAATAACTGACGATAATATACCGAGTCTTGTTCACAAAATTTTCTCAAACCATATTTTGAGATCTCTTAGGTTCCATAACGGTTTAGAATATCAAGTTTTGTTTATTCTTTCACTGTTTTTTTTCCCCGCTAAGCAAACATTGAAAGGCAACGGCCCTAAAACGTTTAAACAAAATCAATCAACTCAACATCGATTCCCTGTAGGCTTTTTGGAGCAGAGCACTTAAAGTTTTTTTTTAAATAAACACATACGGATAAAAAAATAATACAACACTTCGTCTTATAAAGGCGCCAGTCCTATCTGGTTTTAACACTAATCCGCTTTAATTATATTTGTAAATTATTTTTCAATTGTAATAACTTTTTTAATTAGCCACTTTAGTTACACTTGACTCTTGATTTTCTCTTCTTTTTCATTTTAAAGAACGAATGTCTGATTGTTGTATGTACCTGAAAATCAAAATAAACGTATGAAATTTGTTGATTCTCAATCAATATTTTATAAGGTGAAAGCAGTCAAAATAATAAGTATGTCTAGGCAGAATACTAAAACAATACCTTTGCCTGGCTTTAAAAACAAAAAATCTTTAGCGGGAAATTGATCTCAAGGGAATTGGTGTTTTATTATTATCGTTTACGGTTACAGACAATCAAAAATCCACTGCTAGATATAGACCTCCCCATAGATTGTCTTTGAGGTGGGATATTTGCCATAGTTGCCACGCTTGGCAAACGCAGTATTTTTTATTTTATATCTGTTAATTAATAGGAAGACGCTGCTAACGACACCCACGCGGTAGAACCATGTTTACGTGGTAGAGCCACGCTGCATCTGCATTATGGCTGCAGCAAGAATAGTTCAGCTCGACCGGGGTGGGACCACGCTCTCACAGAATACCAACATCAAATAGCAGCTTAATACTGCTGTATTTTGTATGATGAGTGTAGAGAACTGGAGACTCTTTTTACCCGACTGCCAAGGAAGGGTTATGTTTTTCGCGTGTATCTTGTATGTTTGTAAATTTCTTTATTACCTCGTATCTTCCAAACAGCTGGATGTATTTCGACAGTTAAGGTATCGTTTTATTCGTCTTTGAAACCCAAGTGTTATTAGATAGCTTTTTGAAAAATAAACAATATGGCGGATTTTTGGCGCAAAATAGTAATACGTTAATTAAAATAAAGTAAATATATATATATATATATATATATATATATATATATATATATATATATATATATATATATATATATATATATATATATATATATATATATATATAGACATATATATAGGCCCAATTGCAAATTATAAACCGAAAGAAAATTAATGGGTTCCGCTTGCTACTAAACTTAATTTGGGTATTTAACTTAGGCTTTCAGCTCAGAGTATAGTCTGGTGTTTACTTTGTTAATACCTTATTTCAATTATGTATTCTATTCTCAGTAGTTTCGGTCGTTTTAGTGCATTACTTATAAATTTTCTTTTTTGCAGTCGGGTTTTTGATTTTTTTTAAATTATTTATTTTATTACTGGAAACGAGGCATTCCATCTTAGTTTTCAGATGTGACAACGCATCTGCATTTTGATTCTTAATCGAGGATAGATGTAGATGTCTACGGGCCGCAGCATCCATCTTGCCATCGGGTGGACTGTGTGCTCGCTTGTCACACTTATTCTATAAAAAAAACACTGGATATTATGGAGTAGTGGATATTCATAGTCCACCACTACACGTTTCATTTCGGTCATCATCGTTTATAATTTAAATAAACCTAGCAAGCTAACAGCATAGCAAAGTGGCGAAGCAATCAGCTTTGTAGCGGTTTCTAACGGTTGCCGTTGAGCAATCAGTTTCAAAATAGGAGGTTCAGATGCCTGGGTGATCAGTAATCGATTGCTGAAAACAGAATTTGAAAATTCGAAACCGTTCTCGAGATAATCGTGGGACAGACGGACAGACGGACAGACATCGTCAAATCAATAAGTGTCTTCGCAAGCTTCGCCACTTAATAATGGTTTGTAGTAGAGTTTGGTACAAGAAAGGGATGCAAATTTTAATAAAGTTTTTATATAAAATTAATCTTTTTATTCCTGTGATTAACGATGAAACTTTAGAGAGCTTTTGCTTGTGGTGTGTGGACCCGCGAAAGTTTATGCCAAAAAAAAATGTTTGTTGTATGTTCTGTTTTGTATGCAATGTAATTGCAAATTCTTCCACGCCATACAACTGATTACCAGCATTTTGCGCATACCAGGGACAATTTTTTAATACAACGAATTTCTACAAAGTAACGCCTGCTTCTTTTACGCGCATGCAAGAGGGTGGTAACAAACCAGATAGGCTTATTAAATGGTAGACATTGATTTAAAACGAGTAATATATAATGATTTCTTATATTTACGCGAACACCACACATTGAATAAAACTATTTTTACGGATTTTATCGCGTTTAATTTACTTATTCTTAATTCCAGATGTTTCGGGATGTCGAATTCACAGGAGGGACTGAGGTGATTGACGTCTCAATGTCAAAGTTAAAATAAAATCATCACGGGTGTCCCGTTCATCACCATCATCATCATTATTATCATCATCACTATGAATGACGCACTTCATTAATATTGATGATGAAGATATAAGACTAGGTGCCTATTCTTGATCAATAATCAAAACGTAGATGCGTTGTCATCCCTGAGGACTAAGATGGAATGTCTCGTCACCAGTGAAAAGGGTCAACGGTTGTCGTCACCTATACGAAACACAGCAACATTATTTTGCTATTTTACGGTGGTGCTCTGCTCGAACTTGGTCGTTCACTGGTCGAGCCAACCCATTTGTGCTACAAGCATAACACGCTAAAGTCTACAGCGTGAGTCTTTCACGTACAACTCCATCTCCTAATTCCTAGTTTATGGACCACATCATTAACTTACCATCAATGAGCATTGTGCTCGTCAGTCCCTTAACTTATATAAATTAAGTTTCCTCTTTAAGTCGGACTCTTAATTAGATTATGTTAACGCGGTAGCACTTATGGTACAATTACTACACGTGGTAGAGCCATAATGCAGCTATATTAGTTGTATAATTGTAGCACGAATGGGTCGGCCCGACCGGAGATGGACCACGCTCTCACAGAATACCAGCTTAGTGCTGCTGTGTTTCGTATGGTGAGTGTAGAAAAAAGAGGCATTTGATCTTAGTCCTCACGAGTGACAACGCATCTGCATTTTGATTCGCAAACGAGAATAGATATAGGTGTCTATGAGTCAGAGCAACCACTTACCATCAGGTGGACTGTAGGCTCGCTTGTCACCCTTATCCTATAAAAAAATAGTTTGACTGTGATCCGTAAATGAGAAAGAAACATGATCTCAGAGTACCAGGATAAAAGGAGTTTTTCGCTATTTCTTATAAGCGACAAAACTGTCTGCCGAGTCAGTGTTGTTATAAATAATATGTATATATAATGTGTTTCCAAGTCCAGAGTGAATAGGTTTTCGTTAAGCTAAATCAGTGCCTTAAGCATCTTCTGGCTACATCACCACTCATCGCTTACCATCGGCTAGGATAGTAGTCAAACACTGGCTTAAACTAATTAAAAAAAAAGTAAAGTCGTATACGACTTGACATTTTTATTTGATTTTTGTTTTAGACGTTTAACTATGTCCGACGGGGTATCTATTTATTAAGACTTTTTTAAATCACAGACAAGACTAAAATAAGTGCACGATAATTACTCAAGCACTTATTTTCAAAAAGCTGTCTCGAGATTGTGTGAGACATAGATGATCAATTCTTTCATATTTACATAAAAATACCTTCACGTACCATAAAGTATTACCAAGATCCAGAGACAAGACAACAAAAGATTTACTATTTATTTTCACCAAACAAGCCAAAGTGCACCTTGTTTTTTTGTTTCAAAGCCTAAAATTCTCGAAAAAGATCGACATCTTGACTACTGACGTCTCATTCTCACTTACACACTTGTGCAAGTACGAGGGGGATGGAGTAAGGCCGTAAAGGGGCAAGATGTTAAATGGTTGGTGTTTTAAGTAATTTTTATCATTGACACCATCGTGAGGGAGGCCCGCTGATGTATGGAGCAGACGGGTTAATAGTGATGTAAAGAGAACACTCAAACTTATCGATATTTCTGTTGTGGCTATTTTTATCCCATAATAAATACAAACTTGATTAAAATTAAAACATGGTAAACGTAGTATCAGTAGTGGTGCCGTGGCATTAGCGCTCGCTGTAAGTTTCACAGTACGTGAGCAACCCGGGTTCGATCCCCACCGGCACCGATGAAATCGTTAATTGCAATTTTATGTACTGATTTAACACGTGCTCGGCGGTGAAGGAAAACATCGTGAGGTAACCTGCATGTCTGAGAAATAAGAAAAGAAAATATTTCGAAGGCATGTGAAGTTCGCCAACACGAATTAGGGCAGCGCGGCGGATACCTCCTTGCCCTAAAACCCTCTCAAAACTAAGAGGAGGCCTGTGATCAGCAGTGGGAGATATAAAGGCTGTGACTTTAAAACGTAATATCATATATCATATAAACATGCAAAAGTCTGAGCATAAAATAAATCAGATTGCATAAAATTAGAACAGTGAACGGAAGTAAGGAAATTAATTACCAATTATATCTTATGTTTACAAATTAAGTTTTTTTTTTTTATAGGATACGGGTGACAAACGAGCACACAGTCCACCTGATGGTAAGTGGTTGCTGCGGCCCATAGACATCTACATCTATCCTCTATTACAAATCAAAATGTAGATGCGTTGTCACCTGTGAGGACTAAGATGGAATGCCTCATTTCCAGTAAAAAGGGCCTCCGGCCACCTGCACTCACCAAGCGAAACACAGAGGTAAATCTCTACTTCACGCTGGTTTTCTGTGAGGTCGTGGTACCACCCCGGTTTGAGCCGGCCCATCCGTGCGACAGCAAAAGCTGCCGCGTGGCTCTACCACTGTTAATGTTATTAATTTAGTAGGATCAAGAAGATACAGAGTAATGATAGTCACTTACTTTTTGCCCTTTTGAATATGACGTGTGAGCGACGACCAAAAACGTAATGATCAAATTTAGTTTTATAAATCTTCACGAGACGAGCACTTTACTTATTAGCAATACAATTACATTGCGTTCGTAAACTGATTGTACGAACTATTCCAGCCACGTTAATGATACTTACTAAATAATCAACGACTTTATTTATGTGAAACATCATGTTTTTGGCTTAACGCATTTTGTTTGGTTCCTTTTTTGGTTTTATATATAAGCTGTTATGTATGTATTAGAACTAATTTCTTAGAGAAATATAATGCAGCAATCGGCTTAAAATAAAAAAAAAATGTTAAAAAAATCCTGTTAATAAATCCCACCATACACTGCGGTAGGACTCCCTTTCTGTTAACCTTCTTATATATTTCTGCCACCGAACAGCAATGCTTACACTGCTATATTCCCGTCAGAAGGAGAGTCAATAAAATTACAGCCTGTAAGGCATTCCATCTTCGTCCTCAGATAAGAGAACATATCAGTAGTCTTCTTTGTTTAAGGTTGACTGCAGGTTTCCACGGACAAATAACTACTTACCATCAGGTGGACTATCATTTCTAATATGAAAATAAAAAAATAAAAATAAAAATGTTTATTTCAATTACATAAAGCTTTAAGATACAGGGTTTGGATATCACCTTTTAAGCAAAGAGATGCTTGTGTTAGGTGACTCCGCTCTTCCACTTAACATTATAAAAGAAGATTATATTTGATTATATTTCAAAATTTCTTTAATTTCACCGACTTGAACGTTGAATGTTTGAAATGTTTGTCCATGAACTCACATTCTAGAACAGCTATTGTCGCCTACGCCATTATAATCTTCTTTAATTAAATTCGTTGCGAATATTGAGGGACTTCCTGTCTTAACGCTTCATTAACTCGAGTTAGTTCTTTCAACTTATCCATAAATACCATAAGATAAATTAAAACGTTACACTTAGTAAAAATATTCTATTGTTTGTTTTATTTTAGATATATTTCGTAAAAATATATAAAATATGTAGAAAAACAAGAAAGTAAAAAAAAATAGTTGTAGTGAATAGGTCGTGCGACCATAATCGAACTCAGTAAAATCAATTCATATTCATAAATGAACCTAAGAAGAGTATAAAGATATTTAGATATTTTAAAGCTTTGTTTTATATTACATATGTACCTAAAATAAACCTTTTAAATATCTAATAATTACGGGAAAATAATACAGTTATCATTTCTACTTTTCATTATTTTGTTAAAAGCGACGTCTGCATTCCACAGCCAGAAACCCACGAATATTACGAGGATCGCAATAATAGTTTTCAAAAGTTTACTCTTGATGTTAGTTTTAGTTTGGCAACATTTCAAAATGAGTTGATCGGTCTAGTTTTATCTTGTAAATAGTTTTTGTAAGATATTTGACGTTATCTATCATTTTCTTTCAGATTTTTGTTTTCCATAATCAACCCTATTTATACTATTATATATTTTATTATTAGTTCTCGAGAGGCAGCCTCGTACCGGTAGTCGAAGAGTAGCCCCCCCCCCCCCCACTTGTGAAGGGCTTGTGAAGGGCTGTAATGGTGATAAATATCATCATTATTATTACAGCCCTTTCACAAGTCCACTGCTGAATATAGGCTTCTCCCAAGTAATGCCTTCTTGCATGTCTTACCAGGTCGTTACTCCATCTAGTGGGGGGTCACCCTACACGTCGCATACCAGTACGAGGCTGCCACTCGAGAACCTTTTTTCCCCATCGGTTGTCGTTTCTTCGAGCAATATGGCCCATTGCACTTCACCTTACTAATCCGTTGGGCTATGAGGGTTACTCTGGTTCTACTGCGGATATCCTCATTTCTAAGTTTATCACGCAGAGAAACCCCGAGCATAGCCCTCTCTATAGCTCATTGAGCGCCCTTGAGTGAAGGACCACGTCTTAGATCCATACGTCATCACTGTCAACACACACTGGTTGTACAATCTTATATTAATATAAATATATTGCATACTAAGCAAACTAGAATTGGAGCTGCTCTTTCTTCCACAAGGAAAATCAAAAAAGAGCATCTCAACCAACTACCGAGTAGGCTTGGCGAACCCATTTTTATATAAAATGATGGACTACGTGGAGAGGATAGTATGTCCTTTCCTTATGTTCTCTGCAACCGAGTTGGAATCCCGAAAACAGAGGAGTTATGACTGCTGTTTTTGATCGTAAATAAAATAACAATTCAAAATTAAACGTTAATCGTTTTATTGCTTTGTAGTCATTTAGGTATATTATTTTATGAAAAGGTGACAAATCATGTAAGGATCATTCGCAAAGTCTAAAAAAAAAGTATGTGATATAATTTTGGCTCATTGTACACATATTTCTCAATTTTGTCACAGGTTTTTTCCGAACTATAAGACGGCAGAAACTAAAGAGATTAGTTTTCAATTTTTTTAAAAAAATAATGCCGTTCTGAAAATTAACCTTCTCTACCTATACTTTACTATAGATTTAAAAAGCTTTTAACCGACATTTCACATGATAATCCTTTCATAACCAACAGTGGCCTAATTGTAGGGTGCGGGCCGTGAACTCAAAGTCTTGGGTTCAGATCCGCCATTCGACTACTATCGAGAACCAAAAAAATACCTATTATAAATAAAGTGTAAAACCTCCGAACATCAAAAATTTAATATAAATTCATAATTTTTAACAAAACTGGCCGTAGCAACCTATAAAGCTGGAAGCTGGAACCTAAAAAGGATGTTTTGCAAACGATATTTTGTCGAAATTGTAGATCTTATCTTCGAACATATGTATGTATGTTCATATAAATTATTAATTAAAACCATAGTATTTGAAAACAGTTTGCCGAAATACATCGATTAAAAAAACACCAAAACACAACACTATCTACCCCACGTGGCGTTCGCGATTCCTATCTAACAACACCAGCTGTAAAACACAAGATTTATCGACAGATTACCGAGCTGCGATAACGTACAAATCACCGCACTATTTGTAATAACATTTTCGGGGATATTTTAAAAATAATCTAATATTCATACTATCTATGAATTTCTAGTGTTCATTTAATTTTATAAAAAACAGCTTAGAAGCTAAAAATTATTTTTTTTGATGAAGGATTACCTTTTCAAAAGCCAGCCAGCTTCGAGTAATTATTATTATTTCTGTAACTTTAAAGAATTGAGTATTTCATGAACATCTCCAATTAACATAAAAATGTTTAATGCCAGTAGCAAATCTACAATTTTTAACTCAGCAGTTCATTGACCATCAATAATTTTTATTGCGGTAGCTTGGTCACAAATAAAAAAATAAACCTTTTTGTCGTCAAAAAATAGTAAGCCGGTACATATTATATATAATAACTTTTAGTAAAATAACTACTTAAGAGATTAGTTTTCATTTTTTTTTCTTTTTTATTTCAAAGGTTCACAACTTTTACTCGGAGTAAAAAAAAAAAGGTAAAATAAATAAAAATATGAATATGGCTTTCTCTCTCTCTCTCTAATTCCTGGTTTTCAGTAAAAAGGGTCTCCGGTCCAAGAGACAATCAATACTTAAATTAAGTAAGTGATAATTAACGATTTTTATGTTCGATGTGTATATATATATATATCTTTATATATAAAAATTACGTGTCACGTTGTTTGTCCGCGATGGACTCCTAAACTACTGAACTGATTTTAATGAAATTTTGCACACTGTGTGCATTTTGGTCTAACTTGAGAGATAGGATAATTTTTATCCCGCTAAATGACCCTCAAATTTATATATATATTTATATACATACAGAATAATATTTAATTTTATACTATCACAAAGTAAATGTATGTGTTTAATACCAAAAGTTATTTAAAAAGAAAATACATTAAAACTCCGTATAAAAATATTAAAAAACACATTTAAATCAATCGTTACAAATAGGCCTAAATATTCACATCGCTGCGCCCTGATTTTATCAGTAATCCGTAAAACGATTCGTTTATGGTCGCAGGCCTGTTGGGAGGTTAATTAATGACCATGTAGGGCCATATTACAAGTGGACTTACGATCAGAGAGGTCTAATAAACATGGTAACATTTTGAACATGTGTTTTAGAGTAATATTGGGATGGCTTAGATTGTGTAATAAAAGTCATTTCTCGTTTTTCGGTGTAAGAGTGAGATTTATGATTATAATTTCTCGTGTTTCTTTTAATGGTAGAGCCACGCTGCAGCTATATTATGGTTGTAGCACGAATGGGTCGACCGGGGAAGGACCACGCTCTCGCGAGTATCAGCGTACGTATTTCGTATGGCGAGTGTAGAGAACCCGAGACCCTTTTAACGAGGCGTTCCATCTTAATCCTCACGGGTGACAACGCATCTACATTTCTTATTAATTGAGGATAGATGTAGAATTCTTCGGACCACACCATCCACATACCATCAGGTAGACTATGTGCTCGTTTTTCAACCTCCAATAGAATATCCGCAGTAGAACCAAAGTAATCGACATAGCCCAACGGATCAGTAAGCTGAAATGGCAATGGGCCTCCATATAGCTTGAAGAACCGACAACCGATGGGGAAGAAAGACTCTCGAGTGGCAGCGTCATACCGGTAAGCGAAGTATGAGCGATCCCCCGCTAGAAAGAGCGACGATCTGGTAAGACATTCAAGAAGTCGATGGATGCACGTGGCTCAGGACCGTGCTTTGAAGCATTGCTTGGGGGGGGGGGGGGGCTATGTTTAGCAGTGGACTTGTGAAGGGCTCTAATGATGAATGATTATGACACAGAATAAAATTATAAAGTAGGAAATCTAAAATCTAGATAAATTATACATGGTAGAGCCATGCTGCAGCTATATTAGTAGTATAGTTGTAGCACGAATGGATCGGCTCAACCAGGGAAGGACCACGTTCTCACAGAATACCAGCGTAAAATAGCAGCTTAACACTGCTGTGTTTTGTATGGTGAGCGTAGAGAACCGGAGATCCTTTTTACTGGAAACGAGGCATTCCATCTCAGTCCTCATGGGTGACAACGCATCTGCATTTTCTGCCGACTTCCAAAAAAGAGACGGTACTCAATTCGAGTGTATGTTTTTTTTTTATTTGGGTTGCCTCATAACTTTGTACTGGGAGAACCGATTTGGATGATTCTTTTTTTATATGAAAGCTGATAGTTCTCGTGTGGTCCCATATGAATTTGATCAAGGTCGGACCAATGGTTATTGAGTTATTCTTAAATAACCTATATTGAAGTCGCTTATATTGAAGTCGGCTGTACAAAATTTTTAATTTTAAATTATAGTTTGTAATAGAGGATAGATGTAGATGTCTGGGGGCCGCAGCAACCACTTACCGTCAGGTGGACTGTGTGCTCGTTTGTCACACTTATTCTATAAAAAAAAGCATAGTCTAATTCGAGCGAATATTACTGAACAGAGAACCCGATGTTGCAATCAAAGTTGTTTACTACAAATGATCGTTGTTTACAAAAATCTCAATGTCACATTTTACGACAGTCATGGTCGACATGGCGACCATGACTGTCGTAAGTGATGACAGACGGAAATGAAACAAGAGCTGGGCAGCAGCATTTATTTGAAAACAGCACAAAATAATAAAAAAAAACTGCGGTTGCAAACCTGCCTGTCACTCATGGCAACTATGTGAGGCAGTCCAGTGGGGAGGCCTATGTTCAGCAGTGGACTTTGATATGCTGTAATGGATGAATGAACAAACGTCTGCGACAGACACACATAAAACACCTTACGAGATTCCATGAATAGAATATAATAGAATCATCATCGTCATCATCGTCTAATTACAACACTCCACAACGCACCACAACACACATGACGAACGTATTTTATGAGTAATTTATTTTTATTAAACCCCAGACGAAAACAGAGGGGTGTTATATTATGTTTAACGTGTGTATGTGTTTTAATATAGACTTGTTTACACCTAATGTTCTTGCTTTTAAAAAATCTATATTTGAAAAACTGAAATGTAAAAATAATATTATTTTGACTCCTTGTTTTTTAGTTTTTAGTTATTAAGTTTTCATTCAACGTCCGCGACAATTTAATTTAACATTGTAAGTATTATGTGGATAGCGTTGTGGGCTCCATCATGTTATTGTATTTTAGATATTACTGTATTTTGTAGCTGTTTGCTGTTTCTTTTAATAAATAAAATTAAAAATAAAATAAAATCTGTGTGTCTGTCTATAACATCATAGCTCCCAAACGGATGAGCCGATTTATATTTAGTTTTTTTTTTGTTTTGTTTGAAAATCTTTTTAGCCGTTTGAAGCTCTTTTTGTTTTGGAACTTTTCAATATTTTAATTTGAGTTATCCATATTTTTGTTGAATGTATCTGTTAAGTTATTTTTTTAAATCTTGTTATACTGTTAATTGTTATTTTTAGGGTTCCGTACCTCAAAAGGAAAAATCGGAACCCTTATAGGATCAGTTTGTTGTCCGTCTGTCTGTCTGTCTGTCTGTCTGTCTGTCTGTCTGTCTGTCTGTCTGTCTGTCTATCTGTCTGTCTGTCAAGACCCTTTTTCTCAGGAATGCGTGGAGGTATCAAGCTGAAATTCATACCGAACACCCAAGTCTACTGTCCCTTGGAGTTGTGAAAAAATTAAATTTCTAAGCCAACGCAATCAAAAGATACAGCCGTTTATGCCGCAAATATTATGCCGCGAGGGAATCAAAACCTACAGGGTACTTACCGTGAACTCAGAATCTTGAAATTTGGTACGAAGCAACGTATTATAGCACAGATAAAAGAAAAATTGCGAAACGCATAAATTTTTAGTTACATCATATAATAAAAATATTTTTAATAATATTAACCTACGGATTTGTTCGGAACCCTCGGTGCGCGTGTCTGACTCGCACTTGGCCGGTTTTTTTTTATAGAAGAGGGAGCAAACGAGCATGCGGCTCACCTGATGGTAAGTGACTACCGTCGCCTATGAACAACTGCAACACCAGGGGAATTGTGTACAAATATTTAAATTTGAGTGCTTTGTGTGTGGACAGTAAATTTTTCTTTCTTTCTTTCATTACAGCCCTTCACAAGTCTACTGCTGAATGTAGGCTTCCCCAAAATGTTGCCAGGTCGAGGCGTCTTAGATAGCAACCGCAACTTCACCGAAGATTCTTAGCTCCCCCTGCCACGCCGTTACCATGGTCGCCACCGTAGCCGGGAATAGAGCCGCCGGGGACTGGGTCGGGTTCTTTGTAACTCTTGCCTTGGAGGGTATACTGTCGTTGTTGCTACACTTTGCTTTTCTGCTGTTATCAGAAAAATGCTGCTGCCCATCTCCTGCCTGAGTTTCCCTCTGTCGCCTCTTACGACACCCTCGGGAAGATATGGGATAGTGGATACTAGAAAGGATATGGGATGGACTCTACATGGTAAAAAAAAATTAATTAATTTTATTCAATATAGATTACCTTCAAAAATACTTATTAAAAGTTGTTAAACCTCAATCCAGGGAAGAACCAGCAAGAAACCAATGTATGTGTTCCGTTTTTCTTTTTGTACGAAACATTAAAATTGAAAACGCGTCACATTTATTATCTCTACAATACGCCGAAACTTTCTAGATTGGGAGCAAATTCCCTCCCACGATGAAATATTTTTACGAAAGATCACCAAACTTTTTTGTAGAGACATTTCTCGTAACGAATCATATATTTTTACATCACCTACTTGCGTTTTTAGCAATGTTTATTTATTACAAATGATGCTCGCCTAACGTTTTTTTGCCTGTGAATTTGACACTGTATTTCAAAATTATCGCCTACGTTTGCTGGAATATAAATCGATACTAAAAATCACCTAATACTAAAAAGTAGGTATCTACATTTATAACATACTAACTGTGCCCAGGACTTCGTTTGCATAGAATAATTTAAGTAATTTAGTTATTTGAATCGGATTTAGTTCACAATTTCATAGGTTTTAATTTTTTTTGCGCGGAACCCTAATTATTTTTCTAAAATTAAAGTAGCTTAAGTTACTCCTTATAACATCAACTATCTGCCATTGAAAGTCCCGTCAAAATCGAGCCGGCCGTTTCGGAATCTAGCCGGAACAAACAGACAGAGAGACATATACATACATTTTTTTGTTATTAGTATCGTGTATACTTTCAATTAATATTTAGTTAAAAGCTGTAGTGTACATAGATTTACAGAAAAGATAATGAAATGCAGATGCGTTGCCACCCTTGAGGACTAAGACGGAATCGTTTCCAGTAAATAGAGTCTCCGGTTCGGGAAAATATGGGCTAGTGGATACTAGAACGGATATGGGATGGACTCTACATGGTAAAAAAAAAATTGAATTAATTTATTCAATTTAGATTACCTTCAAAAATACTTATTAAAAGTTGTTAAACCTCTGTCCAGGGAAGATACATCATACGAAACACAGCAGCATTAAACTGATATTTTACGCTTGTATTCTGAGAAACCGTGGTCCTTCCCCGGTCGAGCCGACCCATTCGTGCTACAATTATACTACTAATGTAGCTGCAGCATGGCTCTACCACGTACAAGACACAGCGTGGTCCTTCCTCGGTCGAGCCGACCCATTCGTGCTACAACTATACTACTAATGTAGCTGCAGCATGGCTCTACCACGTACAAGACACAGCGTGGTCCTTCCTCGGTCGAGCCGACCCATTCGTGCTACAACTATACTACTAATGTAGCTGCAGCATGGCTCTACCACGTACAAGACACAGCGTGGTCCTTCCTCGGTCGAGCCGACCCATTCGTGCTACAACTATACTACTAATGTAGCTGCAGCATGGCTCTACCACGTACAAGACACAGCGTGGTCCTTCCCCGGTCGAGCCGACCCATTCGTGCTACAACTATACTACTAATGTAGCTGCAGCATGGCTCTACCACGTACAAGACACAGTGACAACAGTGCTTACGTAGTGATATTTCTCATACTGGGTACATTTTATTTACACAATTACAGTGACAAACAAACTTCAGTCCAACTGATAGGATAGAAGCTACTGTAGATGTCGGGCACCTGATGACACACATTAAACAAAAATGAAGAATATTGATGTGTTGGCATGAGGACCAAGGTAGAATGCCTCAGCTGTCTCACAGCCTGTCATTATACTGACTCTCTATTTCTGTAAGCCCTTCAGAACATAGCAGTGCACGCACTTCTACTTGACTCAGAAATAGTTAAGAAGATGGTACTTGCCTAGGCGGACTCCTGGACAAAGAAGTCCTACTACCTAATTAATACAAATATTAAAAACTATTTAAGTCCAATAGCTAAATCAAGAAAAATAACCTATTAAGAAAAAAAAAGTTTTACAACTTCGTGCATAATATGCATAGATTACCCCCATAATATGTAATCGTTAACGAAATACTAGGGTTGTCACAATCACAAACACGTCCCGATTCCGACGGGAAATGGCAAACGTGTTAAAATAATAGGGCTCTATGATTTAACATAGTTGTCGATTGTCAGTAGCATTAATATTAGGAAGACGTCCCGTGGCATACTCACACTAATGTGCAACGCTAAATTAAGATCCTTCTCGCATCACACCAACTTTAACAAGCTACCGCTAAAAATATCCCACACCAGTGACGAAACACAACCTAAATAAATTAAACTGCAAAAATTTCCTTAAAAAATCACCAAAATCACATTCGCGATAAATAAATAGAACTTCACATAAAAAACCACATCAAATTCAAACAAAATTCGATTACCGGAAAGATTTTAAAACGGGGTATTTTGTAACGCTAAATACGTGCACATAACCCAAGAGCTAAAATGGAACTAGTTTGACTCGAACTTCCGTTCTTGTCGTTGATTGGTGAGAAACGAGCGGAACGGTCGAAACGGCCAATGGCGTCGTTTTTGGTATATCACAGACAACGCCTTTTATTGGTCGTCATCTCCGTTCGCCATTTTCGAGGTTGCTGAACAATTGGAGTTATTAAAGTAGGCGGAATCTTTACTATCGTCGCTTGGTTAACAGTTTAAGAAAACACAGAGAATAAAGATATTTCCGTCGCACACTACAGCCAAGCAGCTGACATTGTTTTAATCATTTATTGGAAAAAAATGTGCAACTTTTAGGATAGCTTTTAGAATATTTTATACGAAAACCTTGCTACATTTCTACAATATAGTGTGTAACTCTTTATTGACATTTGCTAAACACTCTTCGCAAAGCGACGGTGTTAGATTTTATTTCACCGTAGTGTCCTAGATAGAAAATAACAATATTAAACAGCTTTCTTGTGGAACCGACTACCATCAGAGACTTTTCGGACCGATACCACTTAGGGACTTTCAAGAAAAGAGCCTACTCCTTTTTAAAAGGCCGGCAACGCATCTACGATTCCCCTGGTGTTGCAGTTGTTCATTGGCGGCGGTAGTCACCCACCATCAGGTGAGCCACATGCTCTTTTGCCCACCTCTCCTATAAAAATTTAAAAAAAAATCATGATTACTTCATCATTTTTATAATATAAAAGTAGCAATCGTTAACATGGACAACAACAAACTTCAAATAAAGGAAATAAATGCATTGCCAACCTTGAGGTAAGAAACTGCTTACAGCCTGTGATTATTCTCCACTCTTTTACCCTTAAAGCCTGAACACAGAGTGGGTGCACTGTATAGCGGCAATAATATAAAATTAAAAAAATTGTACAACCGACTTCAATATAAATGATAAAGAATAACTCAAAAACTATTTGTCAGACCTTGATCAACTTTATATGGAACCACATAGGAAGCACCAGCTTTCAAATAAAAAAAGAATCATCGAAATCGATTCACCCAGAAAGAAGTTATATATCTAACACACATAAAAAAGAAAAAGAAGAAAGAAAAACATACAGTCGAATTGAGTAGGTACGTCCTCCTGTTTGAAGTCGGTAGAAAATAAGTAAAATGGTATCAACCCAGATGTAATACTGGGAAGAAAATAAATTATCAAGAAAGTAGAAATAATAAATTACACTCTTAGAGATATTTTTATTTCATGATAATACTCCTTTTTTATTTTACAAATGAAAAACAAAAAACCGGCAAAGAACCGGCTGCATGAAAGTAGCTTAGGTATCTATATGATGATGTTAAAGATGAATTCATTAAGACATTATCACTTAAAGTACTAGCAATGATGTTAAACCGTGCAGTGTAAGAATATCCATCTAAATAGGTAGTCCGTGGATGTCGTAATAGAAGACAGAGGGAAACAAATGAGGGGATGGGCAACAGTGTCTTTCCAACCCCAACTGCCGAGTGTGGCAACTATTTCATATACCCCCTTTGAAGTCATAGACTACGGGGAAGCCATTGTTCAGCTGTGGACTTTGTTAGGCTGTAATAATGATGGTGATTCAGAGAAAGCAAATTTATAATTTACGAAATGTCTGCAGTCTTTTTTGTAACAGGTCAATAATATGAGACGAAAAAGTTGAAGACCAAGTATGAACCCTTGCGGAACACCCATTCATACTGTTGTGTCTTCATTTATTTATAATTATTGTATTATATATTTCTTATTTATTAATTTTGTTCCAGCTTTTGCTAACAATTACAATAATTAAAAATTAAAAATTTTGTACCACCGACTTCAATTTTTTTTTATAGGATAAGGGTGACAAACTAGCACACAGTCCACCTGATGGTAAGTGGTTGCTGCGGCCCATAGACATCTTACATCTATCCTCTATTACAAATCAAAATGTAGATGCGTTGTCACCCGTGAGGACTAAGATAGAATGCCTCATTTCCAGCAAAAAGGGCCTCCGGCCACCTGCACTCACCAAGCGAAACGCAGAGGTAAACCTCTACTTCACGCTGGTTTTCTGTGAGGTCGTGGTACCACCCCGGTTCGAGCCGGCCCATCCGTGCGACAGCAAAATCTGCCGCGTGGCTCTACCACTGTTAAATATAAATTCAATATAAATTATTAAGAATAACTCAAAAACTATTGGTCAGGTCTTGATCAAATTTATATGGGACCACATGTGAAGCACCAGCTTTCAAATGAAATAAAATTATTTATTTTTGTTACTATATTGTAAAAAATTAAGTATGTTAAGTATTTTTTATTAAGGATATTTTATATCAATTTCAATTGTAATACTTTAAGCACTGGGTGATTTTATCTTCTTCTTTTTTATAAAAGAGGGGGCAAACTAGCATGCGGCTCACCTGATGGTAAGTGACTACCGCTGCCCATGAACAACCGCATCATCATCATCATTACAGCCCTTCACAAGTCCACTGCTGAACATAGGCCTCCCCCAAAGAATGCCACAAAGCACGGTCCTGAGCCACCTGCATCCATCGACTTCCTGCATTTCTTACCAGGTCGTCACTCCATCTCATGGGGGGACGCCCTACACTTCGCCTACCGGTACGAGGCTGCCACTCGAGAACCTTTCTTCCCCATCGGTTGTCGGTTCTTCGAGCTATATGGCCGGCCCACTGCCACTTCAGCTTACTAATCCGTTGGGCTATGTCGGTTACTCTGGTTCTACTGCGGATATCCTTATTCCTCAGTTTATCACGCAGAGAAACTCCGAGCATAGCCCTCTCCATAGCTCGCTGAGCGACTTTGAGCTTCCTCATACGGCCAGCAGTGAAGGACCACGTCTCAGTTCCGTAAGTCATCACTTTCGTTTTAAGGTTTTGAGGTATGTCTGACGAGAAGATGTGTCGTAGCTTCCCGAACGCTGCCCAGCCGAGTTGAATCCGTCGATTGACCTCTCGGTCGAAGTTGGACTTACCTAGTCGGACTATTTGTCCCAGGTAAACATACTCGTCAACAACTTCGAGCTTAGTGCTCCCAACAACTACCGGCATAGGTGTGACATGGACATTAAACATAATCTTTGTTTTGTCCATGTTCATCTTAAGACCTATCCGTTGGGAGACACTATTGAGGTCATTGAGCATAGTGCCTAGGTCCTCCAGCGATTCTGCCATAAGGACTATATCGTCGGCAAATCGAAGGTGAGTGATGTACTCGCCATTGATGTTAATACCGTATCCTTTCCAGTCCAGAAGCTTGAAAACGTCTTCCAATACAGCGGTGAAGAGTTTCGGGGATATAACATCACCCTGTCTTACACCTCTTTGCAATTGGATAGGTTTCGTACTCTGGTTCTGTACTCGAACAACCGCAACACCAGGGGAATTGCAGATGCGTTGCCGGCCTTTTAGAAAGGTGTAAGCTCTTTTATCTACATATCGTACAAAAATCAATTGCCGTGAGTTAGTCTCGCAAAAACTCGAAAATGGCTTGCCTATTTTGATGACTTTTTTATGTTTGAGTAGGTCCCTGGATAGTTTAGCTTCAGAATTGGACCCGGCAGGTGGCGCTCTTGTCGAGACCTAGAAATCACTGTGCAAAGCTAGGGCGGATACCTAGCAGACAATAAAAAAATTGGTCGAAGAAGGCACTTAGAATTATAACTAAATTAAATGAATTTAACTACTAAACTACTGCAACTTTTAAAGCCTGTTTAACCATAGGAAACAAATCTTCGGTTCTTAGAAGTCATAACCTACCTCTGGGATTTCTTTTTGCAGCTGGCAGTATTAATATAATATATCTAGATTCTAGACCAAATTTCCGTCACGGTGGCCAGTCGCATCGAAGATTGACCATCTTGACAAGTGTGTTCGCGAGCACACGTGCACTCTCGATTTCTTCACTCTCATAGTCCGATGGAACGGTAATACGGGACGGAGAGAGAGATCCGACGCAGGACCATCGGCATAAACAGAGTATCTATTGGTTATACAGAACCGATGGTGCGTAAGGGGAAATATGAGTATTTTCTCTAAATCTCGACGTCACTTACACCAGGTGTATTCTATTGACTGACGAAGACGAAGAAAGGATAACGGCACACAATTAAAACAACCATACCGCACCCAAAATGGTTTTGGGGAGAAACATTTCTAGTAGGATAATTTTGGATCTGCGCTCACTAACCCGTTTGCCCAATTTGACGAAAATAGCTTTTTGTTCAATAGACTGGTGTACTCAACTTCAACTTTTATACGTGGTAGAGCCATGCTGCAGCTATAGGTATTATCTACTAGTATAATTGTAGCACGAATGAGATGTAAGCTTTGCAGCTTACGATCAGGTGCGCTGTAAGTTCGTTTGTAAGTAGGTTTTCTATAAAATAGGTTCCCTGATTTCCAGCCAGACTAATTTGTTCCATTTCTTTTTTTTTTCTTTTTTAATTTAGAAAAACGTTACCTCCACACAAGTATTCTTTACGCTAGAATATTCTCCGGTATCGTGAAGGCAGTTTCCAAACGTAAATTGTGCAAGAACAGGCATCCCTATATATCAGTTAATGCGGAAATCATTTTTGCTATGTCGTGTTAGAAATGAGATGAGTTCATTCTGAGACTTTTTCTTATATCTTCTGAACAAAATTACTAATTAAAAAATATCTTGTCTACAAGAAAGTTTACACGTGGTAGAGCTACGCTGCAGCTATTGAGGTTGTAGCACGAATAAGTCGATTCGACTGGAGTGTGACCACGCTCTCAGAGTATACCAGCGGTGTAAAGAACCAGAGACCCTTTGGAGACAAAGGAATTCATCTTAGTCCTCGGGGTGACAACACATTTTAATTCAACAACAAATGCATTTTAATTCATAATCGAGGATAAATCTAGATTTCTATGGATCCATCAGTTGGGATCTGTGCTCATTTGTCACTCTTATTCTATAAAAAAAAGGTTATGATTATATTTCAATAATCACAGAACTAAGCAATTACTCTGATTAAAACGTTAATGAAACAGCCAAATGTATAAATAAAGCCATACATACTACAGTTATTATTTTATAGTTCCAAAACACACATTACATCTTTTATCAATGGCGAGACTTTAGACTATACAAGTTTGCTCATTTCGATCCATTCTTTACACTATAAAACACCTTAAAATACAATTCAACTTTTAAACAATTTTATAACAAAATGAACTCTATTTCGCAAAGCATAAGATTTAATAAACGTAAAGTTGTGATGGTTTTGAAGCACAATGCATTGAATATGGTCATTATACGCTTATTTGGTGCTTTTGTGGACGGTTTTTGAAGAGAACGCGCGCTTTTGTTCGATGACATTTAGCGGTAGACATCTTGTTTTTGCTGTCAAAAATAGGGGCGTTGTATTCAGAGATCGGTATTAGATACTAAAACCATTTAATTTTAGTTAAAAAAATGATAAATATAAAGTATGTTTGATATACCTATGCAGAATAATATTTTGTATGTCTTTATTTTCTACGACAATTATTATATATTGCATTAATTTTTTCCATCTACATCATCGTCAGTATATAATACCAAGTTCATTATATGTCCACAGCTGAAAATATGCCTCCCTCAACATCTGACACAAATCATGGTCCTATGCCACCTGCATCCATTGACCTCCGGCATATCGTACCAGGTTTTCACTACATGACTGTAGTGGTTGATCACCTTATACACCGCTTACCACCGTGCAAGACTCGCACTCGATAACTTTTTCGAATACTGTTGACGGTTCTTCAAAGTATATGGCTATCCTATTGTCGCTTAAGCTAACTGATCTCTTAAACTGGTTCTATTGAGACATCTTCATCATCAGATTCTAGCAATCGCAGAAAATTCGAGCATAGTGAGTACCAACTCCACATAACTCGCTGAGTGATTTTCAGCTTTTTATTTGGCTAGTAGAGAAAATCATGTCGGTTCCGTAGGTCATCACTAAAAAAAAACGGGTTGTATCTAAACTTATATTTTAAAAGTTTGACTAATTCTGGACGACAAGATGTATAATTTACCCTTACCGAACATTACTCAATCGAGTTGCTTTTTGTCGATTATGACTTGAAGCCGAAGTATGACTTACCCAACCTAGTCGGAAAATTTTGTCTTTATATATATACTAGCTGACCAGGCAGACGTTTTTCTGCCCTTTCCGAACGACCATTATCTTTCCCAAAAAAACTCCTGAAATTAGCAATAGAAAAATTGAGGGTCACTTATCGGGATAAAAACTATCCTATCTCTCAAGTTGGACCAAATTGCACATAGTCTGCAAAATTATTTTGAAATCGGTTCTATTTGTTGAATACGTACAGCAACACGTGGTGGTTATACTATATACTAAATTGTAGCTTATATTAAACGTTTGTATTTTTAACATAGCGCCATCTATTAAATATTTACTCCATCCAGTCAACAGATATCGTCATCTGACAGAATCGTTTGAAGCTAACAGATAATTGTGACTGTCAAATAATAGACAAATAATTTTCAATAAAATAATATTGTATTGCGACTATAAAATGAGTTGTAAGCTATCCTATCTTTTAAGTTGGACCAAACTGCACATTGACTAAAAATTTCATTGAAATCAGTTCAGTAGTTTAGGAGTCCATCGCGGACAAACAACGTGACACGTACTTTTTATATATAAAGATATACCCTATGCTATCCTATGGAGCTATGGAGAGGGCTGTGCTCAGGGTTTCTCTGCGTGATAAACTTAGAAATGAGGATATCCGCAGTAGAAACAGAGTGGCCGACATAGCCCAACGGACTAGTAAGCTGAAGTGGCAATGGGCCGGCCATATAGCTCGAAGAACCGACAACCGATGGGGAAGAAAGGTTCTCGAGTGGTAGCCTCGTACCGGCAGGCGAAGTGTAGGGCGTCCCTCTACTAGATGGAGTGACGACCTGGTAAGATATACAGGAACTCGATGGATGCAGGTGGCTCAGGACTGTGCTTTGTAGCGTTCCTTGGGGGAGGCCTATGTTCAACAGTGGACTGAAGGGCGGTAATGATGATAATGATGATATGTACCCACATTTGTCAACAATTTTATGCGAAGTGTACCCAAAAACTACTGGCATAGGTTTAGACTTTATGTATAATCATCGTCTAGCCCATGTTCATGTCAAGACTGTACTGGAACCACATGAGTAGAGAAATCGTACCGCCGGAATCAAATACATTTGGTGTCGCTTGATTTTCATCTGTTAGATATCCATACTTGCGCAACGTCTCTTATTAATTTAGATTGTCATTGTCATAATTAACGTAAGTACTCGTTAACACGTTCACTGTCCGGTTTTCAGACACAATAGTAAGACAATAGCAATAACCTATATGTAGTGCACGGGACAGCGAAAGGGTTAAGTTGAGAGATTGCCAAATGTCTCTGCAGACAGCGTCTCACATTTTTTTTATAGGATAAAAAAACATGAGGCTATTACCTCTCTCCGAATTCTAAAGTAGCTTTTCAGTGACTAAATAGAACATGTTTGTAATTTTTGAAAGTAAAACATAATATAAAAACAAAAATTAAATTATACGGAACCTATTTTATAAATCTTAAAGTTTCTTGCTTTTTTTTTTAAACTAACATCGGCAGTCAAGTACCCTGCAGTACCATACCATAACAATACAGTAAGAGATCTTAAACAAGATAAAACATTTAGGCCTGTTGCGTTCAAAGAGCTTTCAATAATCTTTATTAAATCGTATTTTCCGCTTGACAGTAGCTGTTATATTTTTTTCGCTAGTTTCCGCATTGGATTCTAGTGCACATAATTTTAAAAAAAGCAAAGGAATCATTAGAGATACGTGACAAGTTGCCTTAATAATTTCAGTAGACACCTACTACTCAATCAAGATCAATTATTTAGTGTAATATATAATGTTTTTTTTTTAATATGATAGGGTGACAAAACGAGCACACAGTCCACTTGACAGTAAGTGGTTGCTGTGACTCATAGATATCTACATCTATCCTCAATAAAGAATCGAAATGCAGATGCGTTGTCACCCGTGAGAGCTAAGATGGAAGACCTCTTTTCCAGTAAAAAGAATCTCCAGTTCTCTACACTTACCATACGAAACACAGCAGTATTAAGCTGCTATTTTACGCTAGTATTCTGTGAGAGCGTGGTCCTTTTCCGGTCGAGCCGACCCATTCGTGCTACAACTACTAATAAATAGCTGCATCATGGCTGTACCACGTACAAAAACTATACACTTAACTGTATATTACCTATTACACATAAACTGTATTTAATGTCAAAGGAAGAACTATTTAATTTTAATTGTGTTTAAGCTCTTTTAAACTCACCATTTCCGTCTGACAAAAGTTCATCCAATTAAAGAATGTAACAGTGGTAATGCCTTTGCTGTTGCACGTATGGGCCGGCTCGAACCGGGATGGTACCACGACGTCACAGAAGACCAGCGTGAAGTAGAAGCTCTGCTTAGTCTGGTGAGTACAGGTGGCCGGAGGCCCAATTCCTCCCCCTCCCCCCTTAACATGTGTTTCGTATGGTGACTGTAGAGAGCCGAAGACCCTGTTTACTGGAAACGTTGCATCCCATCTTAGTCCTCACGAAGGCGTAGATAAAGACCGGCAACGCACCTGCAATTCCCCTTTTTCTTGGTGGTTCGTGGCAGATGTTCATGGGCGACGTTGATCACTTACCATCAGGTGAGACGTATACTCGTTTACCTCCTCTTCAAGCAAAAAAAAGATATAGGTAGTGTCTGATTTAAAAACTGAAAAAAAAACTTTTAAAAAAAATCTTTCTTTATCTCCCCTGTACATCATTACCGATACAGCTTATTAAGAGTTCATAGATTGTCTTAACCTCCTAAAAAACCAGCCAGTTGTATTCGCAAGCGCGGATTTTATTTTATTTTTATAAGTTGTTATTCGGAAAAGTCTGCTGCCCAACTCCTGATTTGTTGCCCTTTTTCACCTCTTTTTTTTTGTAAGAGGCGTCTTACGATACCAAAGAAACGATAATTTTTGGATATTTTGAATATGAACGATTGGATATACTTACACCGCCAATACACGGTGAATATGAGAAATTTGAGAATAAAAAATTAACGTTAACCAAACCTCACATCTAATGCAATAAACAACATAATTAAAACGCAACAAATCATATTAATAGTTCAATCATTGTAATCACTTCTTCACCGAACAATAAATTAACTTACAATGTCGGGGCGTTTGTAAAACATGGGGTGGATTTTAACTCGCAGCCATTATTGTCATCGAGTCGGGGTGCTAACAATATGCTTATTAATGACATAGCAGCATACTGCCGAGTTCCGTTTTATTTCAGGGTTATGTCAACAATATGGTGTGTGAACCTTTGATTGTATTTCATTGAGGGCTAATAATCTTCCACTCACCAGATGTCGCTAGTTGTGACTGAGGTAAAGTTTTTTGTTACACAGTGTCAGGTAATGGAGGAATTAGTTTTAAATAATAGTTTATCATTATCTAGAATATTATATTAATACACAACACAATGCGTCAGTGGTTTGATTTTTAATTTTTTGCACTTTATAACTCTTTTTTTTTTAAATCGGCCTTTAGTTATATTTTATAGTTCGGTTTATTCATTTCTAATGTAATTAATATAAAATATAACTAATAATACAAAAAGAATCCTTAAAGATTACATTTTCCTAAGAAATTATCATCCCCGCTATGAAATCTGTCAAATATTTTACCTCACTGTAAAGTTTTTTTTTAATATGATAAGGGTGACAAACGAGCACCCAGTCCACCCGATGGTAAGTGGTTGCTGCGACCCATAGACACCTACATCTATCCTCTATTACAAATCAAAATGTAGATGCGTTGTCACCCGTGAGGACTAAGATGGAATGCCTCATTTCCAGTAAAAAGGGCCTCCGCTCACCTGCACTCACCAAGCGAAACGCAGAGGTAAACCTCTACTTCACGCTGGTTTTCTGTGAGGTCGTGGTACCACCTCGGTTCGAGCCGGCCCATCCGTGAGACAGCAAAAGCTGCCGCGTTGCTCTACCACTGTTAAAATTACACATCCTAAATTTATTGACATTATACTGTTTTATTAAATTTTGATATGAAATCTTATTGTAATTTTGTAATTTTCTAATTCTAATTATTCAATTGCATGTCGGCGTAATATTTGCATACCGATAAATTGATAAAACATGCATGTTCACACTATGTTAAAAGACTTAAAAATGTACCATGTTTTATGCAAATAAATATTTTGTTATCTTTATTTTGTTACTCATCAGACCGGAACACGCCAATGCAAGCACAGCTAATTGACGGCAAAAATAGGTAAAAATGTGGTACTTAACCAGATGACCTCCTATGCAGAAAATGTGTTCTTTAGAACCTTTTGTTAAAAAGTTCAAAAAATAATTAAAAATAAATCTATGTCGTGATATTATAAAAAGAACACAAACAAAAATAACATAATATTCAAAAATGTACAGAACCGTTAGCTTTTCTCCCAATATAATTCATCTTATAAAAGGGCGCATAAGTGACTTTTAACTGAAGTACTGTGTTATTGCACTATTCAAGTTTTATTACCGCTGTTGTTAAAGTGCTATTATTATAAGTGGGATACTGTTGGTAACACTGGGAATCATTTTTTATGCGGATTTAAATCCATGGAAGAATTCGTATCGATGTTTTTACAACACTGGTTTTCCCGCTATATTTTTTTTTAAACTGCGTACATAAAAGTAACTATGATATTATAATAATATGTACAATATATTTATGTTGTTCTTTTGGAAAATTTCGAACCTCTGAATATCAACCACACGTAAGATTGTTATTAGCACTGTAGGTAGATATGCACGCAAACACAGTCATTTACTTTGATTTATTAATATGTACTACCTACATAATACGTACGTATATTATATACTTCAATGGATATTTCAATAACTCAAAAACTACTGGTCAGATATTGATCAAATATATATGGGAAGCACATGGGAAGCAGCACCAGCTTTCAAATAAAAAGAGTCGTTAATATCCTATCCTAACACTCATAAAAAGAACATACAGGCGAATTGAGTACCTCCTTCTTTTTTGAAATTCGATTAAAAGAGAAATGTGTTTTGTTGAAAAGTTAGCCAACTCTGGTTGGACTTCGTATTCAAAAGCTTTTATGACACATGCTTTGTAAATCAGATCGCAATAACGTCAATAATAAACCTAGCAAGCTAACAGCATAGCAAAGTGGCGAAGCAATCAGCTTTGTAGCGGTTTCTAACGGTTGCCGTTGAGCAATCAGTTTCAAGATAGGAGGTTCAGATGCCTGGGTGATCAGTAATCGATTGCTGAAAACAGAATTTGAAAATTCGATACTGTTCTCGAGATAATCGTGGGACAGACGGACAGACGGACGGACAGACGGACAGACGGACAGACGGACAGACATCGTGAAATCAATAAACCTAGCAAGTTAACAGCATAGCAAAGTGGCGAAGCAATCAGCTTTGTAGCGGTTTCTAACGGAAAAAAAAAATTCAAAATAGGAGGTTCAGATGCCTGGGTGATCAGTAATCGATTGCTGAAAACAGAATTTGAAAATTCGAAACCGTTCTAGAGATAATCGTGGGACAGACGGACAGACGGACGGACAGACGGACAGACGGACAGACATCGTGAAATCAATAAGTGACTTCGCAAGCTCCGCCACTTAATAAGTGACTTCGCAAGCTTCGCCACTTAATAATATATACGAACAGTAATTTATACGAATAGTTAGCTATTCAGAAAATTGCCGACTAAATGCAATCCATATGGATAGAATATATCCCTATCCGTAATATACCGTAAATATAGATAGGATAGAATATTCTAAAGATCTTTTGCATGTCTTAAGCGCAAAGCGCGTAATGTTCTAGAATTTATAGATTTTTTTTAAATCGATTAATTGCTATTTCTACATGCAAAAGTGGTTTTAGTGGCTTATGGTGTGGATTTATCAAGACTGCATGGATGGGTAAACACGATAACTTTTGAAAATATCAATTGTTAAACTCCATCTCTTTTTTAATCTCTTCATTTTTCACGCGGAAAGCCATGGAATGTAAATGGCAGTTAAATTTTGTTTTGTTTAGTAATAATAAATTTTTTTCGGCTGAGAAATCCCGAAATTTTCGGTGTTTTAAGCAGCCTTGTAATAATTTATTTTACTAAATAGACTGCCTTACTCACTCACTTCGGGCTAGCTTGCTATATATTTATTTATCTTTGCTTCGGGCTCAGCCGCCGTCGTGAGTGGATACGAATTTCGTCCTTAATCCTTACTGCTCATAGATCACATGGTATAATCTCAAAACATAATAGGAAACACTGTATACTGTGTTCCATCTCATTGTCTCGCAGGCTAAATCCTATAGATGTATGTTTCTCTCTTACTAGTGTCCTATTAGTGTCGATAAAACGAAATAGCGTTTAATCGAATTTTAAATCACAACGATTTTAAAGAAGTTTTCACTTCAATAATGATAAAGAAATATAAAATTACTAACAAAATTGTTGCAATAAAAACATTGAAGAGCACAAATACTATCACAGATCGTAAAGGAGAGACTATAGAGGTCTAATTGGCTCTGTCTATTTGTGTATTACTCTATCTCTACTTTAGTATTTCGCTGAAAGTAGATTGGCAAGTGAGGATCTAGATCACGCGGCAACAACAGGAGCACCTGTCATATGTAAACAAAAGATTATATTAACGTTAGTCTAGATAAATATCTGTATAATGCGCGTATCACGGAAAATCTACTAGATAGATTTCAATTGGGTTTTCTAAGTTTTATTTCTTAGACACGTACCTGGTAAGGCCATGCTGCAGCTATCTTAGTTGTATAGTTGTAGCACGAATGGGTCAGCTCGACCGTCGAAGGACCACGCTCTCGCAGAATACCAGCGTAAAATAGCAGCTTAATAATGTGTTTCGTATGGTGAGTGTAGAGAACCGGAGACCCTTTTTAGTGGAAAAGAGGCATTCCATCTTAGTCCTCACGGATGACATCGCATCTGCATTTTGATTCGTAATCGAGGATGGATGTAGATGTCTATGGGCCCAAGCAACCACTTACTATCATGTGAACTATAGAGTGCTTGCTTGTCACCTTTATTCTATAAATAAAAATACTTGGCCCTTATCTAAAAAAAAATATTGCGACATCTTCATTTAAGTTAGTAATAAATTTATTAAAGTTTTAAGAAAACTATTTTAATTATCGCTACGTGTTCAGTGATGTGCGTTTTGTTGCGGAAAAGTAGGGAAAATATATCAAGCAACGCGGATGAAGTCGCAGGTATCCGACAATATAATATGTTAATAAACTAGAGCCCAATGACTTCGTCAATCTTACTTAGCGGTACCATGTTGCGACATCTATCGAAATGTATTAAATAAAGAACGATGTATTTAGCGCGTCAAATTTTCATATCGATATACATCGCAACCGCTTCCGTAGATAGATAATAGATGGCGCTAGAGTAGTCAAGTGAGCTCGGCCACGGTCCTTATTGCTTTGTAAGAGAGATGTGTAGTGTAAGAATATTCGCTACCCCAAATTGTTCCGTGAGCGACGTAAGAGGCAACAGAGGGAAACTGAAACAGGAGATGGCAGCAGCAATTTCCTGATAACATCATAAAATAATAAAAAACCGCGGTAGGCACGTCTGCCAAGAGTACAACTATGGCAAAATGACAAATTACAATGTACACAACTATGACAATGAGGTCATCCACAACTTTTTCTGCCACCAGGGCGGCGCCACTTTACAGTGAGGTAAAATATTTGACAGATTTCATAGCAGGGACGATAATTTCTTAGGAAAATGTAATATTTAAGGTTTCTTTCCGTATTGTTAGTTATATTTTATATTAAATACATTAGAAATGAATAAACCAAACTGTAAATATAACTTAAAGTAGAAAAATTTACAAAAAGAGTTATAAAGTGCAAAAAATTTAAAATTAAACCACTGACGCATTGTGTTGTATATTAATATAATACTCTAGATAATGATAAAACTATTATTTAAAACTAATTTCTTAATTAACTGACACTATGTACCGAAAAACTTTACCTCAGTCGCAACTAGCGACATCTGGGGAATGGAAGATCATTAGCCCTCATTGTAGAAGTGGACTTTTATAGGCTGTAATGAAAACATTAATAAGAATTATATTACACATTTTATGTTTACCTGCCGTTTTATGTACATTATTAATACCTTTTTATTTTTATGTATATTAAAAAATTACTAAATTGAAAAGTGCAGGAGGTACAAGACATTTACAACGTAAGTGTTCTTAGTTGGCTTGTCATTTCGCATTTTGATTCCTAATCGAAGATAGATGTGGTGTTTGTGTTTATGGGCCTCAGCATCGACGTATTATCAGATCATCAAATATCATCAAATAAACTATGTTTTTCATGCGGCTCAACATGCGGCTCACCTGATGGTAAGTGACTACTGTCGTCCATGGACAACTGCAACAACAGGGGAATTACAGACGCGTTGCCGGCCTAAAATGACTGGTGCACGTTTCTTCGCCTTTACTTGCATAAAGATAGCATTGGCATTTCAGGCTACGTCCAGCTTAAGTTGCTAAAACTCGAGACCAAAATACAATCATCATCATTATTTATTATTACAGACTATCAAAAGTCTACTGCTGACCATAGGCCTGCCCCTTAGATTGCCTCATAGGGGCTATATTTGCCATAGCTGCCACGCTTGGCAGGTGGGTTGGCAACCGCAGTTTTTGGTGTGTCTGAAAATCGGACAGTAAAAGTGTTTTATAGGATAGTTGTACATTGTAGATGTCTATGGCTATGGGCCACAGCATCCACGTGCTATCAGGTGACATGTGTGCTCGTTTATCGCCCTTATTCTATAAAATAGCGACGTGTTTATAAAAATTACGAGATTTTTTAAAATTATTTCATCTTTTGTCGCTCAAAGGCTAAGTATAGCCATTCAGTCAGGAAACGCTGCTAGTGTTTATAGCACTATACCGCGGGGAGGAGGACTATATAGAGTACGTGAGGGTAATATGATCATCCGGTTAATATGGTCACTTTCTTATAACTCAAAAACTACAGCCTAATTTGCATAGATGACTTTGTGATACGATAGCTCTTCATCAGTCATTCGAATAATAAAGGGTCAAAAGGCCGCCGCTTTATCGACGCCATTTTGACAGGTTGATATTATAGTAAGTACGTGAGGGTAATATGGTCACCTTAAGCTTTATCGCCCTATAAAACCCAAATTAGGAGGAGAACAGAGACAAAAATACAAAGTCGTATACTATAACTAATACATTAAGAAAAAAAATAGCAAACAAGCTTTGGAAATAATTAGGAACACTTCGAAAAATCTACTTAAAAAAGCTATATATACTTATAACTATATACACCTTAATATGTAATTTTTAAGTTTTCAATTGACTTTTTTGTATGTTACCTCAGAACTTTTTTCTAGGTTTTTTTTATTTGAAGTTGAGCTGGTGCTTCTCATTTGGTCCCATATAAATTTGATCAGGATCTGACCAGTAGTTTTTGACTTATCCTTTATAACGCGTATTTAATTGACTTCGGTTGTACAAAATTTTTAATTTTATCACTTGTTACTTTTTGTTTTGTTTTTGTTATGTTAATAAATATTGATTATTTTAGAATATATTTATTGTTATATCGTTTTTATGCATATTTAATTTATCTATTAATTAGATGTTGACGTGTTTACCTATAATGCATATTACAACTGTATGTACGCGTCTTAGATTTGTAATCTAGGTCAAAACTTTGAATAGGTACATTAGGTATTTATATTTATGTAAAAGTGAATGAATAGGTAATGTTGTGTACATCTAAAAATTAAATCACGTAATAAATTATTTATATATAATTATTTATTCTTGTGTCTACCGATTGCACAACGGTGACCAGGAGACAACTAGGCTGTTTGAACACCTCAGTGAGGCCTCTGATGTGGCTCTAAATCGGTACCCTAATGCACAGTTGGTTTTTCTGGGGGACTTTAATGCCTGTCATCAGGACTGGCTGTTCCCATACCAGAAGACCGACCACGCTGGGAGAGAGGCGTGGAATTTTGCCTTGTCGCTGGGGCTCTCCCAGCTGGTGCAACAAGCGACTAGGGTACCTGATGTAGATGGGCACACAGCCAACTGCCTCGACCTTCTGCTGACGACCGATCCAGACAGGTACGATGTTCAGGTTACCTCACCCTTGGGAACTTCTGACCACTGTCTGGTGAAATCTGTGTCGTTATATTCCCCACCTAACTACGATTTCCATGGAGTGCGACGAATGTGGCGATACAAGTCAGCAGATTGGGATGAAATGCGGCATTTCTTTGCATCTTATCCTTGGCGGCAGGTCTGCTTCTCCTCTAGAGACCCATCGAGCTGCGCGGATGCCATAACCAATGTGATACGTCAAGCGATGGAGTATTTCATCCCCTTTGCTGACGTGCCCATTGGTGGTAAAGCTCGCCCTTGGTTTAACGCCGAGTGCGCTCGTGCTGAAAAGCACAAGCATATGGCGTACTTATCCTGGGTCGATGCTCGAGATCGTAAAGCTCCGGATGTTGGCCTTAAGAAGAGAGCCTTTAACCAAGCCGTCAAGTCGTGCAAAAAGGCATTACGCCAACCCAGTTTCGACCGCATTAAACGCATCGGCACAAAGCTCTCTGTCAAACCATCTGGCAGTAGAGCTTTTTGGTCTCTCGCCAAAGCGGTCGAGACAAACTTCTGTCGGTCTACACTGCCTCCGCTGGTAAAACCAGATGGCTCACTAGCGCATGCGCCTAAGGAGAAAGCGGACTTATTTGCTTCTCTTTTTGCTTGCAATTCGCGTCTGGACAGTAGCAACAGCGTGCCATCTCAATTACCTCACTGCGGTACCTCTATGACTGAGGTCCGTATCACCAACAAGGAGGTTCTTAATACCTTGCGAAGTCTAGACGTGAACAAAGCTAGTGGACCTGATGGTATACCAGCTATAGTTCTAAATGTCTGTGCACCTGAGTTGTCTCCTGTGTTGACACGCTTGTTCCGCCTCTCATTCAGGACTGGAATAGTGCCTAAATCTTGAAAGCTGGCCAATGTGCAGCCTGTGCCTAAAAAAGGTAGCCGTACAGACCCTGCCAACTATCGGCCAATTTCAATTACCTCCATACTCTGCAAGATTATGGAGCGTATATTGAACGCCCACCTTATGGCATACCTAGAGCAAAATGATCTCCTCAGTGATCGCCAGTACGGGTTTCGCCGAAATCGATCAACTGGGGACCTTCTAGCGTATGCCACTCACATATGGGGCGAAGCTCTCGAGAACTGTGGTGAAGCAATTGCTGTTTCCCTCGATTTTTCGAAGGCTTTTGACAGGGTTTGGCACGCTAGTCTATTGGGCAAGCTTTCAGCGTACGGCTTATCCCCTGGCCTAATTATCTGGGTGAAGGACTTTCTGAGTGAACGGTCTCTCCGGGTCGTCGTTGATGGCTGCTCATCCAATACTATGGCGACTAACGCCGGTGTTCCTCAGGGTTCCGTTTTCTCCGCAACTCTCTTCCTGCTGCATATAAATGATCTGCTCATTCCCGGTGTCTATGGGTATGCAGACGACAGCACAGTTGTGGAGAGATACCAACCAAGCGCCCGGGCCAGTCGGGATCAAATCCAGTCAGAAAGAGAGGTGGTATGGTTGCGCGTGTGAGTCTCACACTACAGGCAGTCTTCGAATGTGGCGATGCCAATCTCGTGAGATTTAACGCCTCCAAAACACAAGCTTGTCTTTTTACCGCTAAAAGGAGCCCGCTCACCTTGGCTCCTACTTTCCGGAATGTATCCTTGGAGTACACTGACCGCCTTCAGTTGTTAGGGATTGAATTTTCTCCGAACCTAAACTATGGGCGGTTCATTGAGTCCAGAGCCAAAGCAGCCGCAAGGAAACTTGGTGTCCTTGCAAGGGTGCGGCGGTACTTCACGCCGGGGCAGCTTCTTACCTTATATAAAGCGCAAGTCCGGTCGTGCATGGAGTACTGCTGTCACATATGGGCTGGTGCTGCAAAATGCCACCTGGCAGCATTGGACTCAGTGGAGAGACGTGCTAAGAGGCTCATTGGTGACCTTGATTTGGTTGAAACCAATCTTGTCAGCCTTGAGCATAGGCGCAGAGTAGCCAGTCTCTCGGTATTCTATAGGATGCATTTCGGTGAGTGTGCGCAGGAAATACAAGCCTTAATTCCTCCCTCTCCTTTCCACCGTCGGACAACCAGACGGTCGGCGGGTCTTCATCCCTTTGTTATCGATATCCCACGCATTAGAACCAAACGGTTTGCTTCGTCTTTTGTAATGCGTACAGCAAAGGAGTGGAATAATTTGCCGGCGTCTATCTTTCCATCCGAATACAATCTAGGCGTCTTCAAGGCTAGAGTGAATAGGCTTTTGTTACGATAAGACAGTGCGATTTACCATCTAAGGCTGCATCACCATTTACCACCAGGTGGGATTGTGGTCAAGCACTGGCTTATAATAAGTAAAAAAAAAAACTCAACCGTACAAAAACTACAGTCAATTTGAAGGTTCAAACCAAATTATACTTATATTCCCCGTTTCATAATTTAATCTTGATCCCGTTGAAGTTGAAGCTCTTTTTTAAGTAGGACATAGGAGGATATAGATAACTATAAACAAAAATGTTTAATAAATTATAAAAATGCACAAGAGAAAGCCAAGTGGTGCGAACAAAGTCATGCACCGAAATATCACGAAGGCAGGAGTCGTGAAGGGTGACTGTATGATCAAGTGTCATGTTACCGCACGGTGGTCGCCGGTCCTCATGCGACATGCTATAAAAATAATGTTGTATTTTGAGTCGTTTATTTATTTATTTATTTATTCACTGTTTGATTCTTAACGCTTGAAGCAGAATCTTAAAAATATTAGAATGGATTCTCAACTAGGTACAGCGGCATATAGACACGTATTACGGTTTACGATGGCCACATAATAACAAGATTTAGACAAAATCAAGAGTGAAAAATAAAGTCTTAAAAAATTTCCATCCATGTATTAAAACCTATAAAATCCACTGCTGAAGATACGCCTCCCCCAAAGGTTGGCTGATAGGGGGATGGATGTTGCTATAGTTGACACGCTTGGCGAGCGGCTTGTCAACAGCCGTATTTTTATTAATTTTTAATAATAATAATAAAATATTTATTCATTGACCAAAAGTAACAAAGCGAGTCGTTATCAGAAAGATGTAGCTGCCCGTCACCTGTTTCAATTTCCCTCGCTTTCCCTTTTGTTAAAAAACGTGCTATGAGCATAGTACGTGAAAAGGGTTTGGAGCACAGAGTACTTTTTATATACTGAAAGTTTGGAGTAAGTACATATATGATATGGAAAAATGGCTAAATCAAAAATTATAATACTATAGGAAATACTAAACCTCGACACAAGACAACACCAATTTTTTTTTGAGTTAAGGCAGTTGTTAGAATTTGCATCTTTTCCCCAAAAGCTACGGGAAATAGTATGAATAGTGCGTGACATAGACTTAGAATATGCCAGTATATTCTAATAATACAATAATAATAATAAATTTTTATTTCATTTCCAATTACACATGTTTACATACAGGAAACAAATATGATTACAATTAAATAAAGTAAAAATAAGTCTAACAAATGTAACATGCTATGATAAAATTAAAACTATGTGTAGCTTAATAATCAAGAATTTACAAAAGAAAAATAGAAAAGTCAAGTTTATAATATTAGCTACCTGCCTAAACTAGGTTGAGTACCTGTGTTTCAGACTAAGTGATGTCACAATGGGTTATGTTCTAAGTCTATGCTGCGTGACTTTTATAGCAAATCCTCTAAGTTGTGGAAGAGATCCATGACCAAACTGTATTTCAACATAATAACTAATTAGTGCAAACAGTATAATGTATACCTTTTTTTTATAAGATAAGGGTGACAAGCGAGCACACAGTCCACCTGATGGTAAGTGGTTACTGCGGCCCATAGACATCTACATCTAACCTCGTTTGCGAATCAAATGCAGATGCGTTATCACCTGTGAGGACTAAGATGGAATGCCTCGTTTCCAGTAAAAAGGGTCTCCGGTTCTCTACACTCACCATACGAAACACAGCAGTGTCAAGCTGCTATTTTACGCTGGTATTCTGTGAGCGCGTGGTCTTTCGCCGGTCGTGCCGACCCATTCGTGCTACAATTATACAACCAGTATATAATTAGTACAGCATGGATCTACCACGTTGAAAATACCTATGTAATTCATTAAAAACCAAAATGCAGATATAATGCCCTGAGAACTAAGATAGAATGTCTCTTTACCGGTAAATGGGTGTTCAGCTTTCGTCACTCACCCTACGAAACACAACATCATTATGTTGTTATTTTACGCTGGTGTTCTGTGTGAATGCGGTTGTTTCCCGGCCTAGCACATCCTTTCCCGGTGCAGCCACAATACAGCTAGAGATCACAGCCTTCTTCCATTTACTTATCACAATAAATATATCACCACCGTGTCAAATCAACAAATCAGGAGGTGGGCAGCTTCCTGAAACACATAACATAACATAAACACTCACGCCTGTCACCCAGAGGGGTAGGCAGAGACTATTCACTTCCATTTGATACGATCCTGATACACCTCTCTCGCTTCCTCCACATCCATATACCTACGCATACACGCTCGTCGGTTAAAGGTACTCTTAATTTGGCCCATTTTCAATATATCGCCAATTTGGTCGATAAACTTTCGCCTAGGGCGACCCTTCCCGACCCTGCCACGCACTAACACTCCAAATAATAAATTAAAAATCAAAATGCAGATGTAATGCCCTGAGAACTAAGATGTATAACTAGAATGTATCTTTACCCATAATCAGGTCTTCAGTTTTCGTTATTCACACTATATAAACATATATATGTTGCTGTATACGCTGGTGTTCTGTGTGGATGCGGTTCTTCCCCGGTCGAGTTATATTTTATTTTATAGGATAGGGTGACAAACGAGCACACAGTCCACCTGATGGTAAGTTACGAAATGCAGATGCGTTTTTAAACGCATCTGCATTTCGACTCACAATTGAACATAGATGTAGATGTAGATATGAGCCACAACAACCAATTACCATTAGGTGGACTGTGTGCTCGTTCATCGCCCTTATTCTATAAAAAAGGCAATATACGGGGAGACCTATGTTCATCTGTGGATTTTGATAACCTCTAAATGAAACAAATGTATAAATAAATATACAAAAATATTGCTTACAAAATGTCCCCGTACCAAGTTGACATATTAAAGCAACAGGGATAGTTTTATTTTTTTTTCTCCTGTCGTAACCGGGGCAATGATTAACACACTACACGGCGCAGGAATTCTGGGAAGAACGCACGCGACGTCGCCGCATGGTTCGGAGACGATCAAAACGCGCGTTTTATTAGCAGTACGCTTACTATATTTTGTTTAACGAGCGTTCGATGGGGTTGGCGTGCCTCAAAACGAAGCGTTCAATCGTTACTAATCAGAAATAATAAAAAAAACGATAAAAAAATTATATACTAATCAGAATTAAAAAAAATCGACTATTCTCTATCCGAAAAATAACTATTGGTACGGTTACAATATTTTGTACTAACGTGCATTGAAACGAAGCGTCTGATCGTTACGCTATCGCTTTGTATTTTTTTTAAATTAAAACTGAACTGACAAAGGAACTCACAGTCCACGGGATTGTAACGGCTTTCTTTTATAGAATAAGAGTGACAAAGAAGAACCACAAATAGCATGCTTGCACTGCTATATTGCAGTCAGGGTATAGAGAGTCAGTATAATTATTGCTGCGAGGCGTTCCATCTGTTTGCAGGTGTCCAAGGATTACAGTAGCCTCTCACAGAACACCAGCGTAAAAAAGCAGCTTAACACTGCTGTGTTTCGTATGATGAGTGTAGAGAACCGGAGACCCTTTTTACTGGAAACTAGGCATGCCATCTTAGTCCTCACGGGTGACAACACATCTGCATTTCGATTCTTTATTGACGATAGATGTAGATGTCTATGAGCCTCAGCAACCACTTACCACCACGTGGGCTGTGTTCGTTTGTCACCTTTATCCAATAAAAAAAATCGCTATCAAACAGTCAAACAGTATTTCAGCCACTAAAGTAAACGTTAAAATTTTTAACTATTTTACTTCAAATATTAAATGAAAAACTAGGGCACCATTTGCAATAAACACCTAGACCATGAAAAAGTTAAATCTGGCTCTGCCTCAGAACAACATGTGCTATTTTGAGATTATTAAAGACCCTGTCGATTCGAAACGCTCGTTCGTTTCGTTTTCGAGAGACGACTCACAAACCCCATTAAATTACTCCCAACGCGTTGTGTGGCGTTGAAGTTACGAAATAAATAATGTTGTTAAAATGTAGAGGTGTCCGGACATTAATTGTTGTGAAACTAATAACAATGAAACTAATTTGATTTAAAACATCGTGGTTTTTCGTTTATTATAGCACTAACTATTCTCCGCGACTTCGCCCGCGTGGAACTATGATTTATTATATTATATTAAGATTGTATTTTATGGGTTTTAATTTTTATGCGCGGTACCCTAATTCTTTTTTTTAATAAAAGTAGCCTAAGTTACTCCTTATAATATCAACTATCTAGTGCTAGCAGCTAGTGAAAGTCCCGTCAAAATCGGTCTAGCTGTTTCGGAGATTAGCCGGAACAAACAGACAGACAAAACTTTTAAAAATTGTATTTTTGTTATTAATACCGTATATACTTTCATATGCATTTAGTAAAAAGCTGTTATTTTAACATTACAAACAGACACTTCAATTTTATTTATTTGTATAGATGACCTTGTAGCTAATCTATACAAATAAACAAAATTGAAGTGTAAGTTTGTAATGTCAAAATAACGGCTTGTAACGAAACGCATATGAAAGTATATACGTTTTTTATAACAAAAAAAAAACAATTTTTAAAATGTTTGTCTGTGTATCTGTCTTTCTGTCTATTTGTTCCGGCTAATCTCCGAAGTGGCTGGGCCGATTTTGAGGAGACTTTCACTGGCAGATAGCTGATGTTATAAGGAGTAATTTAGGCTACTTTTATTTAAGAAAAAGATTTAGGGTTCCGCGCAAAAAAAATAAAAACCCTAAATTGAACGCGGGCGAAATCGCGGGGAACAGCTAGTATTTAAATACTCGTACGTGTGGTAGAGCCACGCTGCAGCTATGTTATGTTGATAGCACGAATAGGTTGACTTGAACGGAGAATGATAATGCTCTCCCGCTCTCACAGAATACCAGCATTACATAGTAGATTTATGCTAGCTAGCTTCATATGCTGAATGTAAGAATCCAGAACCTTTATACTGGAAACGTGGCATTACATCTTAGTCGTCAGGGATGATAATGTATTTTACTCGAAACGTGGTAGAGCCATGCTGCAGCTATATTAGTAGTATAGTTGTAGCACAAATGGGTCGGCTCGACCGGGGAAGGACCACGCTCTCACAGAATACCAGCGTAAAATGGAAGCTTAATACTGTTGTGTTTCGTATGGTGAGTGTAGAGAACCGGAGACCCTTTTTTACTTTTACTTTACACCTAAGGTTAGGCATGGTTTTGGAGCACATGCTTCTTCTCATTTCTAACAAGATTTTTGAGGAGGAAAGATTCCACATTTTAGCAGATACTACGTATTCAATTTTTTTTATTTCTGCCAAATATAGTACGTGAGGGTAACATGGTCATCCGGTTAATATAGTCACTTTCTTATAACTCAAAAACTACAGTCTAATTTGCATAGATGACTCTGTGATACAATAGCTCTTCATCAGTCAATTTTTTTTTAATAATAAACCATTTATTCTCTCTTCACAAATAGTACTTTTAGATTAACAATTTGCCATAATTAGTTTCAGCTTTGTGAGAGACTGGTGCCTGAAGTAGGTTTTTGTAAAAAATCCTGTGTTACAGGTCACCAGAGCCCCCAACCCACGGACAGAATTAGTGGCATAATTAAAACCAATAAAAGCTATTGATATAAAAAGAATGTATAAAATGTTGCAGAAATTATAAGTTGTTTAAGTTGGTGTGAAGTGTCAATAAGTGTGTGAGTGCAGATGTATGTACGAAGCGATTTTTGGCAGGGTAAATGTGTATATATGTGTATGTGTGTTGCGAGTATGGAGTTAAAGGCTATGAGTAGATATATCTTGAATTAAGGATTATTTAAGTACAGTCAAAAGGTGCTCTGTTTTTTCATAATCTAAATTTTTTAAATAGTTTTTTAATGTTATTTTACAGTTAAATTTGGTTTTAGGATATATATTAAGGATGCTATTTAATTTGTTGTATAGATTTTGCCCAAGAAAGCAAAAGAACTTATGTGAGAAAGATGTTTTAAATTGAAGTGTGTGACATACTCGTACCTTATCTTTCCGGCGCTTATCATTAAGTAGGTTCCCATCATACTGCAGCTGGGAGTGTGTTTTGAGCACAGTATGCAAAATGAAAGTTTGCCTAACAGTAAGAACATCCCATTCCTTATAAAGGTCTACAGTAGGGAATCGGAAGGGAAGACCAGCACTTACCTTAAGTATGGCGCGCTGTGCTCTCTCAACTTCGATTAGATGAGTTTTAGCAACACCCCCCCATGACGTGATGCAGTATTCAATTAGGGATTGGCATAATGCGTAGTAAACCATCTTAATAATCTTTCGGTCAGCAGATTGTCTTAGTATTTTGAAAATAAAGATCAATTTTCGGAGTCTGGTTATAAGGGTCTCTATGTGCGGTTTAAAGGAAAGATGTTGATCAATTATGACCCCAAGATATTTAATATTCTCTTCTCTTTCAAGAGTGGGACATGAGCACATGGTTTTGAGATCACAGGCATGGGCAGAAATAGTAAAAGAGTTCGGTGGGAGTAGATTACTCTTATGGGCGAAGGTTATATATTTAGTTTTAGACACGTTGAGTGTTAAAACATTATTCTGCAGCCAGCTCCTGACTTTATTGAAACCTGCTTGTGCGACATGAAACACTTCTTCCCAGCTATCTCCACTGAAGAACAAGGCGGTATCGTCAGCAAATGAAAAAGTTTTACCTTTATGAAGGGGAAGTTGGCAAAGGTCATTGATGTACACCAAGAAGAGTGTAGGACCGATTATGCTGCCTTGTGGAATACCAAATTTGACAGCTACCTCATCACTTAGTAAGTTTTCTATTCTGACCCGTTGTGTTCTACCAGTAAGATAGTCTTCCATTAGTTTAAGTGAAATACCTCTTATACCGAGTCTTTCTAATTTTTTTAATAGGTGGGGAATTGAGACAGTGTCGAACGCTTTCGCCAGGTCCAGAAACACCGTTAAACATTTCTTCTTGCCGTCCAAATTAACTACAATAGAATTTAATAGCTCCTGTACCGCGTCATTGGTGCATCGACCAGATCGAAAGCCATATTGTGCAGGAGAAATAAGTGTACTTTTCTCTAAGAATTTTATTAAACGCTGATTTATAAGACGTTCGAGGACCTTGGACAGAGCTGGTAAAATAGAGATAGGACGGTAGTTATTTACACAGTCTTTTTCACCAGCTTTGTAAATGGGTTTAATAAGTGCTGTTTTAAATGCCCTCGGAAAAACACCTTTCGATATTGCAAGATTGCATATGTGGGTGATCGATGAGGTGAGAAGGTTTGCATATCTTTTAATTATTTTACCGCTGATCAGATTAAACAACAAAGGGTCAAAAGTGCGCTGCTTTATCAATGCCATCTTGAGTTGACATTATTGTAAATATTTTAGTCAATTTTATTATTGTGTAGTGTGGTTAGTTTTCTTTAAAGATGATATTTCACAATGTTCCTAATTATTGCCAAAGCATGTTTGCTATGTTTTTCTTAATATATTAGTTATAGTATACGACTTTGTATTTTTGTCTCATTCCATCTTCTAGTTTTGGTTTTTAGGGCATCAAAGCTTAAGGTGACCATATTACACTCACGTACCTTAATAGCGGTGTGAGCACGTCGGAGTTTCGGTCTGAAGAATATAGAGCGCCAGTATAACAACAGGTTGTGAGGCATGCCATCTTAGTCCTTAAAGACGATCTTGGTCTTCAATAAATCGCAAAACTGTTTATAAAGTTTTTATTAAGTACAGTTTGCCAGTAGGTATTTTTTTTATAAAATTGAAGTAACAAACACCCTAACGTGGTAGAGCCATGATGCAGCTATATTAATAGTATCTCGATAATAGTGGCTCGACCAGGGAAGGACCACGGTCTCACAGAATACCAGCGTAAAATAGCAGCTTAATGCTGCTGTGTTTCGTATGGTGAGTGTAGAGAACCGGAGATCCTTTTTACTGGAAACGAGGCGTTCCATCTTAGTCCGCACGGGAGAAAACGCATCTGCATTTTGATTCGTAATCGAGCCATCAGGTGGACTGTGTGCTCGTTTGTCACTCTTATTCTATAAAAAAAAAACTAACAGATCACCTGATGGTAAGTAGCCACTGTAGTCCATGTACATTTGTTACCAAACAAAGAAGGTTACAGGTGCGTTATTACCCTGAGGACTAAGACTGAATGAATAACGGCATATAATTATACCGCTGGTTTAATATAATAATTATACAAGTGGTAAAATCAAAAATTTTGTACAACCGACTTCAATATAAATAAAATGAGAACATCATCAATGTCGTCAATTAAATACAATGCATTAAGGATAACAAAAACTATTGGTCAGACCTTGATCAAATTTATATGGGACCACATGTGAACACCAGTTTTCATATAAAAAGGAATCATCGAAACCGGTTCGCCCAGTAAAAAGTTATGAGGTAACACACGTAAAAAAAAAACATACAGTCGAATTGAGTACCGTCTCCTTATTGAAGTCGGTAGAAAAGAATCATTCCATAAAAAATACAGTCGAATTGAGAACGGAAATCGAAAACGAGTTGAAAAACGGAACAGACGTTAATATTTGTGCATAAACAGAAATTGTGGACTTTCATACACAGAATATGAGCGTGAAATAGCAGCATGATGAAGCTGTTGGATTCCGTATGTGGAGTGCTGTGAACTAGAGACCCACCCTTTTCTGCCGACTTCCAAAAAGGAGACTGTACTCAATTCGAGTGTATGTTTTTTTTTATGTGTGTTACCTCATAACTTTGTACTGGGCGAACCGATTTCGATGATTCTTTTTTTATATGTAAGCTGATAGTTCTCGTGTGGTCCCATATGAATTTCATCAAGGTCAGACCAATGCTTATTGAGTTATTCTTAAATAACCTATATTGAAGTCTCTTATATTGAAGTTGGCTGTACAAAATTTTTAATTTTAAATTATTACTGGTAAAGATGTTTCTCATTTTATTCCTCAGGAGAGACAAACATTTTGACAATTATTTGAGGATAGATATTTATATGTGCCACAGCACCCATTTACCATCAAGTGGACTGTGTGCTCATCTTCTATAGACAATAGTATATGTAGTATAGTATTTAGTGCCGTATAGAACTTCACCTACGCCTATTTGGACTTAACAAGGCTCTCAGGAATACCAGCGTAAAATAGCAGCGTGTTTCGTATGGTGAGTGTACAGAACCGAGACCCTTTTTACTGGAAACGAAGCATTCCATCTTAGTCCTCAAGCACCCCTGAGGACTAAGATGGAATGTCTTAAAATGCAGATTAAAATTGCAGAGCACATCTGCATTTTGATTCTTTGAGTGTAAATGTAGATGTCTATGGACCACAGCATCCACTTATCATCATATGGACTGTGTGCTCGTTTGTCATCGGTATTTCATAAAAAAATAAATGTGGTCAATTCTAACAGACGAATTATTATCACCAAAAAATCAGCTACGATACGAACTTATAAAAATTAAATGATTTTTTCGTGAGTCTGAAAATATGGAATATATCATTACTATCTCTACGAGTATATGTAAAAAATGTCTATAAATATAATAGAATTGATCAGATTTTATTTTTTTAGTTTTTTTTTTACTCATAATATGCCAGTGCTTGACTATAATCCATCCTCTTAGCATGTTTGAAGAAAAAAAGAATTCTAATTGGAAAGACACAACTAGACAAACAACGATGTTTAATAAAACTAATTTAACGGACTTTATCGCGTTTAACCTTTTATTACCCGACGTTCCATTCGAATTAAAAAGTTAAAATTGAACGCAATATAATTAAAAATTAAAAATTTTGTATAGCCGACTCCAATATAAGTTATTAAGAATAACTCCAAAAATATTGGTCTGACTTTAATCAAATTCATACGGGACCACACGAGAAGTACCAGCTTTCAAATAAAAAAGAATCATCGAAATCGGTTCACCCAGTAAAAAGTTATGAGGTAACACACATAAAACTGTGACTGTATGTTTTATACAGTCGAATTGAGTACCGTCTCTTTTTTGGAAGTGGGCAGAAAATCCTTAAAATTAGTTTCATTTAAAGTGTAGAAAGAAGGTACTCGCGTAAATTTAAGAAATCATAACAATGTTTTTTTTTAATTTTGATTAGAGCTTTCGGTTTTCTTTTAACCTTTAATATTGTTGTATTATATATTTTTAAAACGTAATCATATTTAAATAATAATCATAAAATTATATGATTGTTAATTGAACTGAACAGACAAAAATATGGTAGATATTATGGTTACTTCAACCCAATTCCACACAATCCGAGCTTTGAAAAGCGACATCGGAAATCATTGCGAGAGTGAGATAAACAGAAGAGGCTTCGTTGGAGGGCGGAGCTTCTTTCCAAACAGGCCCATAGGCCTCCGCCCTCTAACCAATTTATTATCGACTCCGACAGACAATTCGGTTTAAATATCACTTTTAGCTTAACTGACAGAGAACAGAAATGAGTTACTGCGGATTGTTACGTAGTTATAGTTAATAAACGATTAGGTTTACTTGACTTTACAATAATTTAAATCGTATAAATTATAGAAATAGTATTTTTTTAATAATAAAGCCGTGAACAAAATAATATTTATCTATTCATATAATTTTTGAATACATATTTTACACGCGGTAGAGTCACGCCACGCTGCTGCTATATTGTTTGTAGCATGAATGAGTCGTTTCGAGCGGGACGGAATCACCCTCTCCCAGAATACCAGCGTACAATAGCAGCTTAATGCTGTTGTGGTTCGTATGGTGATTGTAGAGAAGTGGAGACCTTTTTTACTGAAAACGAGGTCAATCCATCTAAGTCTTCATGGTGAAAACGCATCTGCAATTTGATTGAGGATAAAAATGTAAAAGTTTATTTGCCATTGCCATGTCAACTACTTTTCTTACGGACACACACTCTGATAAGGCGGACTGTATGCTCGTTTGTCACCCTAATTCTATAAAAAAAAATTAAGTGTCTGTTTGTAATATCCAAATAACTGTCTTTATTAAGCTGAGCTGACGATGTTATTTGCATGCCATTAAAACGTCTGTCTGTCTATCAGGACCAATCATTGGAATAACTGCGCTGTTTTTTTTTTGAGAAATCGATATTTTGATAAAATAAAACGAAGCCACGGCGGGTCGCTTGTCTGTCAAAATATTACAAAAGTAGTATAGAAAGAAGCTTGCTTTTGGTGAACTTTTTATTTTCTCCTCCAACAATATGTCGGCATATAATAATGTCTAACCGACCACACAGTTCATCCACCTATCCATCCTATCCATCCTATAAAAAACCATCAACCAACCATCCTATAAAAAAAAAACCTGGTAATATCTTATAGTACGGATGTTGTGTCCCGTGACACTTACATATTATATACTCAATTTAAAAAAATACGTATCTTCTAATGTATAAAAATTAGTTTTTGTTTGTTCGTAATTCATGCGCTGCCACACCGTTCATCAGATTGGCTATACTTAGCCTTTGAAATTGTTTATTTTACTTATTAAATAATTTCCACAAAATAAGTTCTATATTTCGATACTAATATTTCGGTGCTAACACAAATATAAAAAGGATTAAAGCGTCGATTTCAGAAGCTATTTATTTGGAAATTGTTTTATTTTCGTAATACTCAGGCTCAGGCTCAGGCTCAGGATGCTACTGAGTATTTCTTGATAGAAATACCCAATCACTGATTTCTGGCCCTACCCAAGATTCGAACGAAGAACCACATGATCGGTAGTCGTGTTTACAACCACGAGACGAACGAGGTGGTCATTTTTAATGTAGTTTTAAACTGAGTTATTATGAATGTGAACACTAACTCAGTTTTTACTATTTTACGCGGTAGAGCCATGCTGCAGCTATATTAATAGTATAGTTGTAGCATGAATGGGTCGGCACCACCGGGGAAAGACCACGCTCTCACAGAATACCAGCGTAAAATAGCAGCTTAACGCTGCTGTGTTTCGTATGGTGAGTGTAGAGAACCGGAGACCATTTTTACTGGAAACGAGGCATTCCATCTTAGTCCTCACGGGTGACAACGTATCTGCATTTTAATTCGCAAACGACGATAGATGTAGATATCTATGGGTCACAGCAACCACTTACCATCAGGTGGACTGTGTGCTCGCTTGTCACCCTATCTTATAAAAATACTTCAAGAAATGAACACGAAATATCAATAAATTGAAATAGTAATGTGTGTGTGTGTGTGGCACCGCCAGGCACCTACGGTTTCATTATTGTAAATTGCATATTGACTTGCATCATTATTTACATATAAATGGAAAAGTAATGCATTTCTCGTATAATTTAAATGGTAATGGTGTCGAAACCATTATGGTCCCAGCTTTGTGGTGCCCACAAGCGTAAAAGGTAGTAATGTACATAATTACTTATGTTTACGCGACTACTACACATGGAATAAAACTGATTTAATGATTTTATAGCGTATAATTTTAATTTTGGAATCATTTTTAATGATAAAATTAAACGCGATAAATTCGTATTTTTAACTCTTTCACTCTCCCGTGTACTAAGTATTATTAATGTCTTACTATGGTTTCTGAAAATTGGTCAGTGAAAGTGTTAAAAAAGAGTAGGTATTTACTTTATGACACAAGTATAATCTTCAGTGTAGAGCGAGTGTGTATTTATACGTGGTAAAGCCATGCTGCAGCTTAGTTGTAGCTCATGTGGTTATAGCGCGAATAGATTGGCTCGACAGGGAAAGGACCACGCTCTCACGTATTACCAGCGTAAAATAGCAGCTTAATGCTGCTGTATTTCGTAAAGTGAGTGTAGAGAACCGGAGGCCCTTAATGAAACGAGGCATTTAGTCCCCAGGGGTCATAACGCATCTGCATTTTAAATGTTAATCAAGGATAGATGTAGATGTCTATGGGCTACAGCCAGCATCCTCTTACCATCAGGTGCGCTGTATGCTCGTTTGTCACCCTTAATAAATAAAATAGAAATAATAAGAAGTCGATTAAGTCCTTAACTATAAAATTACCATTTTAAATTGAAAAATTTAACCAAGTTTTTATGAAAAAAATTCTACTGTCGATTTCATTTGTCATATGAAAGAAACGCATTGACAATAACGTGATCTTTAGGAGAGGGGAGGAGTCTATGAGTTTTCCGCCTCATCGAAGTGTCCAAAAAATTACTACAGTCATAGCTTTTTTAACCTTATTTTAAGACCATCCGTTGTGTAAGAAAATAAAATTAAAAAAAAATTAAAAATACTTTTAATAATGATTTTAAAGTAGCTTAATGTCATAAATTCATAAAGTTTTACATCTTTATGACAAGCACTTTACAGTCGGTTCTTCAAAATATTTAGTAATAGGATGGTAATTGGTAGGTACCAGGTACTTTGCACTCAATATCACGGCTGCAACATTTCACGTACTGAGTTGTCTCTTTATTATGGAGATTTAATAGAATCATAAAGGATTTAATTTTATATTTAGGATTTTTGCACAGAATTGTAATTTTTAGCTTAAATGAGGAAGAATGTCCATATAAATTTTTTGTACAAAGTGTGGACGTGAGGTGTTTTTTTTTTATAGGATAGGGTGACAAAAGAGCACACAGTCCACCTGATGGTAAGTGCTTACTGTGACCCATGGAAATCTACATTTATCTTCAATAAAGAATCAAAATTCAGATGCGTCGTCACCTATGAGGACTAGGATGGAATGCCTCTTTTCCATTAAAATGGGTCTCCGGTTCTCTACACTCTCCATACGAAACACAGCAGCATTAAGCAGCTATTTTACGCTGGTATTCTGTGAGAGCGTGGTCCTACCCCGGTCGAGCCGACCCTTTCGTGCTACAACTATACTACTAAATAGCTGCAACATGGCTCTACCATGTACAAGTGTCAATAAAAATAAGGTGAGTGATAAAAACACTAGACCCTTTTTCCTGGTAACGACACATTCCATTTTAATTCTCAGGCCCAGTCTCAACGGCGAATAGCCACCTGTGCAGAACTGGATTATGGTGTACGAGCGTAAGCACTAACAGTCCGATGCGGTGGTAATCCGACACGACCGGAGTGATCTCACGCAGAACGGAACGTCTTTACGTGCTTTCCTTAAACTTTTATTATGTAAGAATGTGTAAAAAAGACCGAAATTTTAAATATGGAAATAAAAACCTTTTTGAAGTTAGTTTTTACATTATTTTTAATAGCTTTTACAATTTTTAAATTACAATATAATCTCCACTTTAAAGTAATTACTTATTAAAAAGAACATCTTAATTTTTTGAAATGGATTTTAATAAAGTGGTATGTCATTGTGTATGTGACAAAAATGTTTCTATGGGGCGGGGCCCCCCAGTGGGTTTAGTTTTTTAGTTTAGGGTTATGTTTGCCACAATAGCCAAGTGAGTTGGAAACCGTAGTTTTTTATTATCATTCAACTGTTAGATTAGAAGATATTTTTTTTTAATAGAAGTAATTCATATTTTTATAATAAGTATTACAGCATTGAATGGTGTATTCTTTTTGGAGGAAGGCCTTGTAGCCAATGCCATAATAAATCGGTAGAGTAGAAGGAAAGAGTAACATATAAATCACTACCGTCATCTGTGGTATCTTTACCTTTCATGGGCATCTTTAGCTCACATACCTTAAACTAGTTTCAATTTAACATTTTTTTGTGTGTGGCAGTTGATGCAATTTTAGACATATTTGTAGATTTTATAATAAATTGTGGTATCCCAAAAACTTTTTCAAGCTAGCAATTTCCTTAATTGTCGAAATAACTGCTTTTTCATTGTATGTGGTCAATTATGTACCTACTCATAGTCATCGCATAAAGATCGGTGTTTCTTACAGAAAATTAAATTGCACGTAAATGGCTTATATTTAATAATAATAATAATAATTTATTTGATACAGACAACACAGATCCATTACAAAATTAAAATTATTATTATTTTTTCTTTTTACACTATACCTTAAATTTTAATTATAATTATTGGTTAATCAATGATATTATTACATTTTATTATTAAGATTTTAATAAATTTGACCACCTACTAAAAATTTCACTACATGCATAAATATTACAAATAATTTTGATAAGATTATTCTTAGATTATTCTTATTTAATAGTATATGATATACTGTTATTAGATGTATCGTAATGGTTCAATTCAATAAAAACCTATTATATTTCTTGAGTTATTGGAAAAGGTAATGTTGTTTGAGGTTAGGTAAAGTTACCTCACTTAGCACGAAATCAACTTTACCTATGACTAGTGTTTAGCACGCATAATTAATTTAATTTTGTGTGGGAACCGTTTTAAAATTTAGTTTTTATTCAGGACAGTAACTTTAAATACCCATCGACTTTTTTCGTTTATTAAATACATTGGTGTGAAAGAAATACATAAGTAACAAATTTGCCTGATTATCTATTTTATATATATTCCTCAATAAAATTGCCTGTCAAAAAAAGTCGTGTCACACAAAGAAATAGAAGTCGTTTGGGTGCGCGAAGTTACAAAAATTACTCTGAAGAGATGCTATTATCAGCTGTTGATTTAGTTAGAAACAAAAATACAACTTCTTACGAAACTGGGAAGCAGTTTGGCATATCGCGACTGACAATAGAAAAAAAGATATATCTAAAGAAGACAAATTTGTCAAGATTTTGGATGTCCACTGTCACAGTTGGACTTAAAACTGATGGCTTATGACTTCCTTATAAAACAAGACTTATATATTCAATAACCAAGTTCCCGGTGATTGGTGGTAAAGAAATTTTTACAGCGATGCGAAGATGCTTAAAATAGTTGTTTTAGTTTTTGAGAGTTTTTTTTTATACTGTTTAACGTATATATACGTTAAAATCTTCGTGTAATTATAATCAAAAATATTTTTGATTATAATTACACGAAGATTTTAATCGTTTACTATTTTAGGCAAAGTTTTAATTTTTAGAATAGTTTTTGTTACTGTGTTTACAATGGGTATTAAACTGTAATGCATAAAAAAGTTCCTACTGATTGGTTCCCCAATAATTATAAAAACAGTTAATGTTATATTATTTTTTGGAAATTATTGGGGCAACTTTACCTATGTATTGGTAGTGCTTACTTTAACAAAGATGGTAGCTACAAAAATAAATAAGGTGGGTCCGCTAAAAAGGGCCGGTTACAAATAAGGTCCATCTCTTCAAACTTATCGGAATTAATACTTAAACCAAAATGAATATCGCGCTGCCACTCCCCAGTAGCCAATTACAAAAGTGCACCGACGTGCATTGTTTTCGCGGTGGCCATTTTTTCAGTGGCTCTGGGTATAACTTCAGAGGCGGGCGACGTGACAATCTATAAAATATTCTGATTCAATTTTGCGTTGTTTTAGTAATAAAACCTGGTCGTTATGTAGTAATTCTGCAATAGTAATGTTAAAATACTTTCAGAAGGTGGATTGACGAGGTAAGTTACCAAAATTATTGCTTTTTTATCACGATTTTGTTTTCTCAGGACATATCTAAGTGCTTAACAATGTCCACTTTTTGTCTCAAAATAAGGGCCGGACCTTATTAGGGGCAAGAAGCTTCAAAATAGGCGTGATCAGTTACTTAAATGAATTATATAAGTGTAAATAAGCAGTTGGCCTGGCAAGTGGCACTTTTGTGCGGTGATAACGACAGATCACCACGCTAGGCCATAGCTATCGCACAAAAATGCCACATGTCTAGACACCTTTCCTTCCTTGCACTTCAACTAATATTGAAAAAAATAATCCGGATGCTTTCGAGTTTTATACTTAGCAACACATTTACGCATTCGTTTTTACATAGTTTTATAAGATTTTATTTACGCAAATCAACAGTAGCTTTGACATAAGTATTGTTGATACATAATATAAATAGGTATATTGTTTCCAGTAAAGACAAAAATGGAACCTTCGCAAAAGAGAAAACGATTCTCAGGATGGTCTCTAACTGATCTTCAGGATGCTCTAGATGATATGAAAAAACAGCCAAATGTCTAAGCGTTCAGCAGCTTTAAAATACCATATACTACGGCGAACGTTGAAAAATCACATAAAATCTGAAAGCGTGGTAAAGAGGATGAGAAGGATATGATAATGAAATAACAGTGGTAGAGCCACGCGGCAGCTTTTGTTGTCGCACGGATGGGCCGGGTCGAACCGGGGTGGTACCACGACCTCACAGAAAACCAGCGTGAAGTAGAGGTTCACCTCTGCGTTTCGCTTGGTGAGTGCAGGTGGCCAGAGGCTCTTTTTACTGGAAATGAGGCATTCCATCTTAGTCCTCACGGGTGACAACGCATCTACATTTTGAATTGTAATAGATGATAGATGTAGACGTCTATGGGCCGCAGCAACCACTTACCATCAGGTGGACTGTGTGCTCGTTTGTCACCCTTATTCTATAAAAAAAGGTGTTTTTAACGACACACAGGTAAAGGAATTGGTAGAGAGAATTAAGAAGTTTTCAAATATTACCTTTGCCTGATACCTTGTCGTGAAGCGACAATTAATTAAAAAAAAATAGAACCTAACCTAAGAACAACAAAACAACAAAAGTAGAACAAGAAAATAATATATTTCAATTTTTAAAAAGGTATTTACAATTTTATAAAAAAATGAAATATGATGATGATGATGGATGAAGTGAGATTACAATTAGATTAAAAAAATAAAGATAGGAGAATAGGAGAATATAGTGTTGTAGTGGAGCCTAAAGGTCGAAGTGACACACGCTGCGCTTGGAGTAGTAGTAGGCACACGCCGAGCTTGAAGTTTCCTGGCGGCGACGGCACGCAGCGTCTGGTCTGGGCACACTCAGCGTCCGGAGCCGGCGCACGTAGCGCCTGGAGTAGGTGCGCTCAGCGCCTGGAGCAAGCATTCGTAGCGCCCAAAGGTAGCGCGGGCAGTAGGTGCACTCAGCGCCTGGAACAAGCAGTCGTAGCGCCCGGAGTAGTGTAGCCCCGCGCTTGAAGTAGACTACGCCGACGACTTCAAATGTAGATGGAGGCTTGCAGGATCCCGGGGCAATGCGGCCCCGGGATAAGGCCTTTAGTAGATGCTTCTCGTTTGAGAACTGAAGCGAGACTCCTGTATTCTCCGATCGTTCGGCTTTTATACCTTTTTAGAGAGAACGAGAAATTATTTAAATTAAAAGGAAATTTATTGTAAATGACCTAGAGCAAAAGAGTATTTATGTGAAATATCGAAATAAGAACATCAGACCAGTGACGAATTTGAATAAAAGTTACCATAACAACCATATAAATAATGGTTGTCAAAAATATGAATTTTTGGTTTTAGGTATATAATTGAAAAACAGTTACATTTAAGTAAGAAATGAGATATTATTCATATAGGAAAAACTATAGCGCGGCAGCGCGCATGAAACCTGAAATTGCAGAATTACGAAGAACTCAATAAAAGATAGAAAAAGGTAAGACTCCATAGACAGCGATTTAAACGGTGCTGATGGCGTGAAAATACGAAGTGAAAATGATTTGTTATTGTGTAAAAACGTTACAGGATCCTATGGAAATAAAGGTGATGCAAAATATAAATGCAGAAAATCAAAAACAGAATGGAAAAATGGTGTAAAATGATATGTAAGTAGCATAACTGATAGCGTGAAAAGTGATGCAAAATATCAAAACAGAATGAAAAAATAGTGTAAAATGATATGTAAGTAGCATAACACTACATTTTCCCCCCGACCCTGGAAAATTTTTGACTCAGCAAAAATTTTGACATGTACATTCTAAAATAAACCATAAAAACACAGCTTTGCAGAAACAGAAATCAACAGGCAAAATCAGATATACTATCTCTTACATTCATCATCTGCATTCAGGTAAGGGTGGAGTTCACATTCAATGACTACCACTCTAAAAGTGTGTTTTCGAAAAGACATTCAGGCTTATTTAAGGAATAGTCAACCGCTCCTGCGTGGAAAAAAAATAAATTAGTCGAAGAAACACCACTGTGTTTTCGAAAGGACATTCAAGCTTATTTAAGGAGTTGTCAACCGCTCCTGCGTGGAGAAAAAATTAAGGGAGTAGTCAGTCGCTCCCAAGTGAAGATAAAGATAAAGAACTTAATCTTAAGCAAGCATTAGTCGCTATGACGTTGAAGAACACTGGAACACCAAACAAACAAACAAATTAAAAGAAATAAAAATAATAAGGTGAAAATGATGGTCATATTTATACATATATACAAATTAACAGTTAAAAAATGTTTAGAAAAGTTATGAATCGTCTCATTTCAGCTTTCAAAAACAATTTTATAAAAAAATGAATGATGAATAATGAGTTAAGAACGAAAGAGAAAGCAATTAAATCAAAAGGGAATGGACAAGGTGCAGTAAAGGTGAAGAAAAGAAAAAAAAAATTAATTTAAGCAAGCTTTAGTCGAAGAGACCGAAGCCCATATCTTCATAGTCAGACTAGATTCTTCCTTCTTGGTCTCTTTCTCTTCCTTCTTCTCCTCAGCTGCCGGCGCTGCAGCAGCGGCGACCGCGGCCACGGGCGCTTCTCCACCGACGGGCATGGACGACAACTTCTCACGACCCTGCGCGATCAGTTCTTCAACATTCTTGCCATTGAGTTCCGAGATGACCTTCTTCAGTTTCTCGGAGTTTGCCTCAATACCCACAGAGCTGAGGATCTTCTCAACGTCAGCAGCGCCTGGCCTGCAGGATCCCGGTGGCTTGCAGGATCCCGGCCGGCCTACAGGATGCGCCTGGCCTGCAGGATCCCAGCGCCTGGCTTGCAGGATGCGCCGACGACTTCAAATGTAGATGGAGGCTTGCAGGATCCCGGGGCAATGCGGCCCCGGGATAAGGCCTTTAGTAGATGCTTCTCGTTTGAGAACTGAAGCGAGACTCCTGTATTCTCCGATTGTTCGGCTTTTATACCTTTTTAGAGAGAACGAGAAATTATTTAAATTAAAAGGAAATTTATTGTAAATGACCTAGAGCAAAAGAGTATTTATGTGAAATATCGAAATAAGAACATCAGACCAGTGACGAATTTGAATAAAAGTTACCATAACAACCATATAAATAATGGTTGTCAAAAATATGAATTTTTGGTTTTAGGTATATAATTGAAAAACAGTTACATTTAAGTATGAAATGAGATATTATTCATATAGTAAAAACTATAGCGCGGCAGCGCGCACGAAACCTGAAATTGCAGAGTTACGAAGAACTCAATAAAAGATAGAAAAAGGTAAGACTCCATTGACAGCGATTTAAACGGTGCTGATGGCGTGAAAATACGAAGTGAAAATGATTTGTTATTGTGTAAAAACGTTACAGGATCCTATGGAAATAAAGGTGATGCAAAATATAAATGCAGAAAATCAAAAACAGAATGGAAAAATGGTGTAAAATGATATGTAAGTAGCATAACTGATAGCGTGAAAAGTGATGCAAAATATCAAAACAGAATGGAAAAATAGTGTAAAATGATATGTAAGTAGCATAATACTACAACCTTTAACACCAAAGTAAAACGTAAACAAATTTACTTATTTTGTGGAAAAAACAACATAAAAAAAACTTTTAGTGACAAAAAATCTACTATGATTACAAAAGTCTAATACCTAATAAGGTCCAAGTACTAAGATTGAAAAAATGACTGATAATTAACATTTTGTGATATTCTTTACTAGAGTTAATAAAAATCTGCCTACAACTACAATTTGTTTCATTTATAACTATAAAATAAATTAGTTATAACATATATTCATTTCCTAATACTTTATAAGGGCCATGACACTAATTCATATGAATTTCCTTTTCATTATGCGAAAGCCACGAATTTAATAGTAGTTTAAAGCCATTGCTTTATAAAGGTGTGATTTTTCTGGTATATAACGCCTAAAATCTTGCAGTTCAATTATGGACCTTATTTAGAGCCCTAGTGCCGTATAGGGACCATAGACAAGCTTTTAAAAAACTTATTTTGTAAGTACCTCGACCTCGGTACCTTGTTTATGTATAATATTTTCTCTTCAAATATAAACAGTTTAATTGATCATGATGTTTTACAAATTAAAAGACTTCCCAAAATTGATTTATAAGGATTTCCAAAAACCCGGCCCTTATTAGATGCAATTACCTTACATCGCTTTTTTAGCGCCAGGACTATTGGTAACTTTATGTTGAGTTCACTCTGGGACACACATTCAATGCAAACTGTAGGTTAGGTAAAGTTTCCAAAAATGTGTCAATTTTACCTCGCTCATACTCTTGGTTATTATAGCGATTCTGTGTGAGATTTTCAATGTTCCAACTAAAAAGACACACATTTTTTACAAAATAAATCAATGAAAACGTAAACAACTAGCCCCATGTTACAGTAAATTGCATAAAAGTAAAAAATATGGTAATGTTGCCACAGTTGACGGTACGTTTAGAGATCTGCCACCGCGATGCCCAGCACGGTGAGCGACCAACGTAGAGGCTACCTAGCGTAGTAAACTACACTCATTTGCAAAAAAAATGAGCAGTTTTAATTTTCCTGCCTGAAAAATATACAATATGAAATAATATAAAGTTTTAATAATTTAAATTATATATGACACTGGCCGGTTATTAAAGTGTCGTGGTGTTTAAATAAGTGTGTTCCAAATTCAATTTTTGCTTGAGGATAATTTATTAAAGAAACTAGATTTTGTGGCGCGTACTCCCGAAAGTTAATATCGACTCGAAATAACCTTTCGCTAATTTTTATTGAATTCTCATTTCCTACACATTTTAAAGTATTGTTATTGGTGTATTGCGGTCGTGAAAATGGTATTTAAAATGATAAAAGCTAGCAAAATTATTGCGCTGCTTGAGGACGGTTGCAGCCAACGCTCTGTGAATCAGAGGCTAATGTGTCGTTCAACAGTCCAAAACACCTAAAAGCGCTATCAAGAGACCAGTACCGAACCACGGGATGATCGTTTTCTGGTGAGTTTGTGACGGCGCTATAGTCGCACCACAAGCGAAACGAACCGAAGCCTTAATCACGTCGGAGTCACCACTTCGTCCGCGGAAGAACCAAAAGTTTTACGTTACGGCCAAAACGCTCTCACAGAATACCAGCGTCAAATAGCAGCTTAATCCTGATGTGTTTCGAATGGTGAGTGTAAAGAACTGGAGACCCTTTTTACTGGAAATGAGACATTCCATCGTAGTGCTCAGGGGTAACAATGCATCTGCATTTTGATTCTTATTTGAGGATAAATGTAGATGTGTATGGGCCACAGCATTCACTTACTTGCCCGGAGTAGAACCACGTTTTCACAGAATACCAGTGCAAAATAGCAGCTTTATGCTGCTGTGTTTTGAATGGTGAGTGTCAAGATCCGGAGACCTTTTTTAATTGAATCAAGGTATTCCATCTTTGTCCTCAGGGGTGACAACGCATCTGTATTTTGATTCTTATTTGAGGATAAATGTAGATGTGTATGGGCCACAGCATTCACTTACTTGCCCGGAGTAGAACCACGTTTTCACAGAATACCAGTGCAAAATAGCAGCTTTATGCTGCTGTGTTTTGAATGGTGAGTGTCAAGATCCGGAGACCTTTTTTAATTGAATCAAGGTATTCCATCTTTGTCCTCAGGGGTGACAACGCATCTGTATTTTGATTCTTATTTGAGGATAAATGTAGATGTGTATGGGCCACAGCATTCACTTACTTGCCCGGAGTAGAACCACGTTTTCACAGAATACCAGTGCAAAATAGCAGCTTTATGCTGCTGTGTTTTGAATGGTGAGTGTCAAGATCCGGAGACCTTTTTTAATTGAATCAAGGTATTCCATCTTTGTCCTCAGGGGTGACAACGCATCTGTATTTTGATTCTTATTTGAGGATAAATGTAGATGTGTATGGGCCACAGCATGCACTTATCATCAGATGGACTGTGTGCTCGTTTATCAACATTATATACTATAAAAAAGAGTCAAGCGTTAAAAAATTGCAAATCTTCGTATGTGGACCTCAAGAACAACGTCGAAGAAGTAAGAGGTGTGCAAATTAGTCTATGAACAGTCAAGAAGAGACTTCTCGCTGCCAACATACGCAGTCATCGCATAACCCGCCTTAAGTTACTTCGTGAGCACCGAGTTGTCAAGGTTAACTTTGCTCGAAATTTTGTGTCATGGACTCAAAGACTGGGATAGAATATTGTTCTCCGATGAAACCAGGATATATCTGTACGGTGAAGACCAACGTCAGCGAATGCTACGAAAACGAGGAGAACGCTTTGCAGAGGCATGTTTTAAAGAACCCACACCTTATGGGGGGGAGGGGGGGTTTGGATCTATTATGTGACACTTTAAAATAATAGTACTATGTACAAGGCCAGAAAAAACTAAATTAAAAACTAATCCCATTTCTTTTATCAACCTTCACATTTGGCGGGAAATTGATTATTGTCCAAAATTGATAAACTCAAACTTCATGCGGTTATTAACTATTTCTGCTTGAAATTTTTTCTACAAAAAGAATTTTTGAAGAACTGCACTCTGCTTTGTCTGACAATGCTGCGTCTTATTCTACAGTGGCATAAAGGTGCTCTGAATTTAAACAACACTCACTCTGCAATGTGTGTTGCAATGGCAACACCCACTCTGAGCATCCAAAATGAACGCTAGCTACGCAAGAAAACGTTAAAGAATCAAAGAAATTGTTGAGGTAGATCCACGTGTAAATCCGTTAGTGTGTGAGGGCAATGAGGGCTAATAATCTTCCACTCACCAGATGTCGCTAGTTGTGACTGAGGTAAAGTTTATTGTTACACAATGTCAGTTAATTGAGAAATTCGATTTAAATAATAGTTTATCATTATCTAAAGTATTATATTAATACACAACACAATGCGTCAGTAATTTTAATTTTAATTTTTTTGCACTTATAACTCTTTTTTTAAAAAATCGGCTTTTAGTTAAATTTATAGTTTGGTTTATTCATTTCTAATGTAATTAATATAAAATATAACTAATAATGCAGAAAGAAACCTTAAAGATTACATTTTCCTAAGAAATTATCGTTCCAGCTATGAAATCTATCAAATATTTTACCTCACTGTAAGGTGGCGCCGCCCTGGTGGCAGAAAAAGTCGTGGATGCCTTCATTTATTTTAACTCATACTTTATAATTGAAAAAGGTGGCCGTGCGCTGGGTTCCTCGAATGTTTAACAAACGGCCAAAAGAAAGCAAGAGTTGATATTTCAAAGATGCCGATTAAAGCTTGATAGCCGACGACAATGAGCCGAAGTCTTAATAGCGTGGTTCATCGTCTGCAGCGTTAGTCGTAGAGCAGAGGAACTCGTGGTTACTTAATATTTTCTCGAATCAATAGATCTGCGAGATTAAGCTGCACTCGTCGCGGTTATTCCATGAATTGGTGACCGTTTTCATAACATACCGAGATTGAGAGAATAGAGAGTGCATATGTATTCTCAAATACTTGGTGCACCTTAATATCTCCTACGTATTTGGCTAGTCTCTGTTAAGATCATTATGTTTTTTAAATTCATCATTCATCATTATAGCCTTTCATAAGTCCACTGCTGAACACTTACACTTCACCTACCGGTACGTGGCTGCCACTCGAGAACCTTTCTTCATCGGTTGTCGGTTCTTCGAGCTATATGGCCGGCCCACTGCCACTTCAGCTTACTAATCCGTTGGGCTATGTCGGTTACTCTGGTTCTACTGCAGATATCCTCATTTCTAAGTTTATCACGCAGAGAAACCCCGATCATAGCCCTATCCATAGCTCGCTAAGCGACCTTGAGCTTCCTCATACGGCCAGCGGTGAAGGACCACGTCTCAGATCCGTAGGTCATCACTGGCAACACGCACTGGTTGTACAATTTCGTTTTAAGGTTTTGAGGTGCTGACGAGAAGATGGGTCGTAGTTTCCCGAACGCTGCCCAACCGAGTTGAATCCGTCGATTGACCTCTCGGTCGAAGTTGGACTTACCTAGTCGGACTATTGGTCCCAGGTAAACATACTCGTCAACAACTTCGAGCTTAGTGCTCCCAACAACTACCGGCATAGGTGTGACATGAACATTAAACATGATCTTTGTTTTGTCCATGTTCATATTAAGACCTATCCGTTGGGAGCCACTATTGAGGTCATTGAGCATTTTGCTTAGGTCCTCCAGCGATTCTGCCATTAGTACTATATCGTCATATGATGTACTCGCCATTGATGTTTATACCGTATCCATAGTCCAGTAGCTTAAAAACATCTTCCAATGCAGCGGTGAAGTTTCGGGGATATAAAGTTACCATGTCTTACACCTCTCTGCAGTTGAATAGGTTTCGTAGTCTGATTCTGTACTCGGATAGCCATCGTTGCCCTACTGTACAAGCACTTCAACACTTCGATATACCGACAGTCAACTTGGCACCGCTGAAGGGACTGCAGCACCGCCCAAATTTCGACGGAATCGAAGGCTTTCTCATAGTCCACATACGCCAGACATAGTGGCAAATTGTACTCTTAGGACTTCTGTACATTTTGCCGTAGGGTATGTATGTGGTCTATGGTGCTAAAGCCCTTTCGGAAACCGGCTTTTTCGGGAGGCTGGAAGTCGTCAAGTCTGCGCGCGAGACGATTCGTAATGACTCTCGAAAACAGCACGTAGACGCGGCTCAGAAGGGAAATCGGTCTGTAGTTCTTCAAGAGAGCGTTGTCACCTTTCTTGAAGAACAAGACCACCGCACTTCTGCTCCACGCCTCCGGTATAATGCCACCATGGAGGACGGAATTAAAGAGCTTCTGAAGGACTTCAAGTAACGGTTTTTCACCCGCTTTCAGAAACTCCGCTGTCCGGGATATCATCGGAATAATGTCGGATGAGATTCGCTCTTGGATCGTTACTCACACTTGCGTGTGCCTCCAACGATGATGTGTACAGCTGCCCATAGAACCTCTCAATCTCACTCAAAATCCCAGGTGCCCCGAAAACGACGCTGCAACACTCGGTCTTCAGCTTTGACAGTTGGCTCTTTCTGGCAGACAGATCTCTGGCAAAGACTTTGGAGCCTTGGTTCCACTCGATCGGTTCTTCAATACAAGCCGTATTGAAGTTGCGTAAGTCCCGCCGCAAGCATTTGGAGATCTGTCTGCTCAGTTGCCTGTATGCTGTCAAATCTGTTGAAGAATTTAGCTTCATCTCCCGTCCAACAGCCATGAGATTAAGAGTGTGATCGGAGAGTTTTTGTGTTCTTCTGCGGCGGGTCTTGCAGAACTTAGCTCCGACCGCATGGACAGTTTCCACGAGCTTGTCATTCATATCGTCCACTTCATTGCAGTCTTCTAGGCACTGAAAACGGTTTTGTAACTCGAGCTGAAAAATTTCGGGACTTTGGAACAGAGCACGAGGGGACGGAGCGTTGACTTCATTAGACGAGACCTCTCCAACTTAACGTTTAGGTTCAGTGTGCCTCTGACCATTCGTAATCGCTACCAGTTTTCACCCTCGCGATCACGGAGACATCACTGAACTGTTGTCGTCTGGTCGTCATAATGAAGTCAATATCATTTTTTGTCGAACCGTCAGGGCTCGACCAGGTCCACTTCCTGTGGGGCCGCTTCTGGAAGAAAGAGTTCACCATTCATCATCTGAAAGAGTTCAGTTTTTAAATTAATGCAGCTAAAATGATAATAAGTTAATTATTACTTAATATTTTTCAGGGACAGATGAAATAGAGAGTAACCTCATAAATATAGCCTATAAACAGAACAATCTTATTTAACTGATTTCTACAAATTCCCTTACTTAAATTACCTATTAAGTTTACATTCATATTTAAGTCGAATGTTAAAATAAACTTCTATAATGTATTTAATTATTAATTATTAAATGTTCGTAATTATTAAAAGTAATACTTAAAATATGAAAAATAAAGTAGCCATTATGTACTCCGTAACCCCGTTTTTTATTTCAACTGCAAAAGATTTTATAAAATATAAATAGGTATTTACTTAATTAAGTATCTACCTATTTATATTTGATTAACATTATGTTAAAAAGATTCCGAGGAAACAGTCTTTGGCAGTAATTTTTTTTTAAAGGTGCTGCTACTTGGGGAATTTTTTTAAGTTTATTCGGTTTACTCACGTCTTCAGAGATTATTGCGATTTTGTACATTTTGGATTAAAATCCAACAAAACGCAGGTAGTTGCTGCTTATTCTCGGGAACATGTTATATGAATATTTTTTAATTATGTTAGATTATCATGTCAAAAATTAAGTTAATTTTGAAGTTAATCAGTTTTGTGGACTACACTATTTTTTAATATTTCTACCGCTTTCTTAACAATCATTTTTCGATATTCCTTGTAACTAAAATGTACATCACTTGCTAACGCAAACAATGACAAATCATTTGTCACGTGTTCACATTCGGGCTCTCAGGTCGTCGAATACGCCAGTATATTCTAAGTCTATTCTAAGTTACTTGTGAAATGTTACCACAATTCCCTTCCAGTAACGAATTTTACGTTATCATTGTAATTTAAAAAAATATTATATTACTAACAAGAAACATATTATCTGAACTACACAATGGTCAACTGGTCAGTGAAAGTGTTAAAAAAGAGTAGGTATTTACTTTATGACACAAGTATAATCTTCAGTGTAGAGCGAGTGTGTATTTATACGTGGTAAAGCCATGCTGCAGCTTAGTTGTAGCTCATGTGGTTATAGCGCGAATAGATTGGCTCGACAGGGAAAGGACCACGCTCTCACGTATTACCAGCGTAAAATAGCAGCTTAATGCTGCTGTATTTCGTAAAGTGAGTGTAGAGAACCGGAGGCCCTTAATGAAACGAGGCATTTAGTCCCCAGGGGTCATAACGCATCTGCATTTTAAATGTTAATCAAGGATAGATGTAGATGTCTATGGGCTACAGCATCCTCTTACCATCAGGTGCACTGTATGCTCGTTTGTCACCCTTAATAAATAAAATAGAAATAATAAGAAGTCGATTAAGTCCTTAACTATGAAATTACCATTTTAAATTGAAAAATTTAACCAAGTTTTTATGAAAAAAATTCTACTGTCGATTTCATTTGTCATATGAAAGAAACGCATTGACAATAACGTGATCTTTTGGAGAGGGGAGGAGTCTATGTGTTTTCCGCCTCATCGAAGTGTCCAAAAAATTACTACAGTCATAGCTTTTTTAACCTTATTTTAAGACCATCCGTTGTGTAAGAAAATAAAATTAAAAAAAAAGTTAAAAATACTTTTAATAATGATTTTAAAGTAGCTTAATGTCATAAATTCATAAAGTTTTACATCTTTATGACAAGCACTTTACAGTCGGTTCTTCAAAATATTTAGTAATAGGATGGTAATTGGTAGGATGGTAGGTACCAGGTACTTTGCACTCAATATCACGGCTGCAACATTTCACGTACTGAGTTGTCTCTTTATTATGGAGATTTAATAGAATCATAAAGGATTTAATTTTATATTTAGGATTTTTGCATAGAATTGTAATTTTTTCTTTAAATGAGGAAGAAAGTCCACATTTTTTTTGTACAATGTTGACGAGCGGTGTCAATAAAAAGAAGGTGAGTGATGAAAACACTAGACCCTTTTTCCTGGTAACGACACATTCCATTTTAATTCTCAGGCCCAGTCGCAACGGAGAATAGCCACCTGCGCAGAACTGGATTATGGTGTACGAGCGTAAGCACAAACATAGTCCGATGCGGTGGTAATCCGACACGACCGGAGCACAGTAAATATATATTCATATTTATACTGTGACCGGAGTGATCTCACGCAAAACGGAACGTCTTTACGTGCTTTCCTTAAACTTTTATTATGTAAGAACAAGTATAAAAAGGCCAGCGTGGGCTTAGCCCACTCCACACATGTTATCTTTAAAATCAGTACAAATACTAAAAGTAAATAAGATATTATATGCGTTTCGGCCTAGTCTCGTCTTAGCGAGCGATCCAGGCAGCCAGCTTCACTTGTCAATTATGTTTAGATGTGTAAAAAAAAACTGAAATTTTAAATATGGAAAGAAAAACCTTTTTGAAGTTAGTTTTTACATTATTTTTTCCTCTTTAAAATAATTACTTATTAAAAAGAATTTCTTAATTTTTTGAAATGGATTTTAATATGGTAATAATATAAAATGGTCATTGTGTATGTGACAAAATGTTTCTATGGGGAGGGGGGAGTGGGTTTAGATAATGTTTGCCACAATTGCCAAGTGAGTTGGAAACCGTAGTTTTTTTATTATCATTCAACTGTTAGATTAGAAGATATTTTTTTTTAATAGAAGTAATTAATAATTTTATAATAAGTATTACAGCATTGAATGGTGTATTCTTTTTTGATGAAGGCCTTGTAGCCAATGCCACAATAAATCGGTGGAGTAGAAGGAAGGAGTAACATATAAATCACTACCGTCATCTGTGGTATCTTTACCTTCCATGGGCATCTTTAGCTCACTTGCCTTAAACTAGTTTCAATTTAACATTTTTTTGTGTGTGGCAGTTGATGCAATTTTAGACATATTTGTAGATTTTATAATAAATTGTGGTATCCCAAAAACTTTTTCAAGCTAGTAATTTCGTTAATTGTCGAAATAACAGCTTTTTCATTCTATGTGGTCAATTATGTACCTACTCATAATCATCGCATAAAGATCGGTGTTTCTTACAGAAAATTAAATTGCACGTAAGTGGCTTATATTTAATAGTATATGATATACCTACTGTTATTAGATGTATCGTAATGGTTCAATTCAATAAAAACCTATTATATTTCTTGAGTTATTGGAAAAGGTAATGTTGTTTGAGGTTAGGTAAAGTTACCTCACTTAGCACGAAGTCAACTTTACCTATGACTAGTGTTTAGCACGCATAATTAATTTAATTTTGTGTGGGAACCGTTTTAAAATTTAGTTTTTATTCAGGACAGTAACTTTAAATACCCATCGACTTTTTTCGTTTATTAAATATATTGGTGTGAAAGAAATACATAAGTAACAAATTTGCCTGTTTATCTATTTTATATATATTCCTCAATAAAATGCCAGTCAAAAAAGTCGTGTCCATAGAGATAATATAGATAGAGTGGAGAAGCCATATGCTGAAAGAGAAAGAAGATGAGAGTTGCTGTCTGTCCTTCTCTAACAAGAACAGAACGCATGCGCGGTATTATTTTGTCATGTTAAGTTACCTTGACAACATGCGTCGTTAGAGTGAGACAGATAGCAATCTTGATCTTCTCTCTCTTTCTAACGAGAAGTCCCATTTGCGGCTGGCTTCCCTACTCTATCTATATTATCTCTATGGTCGTGTCACACAAAGAAATAGAAGTCGTTTAGGTGCGCGAAGTTACAAAAATTACTCTGAAGAGATGCTATTATCAGCTGTTGATTTAGTTAGAAACAAAAATACAACTTCTTACGAAACTGAGAAGCAGTTTGGCATATCGCGACTGACTATAGAAAAAAAGATATATCTAAAGAAGACAAATTTGTCAAAGTACTCATAACGGCGTGTGATTTTGGATGTCCACTGTCACAGTTGGACTTAAAACTGGTGGTTTATGACTTCCTGACTTCCTTATAAAACAAGACTTATATATTCAATGACCAAGTACCCGGTGATTGGTGGTAAAGAAATTTTTACAGCGATGCGAAGACCAACTTACGCTCAAGTCTACTTAAAATAATTGTTTTAGTTTTTGAGAGTTTTTTTTTATACTGTTTAACGTATATTTTTGATTATAATTACGCGAAGATTTTAATCGTTTACTATTTTAGGCAAAGTTTTAATTTTTAGAATAGTTTTTCTTACTGTGTTTACAATGGTTTTTAAACTGTAATGCATAAACAAAGTTCCTACTGATTGGTTCCCCAATAATTAAAAAAAACAGTTAATGTTATATTATTTTTTTGTCAACTCTGATGACATCCACCCGTTTCTATGATAATTTTGAAATTATTGGGGTAACTTTACCTATTTATTGGTAGTGCTTACTTTAACAAAGATGGTAGCTACAAAAATAAATAAGGTGGGTCCGCTAAAAAGGGCCGGTTACAAATAAGCTCCATCTCTTCAAACTTATCGGAATTAATACTTAAACCAAAATGAATATCGCGCTGCCACTCCCCAGTAGCCAATTACAAAAGTGCACCGGCGTTCATTGTTTTCGCGGTGGCCATTTTTTCAGTGGCTCTGGGTATAACTTCAGAGGCGGGCGACGTGACTCAATCTATAAAATATTCTGATTCAATTTTGCGTTGTTTTAGTAATAAAACCCGGTCGTTATGTAGTAATTCTGCAATAGTAATGTTAAAATACTTTCAGAAGGTGGATTGACGAGGTAAGTTACCAAAATTATTCCTTTTTATCACGATTTTGTTAGCTTTTCTCAGGACATATTTAAGTGCTTAACAAGGTCCACTTTTTGTCTCAAAATAAGGGCCGGACCTTATTAGGGACAAGAAGCTTTAAAATAGGCGTGATCAGTTACTTAAATGAATTATATAAGTGTAAATAAGCAGTTGGCCTGGCAAGTGGTACTTTTGTGCGGTGATAACGACAGATCACCACGTTAGGCCATAGCTATCGTACAAAAATGCCACATGTATAGACACCTTTCCTTCCTTGCACTTCAACTAATATTGAAAAAAATAATCCAGATGCTTTCGAGTTTTATACTTAGCAACACATTTACGCATTCGTTTTTACATAATTTTATAAGATTTTATTTACGCAAATCAACAGTAGCTTTGACATAACTATTGTTCATACATAATATAAGTAGGTTTATTATTTCCAGTAAAGACAAAAATGGAACCTTCGCAAAAAAAAAAACGATTCTCAGGATGGTCTCTAACTGATCTTCAGGATGCTCTAGATGATATGAAAAAACAGCCAAATGTCTAAGCGTGCAGCAGCTTTAAAATACCATATACTACGGCGAACGTTGAAAAATCACATAAAATCTGGAAGCGTGGTGAAGAGGATGAGAAGGAAAGGTGTTTTTACCGACACACAGGAAAAGGAATTGGTAGAGAGTATTAAGAAGTTTTCAAATATTACCTTTGCCTGATACCTTTAACACCAAAGTAAAACGTAAACAAATTTACTTATTTTGTGGAAAAAACAACATAAAAAACCTTTTATTGACAAAAAATCTACTATGATTACAGAAGTGTAATACCTAATAAGGTCCAAGTACTAAGATTGAAAAAATGACTGATTATTAACATTTTGTGATATTCTTTACTAGAGTTAATAAAAATCTGCACACAACTACAATTTGTTTCATTTATAACTATAAAATAAATTAGTTATAACTTATATTCATTTCCTAATACTTTATAAGGGCCACGACACTATTTCATATGAATTTCCGTTTCATTATGCGAAAGCCACGAATTTAATAGTAGTTTAAAGCCATTGCTTTATAAAGGTGTGATTTTTCTGGTATATAACGCCTAAAATCTTGCAGTTCAATTATGGACCTTATTTAGAGCCCTAATGCCGTATAGGGACCATAGACAAGCTTTTAAAAAACTTATTTTGTAAGTACCTCGACCTCGGTACCTTGTTTATGTATAATATTTTCTCTTCAAATATAAACAGTTTAATTGATCATGATGTTTTACAAATTAAAAGACTTCCCAAAATTGATTTATAAGGATTTCCAAAAACTCGGCCCTTATTAGATGCAATTACCTTACATCGCTTTTTTAGCGTCAGGACTATTGGTAACTTTAGGTTGAGTGTACTCTGGGACACACATTCAATGCAAACTGTAGGTTAGGTAAAGTTTCCAAAAATGTGTCAATTTTAACTCGCTCATACTCTTGGTTATTATAGGGATTCTGTGTGAGATTTTCAATGGTCCAACTAAAAAGACACACATTTTTTACAAAATAAATCAATGAAAACGTAAACAACTAGCCCCATGTTACAGTAAATTGCATAAAAGTAAAAAATATGGTAATGTTGCCACAGTTGACGGTACGTTTAGAAATCTGCCACCGCGATGCCCAGCACGGAGAGCGACCAACGTAGAGGCTAGCTACTACTTACCTAGCGTAGTAATCTACACACATTTGCAAAAAAAAATGAGCAGTTTTAATTTTCCTGCCTGAAAAATATACACTATGAAATAATATAAAGTTTTAATAATTTAAATTATACATGACACTGGCCGGTTATTAAAGTGTCGTGGTGTTTAAATAAGTGTGTTCCAAATTCAATTTTTGCTTGAGGATAATTTATTGAAGAAACTAGATTTTGTGGCGCGTACTCCCGAAAGTTAATATCGACTCGAAATAACCCTTCGCTAATTTTTATTAAGCCTTTTAGCGAGGAAAGAACCAGCCCTCTTATCACCAGCAGCAACGACCAGCCGCGGATGGAGTTCCTTTAGGAACTTCACCGCACGTGGACGCCACGAACCGATAGTCTCTACAGCAAATGGCACAAATATGTAATCATCTCTCAGAGACTCATATTTGCGCCACTTACTCAGTTCAGCTACCTCTGATGCCGCCCTGGCTCTAAACGGGGTATCCCTGAGATGAGAGGCGGCCAGAGTGTCTACGCAAGTAGCATCCCACACTAGGGCTATAGCTCTCAAAAGGGCTATTCCTCGCTAAAAGGCTAAGTATAGCCATTCAGCGGGGAAACGCAGCCAGCGTTCTTGACACGATACCGCGGGGAGTAGGACTATATGATATGTAAGTTTCTAGTTTTAGTTTTTTTTATTATTATAGTTTTTAATATTGTAGATAAAAATAAGTATTATGTAATTAAAGTATGTTTGATGTACAAAAAAAATTTTATTGAATTCTCATTTCCTTCACATTTTAAAGTATTGTTATTGGTGTTTTGCGGTCGCGAAAATGGTATTTAAAATGATAAAAGCTATATAGCTATAGGTTGGCTCTATTATGTTTGGGCAGGAATAAATTCGTTGGATCGTACGGAGTTAGTTTTCATCGAAAATCGCACACTGAGTGGACACCGATACATAAAGGAAGTTCTAATTCCTCATTCACAACCCGCATTGGCCGCTCTTGACGAATACTCAATTCTTATGGACGACAATGGTCGCGCCCACCGGTCTGACGTTGTAGAAACGTATATGCCAGCGGTCGGAATTCGTCGTTTAGATTGGCCAGCATGTCTGGGACATTCTGAAGCGACGAGTGAGATCTATGCAGCTGGCTCTACAGATCATCGGAGAACTTAAGAATTTAATTACCGGGCAGTGGCAATATATTTAAGCGATATACTTACTAGCATTTGATTTCAGCAAGAGGGGGTCACACACCATACTAAAATTTTATCTGCTTTTAATTTATTAAATAAAAAAAGAAACAAAAAAGGTGTTTCATTTTTACTACGCGAGTAGGTTAAGACTACTAGCGCTTTGATCAATAACATTATTTCTCATTAATTTAATCAAAATATTATGATAAAACTGACGAAAATTAATTCCTTGCAAATTAATTTACTAAATTTTGGGTACCTAAAATTATCAAACAATCTAATAGTAACAATAAAATTTGTTCTTTGCTTAGGTGCCCGTTTTTTTTGCAAAATACTTTATTGTGGCGCGATGACAATGCCGTGCCGCTACAAAATGTTTTGTTTTTTATTGTAGTGATGTAATATTTATTTCTCATGATGGCATCGATGTTATAACGATATACTGTAAATACATCGATATTCAGAAACGGATTAAATGTCGACAGCATGTGTTTTTATGCATACTGACTTGTGCCCACACAACACTAATACCCTTATGCTTCCTCTACACTACTCGCGAAGTAACTTCGGCGAAGTGCTCGTCGAAGACGATCGCAGTCCGAATAACGTGACCACAGACTCGTGCTACTTCGGGAAGATCTCAGTCGTCTTGGGTCTCCCGCACCCTTAACATGACGTTCAAGAGACAGCTATAGGTACCTTATTGTGTGAACAGTACGACGTCAATGCGTTAACTAAATAAATGATTATGTAGAAAGCTACATATTTAATATTTATATATAAAAAAATATTCATAACTGGCGTAAGCGGAGTAGTGTAGTGAGACGCTTCGTGTAACTTCAGGGTACTTCGCGAAGTCCTTTGACTCTGGCACAAAAAACCGACAGCGATCGGAAGTCGCCCGAGGCGAAGCGAGGTTGAACGAAGTGAATCGAAGTATCTCTCTACACTATTCGCCTCGTCTAACTTCGATCTACTTCGCGAGTAGTGTAGAGGAGGCATTACTTGTGCCGACCTGTCAATCGAAATCGGTTAGTCATGCGATTTGCTATCCTTTTCTATTTTGCTACATTGCCATAAGCAATTTTCTTCTCACTTGCACACTATGTCCGTCTATTACTGTGCTAAGTCTATGTAAGAGGATTAACAGTTTAAATTAAAAAATTAAAACTATTTGATAATATAGGCTATTTAAAATCTGCCACTTAACTTATTAAATGTAATTACATTAACATGTTTATCTTTAAATTACTTATTTTTAATGAACAATAAAATGTTCTCGATAATACTTATGAATGTTTTTCTATCTTTATCTGTTTACAACAATGAAAGTCGTTGGCAACCAAGGAGGTTGTATAAATTATAACCTCCTAGCTGACAACAGAAAATTATCAATTATTTATTAATTTACAGGATTTCAATGATTTCGACTGACTCTATACTAAAACCATAGATATAGTATACTAAATCTATGACTAAAACTGTGAATAAAAAGCATAAAACTTGTGAACTTTCGAAGCAAATTGATTAAGACGTTAATGACTTCTGGTATGGTATTCTTCAGGGTTGGCAATGTTTAAAACGTTTGTTTAAATCAAGTGTTTAAAACACTGTTTAAAACACTGGAAAAAATACATACCTGTTTAAAACACGTTTTAAAACATTTTGTTTTAAACATCTTTAAAACATATATAAAAAACGTTAAGTTTTACAACATTATAATTAATCCTAACTATTTTTTTTCGTACTTTTTAAAACTTTTTATTGGTAACATTATAATTTTAAGCTATATTGTAAATTGTGATGGCAATTCTAGCTGGCGGCTGACGGGGATTACCCCAGCAGACTACAATGAGCGAACGAGTAAGGTATTTTTCTACTCTGAGTAAATGGGAAAGGGATGAAGATAGTTCGCTCCGCTTGTATTGTACTGCGGTATGTTTCTTATTGTCATTGTAGATTATTCAGTGAGACTGTAATGACTAGTGAAAGTGAAACTGTAGTGTAAAAAATGTTTTAAACATGTTTTAAACACGTTTTAAACGTGTTTAAAACATGTTTAAAACATTTCAAATAAAACATTTATGAAAAATTGATTTAAAACGTGGTTTTTTTTCGTTTTTTGATTTAAAAATGATGTTTTGTTCTTTTTTAAAAAAACTGTTTTTTTTTCCAACCCTGGTATTCTTCAATGTAATTTAAAGTTTGTAAAGTTCTAATTGTACCTACAGATATTGTTGAAACAGTCATAATATTTGGCAGCTTACTGATTTTCTGTATGAAGAGGACTAAATTAATGGTTCACAATAAATTATTTATATATTATCAGCCAATTAAATTATCAGCCGTGTAGTGGCGGTTAAGAATATCCACTACACCATATCTTCCCGTGGGTGTCGTAAAAGGTGACAAAGCGAAACAAGCAGGAGATGGGCGGCAGCATCTTCCTGATAACAGCAAAAATACAATAAAAAAACTGCGGTTGCCAACCCGCTCGCCAAGCGTGGCAACTATGGCAAATACCACCCTATGAATGTAACAAAGAGACGGCCCCCAGTCCCTGGCGGCCCTGCTATTCCTGGCTACGGTGGCGACCATGGTAACGGCAGGGCAGGGGGTGCTAAGAATCTCCGGTGGAGGTTCGGTTGCCACCTAAGACGACTCGACCTGGCAACATACAACGCACGCAGCCTGAGGACTGACGAGAAGATCGTGGAGCTGGAAGAAGACATGGACAAGTTACGCTGGCATATTATAGGATTATCCGAAGTCCGAAGAGAGGGGGAGAACACGGTAATCCTCAAATCCGGCAACTTGTTCTATCACCGGGAGGGCGACCATCTGTCCCAAGGAGGTGTCGGATTTATTGTCCACAAGTCTCTCGTTAACAACGTTGTAAAGATTGAGAGTGTGTCGACGAGAGTTGCGTACCTTATACTCCGAATCAACAAACGGTATTCGCTGAAGGTCATACAGGTTTACGCACCAACCTCGGCACACCCCGATGAGGAGGTGGAGGAAATGTATGAGGATATCTCTAGAGCCATGCATTTCTCCAAAACCCACTATACGGTGTAAATGGGAGACTTCAATGCAAAACTAGGCACAAGAGAGAACGGTGAGCTGAAAGTAGGGAAATTTGGAATAGGGCAACGGAACGCTCGGGGCCAGCAGCTGGCCGACTTCTTGGAGAAAGAGGCACTCTTTATGATGAACTCTTTCTTCTAGAAGCGGCTCCACAGAAAGTGGACCTGGTCGAGCCCCGACGGTTCGACAAAAAATGAGATTGACTTCATTATGACGACCAGAAGACAACTGTTTAGTGATGTCTCCGTGATCGCGAGGGTGAAAACTGATAGCGATCACCGAATGGTCAGAGGCATAATGAACCTAAACGTTAAGTTGGAGAGGTCTCGTCTAATGAAGTCAACGCTCCGTCCTCCTCGTGCTCTGTTCCAAAGTCTCGAAACCTTTCAGCTGGAATTACAAAACCGTTTTCAGTGCCTAGAAGACTGCAATGAAGTGGACGACATGAATGACAAGCTCGTGGAAACTGTCCATGCGGTCGGAGCTAAGTTCTGCAAGACCCGCCGCAGAAGAACACAAAAACTCTCCGATCACACTCTTAATCTCATGGCTGTTAGACGGGAGATGAATCTACATTCTTCAACAGATTCGAAAGCATACAGGCAACTGAACAGACAGATCTCCAAATGCATGCGGCGGGACTTACGCAACTTCAATACAGCTTGTATTGAAGAAGCGATCGAGCGGAACCAAGGCTTCAAAGTCTTTGCCAGAGATCTGTCTGCCAGAAAGAGCCAACTGTCAAAGCTGAAGACCGAGTGTGGCAGCATCGTTTCCGGGGCACCTGAGATTTTGAGTGAGATTGAGAGGTTCTATAGGCAGCTGTACACATCATCGTTGGAGCCACACGCAAGTGTGAGTAACGATCCAAGAGCGAGTCTTATTCGACACTATTCCAAAGATATCCCGGACGTCAGTCTGAGTGAGACTAGAATGGCTCTCCAGCACCTTATAAACGGCAAAGCCCCAGGCGAGGATGGAATTACAGCGGAGCTTCTGAAAGCGGGTGGAAAACCGGTACTTGAAGTCCTTCAGAAGCTCTTTAATTCCGTCCTCCATGGTGTCATTACACCGGAGGCGTGGAGCAGAAGTGCGGTGGTCTTGTTCTTCAAGAAAGGTGACAACGCTCTCTTGAAGAACTACAGACCGATTTCCTTCTTGAGCCGCGTCTACGTGCTGTTTTCGAGAGTCATTACGAATCGTCTTGCGCGCAGACTTGATGACTTCCAGCTTCCCGAACAAGCCGGTTTCCGAAAGGGCTTTAGCACCATAGACCACATACATACCCTTCGGCAATTTGTACAGAAGTCCGAGGAATACAATTTGCCACTATGTCTGGCGTATGTGGACTATGAGAAAGCCTTTGATTCCGTTGAAATTTGGGCGGTGCTGCGGTCCCTTCAGCGGTGCCAAGTTGACTGTCGGTATATCAAAGTGCTAAAGTGCTTGTACAGAGTACGAAACCTATCTAATTGCAGAGAGGTGTAAGACAGGGTGACGTTATATCCCCGAAACTCTTCACCGCTGCATTGGAAGACGTTTTCAAGCTTCTGGACTGGAAAGGATACGGTATTAACATCAATGGCGAGTACATCACTCACCTTCGATTTGCCGACAATATAGTCCTTATGGCAGAATCGCTGGAGGAACTAAGCACTATGCTCAACGACCTCAATAGTGTCTCCCAACGGATAGGTTTTAAGATGAACATGGACAAAACAAAGATTATGTTTAATGTCCATGTCACACCTATGCCGGTAGTTGTTGGGAGTACTAAGCTCGAATTTGTTGACGAGTATGTTTACCTGGGACAAATAGTCCGACGAAGTAAGTCCAACTTCGACCGAGAGGTCAATCGACGGATTCAAATCGGCTGGGCAGCGTTCGGGAAACTACGACACATCTTCTCGTCAGACATACCTCAAAACCTTAAAAGGAAATTGTACAACCAGTGCGTGTTGCCAGTGATAACTTACGGATCTGAGACGTGGTCCTTCACTGCTGGCCGTATGAGGAAGCTCAAGGTCGCTCAGCGAGCTATGGAGAGGGCTATGCTCGGGGTTTCTCTGCGTGATAAAATTAGAAATGAGGATATCCGCAGTAGAACCAGAGTAACCGACATAACCCAACGGATTAGTAAGCTGAAGTGGCAGTGGGCCGGCCATATAGCTCGAAGAACCGACAACCGATGGGGAAGAAAGGTTCTCGAGTGGCAGCCTCGTACCGGTAGGCGAAGTGTAGGGCGTCCCCCCACAAGATGGAGTGACGACCTGGTAAGACATTCAGGAAGTCGATGGATGCAGGTGGCTCAGAAACGTGATTTGTGGTGGTGGGTCATTAAGAGCCTAACAAGAGAGAGAGCAATTTTGGGATAGCATGAGAGAGGTTTTGAATAAATGCGGAGAAAATGAACGAATCGTGATGTTAGGGGACTTTAATGGGTGGGTTGGAGTAAAGCGTGACGGGTGTGAAGGAGTTCTGGGTACGTTTGGGGACGAGAGAGTGAATGACAATGGGGGAAGCCTGCTTGAAGTATGCTTGCAATGGAATCTGTGCGTGGTCAATACAATGTTTGACCACAAAAAGATCCATTTGTATACAAGAGAGGAGGGTGAGTCTAGAAGTATGATTGATTTTATAATTGTGGATGAAAGACTGAGGAAGAAAGTACTAGACACTCGGGCATACCGCGGTGTAGGCCTCGACACAGACCACTTCCTGGGCATAGCCCGAATGTGTGACTTTTTTAAACGGTGGCGACACCGAAGGGCCGAGCCTACGAGTGTTTTGGACAGAGTAAAAGTGGAAAACCTACAAGAAAAAGAAAAGAAAGACGACTATGTAGAGAAACTGAAAGAAAGGTTTAAAGGTATAGAAGAGATAGGTGTAATTGAAGATTTGTGGAAGACATTTAAGAAAGGGGTCGTGAATATTGCTATTGAGGTATGCGGGGTAGCTAAAAGAAGGAAAGGAAGAAAGAACTATAATGTGTGAATGGATAAAGATGTACAAAGAGTTGTGCAAGAAAAGAAGAAAGCGTGGTTGGATTGGTTAGCAACAAAAGCTTACCAAAAAGTTCAAAAGGCAACGGATGACGAGATAAAAGAAGCAAGAACGAAGTATAAAAGATTGAAATCAGCAGCAAAAGAAGTTGTGTCTAGAAAGAAGGAAGAAAGAAAGGATGATTTCGATTGGAGGCTCACTGAAGATTTCCAGTCAAAGAATAAGTTTTTCTGGAAATCCATCAAAACAGCCAGAGGAAAAACTTCTACCTCGGAGCTGAGTACAATCAGGAGTCAAGATGGGAGCATTATAAAAGGAGAAGAAAGTGTGTTAAAGAGATGGAAAGAGTATTTTGACTGTTTGTTTGAAAGAGAGGAAGTGCAGGTACAGCATCCGGCACCTTCCATGGAAACCAATATAAATCTTGATGAAAGTGAGATAAGTATGGATGAAATAGTGAAAGCACTGAAAAGAATGAGATTAGGTAAGGCTGCAGGGTATGACAGGATTACCGTCGAGATGCTGAGGGCTGGACAAGGCATAGTGGCTAGTCAGCTGTACCGCCTTTTTAATTTGTGCTGCGAAATGGGAAAATACCGGGAGACTGGTGCAAAGCCGTAATCGTGCCATTGTATAAGGGAAAAGGGTCACGGCAGGACTGCATAAATTACCGCGGTATAAGCCTTCTCAGCGTCGTCGGTAAATTGTTTGCGAAAGTGCTGATTGAAAGGGTTGTGAATAAAACAGACGAAAAAGTATGGGATGCACAAGCGGGATTTAGAAAGGGAATGGGATGTACAGATCAGGTCTTTTCCTTGCGGTGCATAGCCGAAAAGTGTTTGGCTAAAAACAAGAAGATCTATTGCGCGTTCGTGGATCTAGAAAAAGCCAATGATAGAGTGGTGAGGACTGAATTGTGGTCAGCATTGTCCGATAACAGTGTGAGCAGTATCCTCATACGAGCATTGCAATCTCTTTATAGGGATTCTAGTGCTTGTGTAAGGATAAACGGGGCATACACTGAATGGTTTAATAACGAAAAAGGTGTTAGACAGGGATGTGTAGCGTCACCGTGGCTGTTTAATCTGTTCATGGACAATTGCTTGACAGATTTAAAAGATAATGAAAGTGGGTTGAGAATGAATGAGTTACTCGTTAAATGTTTTCTCTATGCTGATGACCAAGTACTACTTGCGTCTTCGACCGAGGAGTTGCAGGAGATGGTAACTGCTATGAGTGGAGCTTTTGTTAGAAAGGGAATGAATATGAATGTAAAGAAGACGAAAGTGATGGTGTTTGAAAGAGATGAGGTAGTGACAGACTGCAATATCGTGATTGGAGATGAACAAATTGAATAGGTGAAGGAGTTTGTGTATCTGGGTTCAAAGTTCAGGAGAGATGGAAAGTGTGAGAGTGATATCGAAAGAAGAGTGAATGCAGGAAACATGGTGAATGGAGCTTTGCACTCCTTTATGAGCAGTCGGAAGGTGTCTAACAAGGCTCGTTTGGCTGTGCATAAGGGGGTGTTGGTTCCGACACTCATGTACGGAAGTGAAAGTTGGGTATGGCAGAAGAAACATGAAAGCAGAATAAATGCAGTTGAGATGAGAGCGTTAAGAAGTATGAGATTGATAAGATATAGATTTATAAGATTTGAAATTAGTCCAAGTGATTGATAAGGATGTAACTCCCGAACATCTTCAAAGTGACATCGACCGAATCCATAAGTGGAGTATAGATAATAAAATGATGTTTAATGCCGGCAAATGTTACGTCATGACCTTTAGCCGCAAGTTACAACCTACACATGCCACCTATACCTTAGCAGGTGTTGAAATAAAGCGCGTGTCAACCATTAGAGATCTTGGTGTGACATTTGACTGCGGATTGACTTTCCATGCACACATGTCTGCCCTAGCTTCAGAATCTTACAGACTCCTAGGTTTTGTCCTACGCAATGCCCGAGATTTCATTGATCCTATTGTCATCAAATTATTATTTAACTGTCTAGTTAGAAGTAAGTTAGAATTTGCTGCAGCCGTCTGGAATCCTCACGAATCCACATATGAATTGTTGATTGAAAAGGTTCAGAAAGCCTTCCTGCGTTTTTTATATAAGAAGATTTACGGATATTATCCATTTATGTATACTACTCTTTTCTTGCTGGGAATATTAGAATATAATTCCCTTTCAGTGCGTAGAGCCAGAGATCAGATCCTAATAGCCATAAAATTTTTTAGGAGCATGGTAGATTCCCCAGAGCTGCACAATACTTTGTGTACACTTTATGTGCCTAACAACTACCTGCCTCATAGGCCTACTCGACGACACCGGCTGTTCGCCACATCCCATTGCCGCACTGTGTCGCGCGCGCAATCCCCGTTGTGTCGCATGCATGGTGCTTAAAACTCCTTAATGGAGACAGTCCCGGAATGTGACATCTTTAATGACACACTCAAGGTGATCATGTCAAACTGTCTCATGTTATGTGAAAGCCATGTTTGTTAGGTAAATAAGTTGTATGTTGTTATCACTTTATTCTGTTTTATATTATTTTATTTCCTCTAGTTATTGTTAAGTATGTTTGATCTCTGACTTGTTATTTGTTTTTGAATTATGTTATATGTTTAGTTTTACCTATTAATTACTGTCATTGGCGCAAGCCGTTGTAATTAATTATAAATAAATAAATATGTATGATAGGAGTTAAACTGAGTGACAGGATAAGAAATAGTGAGATAAAGAAACGTTGTGGTCTAAAAGAAGATGTAGTGACAAAAATTGAGAAAGGTATGCTGAGGTGTGGCCATGTTGAGAGAATGAATGAAGAACGTTTGACGAAAAAGGTGTATAAGGCGAGTGTGAATGAAAGTGTTGGAAGGGGTAGACCTAGGCGGACGTTTCTAGATCAAATCAAGGACGTCTTGAAAAAAGGCCAGGTCAAGAGTACCCTAAACCGAAGAGCATGTATGAAGGGAATAATGAAACTGAACGAAGCGAAACAAGTATGTAAGGATCGTAGCAAGTGGAAAGAAGTGGTCTCTGCCTACCCCTACGGGAAAGAGGCGTGATTATATGTATGTATGTATGCTAAGGATTGACTCAGCTATATCAAAATTACTGTCGATATATATCTTGAATGTTTATAATGAATCGATAGACTTGCCCACACAACAAGAAGAAGAACAAAACTAAATGCTCGGTTTGCGTTCTAAAAATGTATTTTATTTTGGCGTTTGTCTCACAGATTCCCTCTATATTCTATAATTAGAAAAAAAAAATGGTTAAGGTTAATTGGGCTGGTTGGTTGAAATCCAACGAAGAACTCAACAATTTGCAGCAAACATGTTCTTGAGTAGTATAAAAGATAAATTAGACTATAAACAATTTTATTAAAAGGAGCCTTTTCTATATTATTTGTACCAGTAAGTATAATACGAGTATGTTATACTTACTGACACTTAATAAGACTTCAAAAATGTAACTTCCAAAACGTTAGAAAAAAATAGAGACAGATTTTTATATATTACAAAACTCTAGTAGATTCAAAAAAAAATCTTTAGATTATCCTATTTAAGTCTTTATGAACCCAACTAAGGATCTATTTATCACCCGAAAAAATGTGCCTTACTTAACCACCGCCACCTCACGCTCACACTAGTACAATATTTACAGAATCACGCTATTTCCCCCAACGGGTTGAGCACAGCTTCGTTTTATATTCCCAAGTTACAATGATAAAACTTTTGGTATAGTTAAGCCGATATTACACGGATCGACCAAATTGAAACAATTCCATTGAAAACCATTGAATATTGCACATTGAACGGCTTTACCAATATACACGTAAATCATTTAAATGATGTTCAATGTTCACATCGCAATGAGATCTCGCGCCAACTCGTACGCGGGAATTTCGATATACTGCTACTATTTAAAAAATGAGTTGCATAATTTAAAAAAACTTTGGCGTTGGTGGCTGCGCCCGTGGATTTCGAGTAGGGTAAATAAAGGAGGCTCAAGCACCTTATTAATAGAATTGGCAGAAGAAGATCCAAATTCTTATTTGAACCATTTGTGAATGACAGAAAGTGAATATAATGAACTTCTTAAACCCCATTTTCACGCCACTTGAAAACCATTTTCTAAAATGATAATAAGTTTATTATTACTTTATATTTTTCAGGGACAGATGAAATAGATAGTAACCTCATAAATATAGCCTATAAACAGAACAATCTTATTTAACTGATTTCTACAAATTCCCTTACTTAAGTTACCCATTAAGTTTACATTCCTATTTAAGTCGAATGTTAAAATAAACTTCTATAATGTATTTAATTATTAATTATTAAATGTTTGTAATTATTAAAAGTAATACTTAAAATATGAAAAATAACGTAGCCATTATGTACTCCGTAACCCCGTTTTTTATTTCAACTGCAAGAGATTTTATAAAATATTAATAGGTATTTACTTAATTAAGTATCTACATATTTATATTTGATTAACATTATGTTAAAAAGATTCCGAGGAAACAGTCCTTGGCAGTAATTTTTGTTTAAAGGTCACAGCTCAAATACAATTTGCCGATCTGCTACTTGGGGAATTTTTTTAAGTTTATTCGGTATACTCACGTCTTCAGAGATTATTGGGATTTTGTACATTTTGGATTAAAATCCAACAAAACGCAGGTAGTTGCTGCTTATTCTCGGGAACATGTTATATGAATATTTTTTATGTTAGATTATCATGTCAAAAATTAAGTTCATTTTGAAGTTATTCAGTTTTGTGGACTACATTATTTTTCAATATTTCTACCGCTTTCTTAACAATAATTTTTCGATAGTCCTTGTAAGTAAGATGTACATCACTTGCTAACGCAAACAATGACAAATCATTTGCCACGTGTTCACATTCGGGCTCTCAGGTCGTCTAATACGCCAGTATATTCTAAGTCTATTCTAAGTTACTTGTGAAATGTTACCACAATTCCCTTCTGGTAACGAATTTTACATTATCATTGTAATTTAAAAAAAATATTATATTACTAACAAGAAACATATTATCTGAACTACACAACACACACTCTTTTTCTCGTATAAAACTTTAAAATACTCTTAGCAGAGTTTCTACTTACAATTTTGGTTTGTCCCTATTTTTGTTTTTAGGATTTATCCCTAAAATTCCCTAAACGATCTTAAAAATTCTTATTTTCAAGGAGCATATTTTTATTCGAGGAATTAAACAGTAATTTATTATTTTGAATCTTTATTAATAAATCATCAAAAGATCAATCACCAAAAACCAGATAATAATAATAATAATAATAATAAATTCTTTATTTGCCACAAATCAGTTAACAATTTAATGGAACCCTGGCTTCTAAACTAGTTGTAATAACTGTATCTTAGAAACCAGTGCTTTCCCCTATTAGTGGTACAATTACAATAGATTCTGGCTACTTAAGAATAATAGAATTCGGTTACAATTAACTATCATGCAGTAAACGAAAATCAAGGAATGAGAAAAAAAGTGTTGTGTGGATAGTAGCGCGCGCGCGCTCGTGTGTGTGTGTGTGTGTGTGTGTGTGTGTGTGTGTGTGTGTGTGTTTGAATGAGTAAACAGTGGGTGTGTTGCGTTCATAATGAAAATGTAATACAATATACTCAAAATTTATATATACGCATGCAACAGATATACTTAATGTATGTAAGTAGGATGGTGTTACCATACAATTAGAGTATATTTTCAGCTTCTTCATAATTTAGTGATAGCAAGTACTTAGTTATTACTGATTTTAAAGAATATTCATTCAGTTTGTCAATTTTTAGTTTTCCATTAATAATTTTATAAATGTGAGGTGCTAGAAAATCATATTGTCTTCGAGCAAGGGCACTTCTAACGAGAGGTAATGGGACTCGGTATCGGCGTTGGAGAACATTCGGTTGTGACGGTGGAATTAAGCGATGATATCTTCTTATAATTTGTTTAATAAATAGCTTTCTAATGCTAAGTACCTGGGCGTTTTGGTAAAGTGATTCAGTTGAATAGCGAAAAGGGAGCTTAAATATAACTTTCAGCAGTTTTCTTTGGGCTCTTTCAACAATTATCATTAGGGATTTAGCAGCACCACCCCATGAAACTACACAATAATTGATTATAGATTCTCCCAAAGCCTTATACACACTCATAAGCAGTTTGTGGTCAGCAACAGAACGAAGACATTTCATAGGATATATACGTTTCCTTATACGACCTGCTACTATATTAAGGTGTAAGTCCCATCTCAGGTGATTGTCAATAGTTACACCCAAATATTTTATAGCGTTTACTTGACTCAAGTATTCGCAATCACAGGTACCGCTACTACCAGATTGTTGTCTATTACAGGGGTTGGTATGTATGCGCAATTTGAAATAATTTTCTGGGAGAGAAGCTTTGGTTTTGCTAAAACATAAATATTTAGTTTTAGATGTATTCAGAGACAATAGGCTGTCCTCTAGCCAAGCTGTTACCATGCTTAATTCTTTTTCAACTAGAATGCGTAGTTCCGTCCAGCTGTCACTGTGAAAAAGAAGTACAGTATCGTCTGCGAACATCATAAGATTGCAACCCCTCATATTCAACCTACAAAGACCATCAATATAAATTAGAAAAAGAGTCGGCCCAAGTGTACTTCCTTGCGGAACACCGTAGCTACATGGCATTTCATTACTAAATTGTCCATCTATCCTCACTTTTTGTCCTCTGCCAGTCAAATAGTTTTTAAACCATTGATACGTAATGCCTCTAATGCCAATGTTTTCCAGACGAGTTAACAGTATGGGAATAGACACAGTGTCAAAGGCTTTTTGTAAGTCCACAAATACTCCTAAGCACTTTTTACCCTGATCAAGCTGAGAGGTTATTAATGAGGTTAACTTTAAGACAGCATCATCTGTCGATTTGCCAGCTCTAAATCCATATTGATTCTCTGATAAAAGGTTTTTACTTTCTAAGTATTGTTTTAGACGTTTATTGGCTATTTTTTCTAAAACTTTTGACATTACAGATAGCAGAGAAATGGGTCTGTAATTGGAAGGCAACTTTCTGTCACCTACTTTAAAAATAGGTGTGACAACTGCTTTTTTAAATACGCTAGGAAATACGCCCGACTCAAAGCTTAAATTACACAAATAACATAAAGGTTCAGCCAAAAATTCTCTGTTCAGTTTAAAAAAATCCGTAGTTAAATTATCTAAGCCCGGAGCACATTTAGCTCTAAAGTTCGCTATAATGTTACAAATTTCTCTAGGATCTGTCAAACAGAATGCCTATGGATTTATTAAGTTTAGCTTTAATAGCCAATTGCGTTTCCGTAGTATTTAGCTTATTTAGTGTTTGTGTGGCTAAATTTCGACCTATTGAAGTAAAATACAAGTTAACTTCATCCAAGGATTCTTCAGGAGTAGGTTTGATTTGGATAAGCTCCACTGGTGGATTATTATTAGATGTATAGTTGCAGATCTCTCTAACAGCCTTCCACGTCTCCTTAGCGTTTTTTTTGTGTTTATGGAAGTGATTTTGATAATAGTCTGCTTTCAATCTCTTGACCAATTTAGTACACCAGTTTCTATAGCTTACGTAGTATTTTTTTAGGTTTCCTTCATTATTACATTTTACAAATTTATGCATTCTATCCCTTTTATGCAGACATCTAATAATTCCGACGGTTATCCATGGTTTTAATGGTTTGAATTTTCTAGAAAGAGTGCAAAGAATCGAATTGGTTTCAATAATATTATTCAGAGTATTGATAAAGTAATTAGTAGCCAAATCCACATTACCGATTTTGTACAAATGCTCCCAATTAAATTGCTTAAGTTGTGCCGTAATTGCATCATAATCTAATTTACGGTATCGTTGTACATGTTGTGTTTTAATATTATTTTCATTACATATATACAATAAAATGGGGGAATGATCTGTGATATAAGTCTGTTCATAGATGACAGTTTTCCAAGGAGCGCTGCATTTGACCATAAAATGGTCAAGAATTGTTTGAGAAGGGTAACGAGTCGGTTTGTCAATACCCTGAATAAGACCATAAGTGGCCGTAATATTTAAATAATGCTGGGTTATGTCAGACTTTAGATCAGCTGTATTTATATTTATATCCCCAGTTAGAATAACAGTCTTGGTATTTATTTTACCTAATAATTGTTCAAGAGACTCAAGATAATCGTTGGGGTCTGGAAAACAGGGAGGCCTATATGAGCAGATGATAGTAGTTTTGTCTTCAATATTAATAACAAAACAATTACCATTATTAAAGTCAGGTTCGCTTATTGAAGCATTGATATTATTCTTTATATAAATAACTATGCCATCTGCTTTGTTGTAGCTTTTTTTAGTATAGTACATATTATAATTGGTTATTAATGGAATGGATTGGTTTTCATTAGTCCAGCATTCCGTCAGTACATATATATCGACATTTATATCAATATGAGAAGAAAATAAAATGAAACTATCAAAGTTTTTATATATACTACGTATGTTGTGACTTAGAATGCATAAGGAGTTTTTACTGTATTTATTAATGTCTAGAGTAATCACCGTCGTCGTAGGATCTGTAATTAAATTACATTGGGGATTGAAACTTCTGTCAACGACTGAAGCTATATTGTTATCGTTACGATCGAATGTTGCTGTTTTCATTCAAGGTACCAATTACATGTTGCAGATGAGATGCGAATCTGTGTCGTTTGAATAAGAGTTCTATATATAAGTAAAGTTGAACTATTGTGTTAATAATATATATATTTAAATATGGTATTGCATCAGCAAGTAAAATGACGCTCTTATGTAATATCTGTGTAAATGAGGTTATCATGTTAATAGTGTAGAGTATGAAGGTGGTATGTGTAAGTACATATAAAATATAACAGGTTATGTAAAAAATAATTTTTATGTCTAGTCATTCTTTTTTCTCTAGGACACTAATGTCACTCTCGGATTTGATGTGAATTTGCGGACATCCATCCAATTTCCGAAGAAAAACTCTTCCATAAGAAGTACAGCAATATTTATAACTGTTCTTCACTGCATAATCTCTTGCCAAAAAGTAAAGCCTCCTAGTTCTCAAAGTAAGATTTTCCGAAACAAAAATAGGTTTTAGTGGACCTTCAAATTTTATATGACTTGTGTTGAGTTTATTATCTTTATTATTTCTATTAAACTTTTTTAAAGCAGAAAGGACGTTTTCTCTCATTACAGTCGTCGTAAAGTCCACTATAATCGGTTTGTTATCAGTTTTTGTGTTGATGCGGAAGATGTCTTTTACATTCATATTTTGTATAGGTACATTAATAGTCTCACCAATGTTTACAACGTATTTAAATAGATCTTCTTTTGTTTCGGTTTTATTTTTCGGAATATTCCTTATTTCAATACTTGTCGCACGGTTTTTTTTCTCTAATTGCTCTATTTTTTCTTCTAACTGACTAATGTATTTACGATCTTCTTTTCTATTCACCTCTAGAGTTTGCATTTTTTCCATTAATTCATCATATCTAGCTCCAGTAAATTCGACCGATTCTTGTAATTTTGTATTTTGGTCTTTAATTTCCTGCATCGTATTTTTTAAATCTTTGAACATGCTCATTATTTCAGATTTAAACACATCAAAATCACTTTTATCACACGGTTCTACTCTTTTTCGTTTAACAATACGTTGATTTACAAGAGAAATCGTTGGTTCTACATCTATAGACGCATCCGAGTTCGGGTCCGAGTGCGCTTCACTAACAACTACTTTTGCTTGCGTAGTTGGTGATCTTGACAAAGGCATCGTAATATCGATACTAGGCTAGCAGAAATTATAAGGAACATAAATCGTGGTCGCTTAAATTTACTAACCAGTATGGCACTTGTGATAACTGAGGTCTAATTTAACTGGTGTCGATCGAGCGTTTCTTATGATTATACTTTCCGTCTGGCTTAATTAGAACCCTACCAAACTAGTTTATATCTATCTTCTACTAACTAGTTGTATTTGGATAATAACCAAGGCGGGATGAAAGATTTTAAAAGCAAACTCACTGTTTATGTGTTTGTAGTAATCATATGCAAATCCTTCCTTCTTTGTAGATAATATATGTGGTCACAGAATTATCCGCCAATCCTCGCCAAGTTACACGGCGTTCGGTACTGCTTCCTCTAGTGTGTGTGTGAGCACGATGGATGAGTTAACTCTTCCGGACTTATGCACTTCTATTTTTCGGAACGAATTTAATGTGTAGTAATTTAATTTAATTAGCTTAAAATAATGTATACAGTTTCTAGACACAACCACTCGCAACGAGATCCGCGGGGGGAAGGATCAGACAGAAGATTTAGATGCATTACTTTTGTAATGTTTTGCTGCACTTATCATGGCACTGTTGGGTTCTAAAATTGAGCAATTGTTTGCTTGCATTGCGAACTTTGTATGAAACAAGCCGTTCATAATTTCGTTAAAAAGTCTATTTCTTTTATCTGTTTTTACATTTTTTAGAATACTAAATAATTTTTCTACCCCAGTATTTGAAGATGAAACTGCTAGTAAAAATGAAATAACTACTTCAAGATTTTCGTAAATGAAATTACCATGATAATCTTTCATGCTTAGAACCTTATTCCATTAAATGTCAGCTGGCATGTTTTTTAATTTTTCTTCGCTTTCAACTCCAAAATGCTTTAAGTCTATAAGAGCTTGATTTCTCCATTCGTTATCTACTTTTTGCTTATTGCATTTTGTCGTTAAAAAGTTAAATTTATCAAACACATCTTTCAGATTCTTTCTCCGGATTTCTTGCTATTTTTGGATTAACTATATTACTGGTATAGTTGTAGCATGAATGGGTCGGCTCGACCGGGAAAGGACCACGCTCTCACAGAATACCAGCGTAAAATAGGAGCTTAACACTGCTGTGTTTCGTATGGTGAGTGTAGAGAACCGGAGACCCTTTTTACTGGAAACGAGGCATTCCATCTTAGTCCTCACGGGTGACAACGCATTTTGATTGCATTTCGATCCGTAATCGAGGATATATGTAAATATCCATGGACCACAGCAACCACTTACCATCAGGTGGACTGTGTGCTCGTTTGTCACCCTAATTCTATCAAAAAAATCCACATACTTCAATAAGTCAAAAGTTTCTCATTCAAGTCTAACCGCTTTTGGATTTGCAATACTATTTCCACATAAAATTCACGACAACTAGCATAAAATTTGTTCACTTCTTCTGTTGGGGCTTTTGTCTTTAAATCTTCAAGTATCGCATGTGTTTCCATACCAACGTATATATGATCATAATTGAGGTGAATTTCTGCTTTAGTGACATCAATTTGCTTAAGGCTCTTTAGATCCGAGCTCAGACTCAGGTGCTCCTTTTTAACAAAGTTGCAAAAAAACGTGTTCAACATTTTCCGAACCATCTCTGGCAGTATAAATAATTGTGGTGATTTTGTTTGAAAAATGTATTTAAATCGTTAGTTATAGAGAAGACGTAACTCATGAAGTGTAATAATACTTTATTACTGAAAATTTCGGGAATCAAGGAAGTGACACAACATTACTATTTAAAAATGTATTTATTGCTTTTCGAAGTATTTCCCGCGAAATTTGACACATTTTTCCATACGATGGAACCAATCATTGAAGCAACCATTCCATTCGGAAGTTGGGATCTCCAAAATGGCCGTTTTGTAGGCGTCCACAGCTTCTTCAGGTAATGAAAATCTCTGTCCACGCAATTTATTCTTTATTTTAGGGAAAGTATAGAAATCATTAGGGCTTAGGTCGGGGCTGTATGGCGGATGATCTAATAATTCTATGTTTTCTTGCTCTAAAAACTCTTTTGTTCTGTGAGCGGTGTGAGAACTCGCATTGTCGTGATGGAGGATGATGCGGCGGTTGCAGTTCTCTTTACGGTGTTCAGAAACGACCTGTGGCAAACAAATGCTAGCATACCATTCTGCATTAACCGTTCTTTGTCCCTCAAGAGGAATAGTTGTAACATGGCCGGTTTTGGAGACAAACGTGGCCACCATTTTTTTTGGCAACACTCCGTGAACGAACAATTTTTATTGGCTTTAACTCATTTTCGAACACCCAAACTCGTGACTGGTTTTTTGTTTCGGGTTTGTACGCGTATATTCAGAATTCGTCACCTGGTACGATGTTGTATACAGCATTTGAGGATCCTGCGTGGAATCTTTCGAGAGTTATGACGCACCAAGTAACGCGAGCCGCTTTTTGCTCTTCACAGAGCGAATGCGGTATCCATCGGGAAAACAACTTTTTTACACCTAATTGTTCATGCAAGGTTATTTGTATTTGACTCATGCCAATGTCTAAGGTTGCCTGAATTTCGCGGTATGTCACATGTCGATCTTCCTCAATCAGCTTACGCATAGCATCAACGTTTTCTTGGGTGACTGCAGTTTTTGGACGACCTTGACGGGGATCATCACTGAGCTTGACACGTCCACGTTGAAATTCAGCAAACCAGCGATAAATTGTGGTTTTGAATGGGGCTTCATCACCAAATGCAGAAATCATCCGGTCAACACACTGTTTTTGTGTTAAACCACTTCGAAAGTCATAATAAATCATCGCTCTTGAATTTTCTCGAGTCAATTCCATTTTAACCAGAAACTTCCCGACATCAGTGAAGACCCCATTAGATTGTCAGTTTTAACTCGCTTTGAATTTGATAGATTTGGCATTGATACTTTCAAATTAGAGACAGTTGATGAAACAATGGTATTAAACGTAATAAAATCATTTAAAACAAATGCACGGGGTGATGATGGCATTACTTTAAATATGATATTGCTTACTTTACCAAAAACTCTGCAACTAATTACGAGATTAGTGAACGAATCTATTAGAACGAGCGTGTTTCCCGAAAAATGGAAAGTAGCGTCTGTGAAACCGATTCCAAAGAAACCAAACCCAAGTAACTATGGGGAGCTTCGTCCAATTAGTATTCTACCATTCATGTCCAAGATCTTAGAAAGAATTGTCTGTACACAGATGACAAAATACCTAGAAGAAAATAAAATTCTACCTGAAAAACAATCCGGCTTCAGGTCTCGTAGTACTACTACGGCATTGTTAGATGTCGTGGACGAAGTTTTAACAGCACGGGACTGTGGGCTAGGTACTTTATTGGTCTTGCTTGATTTTTCCCGTGCATTTGATACGATAAACATAACGCTTCTTCTCTCTAAATTAGCCTACTATGGTTTCGACATTTCCACTATAAAGTGGTTTACAAGTTACCTTTCCAATCGTCTGCAGTACGTTAAAATATCCGGTGATAACGGCTCTGATATGGTATCGTCAACAATGCCTGTTGTTAGAGGTGTACCACAGGGCTCTATTCTAGGGCCACTACTTTTTATATTATACATATCAGATATCGTTACTACAATCAAGTTTAGTAAGTATCACTTATACGCTGACGACCTCCAATTATTTAAATCGTTTAAACCTTGCAACACAGAGTTGGCAATTAGTAAAATTCAAGCTGATTTGAAATGTATTTCAAAACGGTGCAGTGACAACAGTTTGGTAATTAACCCTTCCAAATCAAAATACATGTTGCTCGGAACACGTAAACAAATCAACAACATCCTAGCTTGGAATCCCCAAATTTCTGTTGACAGTTGTCCCATTGATCACGTATCGGAAGCTCGGAACCTGGGTTTGATTATGGATGACAGGTTGCGCTTTGAGGAACATGTTATAGAGATAATGCGTAACTGTTTCTATAGACTTAAAGTCTTATACAAAATTCACGAGTACTTGACTGTGGACATGCGCATTAAGTTGTGTGAAACTCTCATCTTGTCAAAGTTGTCGTATGGTGACGCAGTTTTTGGTGAATGCTTAATGGCAAGAACTAAAAAACTGTTACAACGAATACAAAACGCTTGCGCACGTTTCTGTTTTTCAATACCACCTCGATCTCATGTCACTCCATTTCTAAACCGACGCGACTTGATGAACAGGCCCACCAGACGGAAGCTTCACCTCGCCTCCCTGCTCTTCGAAGTGGTTAAAACTGGGGAACCTTCTTACTTATACGACAAGCTCAATTTCTCACAGCGCTGAGTTAGAGCAGCACCGCGACTTAATTACACACCGTATAACACTGCTGCTTTCCGTGGTAGTTTTCGTTTTTCCGCTACTAAGCCCCCCCCCCCCCCCCCCCCCGATAAGAAACTCGAAAACCATAAATTCATTCAAGTTAAAATTTAAAATGTTTTTGCTCTCCTTACAAAAGTCTAGCACTTAGTTGTCACTCATCATTTACTATCCCTGTCTCCATATCCCTCTCTTACACGCACACACGCACTCGCACACGCACACACACACACACATGTACCTTTGTTGGTTTTTATTATGATTTTTTATAACCTTGTTGTTTTCGTTTTTTGTTTTTACTATCATTATTTCATAGTTTTAAGATCTGTTACTTGGTTTTTAAGATATTTGGGTAAGCTGACGGTATCGCCATCTACCTTCTTATATATAGGTTCCACTGAAAATCAGCTTTCATGAAGTTTTTTATTATTAAACTTCGTGAATTTAACGCTGAGTGGAAACCTTTTTGGTGCACTAATAGCATAAAATATTTTTTTTCTTTTTGTAACTAAATTACTGTGTTTACTTATGTCTCTTATGTGTTTTTTACGTTTGTGTACCAAATAAATATTTTTCTTTCTTTCTTTCTTTCATTTTCTCATCGACTAAACAAGTTTGACAAAACCTTGTGACAAGACCAAGAATCTATAAACGTCGTGATTATATTCTCTTTGCGAGAATCTTTTTTTAAATAAATAAATGGTATTCGCTTTTTAAAACCAAGGAGTTTTCAATTAAAAAGATTTTAATATGACAGGAACAGTGGAAATATTCCATTCGCGATACTTTTAGTGCAGCCTATGTAAATGGGTTGTTAAGACTGTTCAAGATGGAATCATTAGTATTAGAGGCATCCTTAAAAACTGCCCCCGTAAAAAATAATTTTAATGTATCATACTACTCTAATAACCTGTCGACACAAGCTTGAAGTGACAACCATCTTGTATTTGTTGCAGAAAGTAATTTATGTTGGTCAATTTAGAAAATCCTGAAACTGTTTGAGGGATTCTGTTCGCTTAGGGCTCATATGAAAATATGCAGATATATTACGGCACAAATCTTCTAAATTTTTAGGTAATTTACAGGAGGCATATGATGTCGCAAGGTGTATTAAATGGCATGAGCACTCTATAACGACCAGATGTGGAATTTCAGTTTTTAGTAAAGCCTGAACTGAATTGTGCTTTTCCATCATTACATTCGTCGTATCTGATGTAAGTCCGAAGGCATGATCAAGAGGTATTTCATGTTTTGAAAAAAATCCTTTTATTGTTTGGAAGATACCTTTTGCTTTTGCTGTTCCATCAATCATATCTATCAAATCAAAAAATCTCCATTCCACTTTTTTTGTCAAACTATTAAAAAATGTTATAATAATAGCCAACTGTTTTTTCACAGACAGATCTGTTGTTTCATCTATTATTATATTAAAATAGCTATATACGAGGGCGGCACTGAAAATTTCGGGAATCAAGGAAGTGACACAACATTACTATTTAAAAATGTATTTATTGCTTTTCGAAGTATTCTCCGCGAAATTTGACACATTTTTCCATACGATGGAACCAATCATTGAAGCAACCATTCCATTCGGAAGTTGGGGTTTCCAAAATGGCCGTTTTGTAGGCGTCCACAGCTTCTTCAGGTGATGAAAATCTCTGTCCACGCAATTTATTCTTTATTTTAGGGAAAGTATAGAAATCATTAGGGCTTAGGTCGGGGCTGTATGGCGGATGATCTAATAATTCTATGTTTTCTTGCTCTAAAAACTCTTTTGTTCTGTGTGCGGTGTGAAAACTCGCATTGTCGTGATGGAGGATGATGCGGAAACCTTGTGACAAGATCGAGAATCTTTTTTTAAATAAATAAATAGTATTCGATTTTTAAAACCAAGGAGTTTTCAATTATAAAGATTTTAATATGACAGGAACAGTGGAAATATTCCATTCTCGATACTTTTAGTGCAGCCTATGTATTCTTCATGATATCAAACACTTCTATGATGATGACATGATATACAACAACGACATATAAAACGTTTATATGTCGCTCCTGTGACTTGACGTAAAATATTTGTTGCTTTTTGTTTTCCTAGATGCACCAGATGTCTTCAAAACATTTCGATTCCGGAAACAAGTTTCGTAACAGCGATACAAAATCATCGACTAAAGAAATTGGTAGATCATGTTTTGCAAGAAAGCCACACATTTTAAATTCCATTTTTAACACATTAGTAGCGTGCGTCTGATTTTTGCATTGATTTATATGTTACACTAGATAAGTAACTGCCGCGCCAAAGCGTTGCCACTTCACATATGGCCATTGGCCACAGCCATATGCCCAGCTAACGTCGGTTCAGTGTTCAATGCGACGCCGACCGAGTTGAGCCGAACGATTCACGACAAAAAAATGGGTAAATGCGTAATGAAAGAATGCCATTCAAGATCACAAAAACATAATTAATCAAGCGAAATCACTTTCCACACGTAAGTTTTAGTTTATCTTTTCATATTAACGTAAGAAACACAAAAAAATGAAATAAAATATCGAATATTGCAATTTAGGTTCAATGTTGCCACTTTTCTGCCTTTGCAATTTTCCCACATTACACTACTACGACTATATAATTTATGGAATAAGTTAACTTGTTAGCCCTGATTTTAAATATTTTGGAAATTGTAATAAAAACTATGTTTTCAATCTTTATACAAAGAAATTAGTTATTATTATTTAAGAATATTCTAGAGATCTATAGATCTATTAATTATATTTTATTACCTATTTTACCTAAAGATGCAATACACCGTAAGAAGTAGGTGGAAATAATACGATTACTAAGTGTTACGCCGTGCAGCTGCTTATCTAACAGTAGAATCCTCCGGGCCCATAGCGGAAAACCTTACAAGCAGATGCAGGTCAGGCCTCCTAAGGCCAAAGTGGAAAATCTCTAATAACTATAAACAATAAAGGGGAGCGTTCTATACTACCGCAATTCAACTGGTAGTGTTAGACCTGATTAGACCGTTGCTGTCGGCAGCTGCTCGGACTTCAGCACCGCTCCAAATTGTGGTAACCTTCCGCGGCGCCGTCCACAGCCACTTTCTTCGTTCGTCACGATGACAGTCCATTAACTCTATCGTACGATTAACTACCTTACAGAAGCCACTAACTCTCGTTTGTTATAAAGCTTAACACGCGAAACGAACACAGAATGTACGGATCAAAGGTCACTACCGTTTCGCGTGGCAACAGTTATTTCTAGAATATCAAATACCGCACTAGTAGCTAATACAGTCGAATCCACTTATATACGGATTCAGCGCTAAACACAAATAAGTCCCGGGAGACGCTCTCTGCAAGGAATGCGCGTTACGTTCCTAGACAGTATATTTACTAGACGCGCTTAACTATTCCACGTTCCCGACAAAAAATGACAGCGTGCTGTCCCTAGCACTGCCTGCAAACGACTTCTATTTGCCCTCGCGCGTTCTCGCCACTCACTCCGCTCGAACGAACGTCAAACTGGTATCGCGCCGAGCCGGACGCTCTGGCGTCGATTCTTGACATTAGCGCTTGGCGCGAACACTAAGAAAGGAGACTCACTGGGTGCCTTCGAAATCTACTCTCATTAGTTCTAAGCACTTCCGGGAACAAGACAAACTAGGACCAAAAAGCGATGTCGACCGTGTTTATTTAAGCGGATTAGTACGACAGATTAACACCATTTAGTATTATCTTAAAAATTTACTAATAACCACAGTTTTTGTAGCAAATGTCATGAGACCAAATTTAGAAGACAAACACTTGCCGATGCTTTCACAATTGATGCATTTCAAACTTAGATCTTCTTGGTTAAGAAACCCAAAATTATTTTGTTTTACTAGATTAATTTTTTTGTTTTATTTATCAGTACAATAAAAGATACTTCGAAAAAAATATCTTTCATTTTATTAGTTATACTTCTGTTCAGTGGAGAAGCAAAGATACATATTTAAAATAAAAACAAATAATTGGAGCTTTAAAAAAAAACTCCTTTTTATTGCTTATTTTTGGGTAAAATTTCATATAGTAGGCAATACCAACCCGTTACTGCATGTTTATGTGTCTATCTTTATCTAATCTTAGCGACGGTATTGTTTTCGCGACTTGTGTAAGTGAGACAGATATATGTTTACCTAATAAGGCTTAGTGGTTTCAAAGCTACGTCCTCGCGGTTAGATAGTGGCTTCACTTTTTTCGACGCGCGGTAATGTAGGTTGCTCCTCTAGTCTTGTATAACTCAATGGATTTTTGTTAAAAAAAGTTGACATTCTTCCACACTGCGAAATAACAGCCACCTTTTGGTGTGTTTGGCACTGTTTTTATGTTTAAGTAATTCGGACATTCCACATACAAGATCACAATCGCATATTTTACAATAAGCTTTTGTCTCACCTTTATCAGATTTCTTCAGCCAAGACTTAAAATCAAGATGCTCCAGCCAAGAAGTTTTAAAATTTTGCACTTATTTTCTTTCTTTTCTTGCTGAATTTAAAGTCGAAGAGGTGTTTCATTATCTTCTTTCATTTTAAATTACTTACAATTTAATCGAAAAGAAAATTCAATATTTTTTGTATTCCGAGGCGCAATTCGGAGTGCAGTATGTAAATGAAACAAAACTAATCAAATCAAGCAAGCCTTGGTAGGTATATACATAATATGACTAAGTTCCGACTACATCTAAAACAACGGAACTGATATTATAAATGACAAATTAAAATTGGACGGATTATATTCTATATAGTACGGGGGATTCCCTTTTCAATAATGAACCGCGGGAGGTGACACCATAGAGTTTGTATTTTTTTTTTGGAGTTTATGGCCTGGTATTGGTCTTGAGTATTTCTATTCGGTTTATTATAATTTCTTCATAGTTCACTGCTTCACAATATGTTGATGCGTCACATTGTGCAGCCCTTGGGAGATTTTGACGGCAACTTGAGCCAGCAGGCAGCTGACAGTTGGCGATGGTATCTAAAGGCGCCTATGCAAACAAACAGCTTATCTTGAGAATCCATCACCATCAGAGCACTTGTTTCACAGTTTCCACTAATAGTTCACATGCGCAGACACTTAATACACAAAATCGCACCACTTTTATATATCAAAGTCCACTTCAAACCATTATTTAAACAATAATACAGGAGCAACAAACCGCCGCAGGTCAAGTTCCCGCCAAAACTCCCATAGAGTTTGTACATACTACAACAGGGTTACCATCATAAGTTTTGATTTTTCCCCGAATTTCCCTAAATCCCTGTCTTATTAAAATAATCCCTAGTCATGTACAATTTCACTTAATTTTCCCTAAAAAAGAGAAAAATCTTAGGGTCAGTTCACACCGAGACGCGACGATGTTTGAAGAGGCCAGTGGTATTGCACTAAGCAGCGAACCCGCACCTCCGCAATACGCATCGCAACGTCGCAAGGCACATCATGAAGTCACTGGCTACGCACCGCTTTTGTATGCTGCACCTACCGACGAAACACTGTTGCGTCGCGATGCGCCGCAATACGCCACTAGGCATCTTGAGGTGCAGCGCGGTGTAGCGCGACGCCGCGGGGCATTTTCGAATTATCTCAATAATATATGTATCTTTTTGTGTACTAAATACAGTTATATTTTATAGCACTATCTTAAGAAGTACGTGCCCCGTCGCGTCGCGTTGCGTCTCGGTGTGAGCTGACCCTTAGACGTTTTGAGCAAAACAACGGCTATTTGAAATTATGTCAAATTTAGTTCCCGGTACACTCAATGGCAGTGCTCTAAAGCGGCTCAAATATCTTAGTATAGCCAGTCCAGCGTACTAGTATGTATGAAGGTCAGTGACCTTCAAATTAAAAATCATATAAATACATAGGTTGAATTCGATGCATCGGCACTACACATAGAGTGCTTCTAATGCTTAAAAATTAAAAATGATGTCCTATAATTCGATAATTTTGTTAAAACGATTATGCTTAAAAGGAAAAATCGACCACTAATCGATTATATTAATAACTAATCGATTATATTATATATCCTGTTTTTAAAACGAAAAATCTTAATAACAATTTTTTTAAAATATACGCGTCTTGTATTCAAATTTTTAAAAGGAGTCAAGTATACAAAGGACTTAAAACATTTTTTCTCAAAGTTTAAACAACTCATCGCAGTGCATCGATGTATATCGCACATCCCTAATCATTATACAAATATTCAACATTAATCTGTGTCTGTGATTCATTCAATTTTATGTTTCGGTTTCGCAGTTTCGTTCACGAAACGTGTTTCCCATAGATTACTGTATATATACTAGAGAGTGTTTCCGTTCTGAAGAGTTTATTTTGTTTTTCGTTATACCGCCACACGTGTGCTAATTATCGATCAATTATCAAAACCAAGACGCCTTGTACAATCAGCATTTTGACAAATATTTACATTGTATTTTCTCAAAATGGTGGTGGTATCGCCTTCTTTTTCGGTACCGGTGGAGGGTGTTATTATGCAGAGTCCATCAACTAAATTGCTCGTAAATGACCAAGAACTTGGAACTGCAACATTATACATCACTCAAAAGTAAGATATACTACACTTGTTTCAGATTTTGTTCATTTTTTGAATTGTTACATTTTTTTCAATAATAATTTAAGCCAATTTCACCAAGTGGTTAATGGTTGGGATCCAATAAGATTTTTAAAAAGTGTACCTGATGCATCTTTATAATCTTTGCTTAATTTAATACCTGTTTTTAGTCCATAAAAATTTCATAAAACGCATGTAATGTGCTTTATTGCCTTGGTCGCCCCCGTAACCACGAACTGGAGAGAATCAAGAGTACAACCATTTCTTGTTTCCTGTGATAATGATTCTCCTCTGCTGGTCGTTTGAGAAAACGTAAGATCACTTAGAGGGCTATAGAAAGGGCTGTGTTCGCAGTATCCGATAACTGGGTCATAGAATTTGTAACAAGGATATATGCAGTGGCACCAGAGTAACTGACATAACCTAACAGAATAGCGAACTGCAATGGCTGTAGGTGTAAAGGATAAAATTTCCAATATGGACCATCAATATAAAGCGCCCATATTTTTTTTGTAGATAGTACTCACTAAAAGAAAGCGTTTTGCAAAGTTTCAATATGCGGAAATGCATACTTTTTAAGAAAAAAATTATTGAAAATCAATTATTTTTGCAATATTTATGTCAATTCCTACAGTAAAATTGACACTATTTTGTATTGTCATTATCATCATTGGTAGGGATGTCGATTCTTTCCGAAAAAGATCATTTTTTAATCGTTTTGAATCGTAAGCTGATGTATCGATTCACAAAAAAATCTATTTCTAAAATATCGATATTTTTTCATGTTTGCATTTATAATGTAAATATAAATCCATTTTATGAAAAACCAGAAACATACCATAGTAAATAATCTCTTATTGAAATTTGTTTTATTTTAATTTATTTATTTTTATTAGGGCATATAACAAATAAAATAGGTTAGGAACTTACGTCAAAGAATCGAATTGATTGACCCCAACTCCACCTGGTACGAGTCTGTCCTACCCCTAAAGTGGTTATAAAGAGCCGGAGGCGCGTAGGGGGAGCAGCCTCCTCCTGCTGTAACAAGTCGTAGGCATCGGACGAGCCAGAGCGGCTGAGGCTGGTCGCCGAAGGCGACCAACAAGCCGAAGTTGCTGAGGCGAGGAGGGATGCCTGCGATTTGTTACGCAAAGGCGTAGAAGCTGCTCTTCCCGCAGCGCCGGAGACGTTGCAGTCTCAAAATAGATACAGAAACCCCTTTTAATCAGTCTCCCTATTTTATATCTGATAAAGGGGATTTTGTTCTCATAAAATGGATTTATATTTCCATTATAAATGCAACATGAAAAAATATCGACATTTTAGAAATCAATTTTTTGTGAATACAAACATTACATTACATTACATTTATAAAATCGATCTTTTTCGGAAAGAATCGACATCCCTACTGACGATGACAATAACAATATAAAATACTTAAAATAGCGTCAGTTTTACCGCATATTGAAACTTTGCAAAACGCTTTCTTTTAGTGAGTACTATCTACAAAAAAAATATAGGCATTTAAATCGATGGTCCATATTGGAAATTTTAACCGGTGTAAACATTTAACAATTATTAAATCAAGGTTAAATTACTTATTTCTTTTCACTATCAATAATCTTGTATCTTTTTTAGTCCAAGAGTCTTAACATAAAGAAAATATTAATAATATCTTGCTTGATAAAATGGATATTTTATTATTATACCAACCATGAAGCAAATACAAAGAGGAGACGTTGTAATTAAATTTCACTATGTAACAACGCATGACAATTTGCGGGGTGAGGGGATGCAAAGCCCCGCCCACTTTACATTATCTACATCTACCGATAAATAGTAAAACTACTCGAATCTTTCCATATCGATGTTGCAATGTAGCTTAGCTACCTTGACGTTAGATGGCGGCATGTCCACAAAATGTTATAAAGTATAAAAATGATATTTTGGTGATTAAAATTTCTTTATGTCTGAATGCAAAACAAATTTCAGCACCTTCGTATGATTCTTTTATCATTACTGAGCTCTACGTAGCTTTATATTTTTAGTTCACAGGACTCAAAGTGTCGCCATCTAGTGTGGAATATATTTAATTATATTTGAAAGCCGACGCAAAGAGATTTTTCTAGAACTATTTTAATAAATTATGTGTAAAATTACTTACAAATGAAATGTGATGCCATCCTTAGCATCGGAGCGTCTATCTGAGTAGTTTTTACACAATAAAACACAACACTTCATCCTATTCTTCTTAATATTACGAAAATACACCAATATGCGATTTTTTCAACACATAAGCGCACAGGACGAATGCTGACAGTGTACTAACTAAAGCCACGCCCACTATGATGACGTCAGGACCTACTTAGAATCACAGTGCACAGTTGATTATGCCGTCTCCCCTTTGTATTAGCTTCATGATACCAACCAACAGTTACGGTATTTGCCCACTCAGGTTGGTCTTAAATCTCATGGCTTTTACTTATATCTTAAACTTATGAGATAGAGCAGATGAATATGAGTATCACTCAATACTGTACCGTTACAGCCTATTAAAGTCCACTGCTGAACTGCCAGCTGCTGCCAAGCTGCCATGTAGCCATGCTTGGCAAGCGGGTTGGCAACTACACTATATTATTTTTGGTTGTTATTAGGAAGATGTTGATGCCCATTTTCTCATTTGTTTCCCTCTGCCGTCTCATACGACACTCATGAGATGATATGAGGTAGTGGTATTCATACCCTGCCATGTGATGAGAAAATCAACAACAAAAAATTTAAGGAAAAACTAACATCTCAAAAGTGTCACTACTGCGGGACAAGTTCTGAGTAAGCCATTTTTGGACTTCAGCTGATGATTTTGATTTTTTTTTTTTTGTTTATCTGTTAATATAATAGTTTAATTTATTATTGTCGGATAACATAGCTAAGCCTATGGTTGTTAAATTCTAGTAATGTACCACATGCAAATATTTATATAACGTTACAAATAGTGTAAATCCATAATTGGTTTCCCATGACTTAATTACTCTGTACCTGCTCTGTATATAGCTAGCTGAGGGTTTTCCAAATAAATAATATAAATAACCAACCACGGCTAAAACAAGTGTTGTTTCAGGATATGGCTTCTTTAACAAACATTTATTTACTATGGGCATGTATGTGGGAGGAAGAAACAGCGGCTCAAGTGTTGCTGGCATGTCTGGAGGTCGCTACATATAGGGCTAATAGTTTAGCCCTATATGTAGTGACCTCCAGATCGCTACATCCGAAGTTAGCAATACACAGAGCAGGTAGAGAATAATTAAGTCATGGGTAACTTATTATGGAATTACACTATTTGTAACATTGTATAAATATTTGCATGTAGTAACTTACCGGGATTTAATATAACATTAAATAACTCCAGGATCACTCTCCGAAGTTGCTTGTAACATCAAACGGCTGTTGAACTTCTTCAGGAAGATTCCATGGCTCAAAATAATCACAATATTCCTTCCTACATGCAAAATGCGCACTTGGAATTGTGGAAAACTGCCCATCTTAAACTAAACTAAACCATCTACGGCAATGCAGTTTTCACTGTTAAGATCATTTTCATTCATTTGTTCAGTGATATCATTTAATCTGTGCAAAAAAACAGCAATGAGATTGTGTAAGTCTGGGGAGAATTAAAGATTTCTTTTGTTTATACAAACACTACATATCTAAATGAAATTAATTTTTATAGATTTTATTGCATATGTTAAGTTATTTTACATTCCTGACCTTTTGAGTACTTACAGCACCCATGTTCTTGGGGACGGAGTTGTTAGACGTCCCAATGTCATAGTTAACCATTGCTAGCTTCAATTTAAAATTATTAAGTTTAGTATCTTAGTCTTGCAGTTGTATACTTCGGTTGGGATTTAATTTTATTAATTATAGGATCCCAAGCAGGCAATAGCACACAGCCATCTTCTCTATTGAAATTAGGATGTTTTTTTGATTTCTTTGATTTGTGTTCTTTAGTGTGGATTTGTGATTTATCAAATTTGATATAGTGGTTTAGGGCTATGATAGCCCTAAACCTAACTACTACCTAACTATATCAAATTTGGTATGTGTTCTCAATCTGCATACTTGAGATTCCCCAGAGTGTTGATTCTCTACATCAGCTATGTGTTCATTAAAGAGGTGTCTGCTGGTAGCTGTGTTATTTTTAATTGTGATGAAACCTAGAATCTTTTTTTTTCTTTTTTATTAATATGGCCCTTGGTATTGTGGTTATGTCATAATTATTCTGCTAATGTCTGGTCTTTGGTCTGTCATACCTTGAATTCAGACCAAGGAGTTGGCAGTTATTGGGTGAAAATGTGGATTTTTTTTTATAGGATAGGGTGACAAACGAGCACACAGTCCACCTGATGGTAAGTAGTTGCTGTGGCCCATAGACGTCTACATCTATCCTCGTTTGCGAATCAAAATGCAGATGCGTTGTAATCCGTGAGGACTAAGATGGAATGCCTCTTTTCCAGTAAAAAGGGTCTCCAGCTCTCTACACTCACCATACGAAACAGCAGTGTTAAGCTGCTATTTCACATTGGTATTCCGTGACAGCATGGTCCTTCCCCGGTCGAGCCGACCCATTCATGCTACAACTATACTACTAATATAGCTGCAGCATGGCTATACAAACAAAATAACTAAATACACGAATTGTGGACAACACAATATATAACAAACATCTAGTTATAGGAGGGGGTTAGTCTGAGCAGGGAATAGAGAATTAGGTTAAGCTAAAGTTAGTACACAATAAGTCGAAGCTAAAGTTAGAACCCTCGGTGCGCGAGTCCGACTCGCACTTGGCCGGTTTTTTTAATGACTTGTGGGTTGGAACGTTTTTGTATAACTGTGTCCAAATAATGTTCTTAAAATTCTATGAAATTCTTTTGTTTCAGTAATGTTGTATGGGGTGGAGGAGTGGCTAGTAACGGAGGCCCTTCACCAACAATCTCCCTGCTGTATCCCAGCATCTCATTGCATGCTATACAAAGAGAACCTTCACCGGCATTGTACATGGTGCTGAACTATGAGCTCAGGTGAGGAAGTCACTTATGTTTATTAATAAATCAATCATTGCTAAGTGGAAGGACTCCTTTTTTGCCTAGCAGTTTCTCTAGGTAGTTTCTATCTTTTATTTATTTATTTTATAAGGGTCACCGACAGATGATACACGAAAACTAAAAATAAAATAAAAACATTGTGAGAAACATGCAATGTGCTCACCCAGTTATAGGCAACCACAGCTAACACAGAGTAATGTTGCGAAAAATTAAATAACATAAAATTTAATAGTAACAGTAGCAAAATTGTGTATTTATGAGAAATTACAAATGTTTACATTTATCATTAAAAAAATGGGATATTAATGTTAACCATTTCCAGTAATTGAGTACAGTCGATGCCATTATTGCACAGTTTGTAAAGGAAGTTTAAATCCAAAAATTTGTGCCTTTTATATAAGGAAGATATACGGAAATGCTCTAGCCGTTTATCATATGAAGTTAAGGAGCGATGACAGTTAAATTTCAATACTAACATACTAACAAACCTCCGCTGTACTTGTTCAATTCTACAATTATAAACCTCATAGAAAGGAGACCAAACTTGAGAACAATATTCAAGGTTGCTCCGAACTAAACTGTGAAAGAGTAGTAGTAAAATTTGAGTATGTCTGAACTGTTTGGTGTTTCTATCTAAAAATCCGCATATTTTGGACGCCTCCGTTATAATACTGTTACGAGCTTGGGGTTCGGGACAATTAAAAACTGCCAATTGAGTTACCAAAATTGACACTTTAATTATAAAACACTAATTACAATTTAAACCACACTAATAATAAAACACAATTGTACTATTGATCACTTTAATTCGCAGTTATTTCGCTTCGAAGTATTCGCTTATATCGCCAATTCAATACTCTCCCGGTCGTGGTCTATACCGGCCTTATATAGGGCCTCTGATAGTTTTCAGAACCTTCTACTATAGCGACATCTAGAATGTTCGAGTACATATCGGTCCCGAAATTTCTAGAAGGATCTTTACTCTCCTAGTTCTGTTACTCGACACTAGAGGGCGCTAGGGGTAACTAGTGTTGCCATGTACAAGACATTAATAGTGGCACGCAACAATTCTGTTTATATGTGGTAGGAAAGACAGTTTACTATCCTATCTTATTATCTATTTGTGGCGGCAAATAGCATTGCCTGCTATTTCGTGTTTCGGTCTGTAGGATATAGGTTCTCATGTCTGGGCCGGGGCACCCCAGTACCAGCTCCTTCCACTTGACCGCATCCAGCGCAGAGCGGTTCGAATCGTCGACGACCGAGTTTTTTCTGATCGGCTCGATACACTGGCACTGCGTAGAGATGTTGCATCTCTTTGCGTATTTTATTGCATCTATCACGAGGAGTGCTCTGAGGAATTGTTCGGACTAAGTCCAGCCACTCAATTTCACCATCGCACATCGCGACAAAACTCGCGTTACCATCCATACTATCTGGATGATTGGCGGTCCACCACTGTGCGATTTAGAAGAAGTTTTCTCCCTCGCACAACTTCCTTGTGGAATCAATTACCACCAGCGAATTTTCTGGACCGATACGACTTAGGAACCTTCAAGAAAAGAGCTTACACCTTTCTAAAAGGCCGGCAACGCATCTGCAAATCCCCTGGTGTTGCGGTTGTTCATGGGCGGCGGTAGTCACTTACCATCAGGTGAGCCGCATGCTCGTTTGCCCCCTATTCTATAAAAAAAGCCAGTAAAATTACAGACTGTGAGGCAATCGTACGTAATTTACGTGGTAGAGCCACGCGGCAGCTATATTGTGGTTGCAGCACGAATGGAGCGGCTCGACCGAAGTACGACAATGCTCTCACAGCATACCAGCTTAATACTCTGTTTCATATGTTGAGTGTAGATAACTGGAGATCCTTTTAACTGGAAACGAGGCATTCCATATCAGTTCTCAGGGGGTGACAACGTATCTGCATTTTGATTCTTAATTGAGGATAAATGTGGATGTCTATGGGTCACACCATTGGGTGGACTGTATGCTCGTTTGTCACTTATTCTATAAAAAAATCCTATCTTAGTGCTCAGAGGTAAAAAAGCATTGTAGCCTTAGTTTGAAATTAGTTGCGGGTGACCATAGACCGCAGGTGCACTGTAGTAGGTTCCTTTGTCTCTTCAATGTTATGAAAAAACTTAAGTTTTTAGGTTAATTTATCCCATAATAATTGTATGCCATATGTTCGAGTTAGGCATTCCACAGATTTACTTCTTGCTTTTTAAGCGACATCAAAAAGGAGGAGGTTGTCAATTCAAGTGTATGTTTTTAGGGTTCCGTACCTCAAAAGGGAAAAACGGGATCCTTATAGGATCGTTTTGTTGTCCGTCTGTCTGTCTGTCTGTCAAGACCCTTTTTCTCAGGAACGCGTGGAGGTATCAAGCTGAAATTTATATTAAATACTCAAGTCTACTGTCCCTTGGAGCTGTGAAAAAATAAAACTTCTAAGCCAAAGCAATTAAAAGATACAGCCGTTTATGCCGCAAATTTTCGACATTCGCAAGGGAATCAAAACCTACAGGGTACTTCCCGTGAACTCAGAATCTTAAAATTTGGTACGAAGCAACGTATTATAGCACAGATAAAGGAAAAATTGCGAAAAGCACAAATTTTTAGTTACATCATAATATAATAAAAATATTTTTAATAATTTTAAACTTATATACCTACGGATTTGTTCGGAACCCTCGGTGCGTGAGTCCGACTCGCACTTTGCCGGTTTTATTTTTTATGTGTGTTACCTTCTAACTTTTTACTGGGTGAATCGATTTCGATGATTCTTTTTTTATTAAATAGGCTGTACTTCAAGGGTGGTCCCATATAAATTTGGAGAAAAAATTTCACTTCTAAGAGTGACAAATAAATAACTTCTTTTACAGCAACTTTAAGTCAGTTTTTGTTAAAGGTTATAATTATTTTTTATAAGAAATTTACTTTTAAGTGTATAATTAGTGTTGCGCCAACTAACTAAGAAAGGATTTTCCAAAAAACTGCCTGCAAGAAAATGTAGCAGTATAAAAATAATCTTGATTAAGTTTCCCCCTTCATAAGAAGCTCTAATAGCTTCTTTATATAACCCCTTATTTTTTATATAAAAAGGTAACAAACAAGCACACAGTCCACCTGATGGTAAGTGGATGCTGTGGCCCATAGACATCTACATCTGCCCTCGATCAAGAATTAAAAAGCAGAATGTTTTCTCACATCTAACGACTAAGATGGATTAGCTCGTTTCCTTTAAAAATACTCTCCTGTTCATTCGATTCAACATACGAAATACAGTAGCATTAAGCTGCTATTTTGACACAGGTATTTTGTATATATAATACAGTGCTTTGCCGTGTAGTGGCGGTTAAGAATATCCATTACCCCATATCTTCCCGTGGGTGTCGTAAAAGGCGACAAATGGAAACAGGCAGGAGATGGGCAGCAGCATCTTCCTGATAACAGCAAAAGTACAATAAAAAAAACTGTGGTTGCCAACCCGCTCGCCAAGCGTGGCAACAACTATGGCAAATACCCCCCAATGAAGAGGGCAACAAACAGATGGCCGTCAGTCCCCGGCGGCCCCGCTATTCCTGGCTACGGTGGCGACCATGGTAACGGTGGGGCAGGGGGTGCTAAGAATCTCCGGTGGAGGTTCGTTGCCACCTAAAACGACTCGACCTGGCAACATACAACGCACGCACCCTGAGGACTGACCAGAAGATCGTGGAGCTGGAAGAAGAGATAGACAAGTTACGCTGGCATATTATAGGATTATCCGAGGTCCGAAGAGAGGGGAGGACACGGTAATCCTCGAATCCGGCAACTTGTTCTATCACCGGGAGGACGACCATCTGTCCCAAGAAGGTGTCGGATTTATCGTCCACAAGCCTCTCGTTAACAACGTTGTAAAGATTGGTGGTGTGTCGACGAGGGTTGCGTACTTTATACTCAGAATCACCAAACGGTATTCGTTGAAGGTCATACAGGTTTATGCACCAACCTCGGCACACCCCGATGAGATATACTTAGAAATGAGGATATCCGCAGTAGAACCAGAGTAACCGACATAGCCCAACGGATTAGTAAGCTGAAGTGGCAGTGGGCCGACCATATAGCTCGAAGAACCGACAATCGATGGGGAAGAAAGGTTCTCGAGTGGCAGCCTCGTACCGGTAGGCGAAGTGTAAGGCGACCCCCCACTAGATGGAGTGACGATCTGGTGAGACATGCAGGAAGTCGATGGATGCAGGTGGCTCAGGACCGTGCTTTGTGGCATTCCTTGGGGGAGGCCTATGTTCAGCAGTGGACTTGTGAAGGGCTGTAATGATGAATACAGTGCTTAATTTCCATTATGCTAAACATTAATTATGAAAACAAGCATTTTCAATTTGATCACTTGCAGATTACCAGAACTAAATCAACAGGCAAACGATGCTGGGGATGAAGATGACGATTTTGATGTTGATGACCAACCTATTACACAATTAAGGTAAGTCACAACAGGAGATTAAAAATATTTTATTATTGTATGATTTTTGCTTATGCATGAACACATTTTATTTACATGGGGAAATGTCTACGCATACCCGCCTCGCGGGGGCAAGGACGGATTATGTCAGACTCTCACCGACTAAACCCGATAGTGTTCCACCTTCGTCGCATATTAAGACCACGGGAGCGCTTTCGCTCACATCCGCGGCCCCACCAGCGTCGGCCGCCTCATGGCAACCTCCTCGTGGGAGAATTACTTCTCCCCTTTTGCTGGTAAACGACCACTGTTTTTATAATTGCTTTAATATATATATTCACATACTGTTTACATATTCCATAGATTCATACCACAAAATGAGGGGGATCTGCAAGCTATGTATTCGGCGATGAGTCAAGGCCAGTCATTGCATCCGGATCCGGCAGATGAAGTAGATGACGAGGACCCTTATCTTGATGGAGAGGAGTTTGATGAAGGTATGCTTCTATTATCCCAGAGGGACGAGAAGTGGGTTGCAAAAGCCAGTCTCTGGCTATGCTGAACGTATGTGGAAGAGCAGGTGTGTCAGGATAATGCCAAACGGAAGTTCATAGTCTCTGCCTATCTGCATTTTTCATGTAAACTCTTACTTACCTTACCTTCTTTGCTGTCCTAATTCATTTTGAGTGATATTAATAATGAGTGAGTGACAGTGATGTCCTTAATTATAACACATGCACTTGATCGATATCTGCTGCTGTTCCCTGAACCCTGTACTTTATAGGGTTCATAAAACTAGCGGCTTAATTTTCGGTAGATGTTTAACTATTTATAAAAAGATACCCTGTACCTAATATTACTGATTTGCCTTTGCAAGTTCAAAGCGCTTGTAAAAAGCATTCTTACCAAAGCAAAGATATTATAAATTAGGTGATCATTTATAAGATTGTGTTTACATAATGAGATTCCTTAGACTTTAATGCATTATCAATACCTACAAATAAAATTGAAATGGCTGTCTGTAATATTGAAACAACTGTCTTCTATTAAGCACAGGGTATTTGCATGCTATTAAGACATTGTTTATGGCTTAATAGCATGCAAATACATTTTATTTTTATTTTTGTCTGTCTGTCCATTAGTCTGGCCTGATTTTTGAAATACCTGAACCAATTGTGTTGAAACTTTGCTGAAGCCCGATTTACACTTCGACAGGTACAGTAGCGAATTAACATGCGAACCTGTCGTGTTAAGTAAGAAAAAAAAACTCGTTTGAACGGCAATTAGCGAGAACAATTAAGTTGAACGGGATAGCCGGCCGATTTTTCGGCGAGTTAATTTCGAAGTGTTGCCCTCTTGCCACCACCCCACCCGCACCCGCAGTTCAGTGCATAAGTTGACAGCACGCAACGTGTTCGCGTTCGTTACCCTCAAAATATAAAATTGTACTTTTTTTAACTAAACTCGCCACGAATACATTTGAACGCTATTGGCCCACTTAACCGTCTACTGTCCTGTAATTAAACTTGCTACTGTAGTTGTCGAAGTGTAAATTGGCCATAACAGGTAGAAAGCAATGCCTGAATGGATATACATTTTCAACAGTGATAGAGCCACGCGGCAGCCTTTGCTGTCGCACGGATGGGCCGGCTCGAACCGGGGTGGTACCACGACCTCATAGAATACCAGCGTGAAGTAGAGGTTTACCTCTGCGTTTCGCTTGGTGAGTGCAGGTGGCCGGAGACCCTTTTTACTGGAAATGAGGCATTCCATCTTAGTCCTCACGGGTGACAATGCATCTACATTTTGAATTGTAATAGAGGATAGATGTAGATGTCTATGGGCCGCAGCAACCACTTACCATCAGGTGGACTGTGTGCTCGTTTGTCATCCTTATCCTATAAAAAAAAATATAGGCTATTTTTTATGAAACAAAACGATTGAAAATTTGAAAAAAAAAAAGATACTAATCTTAAACCTAAATAATGTTCCATTAATAGGCGAATCCAGGCGAATTTTATAAGGTTAAATTGTAAGTTGGAAGAAAAATATGTAGTTGTAAGTTCCTTGCAACTCTCACAAGTTTATCACAAGGCTTCCCGCAGCAGGGATTTGTTGAAGAGATGGTGTAGCTTCTTTGACAAATTTTGAATAACCAAAGTGGTGGAGCCATGCTGCAGCTATATAATAGTTGTAACACGAATGGGTCAGCTTGACTGGGTAAGTTCATATTCTCACAAAATACCAGCGTGAAATAGCAGCTTAATGCGTTTCGTATATTGTGTGTATTGAACCGGAGATCCCAACGCATCTACTTTTTGATTTTTAATCGAGGATAGATGAAGGTATCCATGAGCCACAGTATCTACTTATCAGGTGAACAGCTCGTTTGTCATCCTTAAACTAAAAAAAATTTAAACAACAACAATGTTTCAGGTGAGGAAGAATTTGAAGATGCCGAAGAGGTTGAAGCAAGTCCAGCCGAGCGGATGAGGCAACTGCGTTTGGATACCTCCAATGGAGCTCACTACCAGGGTAATTTGTTTCTATGTGGTATACATTAAAGATTATCTCTTCCAGAAATTAAAATCAAGTGGCAAAAGAATTTTTTTTCTGGCACAACACTATTGCTGCAGCGTGGCCTTACGTGGTAAAAACTGCATAAATTGGTCGGCTCAACCGGGGTAGAACCATGCTCTCACGGAATACCAGTATGCAACAGTAGTTTAATGCTGCTGTGTTTTAAGGTGAGTAGAGTAGAGAACTGGAGACCCTTTTTACTGGTAATGAGACATTTCATCTCGGTAACAATGTATCTGCATTTTGATTTTTAATCGATGATAGATGTAGATATCAATGGGTCACAGCAATCATTTACAATCAGGTGCAGTATGTACTCGCTTGTTAGTTATTTATTATTACATAGCTTATTTTAACTAAAAACTAAAAAACTATTACAGCGATAAGACTACACCCGGGTTATATACCATGCATTTAGTTTTTATTTGAATAAAACTACTTTTGCGGATCTTATCGCGTTTAATAACTTGTTGTTCTTATTTTTATTAATTCCCGACGTTTTGAGTGTTTTCCAGCACCCGTGGCCACGGGGGACTGAGGTAATTGTCAGAGTTAACCCGAAGTACTTTCAGCTTTTTTAATTATTAATTTTGGTCCGATCTACGCAGTTCATTCTGCGTATTCATGAAAAAAAAAATTGGTTTACCGGAGAAACTATTTTGTTATACTTAATTAATTTTCTCGCTTGTATTACAATAATTCATTTTTTATCAATCACTGTCACTGTCACCATTCATTTCAGATTGCGAAGATGCTGAGATAGAGGAGGAGTGATTGTCTCGAGCGGATAGATGAAGTAATTACACATTTTAATTTAATAATTGTGTACAGTGTATACCACACAGTTTGCTATATGTGCAACAGTGAAGTAAAAAGACTGGCATTGTCGCTCAAAGGTATTAAGTTTTTTTTAAAGTGTAACAGAATAAATGGATAAAGCATGTTACTCCGTTCTTCCTTATTTGAACTGGGATCGTTACCTTTAAAATATTGGCATAATAATTTTCCTTGTTTTTGATGTTTTTTTTTGAGAAGTAAAAAAGTTTTTGATTGTTTTTTATGAAATGAATGTGTCAAAATTCTAATGCAGTGTAAAGCTTTTCATCTTTTATACCGGATATTGTGATTTATCGTACAATAAATTAAAACTCGATTATTACTAGTTTGATAGACTGCTTTAAAATAGTTAATTTTATTTTTATCACAATATGAAAAATTTAATTTTTTCAATGAAAACATTTTTTTAAAAAAAAAAAGGAAAGGTGTTTGTTTGCGCTGGTTATAAATAAAATTTAACAATATAGTATTGCCTGTGAATGCCTTCAATCGCTACTCATTCATAGAGTAATGTTAAATTTTATTTATAACAGGTGCAAACTCCTAATCCTTACCTCATAATTGTTGATTAGCGCTTGCTTACCTTAAGTATTATCTCTATACCTATCTTTATTCATTGTTATTTAGTGAACAGAGAGAAAACATTGTAAGCATTGCTTAAATAGACGTTCGATTTTTATGAGTAAGGCTGTAATACATTTATATTGTAATATTTTTGTATGGCATTATTATGGGGGCCGCCTAGGAGTGCCAACGTAGATGTCATTCACTCGACCTTCCGTTATCGCATACGGTTAGAAGACGTGGAAATGACAATGTCGCTTTTTCATTTTGTAGATACAATTGCCATATGAAAAGTGATATATCTACATTGTATGTAAACACTACTAAAACAAAATTCCAGTGGCTACACTATTGTTACTATATTTGCTACCATAGTTGACTGAATTTTTGTGAACGATAAAAAATGCTTTATACATGGTTAGTCGTATCATTTATTGTAATGTGCCTGTAATAGGCACTTGTCACACCGCCAGCTATGAACGAGAAGCGAGTGTTCCTATACTTTTGTCTCTGAGCTATAAGCGAGTGCACTCAGATTCGCGCAGTAGAGTAAAATGACCGCTGGTTGGTCTCTCGGCGCGAGTTTTGACCGCCAAGCGAGCATCGCTGAACGAGTTTTATCTTTAACTAGCGCTCCGCTCCGGCTTCGCACGGTTGATTTCTGTATCTCGACAACAACGCCACCTACCGGGTCCAATTGTGAATCTAAACCATTCTCTAATCAACTTAATCACACACACAAAATTTCATCCAAATCGGAACCAGCCATTCAGTAGTTCAGTCACACACACGTACAGAAAAATTATCTAATATATAATATGCATGTTTTAAACAATAATATAAACCTTCCTCTTGAATTGTGTAACATTAGTTAATAAACAGCCACTAGGGACGTTGTAATCTCTGGCGAAAAATCAAAAAAAGAAACCTTCCTTTTGAACAATTCTGTCTATTATATATAGTTTAAAAGATGTAAGCGCACAGACTTTTTAATATTATGTACAGACAGTTCTCGCCGGCAGTGTGAGTAGCCAGCGATATATGCATCTCTTTTATTGACACTGGATTTATATCTATTGTTCGTTTCTTGACCGAGAAAACAGTCGACAGCTAATCGCTTTCTCGTCGGCGGTGGGACAAGTGCCTTATGTGACATTTATTCAAGTAATTAAAGTAGAGAGATAATGTTTTAAGTCAATGATATTATATACAAAAAAAGCAGATAAGTTAGTTAGTGCACGCGTAGTGAAAACTCGATAACGTCCTAATTGGGACGTTTGGTTTTTAGTACGCGTCACGAAGCTCGACGAGATAAACGCTGTATAGAACATGTTAACAATAATAAAACGCCATCGTGTGTTAAAAGATGTAACAATTATGATTCTAAAGTTAACAAAACACAAGGAATCTCATATCAGATATATATCTATCTATATAAAAAAAAGAGGCGGCAAATAAACATGAACATACGATGATTGGTTTCCTGAGTGAAGTTTGTTTATACTTGTGTGTAAACATAGCTGTCCCCTTTTTTCTTATTATTTTAATCACGCCATCCTTTTTACATACAACTAAATGTGTATGAACTATGAATGTGTGCCGCCACTGTCTTTGGAACATTTCGATAATTTTGTAAGATAATAATTTATAACATATCTGTAGTATATATGATATCATTGATTTTTAATTATTAAATGTTAGTTTAATGGCAAAATGTGGCAACCAATGAATGTAAATGCTTTATAATGTCTTTAAATATAAATTTATTCTAGAACTGTTGTGTGTAGATGTGAATATTATCTAATTTAGTTCCGTACATTATCTTAATTTTGGCTTACAAATGTATCTTGAAAAAATTTAATGATCATTATTACATTTTGTAATTTTGATTACTCATATTATTATATTTAGAATAAACGTCAAATTGCTACTGTAACAAAGATGGCGCACATGCTAATGTTTTAAGTAACTTTAGATAAGTCATGAAAAGCTTTGATACATATTGTAAGTTATTGATACACCAATTGTTGTTAAAAATATTCGGTAATAAAAGTATGAATAATTAAAAATGTTTTATTTAATTTAATAAATATGTTATTACTACTTGTGTTGTGGCATAAGGACCACAACTCGTGTTAGTAGTTTGTTGTCTTACGATGAACTTTTTAAAGGACAATGACGAAGTCCCGAACAAATTTTTGTTGACAATTTTTCTAGCGTCCACATATGAAAGATATGTAAAAATACAGAGTTTGAAATCGTAAATTTTATCCTTAATCATACTACTGTAGAAAGTCGGGAATTAAATATATTCCAGTTTGAACAAAATTCACATCAGACTAGGCTGTATGGTATAGGAACTTTACCAGGGAGTAATTACTAGCATAGATGGAATCCTAAAATAACGCATTAGTTTAGTCCACTGAACGTAGACCCATTGACTCTTCTGCATAGATTAGAGCCGTAGTAGCTCAGATGGTTAGCGCTCGCTGTAAGTTTGAAAGTACGCAAGCAACCCGGGTTCGATCCCCGCCGGCACCAATAGACATTGTTAATTGCAATTCTAAGTGCCAACTTACCACGTGCTCGGCGGTGAAGTAAAACATCGTGAGAAAACCTGCATGTCTGAGTAATAAAAAAAAAATATCTCGAAGACGTGTGAAGTTCGCCAACACGCATTGGGGCAGCGCGGCGAACATTTCCTTGCCCTAAAACCCTCTCAGAAATGAGAGGAGGCTTGTGCCCAGCTGTGGGACGTATATAGGTTGCAACTTTACTTTTACTTTCTGCATAGATCCGGCTGAATTTGAACAATGGCCTGCGTTATGTTTACCTTTAAGGCATCGATCTATTATGGTTTCTGTATTTGCATAGACCTGCGACTTCAAGAAACCCCACAAGAAAAAATCTAGCGGGGGTCAAATGTCATGACCTTGGTGGCCAATTCACTTCACCCGTGCGAGAGATAATCTTACTCTGAAATCGCTTATGGAGAATGTCAATCGTGGCGTCCACTGTGTGGCACGTAGCGCCGTCCTACTGGAACCGCATGTCGTCTAGGTCCATATGTTTCAATTTGAGCCATAAGAAATTGGTTATCATCGTTCTGTTGCACTCGCCGTTGACGGTGACCGTCTCACCAGCGTCGTTTTCGAAAAAGTACAGACCAATAACGCCGCCGCGCCGGCCCATAATTCACACCAAATGGTAACTTTTTGAGGATGCATTATACCTGTTGATTGGTGTCGTCGCATATATGGCAATTCTGCTTTTTAACACAGTCATGCATCTAAAAATGCGCCTCGTCGCTACAGATGATTTTTCGGCCAAAATTGAGGTCCCCCTCCAAACGATTCAAAGCCCAGTCAGCGAACAAACGGCGTTGTTATCACAGAGTACCTTTGTATAAACCGAAATGGTTGTTATCTATGATCATGAACGTTGAGCTCCTGGGTCAGTTGGATCGTTTCGTCTGTACGCTTTCACGAACCGCAACAATGTTCTCGGCCGATTTTGCGTTCCTTGAACGTACGGGTCTTGGCTGATTGTTTACAGAACCAGTCGTTTCAAATTTGACCATCAAACGTTGAATATTTATATAAGAATAAGATTTCTATATCTGAGAATTTAATACCAGATTTCATATCAATCAATGCCTTCTGTATGCATAATTTTAACTTTAAAAATCGTTCCAGCATAATTGATAGACTGCTCCACCTGGTTTTGCAGTCTAGGAGTAGTTGTAACTCTTCCAAATTCAGCTTGGACATATTTTTGGGGCGTGGCGTCATTCTTTGTCGGTGAGTTTTTAAATATCTTCGTCACTGACCGGACTTTTTTAATTATTTTCTTATATTCATCACTCAGCACTCCGTGTCTCCGTGAATGCTCGACAACAAATCCATCAATGTCACCATCAGAGTTTTCATCTGAGTCAGAGTCTGAGCATGGTTCCGGATCCTCACGTGGTTGTTGATTTTTTTTTTGTATAAAACTTCTTGTACAGCCAGTTGCACACCGTGTGCAAGGCATAATTGATGAAACGGAACTGGTAGAATATGCCCAAGCTTCGCCATGACACCTGCGCCGTCAGTTGTCAATCCAATGATGTCTTTGTCCAAACAAATTCCGAAAGAATCTAATCTAATCTTATTTATATGAGTGAAACACTACACCCTCTTTTCCCAAAAGAGGGTCGCTTTAGATACGGCATAAGAAGCTTTAAACAGCTGGTTGCCAGTCCCTAAAGGCAGTTTTTAGGGGGTATCACTTAGGTTCCCCTTTTAGGCAGTGAGTATACCGGCTATCGTGGTATGCGTAATGCATTTTTCGCCTCCCTCCGGGATAGCCCTTTTCCAATTGCTTCGGGCGCTAAAAAAAATGAGTGAAACACTAGCTTCAGCTCCCATATACCCTACAATCCTTACTAATCCCAGATTTTTGCAGGCATTTTCGCCACCATCATTTTGAAAATGAATATTTAAATTTAGGTATCGATGGGATTTAATTGAGGTCCACTCAAAGAGTGATTGGCCACTTGGTATTTTTAGTCTTCATAAGTTTTATCTCTACATTAAGAGACAATTTTTCTGTGTCACACATGTCCATTATCATATTTTTTATTGAATTTGGTGACTTTGGGATGCCTAATTTATAATTTTTTTGCATTAACTGTCTGAGATCTGCCGACGAACAAAATACTTTTAGCGGTAACCCATCTAAAACGACCATTCTTGATATAACTCTAGTTAAAGAGTCTTTGCTTTCATAATAGTCGGTAATTTTTTGCTTTTTAGCAAATGGAACACAACTTTTGGTAGTTGAAGCTAGATATGAGCGCCGCGCCGGCGCGCCGCCGTCGCCGCGAGTTCAAGTCGACGCGTCGCCGCCGCGTGAAGCACGCGGCGCACCGTCGCGACGAGTCGCAAGTTCCTTCCCGCTCACATGCGCGGCCCGACCGCATTAGTTTGCCTTGTCGCCTCGCCACGCTTGTCGCTCACTCAGTCGAGTCGAATATTTCACCGCGTGAACATGTATTGTTGTGTGGTGTTAACAATGGACCTCACAGAATACCGGCATGAAGTGGAAGTTCTGCTTCTGCATTTCATCTGGCAAAATTCCGCTCAAGAAAATAACTGCTCGGGGCAAACTGAGCAACAAGGCCAAGGCGACCCCAGCCACGTGCGTTGCCCAGTTGCGTGAATTTCTGCAACATCAGGGGACTTCCCTCGAACCTAAATGCTGTCCACTACCATCTCCATATGGCGAAGCCGGCCTTGCTCTTACTGACCGAAACACAGGCATCCTCTCCAGATGATACTTCGTATCTCTCCTATCCGGGGTACAAATTGCCTAGGGCTGGAGTTTGCGTATACATCAAAGAGGACATCTGTTCTCGACGCCTCGGCATTCTTGAAGGTTCGGACCTGTCCAGCCTTTGGCTACGCGTAGAGAGCGACGACCATCACGCGTCTACGGTTGCCTCTATAGGTCCCATAGCGGAATGCCGAAACAGACCGACTCATCGACCACGCCCAAATGGCCTATAGATTCCTTGCAACAGCAGATCCCATCCGTAGAGATCGTGATCCTCGGTGATTGTAACGCCTACCACGCCAAATGGCTCGGTTAACGTTTAACCGATCATGCGGGAAGATCTGTTCATGTTTTTGCCTTGGCATATGGTCTGACACAACTGGTTACTTCGCTTACGCGGATTCCAGATGTGAATGATCATGCGCCTTTCCTGTTGGACCTTCTGCTGACCTTTCATCCGGATAGATATCAGGTCTCTGCCGACGCCCCTCTTGGTTCCTTAGACCAATGTCTAGTCTGGAGTGTGGTGTCATTCACACTAACATCGCAGTTGCATTCTGCAACTGGCAAACAGGCTGTCGCCGTGTTTGGCACTATAGGTCGCCGATTGGTATAGGATGCGGTCCTTCTTTGCATCTTAAGTTGTGTATCGCCAGCAACGCAAAACCAGGAATTTGCATCCAGAAAAACCCAAAATTAGGGGCTTTTTAGGTGCTAATTAGGTGCCAAGTTTAAAAATTAGGTGCTTTAAAATTTTCACCGCAACGAACTGTTGAAATTTGCATTGCTAGCAAAACGTCTCGCTAGCAACGCAATGAAGTTATTAGATGTACGGTAAATATTAATAGCAAGGAATTAAGTGCTAATTAGGTGCTGCAAGTATAGGCAATAACAAGGCACCCCTAATATAATCAAAGTCGTTATTCAGAACATAGCAGATGCAAAATTCAGGTTTTCTGAAAAAAAAAAATAGAATCAAAATTGCTTTTAGAAAAAGTTCGAATTAGGGGATTTTTAGGTGCTAATTAGGTACCAAGTTTAAAAATTAGTTGCTCTAAAGTTTTTAAAGCAAAGAACTGTTGAAATTTGCGTTGCAGGAATATTAACATAGTTTATTTATTTATTTAGACTTACAACTAATTTTTAAACTTGGTACTTAATTAGCACCTAAAAAGCCCCTAATTTGGGCTTTTTCTAAAAGCATTTTTGATTCTATTCTGATTTTCAGGAAACCTGAATTATGCATCTGCTATGTCCTATACTTGCAGCACCTAATTAGCACTTAATTCCTTGCCATTAATATTTATCGTATATCTAATAACTTCATGACATGCAAAACGTCTCGCTAGCAACGCAAATTTCAAAAATTGTGGGCGGGTTTTCTTCTTGCCGGACGATCCCAACGTTGTTGCTAATTATGTCGCTGATGTGGTACTTCAGGCCTTAGAACTTTTTATTCCTTCCTCTGTGGTGCCCATCGGAGGCAGATCTCAGCCACGATTTTGTTGCACCTGTAAAATAGGATCACGCTATAAGCAGGAGTGCTACCGGGCCTGGACTGACGATTCAACGTCCCGGGATGTAACCACTAGCGCCCTTAAAAAGAATTATAATTCCGCCACCAGGTCCTATAAAAAAGTCATTGCCAAGGCAAAGTCAGAGCACACAACAGAATTGTCGAGAAACTAGTTCGCATTCCTTCGAGAACCCGTGCGTGGTCTCTAGTCAAGGTTGTCCAAGGAAACTTCTGTCAGCCATCTCTTCCATCTCTGCACAGGGAGGACGACTCACTAGCCCATGCCGCAAAGGAGAAAGCCGATCTGCTAGAAACTAAAAAATCCGGATTTTTCAGTTATTTTCAAATTTCGAAGAATCCGGATTGTAATCTCTACGCCGCATAACACTGATGTTATCTTCAGTCGTCGCCGTAGAAGGCCGTCCCTCACCTGCGTGAGGGACGGCCTTCTACGGATCTGCATCATCGGTGAGATTAGTGCGACCACGTTTAACTCCATTAAACCAGTTGTAAACAGAGGCACGAGATGGGGCTCCATCGTGAAAGGCCAATCGAAGCCTATCATAACTTTCTTGTTGACTAAATTACATCGAGTCATAAAAAATCATTGTACGAAAATTTTATCGCGTTAAATTTATGCTGGAGTGGCATAGTTTTCAATTTGCCGCCAAATCGTAAGCAAATGACAAATTAATAAAATACATACACAATAATATTGGCAGTTCCATTTTCAAAAAAACTTATTTTTTTTATATCGTTTACAAGTGGCCAATTCTAAAAACTTTCAGTGTAGCCCTCGTATGGTGTTTATAGAACCTTATCAAATCAAATCTGTTTATTTTGTGAATATAGGTTAATTTCAATATCTCGATATGCAATTATCCCGAGTACACTTACCACGGAGACTGTTACAGTCTTACAAAAATTAAGAATTCTGATAATGTATTTGTAATTAAGTAATTAGATATTTTTGAACGAAAATAATTCTGTTGAGAACGATTTCTTTTTTCTAATATTTTAGGATGGTGTAAATAAAATAACCCATCGGTCAATAAGTCCCGAGCCTAAAAAGAAACACATCATATTTATTCAAAATTCAATTTTATTCATCAATATACTCTCATTCAAGAGTGATACACTTAGTCCAGCGCCGCTCTAACATTTCTATGCCTTTTTTATAATACGATTTTTCCAACCGTTCAAAATACGCTTCAGTTTCGTCGGTCACTTCTTCATTTGAAGCAAATTTCTTTCCGGATAGCATTTTTTTTAGATTAGTGAACAAATAATAGTCTCTGGGGGCTAAATCTGGCGAATACGGTGAGTGAGCAAGCAATTCAAACTTTAACTCTAAAGTTTCGCCATAGTGACAACAGACTTGTGACATGATGCATCGTCCTCAAGAAAAAGAACTTTTTTTTTGCATTTGAGGCAGTTTTTTCGCATTTTCCTCTTTCAAACGCACTAATAACGACATATAATATTCGCTATTGATCCTTTCGCCCTTCTGTAGATAAGTCTATAAATATTATACCATGCACATCCCAAAACACTACACTGACATAACTTTTTCAGCTGAAATTTGAGTTTTTGGTCGCTTTGGGCGGCTTTCATTGGTTGCTGTTCACTCACTTGACTGCCGTTTTGATTCTGGAGTGTAGTGGTAGATCCAAGTTTCATCCATTGTGACATACCGCATGAAAAAATCTTTTTCGTTCCGCCTAAATAACTAAACAGCGCTCTTAGGGTTCACGTTGATGCTTTTGGTCAACGGTACCCACTTGGAACAAAGCTTTCTCATAGACAAATATATATATAGTTCATGCAAAATGGTGAATGCACTACCTTTCGATATCTTTAGGTCGTCGTATCTCTTGCAATTTCATTTTACGGTCTTGGAAAACTATTTTGTGAGCTGTTTTGTTTTCTCAAATAACAGCCTCATTTGGGCGTCCAGAATCATTTGTCTGTTCGTCCGCGCTTAAATTCAGCAAACCAACGTTTAACTGTTGCTTTTGAGAGAGGAGCAGTCTTTATAACACCTGTCAAGCTAACTTTTTTCTTCAACGGTATTTTTCTTCATTAAAAAACAATGTTTAATTAGTAATAATTATTTAATTACAATACTCGTAGTTCTTTTTCGTCCATTCATAATAACAAATAATTTAGAGGTTATGAAAATTTCGCACAGATTATATAGAAATCTGTTTTTTGTAACAAAAATAATTTTTCCCTAACAGCTCAATTTATACGTCAGGCTCGGGACTTATTGACCGACGTAATAATTTTAAAAGTGAAAATAAAACTCAAATATACACTACCGCTTTTATTATGAAAACACAATACATTATATTTCATTTCATTTTTATTTTAACAATAATTAAGAAATATAGCGTCACGAGAAAGAAAACGTACATTTGTACTTTTTAGAATCATGCACGAAAAAATTCTATATAAAATAAAACATTTTTCCAACAAAACTGTCTCATCTATGTTATACCTAGATTGTCTATGCTCTCGGTTGTTTTTTTTTATACTATCATTTTTTAATATCTCTCCAGTCTCGAGCCACGCTTACTTTGACACTTAAAATTATTTATTTATAATCTAGCAACCTCAATTCTAAATTTAAATTTCGGCTACTAAAGTAACCGTAAAGAAAAGATACTATTGTACAGGCCGTAATCACACGAAATCGCAATATTATGCTGTAAATGCATTTCGATTTTAAACTGTAAGCGCGTTTAGCAAATTAACCTCGGACGTTTTAAAATCGTAATGCCAACACGTCAACTGCAAAGTTCGCCACAAATCTGCGATCACTTGTGATTACGTTAATTCCAAAAATATTCGAAGTTTGTGTTATAATAATACTTTAATGAACACATTATATACAGCGCGTACAGAGCTTGTTTCAGACACCATAAAACAAAATGACATTAGTTCCTTTTAATTTTTCGTTGTAAACAAATTTTTAACAATCATATTTTAGAATATTTTAAGGTCATATAGACAAGGTTATCTTTGTATGTAATAAAGATAATGTTATGTTTATTGAAATTAACAACATATTATATCTCTTTATTATGCGAGACAATTCATTCTGACGAACAAGTTACAAAAAATCTGGGTAGCAGTTAATATTCATTTCTTCCTACATTACCCCGCTTCAGAGCCAATCCAATATTGCAACTTTGAACCGAAACAAGTTCCGAAGTGTTCCCAAACTTCGAATATCAGCACTTTATATTATCGACAGTTACAATAATATAAAGAATAAGTCCTACGGATAGAGGACAGTCAGAAATACTCAAACCGGATAGTGTTAAGACCACGATACTCAATCTTCTCGCTTTCCCCACCGTGGAGCAAGGAGATAACTGTGGCTTGAACCACATATATACTATCGAAGTATTACTACAGCCATAAATAAGTCTAGAAATTATCTATTTGTGCAAATAGGTAGCGATATGTTTATTTACACGTCACTCCTTATTTAAACAATCTTTTACATTCCCCTTATCGATAGATTTTATAAAAAAACGCTTTTAGAAAAATACTTACTTAAGTCAAGCATGCAATCCCAAAAAGCTTAGGCAGAATTGCGAAATTTAAAAAAATTACATTGGTAATTAGTAAAACATGGATTAATAAAAAAATTAAATGTTGAACACAATCAGTTAATACACAATGTAATTTTATCATCAAACTATTTGAATATTTTGTAATAAATAAGGATTGCAAATTAATTTTAGTGCATTCTGCCCATTCTCTTTGCAACTGCCCACATGAAACAATGTCTGTCTATGCATATTCATTTCCCGTTCCACACACTAATATAACGTTTCTTGTAACACCTTCTAGCTGAGGTACCAACAGACTATCCGGTTAAATACAACACTATCCCGTTAAAGTTCTCTAACATCACGCCGAGGTGGTCAGTGCGTTATCGCTCGGTATGAGGGTGTCCATTTTATTTTCCGCGGTTTGCTCTTCCGTACCATTGACTTCTGTGTCGTCCTCCCTCTCCATATCATCTTTCTGTTCCTGTTTATCATCACTGTCCATAGGCTTGGATTCACTGTCTGTGGTTTCTTGGCTGGATGTGTCCATTGTATCCGGTTTGGTTTCCTCCTGCTCGGGTTCTGTTTTATCATTCTGTTTTTCTGTTTCCTCATTCTGTTTTTCTGATTGGGGTTCCTCAACTTTTTTCTCCTCTTGTTTGTCTGCAATTATAGAATTATCATATTATATCTTCGGACCATTTAATTAGTCAAGTTTCAGCATTACAAAGTCCAAATTTTAACACTAAAAGTGTGTATAGGCCTCTCTCATAGAGAGGGAAAGATTTTGCCCCAGTTGTCACGCTTGGCAGGCGGGTTGGCAGCCGCATTTTTTTATTATTTTGAATTGTTAGCAAGAGGCTGCTGCCCATCTTCTGTTTTAATTTCCCTCTATCGCCTTTTACGATACCTACGGGACGGTATAGGCTAGTGAATATTTTTATATTATTCTGTAATGAAGCTATTAATGCAAAAAAATAATCACATTCAAAACTTAGTTAAATGAAGGGTAAATGGCAATCGACGGGTAACACTGCCACACTTTCTAATCATCGTCATCGACAAAGGCGTTACCAGATTTTAAAAATTCTTTTCACTTCCCATGACTGACTTGACACTGGCAGAATTCTATCAAGAGAAGCCAAATTTAAAAGAAAAAGATTTCAAAAATTTGTGCCAAAACATGTATTTTAAATAACAATAACATTTTTGGGTTATATATGTTATATCTTTATTTATGGTATTCATTACAATAATGTGTTCCTTACAGATCGGACACAGTTTTCTTTATATATGGTAGTTACACTCACCAGTTTCGTCAACTTCCATGGCAGTCTCTTTTTGCTCGTCTCCATTTACCTTCTGTGAAAAAGGATACACAGTAGTGAATTTCATGCAAAATAATTTTAAATAGCATAACCAACCGAAATCAATATACGAGGACAAGACTGCACAAACATACAACTAGAAACGGGGCTAACCTTCACCCTAGTATACGAGTTGGCACAAGTTTTGAGCGCTAGACAATTTTTTTAATAATTACACTATTCATATAGAACTCGTATAGTGCCTGCACCAACTACTGACTACTGAAAAAACAATTACTAACCAGGCAGCAGTATTAGTGTACCTTTCTTCACCTCACCACATTACAAAACTACTCTATTCTAATGAATTTAGTATACATAATGTAATAAATCCATTGTAAACATTATATTCTAGATTCTAGAATATAATGTTTAATTATAATTCTAGAGTACCTAAAAAAAGATAAAAAAATATAAAAAGCAACTATGTTTACAACAATACTTTTTCAAATAAAAACTTAGGATTTGAGAAACGTCTATCATTATCATTATTCTTTAGCCTCTCCGTCAATTAACTAAATTGAACAACATTATGTTTAATTATAAACACTTTTAGTTCAGTTTTAAATGACTGAAATGAAATATTTTAACTTTGACTATGCAAGTGGCAGTCAGCGCTCGAAAGTCGTGCCACTTACTATACAAACCAATTGATTACTTCACATACTAGAATATGTTAAAAATACTTGCTCCAACATCAATATAGCAACTTATCTACTGTTACTTCAAGAACTGTAAAGATATAAATTAATTGTATACATCTCACCCAAATGACACATGTCTACTACACAATTTTAAAATACGCTTCTGCGGGATTAGCTAAGATGACTTTCTGCAATTATAAACAATATAGAAGACTATAAAAATAAATGAATTCAACGCTAAGTCATGTGACTATTATGTGACTTAAGTAACGGTCCATATGCCATTCCCATCCATTTTTATAGTTTTCTATAGAGTTAACAGTTATAGAAAGTCATCTTGGCTTACCCTGCTGTTATTAACACTTGTAAAAATGTGTCCAGTGCTTAGTTAGTTTAAATTTTTACTAGGGGCTCAATGAGAACAAACTTTGGGACTTTGACTGAGAACTAAAGTTCTTTCAAATATAACCGACACTTTTCCGAAGAAAGGAAGCATGGAAAGGCAACTGGTTAAGCCTCTCAATAATAATACAAAACCATACATGAACATGCAAATGTCTTTCAAATTCCAATATCTATCCCTTTGACCCGATTTAGGTTTTAGATAAATACTATATTACTAAGATAACATTTTACAAGTGTTAAGTTAACCATTAATCATTGGAATAATTTCAAATTCTAAGAACCTAATTCCGCTTTGCTTTTTTATCTTGCTGTTCCTTCGACGGCTTCCTTGCTGGCGTTACGCGCGGTTTCTTTTTCTAAACGCGATAAGCATAAGGTTCAAATTTGCACCTAAAATCGACAACACCTAAAGTGCTTAATGCCCTCAATTCACCATGTAGTGGCGGTTTAAGAATACACACTACCACATATCGTTTCGTGGGTGTCGTAAGAGCGACATCTTTTTGTTAACAACCTAAAACAATTAAAAATTGCAGTTAACTTTTGGCAACTAAAGCCAAATTCCTCCATGAGGGGTCCTATGTTCAGCAGTGGACTATTATTGGATCCTAATATACAGAATGGTAAGGCATTAACTTTTGATATACAGGTTGCATAGGTTTTTAGCCTTCTTAATTTTTTAGTTTGTAGGCTCTGTGAAGGTGTCCGTGGTGACAATAATATATATATATATATATATATATATATTAAACTTGTAAGCCAATGCTTGAAGCCCTAGATGGTAAATCATTAGCACTATAAAAAAGTTAGCATTATATAATATTATATAATTGAAGTCTATTTTATAGTGATGTCTGTTGTTCAAGTACCATAGAAACAAACAATGCATAGATAAATATTAAATACAGAAAACAGATATTTATAGGACAAAAAAAAATTGAGCGGGATATGAATCCTTGACCTGCAATCTAATGCTTAGTCACTAACAAGATTGTAAGTTGGTTATAAAGTTATAGTGACAGCCTCTATATATGTCCCACAGCTGGGGTGGTTTGTACATAACACAGGTGCACTCTCTATTCCCTCACTCTTGTAATCCGATGGGACGGCCATCCTACACAACCAAAGATAAATAAAAACGGAACACATTGACTTAACATGTTTTCCGAGACATGGAGGCAAAACACAGCTAACCTTCTGACCTTAAGCTGCTGAGAATTTCTTGCAAGAAAAACTCAAAAATGATTTGGCCTGCTGATATCAGCTTCACACAATCACAAGACAAACGAAGTAGTCGTTATTTCGGTAATAGTATACAGTTCAAGTATATTATATATAACAAGTATATACTGAGCAATAATAACATTTGATTTGTTCTTGTATCTTACCTGTGGCTTTTCCTCCGTAACCTCACTCGCCTGCGCGCTGGACGTTGACGATATCTCCTCATCTTGCTCTTGCTTCTTCTGTCTTTTTGTCGGCCGTCCTTTCGTCTTCTCCTTCTCTTTTTCCGGCTGCTGCTTCTCCTCAGTCTCCTCTTTTTCTTGTTCTACCGCCTCCTTCTCGTTCTCTGGCGCTGGCGATGCTGCTGTAAGCTCATCCTACAACGGGAATTGTATATTACGATTTATATTACTTTGACATTTGTGAATTAAGGGATGAAAACTGCTATGTTAATTAATTAATCCATTTATAGTTAAAATTGATTGGTCATCGGTTAAATGAAACTAGTTTTTACGGAATTTATCGCGTTAAATTTAACTTTTTAATTCCCGACGTTTCGGGTGCTTTACAGCACCCATGATCACGGGGGGACTAAGGTGTTTGACGTCCCGATGTCATAGTTAGCCCGGCTATCTTCAGTTTTTGTATATTAATTTTTGGTTTGAACTACGCAGAATGAGCTTATAATATCTTGAAGTCTTCTAGTTGGTATGCTTGGGTTAGGTTTTCATTTTATTCATTATAGGATCCCAAGCAGATGGCAGCACTTATCCATCTTCTCTATTGAAATTAGGATGTTTTTTTAATTTCAATAGCCTCACAAATCATCCTTGGTAGGAATCGGTGTTCTTTTGCAAGGATTTGTGGTATATCAAATCTAATGTAATGGCGGGGACATCTCATCTAATGTAATGATTTTGCCATAGTTGACATGCTTGGCGAGCGGCTTGTTAACATCAGTTTTTTATTATTTTGAGTTGTAATCAGGAAGATGCTGCTGCCCATCTCCTTTTTGAATTTTCCTCTCTCGCCTCTAATGCACCCACGAGACGATATGGGGATATATATATACAGGTTGTCCCAGTAATGGTGGATAATCTGGTACGTACGTGTTCGGGCAGGGGGAGGTGGCCTCGGTTCCCTAAAAAAAAATTCTATCCCGAACGGTTCGGGATCTACGCCATGTTTTATAAAATTCTGAAAATTCGTACTTCTGCTCACATTTGTGGTCATCACGTCCGCAAATTAATGGCTAGATCGGATTTTTTTCTTTTAATGTGTTCCCTAATAATGGTGTTTCTAAATTACCCTTAAAAGTTTACAACTACTATGGGTAGTATTTTACAGGACTGCACTAAACATAAGTTTGAATTTTTTACTTTATTTAACTGCTAAGTTTGAGCACCTGTGGTGAAAAAAAAAACGTACAGGATCTGTGTGGCTAACCATTTAAAAAGTTTGCCTATATCACAAGGATTCTAAAACATCATATCTCGACCTTCTCGACATCGCATGTGCTCTATTATTTCTGACTTTTGGCTACAAAATTCTATTTCGCATTCTACTGGACTCTTGACTTGTGCATTTTGATTAGATTTTGATTGATGCGAAATAGAGTTGTGTATCCAAAAGTCATAAATAATAGAGCACATGCGATGTCGAGAAGGTCGAGATACGCACTAACCATATTTTACAATAACCCATAGTACATAAGCTTTACAATAACCAATAACACGAATTCCAAGCACGAATTCATACAATGGAGTATTGCAAGTGTAGTAGTGTGTCAGTGCAGTAAGTTTAGCAGTGTGTCAGTGCAGTAAGTGTAGCAGTGTGTCAGTACATTAAGTGTAGTGTCAGTAGTTCAAAACAGCAGTGTGTCAATGCAGTAAGTGTAGCGTCAGTAGTTCAGTGCAACGTCAGCGTGTCAAGTGCAGCGTTAGTAGTTCAGTGCGTCAAGTGTGGCGACAGTAGTTCAGTGCAGTAAGTGCAGCGTCAGTAGTTGAGTGCAGCAGTGTGTCAGTGCGCACCTCGGGCAGCAGCAGCGCGGCGTGCTGCCCGCCGGCGCACACGACGAGCGCGGGCCGCGCGCCGTACGCGGCGGCGAGCGCGGCCGCGGGCTCGCTCACGTCCGCCGCCGCGCCCGTGCCCAGCTGCCCTTCGCTGCCCATTCCCCATGCGAACACCTCGCCTGCACACAAGTACAACCAACCACATTATTCACTTAACAAATCATTTTCGTACACAAGTAAACCTCCAATACTAATAACATTAACGTAAGAAAACCAAGTAAGGGCTGTTTTAAGAGATTAGTACATGACTTCTTTTTGAAATTAAGTGATGTTGGACGACATGAATAATAATTGATATAGTATATTGAGATATAATAATGCATATTTGCAATTTTAATACCTGTATTTCAATATTATATGTTGCCGTTACGACCTAAAATACACCGCTGAACATAAGCCTCATACATTGCCTTTTGCCTCACATCCATTTCAATATCCCCCATATTTACCATAAATACCACACTTAGCAAGCAGATTGGTAAACGCCGTCTTTCATTTAGCCATTATTAGGAAGAAGACACACTACTACTGCCCATCTCCTGATTTGTTTCCTTCTGTCGCCTCTTACCGACACCCACAAGATGATATGGGATAGTGGATATTCTTACACCGCCACTACACGCAAATATCGAAACGAAAAAATGAAACTAAGATTTACGAATTTTATCGCGTATTGCAACTTATTTCCCGACTATCACTCGTGCTACCTGCATGAAATAAATCCCTATGAGGTTGCATATACAGTAAGGATTAGCGCGGTTTAAACAAGCGACATACTAATGAATTTCAAAGTTTTTTTAACACTGTTTATGAGCAACAGGCGGCAAAGTCGAGTTTGGTTTCAAAATGATAATATTTTAGAACAGGGACGGCTCTGACGCAATAATGCAACTTAAACCAGTCTAACTTCAATGCTTTCCACTTCGCGGAGTGAGCCTGGAACATCGTCAGTCTTTCACTGACGATGTTCCAGGCTGAGACCAAAGGCGCTGATCTCACCTCGGGTTCAAAGCCTCTGCTGGTGTTGGCCAGGAGTAAGGGAAAGGGAAATAAGAATGGCATAAGGAAAGATGTGGTGAGAGTCAAGGAGCGCCAGTAAAGGACGTCTTCGTCCTCAGCAGGCGAAAACGACCCCTGCCTCCCACGCCCATAAATGGCTCACCCTACAAGTACGATAGGAGTCCTCCAGGCAAATCTTCACCATGCAGCAACTGCTTCTGCCATGGTGGTTTGCTTGGCAGAGGACAACATTGACCTCGCCCTCATACAAGTACCTTGGGTGGCTAACGGACATGTTCTGGGATTGTTCGCTGCTGGTAAGATCGTAGACAAACAAGTACACAATCCACCTGATGGTAAATGGATGCTTTGACCCATAAACGTCTACATTTATCATCGATTAAAAATCGAAATACGTTGCCGCGCCTGAAGACTAAGATGGAATGCCTCTTTTACAGTAAAAAGGGTCTCCGGCTCTCTACACTCACCAAATCACACGGTGGTAGAGCCACGCAGCAGTAGTTGCTGTTGCACGTATGGGCCGGCTCGAGCCGTGTTAGTACCACGACCTCACAGAATACCGGCGTAAAGTAGAAGCTCTGCTTCTGCGTTTCGTCTGGTGAGTGCAGGTGGCCGGAGGCCTAATCCCCCCCCCCTCATCAACATGGTAGCGGAATTACACGATAGAATACCCCAGGAGGGTACCAGTACCCCTGGAGAATCCCCCGCTGAGCATCCACGACCATGTTATTCCAATCCTGAGCGTGGGTGCTCAGGCTGCCCCGCGTATCCGGGGGAGGGGGAGGGGGGCCTAAATTCCACTCAAAAACATAACTACTCGGGGCAAACTGAGCAACAATATCAAGGCGACCCCTGCCACGCTATCCGTGAATTTCTTCAACATCTGGGGACTTCACTCTAATCTAAACGCCGTCCACTACCATCTCGAGACGGCGAAACCGGCCTTGCTCTTCCTGACCGAGACACAGGTTTCCTCTCCGGCTGATATTTCGTATCTCTCCTACCCGGGGTACAAATTGGAGCACTCCTTTGTGCCTCGGGCTGGAGTTTGCGTGTATGTCAGAGAGGACATCTGTTCTCGACGCCTGGGCAGTCTTGAAGGTTCGGACCTGTCCATTTTTTGGCTACGCGTAAAGAGCGACGACCATCCGCGGGTCTACGGGTGCCTCTATAGGTCCCATAGCGGTAATGCCGAAACAGACCGACTCATCGACCACGTCCAAATGGCTACAGACTCCTTGCTACAACAGGTCCTATTCGCAGAGATCGTGATCCTTGGCGATTTTAACGCCCACCATGTCGAATGGCTCGGTTCACGTTTAGCCGATTATGCGGGGAGATCTGTTTATGACTTTGCCTTGGCATATGGTCTGACACAACTGGTTACTTCGCCTACGCGGATTCCAGATGTGGAGGATAATACACCTTCTTCCCTGTTGGACCTTCTGCTGACCTCTCATCCGGACGGATATCAGGTTTCCGTCGATACCCCTCTCGGCTCTTCGGACCATTGTCTGCCACTCACGCTTCCTTCGCGGTTGCATTCTGCAGGTTGCCGCCGTGTTTGGCATTACAGGTCGGCGGATTGGGACGGAATGCGGTCTTTCTTTGCATCCTACCCATGGGGGCGGGTTTGCTTCTCGCCGGATGATCCCAGCGCTGTTGCTGACTCTGTCACTGATGTGGTGCTACAGGGAATGGAATTATTTATTCCATCATCTGTGGTACCCATCGGAGGCAGATCTCAGCCTTGGTTTGGTCGCTCCTGTAAGACTGCATTACGCAGTAAGCAGGAGTGTTATCAAGCCTGGGCTGCGGCTTCGGCGACTCGGGATGTAAACACCAACACACTTAAAAAGAAGTATAACTTCGCTTCCAGGTCCTTCAAAAGAGTTATTGCCAAGGCAAAGTCAGAGCACATAGGCAGAATTGGCGAGAAACTAGTTCGCCTTCCTTCGGGAACCCGTGCATTCTGGTCTCTCGCCAAGGCCCTCCAAGGGAATTTCTGTAAGCCATCACTACCATCTCTGCACAGGGAGGACGACTCACTGGCCCAAGACGCAAAAGACAAAGCCGACCTTTTAGGCTCCCTTTTTGCGTCCAACTCGACTCTTGATGACGGGGGGAAAACACCGCCGACCATCCCGCGGTGTGAGTGCTCCATGCCGGATGTCCTGTTCTCACAGCGCTCGGTTCGCAAAGCACTTCTCTCCCTAGACATCAGAAGTCGAGTGGGCCTGACGAAATCCCCCCAATTGTGCTGAGGGCGTGTGCTCCGAAGTTGGCACCGGGATCTGCATTTCCTTCCCTGGTGTTGCGGTTGTTCATGGGCGGCGGTAGTCACTTACCATCAGGTGAGCCGCATGCTCGTTTGCCCCTCTCCTATAAAAAAAAATCAAACACAACAGCATTGAGCTGCTATTTTACTCTAGTATTCTGCGAGTGCGTGGTCAATTCCCGGTCGAGCCGACCCATTTGTGATACAAGCATAATATAGCTCCAGCATGCTCTTCAGCTTTTCATTTATAAAAGCTATTAGCGTAAAAACGATGGTTATACATAGCTACCTATCGAAAGCCATACAATATTTCAGACATTTTCCAAAGTTGCCTCTCACACTATCTACAAGATAAAATAGGATGATGGATTTTCTTACACCATATAAAACATTCTAAAAAAATTCTTTGTTTATTATTGTTTTGTAATATTTTTTTCAGCAGAAATCATAACTTAATGATTAAAAACTCACCCGCGTCGGTGATTGCAAAGGAATTGCAGGTGCCAGCCGCTATGCAAATGCACTTCTTGTCCTGCAGCTTCGGTATCGGTTCCAGGACTTCAGCGTCGCCAGACTTCTCGCCTAATCCTAACCTACAGCAAAATACCCATATTAATTAGTGTATTGAAGTATAGCTTGTTGAGTTTTGGTCTAGGTAGAGAAAATAACACTTTGAAGATGCGAATTTTCTTGAAATTTAATTGAAAGAATTTCGTTTTTTAACTTGTGATATATTTTATTATTAAGTAATGTCATGTGCAAGGAATTAAAATTAATCCCCCTTTACCTTTCACCCTTGATTTATTCATTTTATTCATTCCTTTTTGCGACCGGCAACCGAGCAGTCACCGCCCCCAGTGTTAGTCAAACAAGCCCGCAGGCGGACATACTGTGCCGCATCACGCTCGCAGACAACGCATTGCTATATCAGTTTAAATTATTATAATAATAAAATCACGTCCGTGAACTTTGTTAAATTTGAGTAATTTGTGCAAGACAACGAGGAGTGCACCACGCGGGAATCAACCGAATGTACGAGAAGTAGCTACCGGCGTTCACCAGATGCGTGTCCTCCATCCTCCATTTATCATATGCCGGTTGCCAAATTCAAACGTAATCCATTTCCATTTGACCTATAAAATTCACTTAAGCTAAATTTCAATTCGCGTCACCACCCCCATTATCCCATATTGTCCCGTATGTATCGCGTAAGAGGGACACGCAGTGGACTTTTGATAGGCTGTAATGATGATGATGATCAGTTATAGATCAGTAACCTGAAGTGGCAATGAGCCGGCCGTAAACTACTGACGGGGAAGAAGGTTTCCCAAGTGGCAACCTTGTACCAGCAACCTGATTATAATATTAAATATATCTCAGAACACAAATCACAAATACAAACACAAGAAGTTTATTTATGTTCATTATCAGTAGTGTGTTCTGTAGAATATATTTTATATGAGTAAATGGAGTCACAATCGAGTAAGTAATGTAGGAAGTTGATGGATACAATTAGCTGAGGACCGTGCTAGTATTACTTTACTTTAGGGACTTGTGATGGGTAATGATGATAATGATGATTGACCACCTGCCGTACTCGTTACGTCCCAGTGCGTACACTTGTCCCGCGCTATCGAGAGCCAGCGAGTGATGTTGATGCTGATGATTGCTCACCTGCCGTACTCGTTACGTCCCAGTGCGTACACTTGTCCCGCGGTATCGAGAGCCAGCGAGTGATGTTGATGCTGATGATTGCTCACCTGCCGTACTCGTTACGTCCCAGTGCGTACACTTGTACCGCGCTATCGAGAGCCAGCGAGTGATGTTGATGCTGATGATTGCTCACCTGCCGTACTCGTTACGTCCCAGTGCGTACACTTGTCCCGCGCTATCGAGAGCCAGCGAGTGATGTTGATGCTGATGATTGCTCACCTGCCGTACTCGTTACGTCCCAGTGCGTACACTTGTCCCGCGCTATCGAGAGCCAGCGAGTGATGTTGATGCTGATGATTGCTCACCTGCCGTACTCGTTACGTCCCAGTGCGTACACTTTTCCCGCGCTATCGAGAGCCAGCGAGTGATGTTGATGCTGATGATTGCTCACCTGCCGTACTCGTTACGTCCCAGTGCGTACACTTGTACCGCGCTATCGAGAGCCAGCGAGTGATGTTGATGCTGATGATTGCTCACCTGCCGTACTCGTTACGTCCCAGTGCGTACATTTGTCCCGCGCTATCGAGAGCCAGCGAGTGATGTTGATGCTGATGATTGCTCACCTGCCGTACTCGTTACGTCCCAGTGCGTACACTTGTCCCGCGCTATCAAGAGCCAGCGAGTGATGTTGATGCTGATGATTGCTCACCTGCCGTACTCGTTACGTCCCAGTGCGTACACTTGTCCCGCGCTATCGAGAGCCAGCGAGTGATGTTGATGCTGATGATTGCTCACCTGCCGTACTCGTTACGTCCCAGTGCGTACACTTGTCCCGCGCTATCGAGAGCCAGCGAGTGATGTTGATGCTGATGATTGCTCACCTGCCGTACTCGTTACGTCCCAGTGCGTACACTTGTCCCGCGCTATCGAGAGCCAGCGAGTGATGTTGATGCTGATGATTGCTCACCTGCCGTACTCGTTACGTCCCAGTGCGTACACTTGTCCCGCGCTATCGAGAGCCAGCGAGTGATGTTGATGCTGATGATTGCTCACCTGCCGTACTCGTTACGTCCCAGTGCGTACACTTGTCCCGCGCTATCGAGAGCCAGCGAGTGATGTTGATGCTGATGATTGCTCACCTGCCGTACTCGTTACGTCCCAGTGCGTACACTTGTCCCGCGCTATCGAGAGCCAGCGAGTGATGTTGATGCTGATGATTGCTCACCTGCCGTACTCGTTACGTCCCAGTGCGTACACTTGTCCCGCGCTATCGAGAGCCAGCGAGTGATGTTGATGCTGATGATTGCTCACCTGCCGTACTCGTTACGTCCCAGTGCGTACACTTGTCCCGCGCTATCGAGAGCCAGCGAGTGATGTTGATGCTGATGATTGCTCACTTGCCGTACTCGTTACGTCCCAGTGCGTACACTTGTCCCGCGCTATCGAGAGCCAGCGAGTGATGTTGATGCTGATGATTGCTCACCTGCCGTACTCGTTACGTCCCAGTGCGTACACTTGTCCCGCGCTATCGAGAGCCAGCGAGTGATGTTGATGCTGATGATTGCTCACCTGCCGTACTCGTTGCGTCCCAGTGCGTACACTTGTCCCGCGCTATCGAGAGCCAGCGAGTGATGTTGATGCTGATGATTGCTCACCTGCCGTACTCGTTACGTCCCAGTGCGTACACTTGTCCCGCGCTATCGAGAGCCAGCGAGTGATGTTGATGCTGATGATTGCTCACTTGCCGTACTCGTTACGTCCCAGTGCGTACACTTGTCCCGCGCTATCGAGAGCCAGCGAGTGATGTTGATGCTGATGATTGCTCACCTGCCGTACTCGTTACGTCCCAGTGCGTACACTTGTCCCGCGCTATCGAGAGCCAGCGAGTGATGTTGATGCTGATGATTGCTCACTTGCCGTACTCGTTACGTCCCAGTGCGTACACTTGTCCCGCGCTATCGAGAGCCAGCGAGTGATGTTGATGCTGATGATTGCTCACCTGCCGTACTCGTTACGTCCCAGTGCGTACACTTGTCCCGCGCTATCGAGAGCCAGCGAGTGATGCTGGCCGCACGCGATCTCGCTCCACGTCACGCCGATGTTGAACGCGTCGCATTCCGTAGGCGAAAATATCGCCGTCTTGCGTTTCTCCCCCGTTATACCTGCAAGGATTATACAGTTAAAACAGAGATAAGCTAACTGTCCATCTGGATTATTTTATTATCTACAAGTATTTACACCCACTCAGTCTGTGCACTTTACATGTGGCATATATATTCTTTGATATAAGAAATTAGGTATGTTTGTCATTTTGTTTTAAATGAAGTATTATAATAAAGTAAGGTTCCCCTGACCAAAAAAGAAAATCCTATCTTGTCTTTTTCCAAATTTAATATATTTTATGACTAAAATGATTAAGAATCAAACTGCAGATGCATTGTCACACCTGAGGGCTAAATGGAATGCTTCGTTCCCAGTAAAAAGGCTCGCTGGTTCTTTAAAAACCATATGAAACCAACAGCATTAAGTTGCTATTTCACATTCCGTGAGTGTGGTCTTTTCCCAGTCGAGGCAAGCCATTCATGCTGCAACCATAATAAAGCTAAAATTAAGATTCTGTTTTATTGTAATTGTGCTTTTGCACAAAGATAGATACAATCATAAGAAAATGTGGAAAAAACAGGCACCCTATAATTTGTACAAGAGCATTTGTACAGCATCCGCTGCTGATGCGCAGAAGCAGAAAGAGGAGAAGGCGACCAGAGAACGACAGAAACGTGAATGGCTGCTTCGAAACACATCTTACAAGCAAATTTATTATTTTTTACTTCTTATACTCTAGCACATATAAAACCATATGTTACCAAGTTGTCCATAGTTATTGAGACCCCATGCGAAGACTTTCTCCCCGGCCGCGTCCAGTATGAAGGTAGCGTGGTAGCCCGCCCACACGCGAGAAGCCCCACACTTTAGGATAACCTTAGACGGCACCAGCAATGCACCTGTACAAATATCAATCATCTCAAAATAATTACTGCTGAAAAATATTTCTCAAGCAATTTGTTAAGTTTACTCTCGATCAGAGAAAAATGTCGGCTTCCACTACCCAGGATTAGACTTGGTGGAGTTTTAAATTCACCGCTGCTAAAATCTGGAAGGATTTGCCACCACCAGCCTGGTCTACCTTTTACCATAGAATGGTTGGAACATCGATGGGGATAGCTCCATCAACGCCACAAGTGGCTTCAACAACAGTTCCTGGCTCTGTATGGCTCTGATACACCCTCAAATTAGTGAACTTGTTTTGTATTATTTTTCTACAAAATATATACCTAATAAATATACAAATAGTTTTTAGTTCTATTTATTTAAATCAGCACTTAAAATTACACTATTGAAACACTTAGTAAAATTTGCAGTTACGTTTTTAAAAATATTAAAGTACTGATTTCATTGAATGACATTGACACCACAAAAAAAAATTCAATTAGTTAATAGATAGGTCTTCACTTTCACCATGTGATATTTATAAAAAAAATCTTGATTTTTGAGAAAAAAAAAAGTCAACAATGGTAAAGACACTTAAACGGCCTTTTCTATTTTAAACCTCTAGGATATTTCGTTATTATTTTAGAAAATATTTTTGGTTAAAACGTGAGATAAAAGTATAGATAACACATTCACCATGCATTATTTTGACTAATTCAAACCAAAAAGCAATAATCTAAGCCTAAATATCATTCATTTTTTAGCAGAAATCGTTCCTCGCTTTCCATACATTTTAGTATGAAATCGTTAGGTTTCCGTAATTCGCTTTATATTAAAGAACACGCGTGAAAAAATTCAGTGCTGCCTCAATTTTGGAGGTGATTGCACGTCCGTTCGAAGCTCGATTTGACGAGTCGAGCCGATACATCTATTGTTTGACATAGCATGAGGGCGGGTCGCGAGTGTCGGACACGACTGCTGAAATTATTTGTATTCTTCGAGTATGTGAGTTTTATTATGTATTGTTTTTTGTAATTATCAGAAATTAATGTACTCAATAAAATAGTAATTTATTTTAATATCCATATCAGATAGATAATATGGGAAAACGCAAAGAAAGTTATTAGAATAAAAAAAATCAAATGAATATAATAAGCATATGAACCACTCGGAAACTCGCTAAGCAAGCACTCTTGTTTTAGGACTCGACTCAACCGGTGCGGTGGGGATGAATGATCTGGACCTTGACTGAATTGTTGATCAGTGGGTTACCCTCTTTAGGGTCCACCCATTGTGATATCATTTCAGACCTTCTAGAATAGTCCTGTCCTGATTAACTTGTCGGGTTCTTTGTGCGGTTACCATCCAATTACGATGACGTTTAGGTAATTTTAGTAATATCTTATGTCGAGGTTATTATTGCAGTACTTAAATTTAGATTGATAACTAATATTTATAATATAGAAGTTATCTACTCAGTTAGCCTGTCTTCTAATGTTATGGCTTTTCATTAGTACTGACAAAATACAATATGTAATAACAACTCTGTAGTTCCAGTTAAGTGCGTTATGAGAATCAGTATTCAAAATTCAAAAATAATAAAAAAATAATTTTACTTCAGAAAAATCAACATAAAAATTGAATTAAAATAAAATAATATTTGTAAATTGTATCTGGATTGATTACATCTGCTATAACCTTCTAAAATACAAAAACCTTAATTTTTTTATCGGTTGTTGATAAACAACCTTCATTTTTATATCTTTTCATGACAATTGAATTGTGACAAAATTTAAGTTTACTAAACTTTCCATGTTTTTAAATAATTACTGAAAAAACACTGGCTCAAAATAAGTCAGTTGGCGTATACTAAGACGATACTTTTGCGATCATTTGAAGTGCGTGTAAATTTTGGGGATTTTCCTATAGTTGAGTTTGAGCAGCGAACGAAACGCCGTTAATTTAATAGTAATTTTATTTTGTTTATTACATTCTTTTAATATGGATCTTTTTAAAAAATAATTTCTGTTACATATTCTTTATCGAATTAATTTTCACATGAAAAATGCATAATAGATGTCTCCTATAAATAGTTGCAAATTTGAATTTAAACACGATATTTAATACCTTAAACAATCTTTTTTTTAAATATTTTTCCCAAATTTCTAATTAGGTAATAACGTGGTAACGCTTTAAAAAAAATGCTGTTTCGGCCGTGTCAAAGAGAGTGGCCATAGGTATGCCAGCATTTGTCCTTTAGTTCAGATGCAAATAACATTTTTAGAAGTATTAAATTTAGTTAGTTACTTGATTAGAAATGCTAAAATCCCATTCATAGTACACCTATAGGTCCCTGAAACAACCAACGGGTTGTTTGTTACATACTGAATAAATTGTTGAAACTACTGTGATTTTTAAATCTGTAACCTTTATTTTTTAATAAAAGATCAATTATGAAACCCACATTTCCCATATTATACAATACATTGATTGTTACGGACGGCTCTGGAGTCGCCGCCCCGTTGCCCCCTCATCACCCTGTTACGCCCCGCACACTGACCAGACATCACGTGATGCCTGCAGTAATCGGGTTGAGTGTGGACTTGATTGTCACCCTTATACTAAAAAAACAGTACAGTAAACCAAATACTAGCGTATATTTGTATAAATGAAGCTGAATTACTCACTGAACCCTTGTCTGGCATCCCGTGAAGCAGAACGTTGGGACAGTCTGCCTAATTGGCCCTGTTCCCCACAGCCCATTGTGTATACTGAGCCTGATGTCTGTAACAAAATACAATTGAGCAATATCCATGGATAAAAAAATTAGAAGTTATAGTTTTATTGTAAAGTGGTAATGTGCCTATTAACTACCACTACTGGTCACAGACCTAACATAGACTAACCCAATTTGAGTTTTGTGGAATGAATCCTTTTTCTAGTAAAAGGGGTCTCCAGTTTTCTACACTCACCATGCGAAACACGTATTAAACTGTTATTTTACGCTGTTATTCCGTGAGGGCAAGGTCCTTCTCCGATCCAGCCAACCTATTTGTGCTAAACCATAATATAGCTGCAGCGTGAAACTACCACAAAAACAAGACAAAGTCATGGTGATTTTAACTGTGAATTTGTGTAATCGAAACGACAGCAATGGTGACGCTAAAATAATTTTACGTGGTAGAGCCATGTTGCAGCTATATTACTGGTATAGTTGTAGCACAAATGGGTCGGTTCGATCAGGGAAGGGCCATTATCTCACAGAATACCAGCATAAAATAGCAGCTTAACGCTGCTGTGTTTCGTATGGTGAGTGTAGAGTACCAGAGACCCTTTTACTGGAAACGAGGCATTCCATCCTAGTCCTCAGTGGCGACAACGCATCTGCATTTAGATAGATTTATAGTTATAGAATATATTATATTGATAGATATAGATGTCTAGGTTCACAAGGTGAACTGTGTGCTCGTTTGTCACACTTATCCCATTAAAAAAAAATACAAGGCTCATTCCTAAAAGAAGTAAAAAAGTATGATGAACATTTAAACACAAGCCTTTGCCTTTCTAATGTTTTCATAGACAACTGAGTGAGGATATTTTAAATTACAGTAAAACCCGCTTAAGACGATTTTGAAGGGACCTAGCCAAATTGGCGACTTAAGCGGGAAAGCGTATTATGTGGGATAGGAAAAATAAAACATCTTTAGAAATATTGTGTAGGTATTGAATTATAGGTATACGTATTTATAAATTTGTTAGAAAGGTATAAAGTTGTGCATATGTATATGTATTTAAATACAAATATAGTTAATTATTAATTATAATGACATTACTTAAAATAATCATTTATTTTCGTTTGACAAAAAGATTCTGATGCATTATTAATGTCAAGGCTATCAATATAATTTAACTTTTGCAGTGCGTCTTCACTTTTCCGGAAAGAAGATACATAGCGCCTTAAATCGTTTACTGCTGATAATGCCTCTGTGTTTGACGAAATCGGAATTGACCCTCCTTCATCTTCATCGTCATCACTTAGGGCCTCTTTTTGGGTGTTATTCACATCTTGAATAAGATCTTCGATCAAACAGGTTTCGTAGGGTGCAACACTGCCATCAATGGAAGAATATCCAGAAAAACCCTGCAGTATCGCGGGTTCTTCTTCCAACACGACATCAGCTTCGTTATTTCGGAAACCTGCTTTCTTGAAACAATTATGTATGGTTTCAGGCTTAATTGCTCGCCATGCCGCTGCAATGTTTAGGATCGTATCATGCACAGTCAAGGGTCGTTTGCTGTCAGAGTCTTCCATTTCCTTAAGATAGTGATGTATCAATCGTGTTCTGTAGCCATGTTTAAGGACTTTTATAATGCCCTGATCTATCGGTTGCAACTTGCTTGTCGCATTCGGAGGTAAGAAAACAAGCTTGATGTTCTTTAGTTCAACATTTTTAGGGTGAGAGTTAAGAGTTATCAATGAAGAGAATTATGCGTCTGTATTTAATCTGGAAATGGTCATCTAAAGCTTTTAACCAGTTCATAAAACGAAGGCCAGTCATCAAAGCTCGAGTTTGTGCATCATATGTTACAGGGAGCGATTTCACGTTTTTGAAGCAACGTGGATTTTTCATCTTACCAATCACTAGCAAACGTAACTTTTCCGATCCAGATGGAGTATTAAACGGGATGACGAATCATATTAAGAGTGTTAAAAATATATGAAAACATGCCTCAAGTTGCAGGGACTGATGTAAAATGGCGTATTAAACGAGAAATCGTATTAAACGTGATCGTATTAAGCGGGTTTTACTGTAAAATTTAAATATTTAGTTGAAATGTATATGAAACATATGACAGTAAATAAAAAAATAAATAAGCTCGGAGGTATGTTGCACAGGTGTTACATTAAAAGAAATACAATACAATTGAAGTGATTATATACGTATAGATCAAAACATAACACAATACTAACAGACAACACAACTAGATGGTCTCCACCCGAAGCTATACCAGCTGCGGTTTCTCCAATATCCAGTCGGACGGGTTCTCGGCACGCCTTGCCTTCTCTGCCACGGACAACCAGACCCATGCTGCCATGTGAATCCTGCAAGTTTTATGAACAATAAACCAACTGCCTATTACAGAATTCAGTTGTGATTTGGATGGACGTCAGTTGGTAATGAGTCTTATATTCAGAAGTTTGGTACAGTGTAGTAGTTGAATTGAGTTAATATTGAGTCCTAGGTTAAAAATATTTGTTCAAAAAGATAAATTTTGTATTTCAGCTCTGATTGTATTTGTTGCGGACGGTGAGGGAACCGCCGCCCCGTCATACCCCGTTGCGCCCCGCACACCCCGCGCTGCTGCACCGGCAGCAGACCGACGACCAATGAGCGCGCAGCATCGTCATGCGACACTACTCACAGGCTAAGATGCTCTCTTGCGGCATATAAGAAGGGCGTTTTGGTCTGTGAGTTGTTCATTTCCGAAGCGGCACTCGAAGACAACAAGAGAACAAACCTCAACAGGAAACCATCAAGAGAAAAGAATTTATACTCCATTGAAGACTCCCCTCTGTGTATATAGTTAATTAGTGAAAGCCGCATTTGTAAATAGTTTAATACAGTATAGTCTACAGTACCATCTTTTCTTTAAGCAGTCCCCTAGCGTAATATCAGTTCAGTAATCAATCAATACAGTCCACTAGCTACAGTAAATAAATACAGTCCACTTCAATCCCTTATAGTATTATTAAAAAAACCAACTAATTAAAAAAAGTGTGGTTACAGCATTTATACATCCCGCACAGGCCTCCATTCTTTTCTGAGAGGATTCAAGGAAGTTTACACTGCACTGCCCCAAATGTATGTTGGTGACTTAATAATTTGTAAAAAAAATGAATAAATTACTACGCAATACAATGAATCTTTAGTTCAAGATTTGCTGTGTGAAGTGCGTAAAGGCAGATTTATGCTTCGAAAATTACAGTAGCGAGTTAACTTGCAAACCTGGCGCGTTAAGTGAAAAATCTCGTTTGAACGGCAATCAGTGAGTTAAGTAGCTAATTAACAATTAAGTTGAACAGGATAACTGGCCGGTTTGTTCTTCGGCAAGTCAAGTTCGAAGTGTCAAGTTGGTATGTTGACATTGGCTTATGATAAATAAAGCTACTAAAGAAAATTACTGTATAGGTATTTAATGTATCTATTAGAGAGATGCAGCATTTTCATCCGGGTGAGATTTATATGTGTAGTTTATTACATTTAAGACTAGCGATACGCCCTGGCGTCGCACGGGTAATTTCTGGATCTCGACAACAGCTCCACCTACTGGGTCCAATTGTGAATCTAAACCATCCATGAACCGACTCAAATACACACAAAACATTTCATGAGAATCAGCCAAGCCAGTTTTGAGTTTTAGCAAGACTAACGGAGAGCAATTGATATTTATATATAGAGATAATCATCAAAGACCATTCATTTTATACCAATTTTTTTTACATTAAGACTTTCGAATAAAACAGCTTAAATCACTTCTGCCATTCCTCTCTATCTGTTCATGAAGTTTCCTTAACAACTTTCCATTCATTCTAGATTTCCCTGACAGACAAACATTTTTAGAACTCCATTTAAGGCATTTCTTAAAATCGTAAAAGGGGATACATCCAATGGACATGGACAACCCCATTAGCTTAATAAAAGGAAAGTATTTCAATATTGTTTTTTTTTATATCGTACCCGGAAAGCTCCCCAAGCATACACATCTCCATTGTCCAAAAGTGCTGCAGTGTGCGAGTCCCCTGCTGATATAGCTACAGCCTTTTTGGGAAGTGTTACAGTTTTAGGAGTGCCCTCGTCCTTTTCACCGTTGGTATTCCGTCCTAGAGCACCTTCATCATTGCAACCAAATGTCCACACCTATTAAATATAAAATATTTTAGTAAAGAAAAAACTAAGTCTTATTAAACAACAGCTCTTATATTTTCGAGTGTTTTAAAATAATATTGTAATACCTATAAATGAAACTGGGTATTTGGATTTATAAATATTAGTTGCAAATTACACCTGTGGCTCTCTTCCTCTTTACTTTCTCACCATTTTAATTTAAAAAAAAAAATAAGAGTCAATGCAACTTCTTTTAGTGTTATTATGTAACTTTTGTAATTTCTAACTACAAAATTTACAATGGTTCTTTAATAAAAAATGTAAGACAAGAGCAAAAATACTTTCAAATATCTTTCATTAATGGTTTATTTTCGTCGGCGCTATACGTCACCCCCTGGGGTGTGAATGACCCCCGCGGAGTTACTCTCTATGGGGTTAAAAAGGCGTCAACAATGAAACTATTATGCATTTTCGATAAGGAGACCATGGTTGCTAGTTAAAAACGTATGTGGAATGGTAACCATCAATTATTCAGCCCAAAAATTTATAATGTGTTAACAGTGCATATTTTTTACTAAAATAATAATACTTATTATTATTATTAACCGGAACAAATTATTATTATTATAAATTTGCAACTAGTTTTATGTTCTAAAATAATAATAAATAAAAAAGCTAAGGTGCAGTTTTGTAAATATTCAGTTTTCCTCACAACTAGTAATGTGGAGAAAACTTAACATCCCACTCATGATTGACATGGTATAATACAGTTCTTGTTCTCTCACTGATTGAAAGAGGGCCAGTGCCTGGGCATGTATTTTTTTTTATAGAAAATGGTACCAGCAAGCATGCGGCTCACCTGATGGTAAATGTTGACAGTCACCCAAGATCAACTGTAATGACCGAGGTAATTACAGATGTGGAAATGATTGACAACATTTTATGTTACAAAATCCTGTTTTTCTATAAAGTTTCAGATTTTTCTAGAAAATATCATGTTTTTTGACTTATTGCCTTTGGACATTTTAAAAAAACAACAAATTTGAAAACTTTATTATATTCACCTTGCCATCACTGTCCAGAGCTACTGTGTGCATTCCACCTGCGCATACGTCCACTATCTTGTCACCAAGGGCTGACACATGTTTGAACCTAAAAATTCAGACATTGGTAAATATTTACGAAGGGGTGTTTTATTCCACCGATTTCAAAAAAGGAAGACTCAATTCACCTGTATGTTTTTTTGTTTATATGAATGTTAAGCGATATCTTCGTGAATTCTTACTTACATGGTAGAGCCATGCAGCAGCTATATCAGTATTATAGTTGTAGCACGAATGGGTCGGCTAGACCGGGAAACGATCTCGCTCTCACAGAATACCAGTGTAAAATAGCAGCTCAACACTGCTGTGTTTCGTATGGTGAGTGTAGGGAACCAGAGAGCCATTTTACGAGAAACGAGGCATTCCATCTTAGTCCTCACTGATGATAACACATCCGCATTTTGATTCGTAATCGAGAATAGATGTAGAAGTCTATGGTTCACAACAACCAGTTCAAGCGATATGTGATTTAGGCGTTATACTAGATAGCGAATTAAAATTTACCAACCATATTGATAACATAATCACCTCAGCTACTAAGTCACTAGGTTTTGTATTGAGGAATTCCAAAGAGTTCAAGCAGCCCTCTACTACAATCAAACTTTACAGTAGTCTGGTTAGAAGTAAACTAGAATACTGCAGTCAAATTTGGAATCCACACTACGAAATCCTTAGCATTAGAACCGAAAGAATACAAAAGCGACTGCTGCGGCATCTTGCATACCGTTCGAATAGATATCAAACTAATGATTCCTACGAAAGACAGTTGGCACTATTTAACATCACATCACTACAATTGCGTAGAAGTATCTCAGACATGATGTTCCTATAGAAAACGCTCAATAATAGTATTGATTGTCCAGCAATAGTTCAATTATTTAACTTTAAGGTGCCATCAAGAATGCCTAGAAATCCACACGCCTTTTTCAATGGATCCCTTTATAGGTCTAACTTGGGAAAGTATTCCCCTCTAGCCAGACTGGCTCGCACTTATAACAAACTGTCCTCGAAGATTTCTGGCCTCAATATTAATTGCGATCGTTTATCCACCTTCAAATCAAAATTAATCAATTTCTATGAATTAACGAATTAACTAATTATTAATTATAACATTGGAATTGTTTTTGATTTTTATAGTTTGATTAATATAATATAATATGACAATGAAGATATTTATAATATTGTCAAATAATTCTATTTCTTTTTAATAATTTGTATTTATACAATGATGTAATTCAGTTTAGGATTGATTATTTTGTAAGGAATGATCTGAAGAAATAATTGAATTTGTTAAGAAAATGATCTTTGTATTACTGTTGGTAATCCTAATAAATAAATAAATAAACAAACCACTTACCATCAGATGGAATGTGTGCTGCTACATTCATATAAAAAAAAATTGTGAACCAATTATAATAATTCTTTTCCTATTTAATAGGTAATTAATAAATACTTCATTATATTCTCATATATATTTGGAGAAAAAAAAAAATTCTATCCATAAGAATGAAGTTTTCAATAATTATTTAGATCTTGTAGACCTTGAGATCAAGAAATACCTTAGTGCACTTAAAGTGTATTTTTTAAAATAAAGTAAAAGCAGACCTTCTTTACAGCTTATTAAAGTCCTGAACTTCGTTTTTTCTGCCGACTTCCAAAAAGGAGACAGTACTCAATTCGAGTGTATGTTTTTTTTTTTATGTGTTACCTCATAACTTTGTACTGGGCAAACCGATTTCGATGATTCTTTTTTTATATGAAAGCTGATAGTTGTCGTGTGGTCCCATATGAATTTGATGAAGGTCGGACCAATGGTTATTGAGTTATTCTTAAATAACCTATATTGAAGTCGCTTATATTGAAGTCGGCTGTACAAAATTTTTAATTTTAAATTATTTAAAAACGTTACACCCACACTATCTGAACTGAACTGCTGCTGAACATCAAGGAACTAAAAAGATTAAAATAAATTCAACATACTTCTGAAATAGGGATCTTATTCTTTTTAGATCTTGAAGTTAAATATTAATTTTCTTTTACAATATAATTTTTTTATACGAGGGTGGATTGAAAAGTACTCGGCCTAACACAGATCCATTCAATTCTAAAAATCAAATCTACCCACATTATTTAGTTCAGTTCAGACTTGTTCATTGTGTGAAGTTCGAAACGTGTGCGATAATTAGTTGTGATTTTATAAATTTATTAACAAAGTAATCGGACATAATTTCCGCGAATGGAGCAAAACGAGCAGCGTGCCGTCATTAAGTACCTCCATAAGAAGGGGCTATCATCAAAAGCCATCCATGATGACATAGTCAGTACATTAGGCGATTGTGCTCTGTCATATTCATCCGTCAAAAAATGGATAGAAGAATTTAAGCGTGGTAGAGAGAGTGTGAAAGATGAACCCCGCTCTGGAAGGCCTTCGACGTCAACTACTGACGAAAATATTAAAAAGTACTTGATTTAATAATGGGAGACCGCAGATTAAAAATTAGAGAGATAGCCGAGATTATAGGCATCTTTTATGAATGAACTCAAAACATCATTGTCAACGAGTTGGGTTTCCACAAGGTGTCTGCGAGGTGGGTTCCGCGACTGCTTTCAGTTGAACAAAAAAGGACGCGATTGACTATTTCACGCGACTGTTTGGAGTTATTTGAAGCCGATGCAGATGATTTTTTGAATCGTTTTGTTACTATAGACGAAACATGGGTTCATTACTGTACACCGGAAACAAAACAACAATCAAAACAGTGGAGAAGACCTGGTTCACCACCCCCTAAAAAGGCTAAGTCGATTTTGTCGGCAAATAAGGCGATGGCTTCAGTATTTTGGGACTCGAAAGGTGTGATTATGATTGATTATCTTGAAAGGGGTCAGACTATAAACTCTGATTAATATTGCACCTTACTACGTCGTTTACTAGAGGAAATAAAAGAAAAACGTCGAGGAATGCTCAGAAGAAAAGTCCTGTTTCATCAAGATAACGCCCGTGTTCACACGTCAGTACAATCAATGGCTGAAATTCACAACTGTGGCTTTGAACTGTTACCGCATCCGCCGTATTCACCTGATCTGGCACCATCAGACTTCTTTCTGTTCCCTAACCTAAAAAAGCACTTGGGAGGTCAAAGATTTTCGACAAACGACGAGGTCAAAGCAGCTGTAGACGCATATTTTGACTCTAAGGAAGAATCATTTTTTTTCAACGGTCTAAATGCTTGGAAGGGGAGGTGGCAAAAGTGTATTGAACTTGATGGTGATTATGTAGAAAAATAAAAATATAACTGATTTAGTATGTGTTTATTTTCTTGGTTAGGCCGAGTACTTTTCAATCCACCCTCGTAGAACAAGGATGACAAGCGAGCACACAGCCCACCTGATGGTAAGTGGTTGCTGTAACCAATAAACATCTACATCTACCCTTGTTTGTGAATTAAAATGCAGATGTGTTGTCAGCCGTTAGGACTAAGATGGAATGCCTCTTTTTCAGTAAAAAAAGGGTCTCCGGTTCTCTACACTCATCATAGGAAACACAGCAGCATTAAGCCGCTATTTTACACTGGTATTCTGTGAGAACATCTTCCTCAGTCGAGCGAACTCAATCGTGCTACAACAATACAATTAATATAGCTGCAGCATGGCTCTACCAAGTAAATGTGACAAACAAGTTTACAGTCCAAATGATGGTAGGTTACTGTGAACTATGGACTCATACATTTATCACTGATTTAAATACATTTTCATCCTTTCATTGCCTCAGAGTAGAGACTAACATACAATCCTCTTAACAGTTAAAAGGGGCTCTGGTTCTTATCCTTCCCCAGTCAGGTCGACCCATTTATGCTGTAGGCACAAACAAGTTTAGTATGCCTCTTACGAAAAAGTATATCCATCTATGTAGCTAGTGGAAGGAAAAGGGGAGATCTCCCGCCGGGCAAGGTATTCTGCCCGAGGAACAGCCAACGCTCCGAGTGGTAGTTCAGAGCTATTCTATATATACTGCTTTAACTTCAGAACTTTGATAGCACGATTTAGGCTTCAATATGTTTCGCTTGTGGCGCGACGACAGCGCCGCCACAATCTATTCATAAAATATCTTTATCATTAAACTTGGCTAGTCCATTTCAACTTTTACAAAACAAGGCTTTTATGATATCAAAAATAAACAAGATTATTTAAACACCATGCATATTTTTTAGCAGAGTATTGGTTGTTACATAAAATTGTTAACATTTTTTGTATTTTTCAAAGGGCTTAAAAAAGGAGGAATTTCTCAATTCGTGGGAATATTTTTTTTTACTGTATGTTCACCGATTACTCAAAGACTCCTGAACCAATTTGGAAAATTATTTTTTTGTTTCTTCCCAGGTGGTTTTAATTTTATTGAAGTCAGTCGAGAGGTTTATGAAAAAATCAACAATAAATTATATTCATATTGAAGTTGAATAATGTACAAAACTTCAAATTTACCACTTTTAGTTCTATTTATTTAATACTTATCTTCATGCACAATCCCTGACGGGGTAGCCAGAGAGAACAGATCGCAAAGTGTCATGATCCTTACATACCTCTTTCGCTTCTTTCAGATTCATTAACTTCTTCATACATGCACGTCTAGGTATCCGAGTACTCTTGACCCTCCCCTCTTCGAGCAATTTGCTCACATGGTCTTCGAAAGTTAGTCTCGGTCTACCTCAACACCTTTTAATATTAACTTTCGCAATATATATTTTCTTCACCATTCGGTCTTCACTCATTCGCTCAACGTGCCCAAACCATCGAAGCACGTCCTTATCAATTTTTGTGATAAGGTCATCTTTCAAACCTGCCATATTACAAATCTCTTCGTTTCGCTTTCAGTCGGCCATGGTAACGCCGCACATTTTACGAAGAGATCGCATCTCCACTGCATTCAACTTGCTTTTATGCTTCTTCTGGCATACCCAGGTTTCGCTGCCATATAACAAAGTCGGTACCAACACTGCGTTATGTATTGCAAGGCGTGCACTCTTCACTACTACTAACCTAAACAGCTATCTTTCAGCTTCTGTAAACAGCTGTCGAGATACAGTATGAACAGCTAGGAAGACATGACACAACCCTGTTTTACGCCCGTTTGGACACTAAACATGGGTGACAGGTCATGCCCTACCCGCACACAGGCTTTACAGTCACAGTAAAGTGACTGCACAGCCCTTAGCAATCGACCATCCATATCGTACCCCGGCAACAGTTCCCATATTTTCTTCCTTACAACCCTATCAAATGCCTATTTATTTAATGTTAGTTTTATTTTAAGATACATGTAATTTATTTCATCACTTGTCTCAGACCCTGTATGAATAATGCGCAAAGGCTTTGCCGGATTAGCAGGAATAATGGGTTTCCCATTACAATTTACTATTAAACAGTTTCTGTTTAAGTCACACTACTTAAATTTTAACATTACCTCTGTTGTGGCAAATAAATACTTTTTACTTTACTTTGTTACTTACTTGGTAGTCTCAACAACATCTTCACCGAGGCCAAGCTGTCCCACATCCCCTTGTCCGCAACTAAAGATACGGCCCCTTTTCTTAGGCGCTGCTGGGATGTCTAGTTGGATTGCTAAATAATGAATTCAACAGTTAATTAATTCTATCTCATAACAGTCTAATGCAATATGAACTCATCCTAATCTCAACTAATTAAGGGGGTTATAAGACTTCATTTTTAATTATAAATGTAATATAAAGAAATTAACAATCTGAAACAGATTACTGGATGTTGTTTCTGCCATATTCATCATTACAGCTTATCAAAGTGGCTTAGTGTTGATTAACAACACTGAGGGATGTGTGTTTGAATCCCATACAGAACAAGTTTTGCATTTGCATGCCTATAGATAATTGTTCCATGCCTGGATGTTTGTCCTTGTGCAATTTGTGTAAACTACCACAACAATACAGGAGAAATATATAATTTCCTAGTGTTGGGACAATATTTAGATAAAGAGGTTTTTTTTTAAACGGATCATAGAAAATTTTCCACTAACAATAAATAACAGATATTTATTCAATATATTTTCCTGTATGACTGAATAACGACTTGTTTAGTAATTGAATAATCAGTGTGATGCTCTATTAAGCATTAAATTTAGTGTAGAGTTGAGATAATATATTAAGAAATGCTAAATATGATGGAAGATTTTAAATTATTCAAAAAGTGTGGTAAAATCTTTTTAAAATCTATGCACATTAACATCATCATGTCCTGACTTTCACTTACATGAGTCTCATTAGACTAATATCCAAATTTTTGATTATAATTATAAATTTTAAGACGTTAAATTTATAATTTAATGTGATTACGATTTAATGTAAAAATAAAATTTTCCTTAATAAGTAATAATAAATACCTAAATTATTATTAATTTACACGGCTATCAGTTAACCTCAAAAACTTAAATTAAGAGAATAATTTCTGTACATTTAAATAAAATAAACGAAACCAAAACACTTTAAGTGAAATACAAATATGAAATCGCAAGTTAAAAAATTATTGTCTTTTTAGCGCCAATTGGAACTTGAACTTATGCGACGCGTTTCCCGCCATCATGCTTTGACAGGTCAATGACGTTGAACATAAATGTAAAGAAAACAATTTACCACAGGCTTTTTTTGAACACTTACTTCCACGTTTTTTCTTATTTTTTGGTGCTGCGGTTGATGCAGTGGCCGAAGATTTGGATGCTGTCCGTTTTACTCCTCGCGCTGCCGGCATTCTGTCTGTGAAATTGCAATGGACGCATCAATAAACAGTCCACAGAGCGCGGCAAAAGCTATTCGCATAATAACATTGGAGTTGATGACGTATTCACAATTTCATAATTACATTAGCTTCTCAAATCCACATCACTTGCGTCTGTATCAATTACAAGGCTACAGCCCCATAGATTTCATACAAAGCGCAGATAGGTTATATTATGCGCTTGTATAGCACTACACCATAAACCAAACAACGCACCCGTAACAAACGTAAAAGTACTGCTTCGTAGTATCCTAATTTACTTACTGTTTAAACAATAAATAGTAGTTGTAATCGAAATTACAAACGAATTTATGAAATCACTTTGGAATAAAAGATGACGTATTATTTCAACAGAGCACAAATCCCGTGCATTTCCTCCACTACGCTTCGCTTGCCTTTATGCTTAGGGATGCACTTTACAATTCGATTTTTATGAAGATCGATTCAATGACATACGATATACCGATTTTATAAATCGATTAATTGCAATGCGATCTACAAGCAAATCGATTGAAGAATAGGGTGAATCGTATCTGTATACTTTTATTAAGTGCGCCCAAATCAACTATTTTGCCACCAGGGCGGCGCTACTGAGAAGCGAGGTGAAATATTTGACAAATTACATGGCGAAGAAGTTAATTTGTTTGAAAAATGGAAGGGTTAATGATCCTTTTTGTAATGTTAGTTATGTTTTATACTAATTATATTATAAATAATCCAAACTACAGATATTCCTACAAGAAGAAAAATAAAAAAACAGTTTAAAATGTGAAAAGCATAAAGCGACAAACCACTGAGGCATTGTTTAATTGTCTAATGCTATAGAAACTGATAAAATTTTATTTAAAACGCAACTTCTTCATTAAATGATATTGTGTAACAAAACTTCATCTCAATCCCTACTAGCGACATTCGGTGACGAAATTCGCTATACCTATTTGCTGACAATAATTTTTGTCTCGATAAAGCAAGAATGATTACCGTTCGAATTACATGAATTTATATGCCGACAAAGTATAACTTGGCTTTGTAAAGGCCAATTTGGACCTTAAAAAGCACTTTAATATGAGTTAAAATATTTCGTCTTAGTACTCGAGGAATAATAAAACATAAAGCGGATTGACTAATAAAAGTTGTTATTTCAAATTATTACTCTATATGACAATAGCTTTTATTCATACTGAGCTGCATTTTATATTTAATACTCCCGTAGTGATATTGTCGTGAGTCACGTGTTTATTTAAAATAAATGGGCTGATGTAAAAACGAGTATAGTTAAAATAAAGATGTATATTTTTTGCAAATTTTGAATTGACTTTTAAGAGATTCAAGAGAATGCGATTCGATCAATTAATCGATTCAAAGGCATGCGAGTTACTGTAATCCGAAAAAGCGATTTAAAGAAAAATGGTGTATTCTACCCTACTTTATGTCACAGATAAGATTAAAATATAGACGATTATAATAATAATGGCACATGACGTTAAATATTTTTTTATAGATTAAAAATCGATAATGACCTGAAGTCCCTGATGTGAATGAGTGAGAATCCCTATATTATATTATAACCTCCTTGGGGTACGCCCAAGGAGGTTATAATATAATATAGGGATTAGGGAGTGAGCGCTTGAAACATTGTAAACGTTCCTCATTTTTCTTAGAAAAAGAGTTACCGTGTTTTGTATTTGATCTCCTTCTAACATTCATAAATGCTTACACAAAATAAAAACATTATAATATTGTTATTGTATATAATATTATACCAACGTTTAGACAGTTAGACTTAAAGTAATATTTTAGACGTATGCTAGAACAATAATCTTACATTTTTTATCGCTAATCATAGTTGGTATATTCCATATTGTATTTTAATTAAGCTTATTATTAAGTAACACGAAAAAAAACCACTAAACACTTTAATGTATAAAATTTTTGACTCCAAATGTCAAACAATTAAATACTAATGTAATTTTAAATGGAGAGAAACTGAGTCTTGTAGATACCACCATTTTTCTTGGAATCACATTAGATGCCAAGCTTCAATGGAGCTCTCATATACCAAAATTAGCAAGCAGACTTAGCTCTGCAGCATATGCTGTAAAAAGTTTAGAAGTCTTACCAGTGTTGAAACAGCTAGACTAGTTTACTTTAGCTATTTTCATAGCATAATGGCGTATGGTATTTTGCTATGGGGACACGCAGCTAACAATGAAATTATATTTGTTTTACAGAAGAGAGCCATAAGAGCAATTTATGATTTAAAGCCTAAAGAGTCACTGCGACAAAAGTTTAAGGAAGTTAATATATTAACTTTGGCCTCTCAATACATTTATGAAAATGTAATGAACGTACACAAAAATAAAAGTAGTTTTACAAAAATAAGTGATATTCATGCTGTAAATACTAGGAACAGACACAAGCTAGTAGTACCAGTTACTTGACTCCATCGAGCCAGTAATTAATTATTGGAGCGATGTATACGCTTTTACAACAAAATTCCAGAAAATATACAAAATTTGACCTGCTTAAAGTTCAAAAACTTTATTAAGCAAAGTTTGTATAAAAAGGGTTATTATAATATTAAAGAATTTATGTATAATAATAAACCCTGGAAATGAGGTGATCGCTACCAAGCTATTTCTAATTTGTTGTGTTGTTAATTTGTGTAACATACATGATAAGCTCCTATTTAAAAAAAAGTCTCGCTGGGTTTTCTGCTGGTTCTTCCCAGGACAGAGGTTTTTTTCGAACCAGTGGTAATTAAACAAAAGAGTGACTTTCAATAAGTATTATTTATAATTTTATAATCTGTATTGAATAAAAAAGTTTCTGTTTCTGTTACACGAATGTTCTTTCCATAAAAACTAGGAGGTGCATTTTACGCTATAGATCACAACACTATTTTAAAATTTGACGTTGTCAAATGAATGTACTTATATATTGTTTTTTTTTCATAGAATAGGGTGACAAACGAGCACACAGTCCACCTGATGGTAAGTGGTTGCTGTGGCCCATAGACATCTACATCAATCCTCGCTTGCGAATCAAAATACAATATAATATTGTCACCCGTGAGTACTAAGATGGAATACCTCTTTTCCAGTTAAAAGGGTCTCCGTTTCTCTACACTCACCCATACGAAATACATCAGTGCTGAGCTGCTATTTTACGCTATTATTCTGTGAGTGCGTTGTCCTTCCCCGATCGAGCCGACTCATTTGTGCTACAACTATCCTACTTATATAGCTGCAGCATGGCTCTACCACGTAAAAAACGCCTTGTGCTAATCATTCGCTAAATCTATGTTGAGTGCACTCGCTTAGGGAGCGTTAATTCAAGTTTAACTTTTTTTCGAAAGAGTAGAAAGAGTTTACAGGTTCTTTTCATCACCCACACGTCAGTGGGAAAATTTAATAAAAAGTGTAGGTGTATCCGTCTAAAGACTCTCAAAGACAAGATGGTTTGCTCATTATGACGCTGTTAAACCACTGCAGAATAATTTAAAAAAAAAAACTAGTATAAAACTCGAAGATATATATGATCCCAGCACCAACAGAGAAAACGTCGATACCGAAGAAGCAGTATCTACACTCTTACCAGCTTTGTGTGACTTCAGTTTTTTTATGCTATCTTTCCTTTTGGTGTGAAATCCTAAAAGAAGTTAGTCAGACACAAAAGCAAATACTAAATAATAAAATAATAATCTAGATTATCACTAGAAAAGTATTAGATAAAAATCAAAGCCCAAAAATATTTCTTTTAAACCAACGTATTCAACTAGTAGAAAAAGCTATTTCCTGCGTAACAAAAAATGTTTGGACATTTCGATTGAAGGAAGAAGAGGAATGAGGAGATATCGAAAACGTTTACCAGCAAAAATAACCCGATATGCTGGACTAACATTGCCAGAGGAGCCGCAGAGAGCTATGTTAGAATGTCTTGACATTTTTTGCGAGGAACTAGACCATCGCTACAGAGCAATGGATGATATTCTCGTTACATTTAGTGTTGTTCAGCCTTACACTCTGCTAACGTCACCAGATGAAGATCTTCAAATAATAGTTCAAAATCTGACAAAAATCTACGATGATTTTTCTGCAGGATATTTAATTTTGGCGATTTTACGACTTGAAAGCTGCCAGCATTTCTTCCCAAGAAGCGGTTCAATGTAATTAATTGGTGCTTTTCTCGCAAAATTGGGCTATTCTGAATCTGTTCCGAATCTAGCGCTGTGTCTAAGATTTTTTTACTATTAAGTTTCATGTGAAGGAAGCTTTTCAAAACTCAAGTTAATAAAATCTTACTTAAGGTCCACAATGAACCAAACGCGACTAACCAATCTTTCCATTTTGAAAATGACAAGAAAGTAAACTTTGATAATATATTAGAATAAAGTCCCGTTAGCATGTATAGCATTTTTTGTTTTATTTTTGGGGGTGCTTGATAGAAAACTGCCCTGGGTGTGAACTCACGCTACGCCGCCACTAGTAACCGTAAGGTTTGATACTGTAGCGAAACAATAATGGAATCAAAATATTAAACGGCGTTTAACTATAACACTATTCAGCACTTTCCATATTGAAAAAATACGCATTTCGTTTTCCGTGAAAAACTAATGCATACACTAATATTATCCTCAAAATATTGTATCATGGACACTCTATTAGAAAGAAATGCAACGCCAAACTCAGTGCCTTTCATTCATTTCAAGGTCACTGATTTAGGAACGTTTCTCTAGTATGAAGTGCGCACACCCTATATTTTATAACCTCCTTGCCGTACCCCATGGTAACTTGTCCAAATACAAAATTGTAAGGTCTGTTAAGCTGGAATGGTCGTTTGGGCAAAATCACTTAAATTCTTGCTAAATATTTAGTGCTCATTTAGTGCTAATTTAGTGCTGCAAATTTAAATTTCACGCCAAAATATCTTGATGAAAAATTAGAAAACTGTTCTACCTATTAAAACGATAACCGCCTAATACAGCACCAAATAGAGGCATCAATAATTTAGTGCTCATTTAGTGCTGCCGATATATGCAAAAACAAAAATTGGGAAAATGTATTTTTTTATATCATAAACTCTGTTACTTTGACATCCTTAGCAAATGATGTAATTAAAAAATTGACATAAGAGTGGGCTGTCACCTATTGATATAAGATAATAAATTAGTGCTCATTTAGTGCTGTCGATTTACGAAATAGAATTTGAGAAATTATTATTTTTAAATACCGTAAACTGTTACTTTGACATCTTTAGCAGAATATGTGATGAAATATTGACATCCAAGTGACTTATCACCTAATGATATAAGATAATAAATTAGTGCTCATTTAGTGCTGCTGATATAAGCAAAAACTAAAATTGGGAAAATGCATTTTTTTAATGTCATAAACTGCTATTTTGACATCATCTATGTACTGAAAAAATTGACATCGGCGTGAATTATCACCTAATAATATGAGATAATCAATTAGTCCTCATACGGCCAGCAGTGAAGGACCACGTCTCAGTTCCGTAAGTCATCACTGGCAACACGCACTGGTTGTACAATTTCGTTTTAAGGTTTTGAGGTATGTCTGACGAGAAGATGTGTCGTAGCTTCGCGAACGCTGCCCAGCCGAGTTGAATCCGTCGATTGACCTCTCGGTCGAAGTTGGACTTACCTAGTCGGACTATTTGTCCCAGGTAAACATACTCGTCAACAACTTCGAGCTTAGTGCTCCCAACAACTACCGGCATAGGTGTGACATGGTGGACATTAAACATAATCTTTGTTTTGTCCATGTTCATCTTAAGACCTATCCGTTGGGAGACACTATTGAGGTCATTGAGCATAGTGCCTAGGTCCTCGAGCGATTCTGCCATAAGGACTATATCGTCGGCAAATCGAAGGTGAGTGATGTACTCGCCATTGATGTTGATACCGTATCCTTTCCAGTCCAGAAACTTGAAAACGTCTTCCAATGCAGCGGTGAAGAGTTTCGGGGATATAACATCACCCTGTCTTACACCTCTCTGCAATTGGATAGGTTTCGTACTCTGGTTTTGTACCCGGATAGCCATCGTAGCTCTACTGTACAAACACTTCAGCACTTCGATATACCGACAGTCAACTTGGCACCGCTGAAGGGACTGCAGCACCGCCCAAATTTCGACGGAATCAAAGGCTTTCTCATAGTCCACATACGCCAGACATAGTGGCAAATTGTACTCTTCGGACTTCTGTACAATTTGCCGTAGGGTATGTATGTGGTCTATGGTGCTAAAGCCCTTTCGGAAACCGGCTTGTTCGGGAGGCTGGAAGTCGTCAAGTCTGCGCGCGAGACGATTCGTAATTACTCTCGAAAACAGCACGTAGACGCGGCTCAGAAGGGAAATCGGTCTGTACTTCTTCAAGAGAGCGTTGTCACCTTTCTTGAAGAACAAGACCACCGCACATCTGCTCCACGCCTCCGGTGTAATGCCACTATGGAGGACGGAATTAAAGAGCTTCTTAAGGACTTCAAGTACCGGTCTTCCACCCGCTTTCAGAAGCTCCGCTGTAATTCCATCCTCGCCTGGGGCCTTGCCGTTTTTAAGGTGCTGGAGAGCCATTCTAATCTCGCTCAGACTGACGTCCGGGATATCTTCGGAATAGTATCGGATAAGACTCGCTCTTGGATCGTTACTCACACTTGCGTGTGGCTCCAACGATGACGTGTACAGCTGCCCATAGAACCTCTCAATCTCACTCAAAATCTCAGGTGCCCCGGAAACGATGCTGCCACATTCGGTCTTCAGCTTTGACAGTTGGCTCTTTCTGGCAGGCAGATCTCTGGCAAAGACTTTGGAGCCTTGGTTCAGCTCGATCGCTTCTTCAATACGAGCTGTATTGAAGTTGCGTAAGTCCCGCCGCATGCATTTGGAGATCTGTCTGTTCAGTTGCCTGTACGCTGTCAAATCTGTTGAAGAACGTAGCTTCATCTCCCGTCTAACAGCCATGAGATTAAGAGTGTGAGCGGAGAGTTTTTATGTTCTTCTGCGGCGGGTCTTGCAGAACTTAGCTCCGACCGCATGGACAGTTTCCACGAGCTTGTCATTCCGTATCTTATATACGGATATATATTGTATATCCGTATTCCGTATCAGGCCATATGAGGAAGCTCAAGGTCGCTCAGCGAGCTATGCTCGGAGTTTCTCTGCGTGATAAACTTAGGAATAAGGATATCCGCAGTAGAACCAGAGTAACCGACATAGCCCAACTGATTAGTAAGCTGAAGGGGCAGTGGGCCGGCCATATAGCTCGAAGAACCGACAACCGATGGGGAAGAATGGTTCTCGAGTGGCAGCCTCGTACCGGTAGGCGAAGTGTAGGGCGTCCCTCCACGAAATGGAGTGACTACCTGATAAGACATGCATGAAGTCGATGGATGCAGGTGGCTCAGGACCGTGCTTTGTGGCATTCCTTGGGGGAGGCCTATGTTCAGCAGTGGACTTATGAAAGGCTGTAATGATGATGATGATGATGAATAGTTTATAAAACGCAATCTGACGACACTATCCAAAGAATAAAAAAACCATCTTGCGTTTTTTGCAATTTGCAGGTCAGGGTTAGGTTGTATATTTAACAAAATATGATTCGCGACCGTAGCGATTATGTGTTAACAGAATTATTATCATTAAAATCACCAATACAACCCTGTAAGTTCATATTAGCCCTTTGAATGAGTTTTTCCAGAAAAATATGAAAATTTGAATTTCGCGGGTCACCCTGGAGCTTTCACCTTAAGAAACTTGAATGACCTTGACAAAACGGCGATCGCGGAGGTCAACACCGTCTAGCGACTACATTCTTTATTACTCCCAAAATTATAAAGATTTATAAACTGCAGAGGTGGCAAGTGTATAATTGATATAATGTCTATTATGCTTGCATACCACTGACAGTTATGTCGCGATTAAGCATCTCGTAATTAAATTGTGGTGCTGTAGCTTCGTCCAGTAAGCATCACGAGCTATCAATTGTTTAAGTTTTTTTTTTATAGGATAGGGTGACAAACGAGCACACAGTCCACCTGATGGTAAGTGGCAGCTGTGGCCCATAGACATCTACATTTATCCTTGTTTGCGAATCAAAACGCAGATGCGTTGTCACCTGTGAGGACTAAGATGAAATGCCTCTTTTCTAATAAAAGGGTTTTAAGTACGTAAGAGTTTTTATAATATTTGTTGAATCGTATTTAATTGTGTCGCATTAGTAGCTATGGGTCTAAGCGCAAAATAAGGGTAAAATAAAAAATAATACGAAATATAATGAGAATGATTTATTAATAATGTGTGCATTTATAGGTATTTATAATAAAAATAATGAACAAGCTGCAAGGTTCAACTGGTACTGTTTTTTGTAAACACAATTGTAAAATTGTTGTTCTCATTTTTATCAATGGTGAATTGATGAAACGTAGTCAAGATCACTTTATATAAAATATATTTAATTAATAATAATAATAATGGCGTAGGGAAGTGACGAGCTCATCGCCCGCTGACGTAAAAGTTAAGTGATAAAACTTCTACGTCGGTGCAGCCAGTCAGCGCCTTGCCAAGAGGTGTGAGCACCGTTCCTCGGCAGAATTGAGAGTGCGAAGGCCCGTTTGTGCTTACGGCCACACCATTAAACGGTGCCGGGCCTGGGCGTCTGTCGTTAATTGACGCGCATTTTATAGATGATGGATAAAAATAGAAGGCGGATAGGGCCGCTGCCTGGGGGTTGGCGGAGCGCGTCTGGAGCTGGCGCTGGACGCGACAGCATGCGGGCTGCCAGTCAAGTGCGAAGCGCTGCACGACCACCTAGCAGCCCCTCGCATCCATCATCCCCACCAGATGGCTTGGTGTCGGTAGGGTCCTTTCAGACTCGGCAAGCGGCACCCGCCGTTGGTGAATATATGAACACAAACGCATTGCGGGCGTACTATAGGGCGAAAGGGGAAGAAACTGGAAGGATAGCGGCTTGGATGCATCAATATTTTGCTGAGCTGGATCCATCTGCTCCCGTCACGAAGCAAAACCTTGCAGACCGAGTTCGGTACATCTTGCGCTCGAAAATATTTGATGATCCCGAACTCGAATAACTCCGGCGTGAGGCTATTCCCTCATCGAGCGAACCGGCTATAGATGGGGATGCGGCTCCTCAGGCCACAGATGGAATGGTAACTGACGAACTACTCAACGCGCAGATGAGGAGTAAATTGGAGGAGACGATTGTGGAAATGCGCTGTACGCCTCTCGAAAATCGACCGCAATCCCGCGCATAACCTTAAGCAAGCGGATTCGGGATGTCGTAACGGCCCTGAACCCATTACTGGTAACCTACTTGAAAACCAGCCGTGACCTTTGCGATACGGACTCAATACTCTTTGGCGCCGCTTTGGCAGTTTGCCGCATTGTTGGTGCCAAACTTCCCACGTCTGGACGTGCTACTAGTAACGTAACGTAGGCAAAGAAGCGCTATCCCAGCCTGGAGAAAAAAGATTGAAGACCGTATCGCAAAGGCAAGGACTCTCATTGAGAGAGGTCGGTCAATAATAGGCCGAGAATTGTGCGCACCGTCACACGGTTCAACCAGAATTGTCTCTTAAAAACTGATCAGAAGAGGCTGTATAAATCATTGTAGCGGACAATGGGACTTGGAACGGGCCCAGCACCGAATCAGGCCGACACTGTCGCATTCTGGCGCGGCTTGTGGACAGAGCCCGTAAACCACAGCGAGGGCCCTTGGACGGAAGTTGTGTAGAGTCAATGTGCGAATGTTACGCCAATGGACCCCGTAATATTTACAATATAATTTCGTTGACTAGAGCCATTGTATTCTCGTTGAGAAGTAAAACATTTGATAAACATAACTCGTGACACGTAACACTTTTCAAATCACCGCTACCATGCCAAAGAACCATACTAGCCACGGTCTACCTTTCCTATAATGTGCTGCTTTGGTTTAGTACAAACCCTCATTTACACCTTCTACTAATACTTTAACTAAAGTATCTCCAACTGGCACTTCTGTATCCTCAAATACTCTAACTCTAAATCGGCTGGCTTCTTCGACAATATCTATGGCACTTAGGATTCTCTCAGGATATGTTGTCATAGACAACTTTATTCCGTTCTTTGTCACGTTAAGCTCTATTCCTTCGTTGTTAATAACAGGTTGCCCTATTATAAGTACAACATTTCCAAAATCTATATTAGCAATAACTACAGTCGTTTCCATTTCAACTTCGATAGAAAGGATAAAACGGATTTCCCCACTAGCTCGTGCTTGTCCACTGAATCCTTTTAAGAAAACATTTTATTTGTATATTGTTTTATTTGTGATTTGACCGCTTTCGCAGTATCTTGCACCATCATATTATTTAATTCATTACCAAATATGCTTTCTTAAATACCCCATTTACTTGTGCAGTTTTTTAAATCCATCATTTAATTGTGACATAATTTGGATCTTTTTTTCTTGTTCAGTAGTCTCTATATATGTTGTGTAGTATGTAGATATACATTTATTCGCAACGTGGCCCACTTTTATACATCCAAAACATTTCCTCTTATCATGAAGTTTACAATTAGTTGAAACATGACCTCTCTCATTGCACCTATAACAGATTGGTGGTGATCGTCTTGTGCCAGTGTCTTTTATGTAGCTTACCATTATATCTGATGTTCGCATATTTGTTGGCTTAGTACTCATAGCTCTTACAGATGTATTATTGATAGTAGTACTTTGATAAGAATCGACAGCCGACAGAAAACCTTCGTATAATTCATCAGGGTTAGAACACTGAAAAGCTTGAGTATTAGTCTACAATTATTATGGTAAGCATCTAATAATCCTCTGTGTCTTGTATTAACCAACATCTAAAACATGACACAGATACTTTTTCGCTTTACAGACATCAGTAACACATAGCTAGTTTTTCTTGAAAATACTGTCATTGGGTTATTCCATTTATTCACCCTATGAAATCCACCCCAGGGTGGATTTCTTGATGTTCGTTTATCCACCTTAGACAAGATGGACTGAATTCACTTTTTGATTGTTGTTCCACCTTTCCCTTCCAAGTACAGTACAACAGAAAATATATTCATACTTTTTAATATAATATTGATTAATTTATAATAACCAAAAACTTAAACAGAGTTCTTGCCTTCAAAAGAATTATTGCCCAGGCAAAGTCAGAGCACATAAGCAGGATTGGTGAGAAACTAGTTCGCCTTCCTTCGGGAACCCATGCATTCTGGTCTCTCGCTAAGGCTGTCCAAGGGAATTTCTGTAAGCCATCACTACCATCTTTGCACAGGGAGAATGACTTACTGGCCCACGCCGCAAAAGAGAAAGCCGACCTTTTAGGATCCCTTTTTGCGTCCAACTCGACCCTTGATGACGAGGGGAACACACCGCCGACTATCCCGCAATGTGATGTGCTCTATGTCTGATGTGCGATTCATACAGTGCTCAGTACGCAAAGCACTCCTCTCCCTGGACATCCACAAGTCGAGTGGGCCTGACGGAATCCCGCCAATTGTGCTGAGGACGTGTGCTCCAGAGTTCTTTTCAGAGCTCTAACGCATCTTTTTTGGTACTCCTACTCCCTAGGCGTTCTCCTGAATTCATGGAAGACAGCTTTCGTGCACCCGATCCCTAAAAAAGGTAACCGCTCTGATCCGTCCAATTAAAGGCCTATCGCCATCACCACCTGGTTGTCGAAAATAATGGAGTCCATTATTAACTGCCAGGTGCCAGCTGATTAGTGACTGCTAGTACGGTTTCCATCGGGGTCGCTCAGCTGGTGACCTTCTTTTTATAGAAGAGGGGGCAAATCAGCATGCGGCTCACCTGATGGTAAATGACTACCGCCGCCCATGAACAACCGCAACACCAGGGGAATTGCAGATGCATTGCTGGCCTTTTAGAAAGGTGTAAGCTCTTTTTTTGAAAGTTCCTAGTCTTTAGTTCTAAGTCATCGGTTATCGAGTCCAAGTTTACCTCGGTCTCGGACGCTGTGAAGCAATCTACACGCCACTATAATAAGTCCTTTTCAAGTCCTATTTCTTTCAATATGATGCTTTTACATATTAGAGACCTTTCACATATTTGCTTTATTTCATAAACCATACTATTATGTGTCTTATACATATGGGACTTACAGTCATAACTCTGCTATCATAATGCTTATGCATCATAGATACCTTCTATATTAATGCTTTTGTATCATAGACCTTACTATCATAAGTCCCTAATATAGGACTAGTCATTGTGCAACAGTAGTAGTAGCAGTCGGTCAGCCGAACACCCCATATATATGTACAACCTTGGGTATGTGTCTCCGGCAACGTCCCTCTTATAAGGGAACATTACATGAGCACCCTCATTAACTTAGAAATTTTCCGATTAATGTAAGAACACCTTCATCAACTTAGAACAATTTTTCAATTATATTTGTAATATAATAGAAAAAATGGATCAATTTTTGATCCATTATATTACAAATGTTATTTATCTTTATTATTGCAATATAATCGACATGTACTTATATTATTTAATACATTTTGCATATTTTAAACAGAAATTTAATAAATTTACGAGATTATTAAAGACAATTTATGCGTTTACTATACTATAATATTCAATATTCCAAATGAATATATTTTAACTTTATATTGCATTTTAATTATTTAAAATATAATTTCTATGACATTTTAAAATGTCTTTATAATGAAATTAATTATCATTTATTAATAATAATTATGAAGCGTCACAATATGCAGAAGAAATAGCGTTGGTAATAGCACGCAGCCTTGTGGAACACCAGCGTTAATAGGCTTTTAATCGGAGCACACTCCATCTACTATGACCTTGGTGCTCCGATCAGCCAGAAAACTGGTGATCCAATTGCACAATTTCTCGGGAAGCCCATAGGAAGGAAGCTTCTAAAGAAGCGCTTTGTGCTAGACCCGATCGAAGGCCTTCGCTATGTCCAAACTAACGGCCAATGCCTCCTCCTTGGACTCGATCGCCTGCGCCCTTCTATGTGTTAGGTAAAAAAGCTTGGCGTGCTGAGCAGAGCGAGACAGCATTTCATGCCGGCACATCGCTTGCAACTTTACAAAACGCAAATGCGGCCTCACATGGAATACAGTTCTCACCTCTGGGCCGGGGCACCCCAGTGCCAACTCCTTCCACTTGACCGCATCCAGCGCAGAGCGGTTCGAATCGTCGACGGCTGAGTTCTTTTTGATCGGCTCGATACACTAGCACTGCGTAGAGATGTTGCATCTCTTTACGTATTTTATCGCATCTATCACGGGGAGTGCTCTGAGGAATTGTTCGGACTAATTCCAGCCGCTCAATTTCATCATCGCACATCGCGACAAAACTCGCGATACCATCCATATCATCTGGATGATTGGCAGTCCACCACTGTGTGATTTAGAAGATGTTATCTTCCTCGCACACCTTCCTTGTGGAATCGATTACCACCAACGATTTTCTGGACCGATACGACTTAGGTCCCTTCAAAAAATGAGCCTACTCCTTTTTAAAATGCCGGCAACGCATCTGCAATTCCCCTGGCGTTGCAGTTGTTCATAGGCGGCCGTAGTCACTTACTATCAGGTGAGCCGCATGCTCGTTTGCCTCCTCTCCTATAAATAAAAACAAAAATCATATTAGTATTACATTTTAACTAAATTAAAATTCCTCATTTTAAATTATAATAAGTAATTTATAAATACTGCAATATGTTTAGGAGATGACCAACACTAATCTGCAGACTTCCAAAAAGGAGACGGTACTCAATCGAGTGTATGTTTTTTTATGTGTATTACCTCATAACTTTGTACTGGGGGAACCGATTTCGATGATTCTTTTTTTATATGAAAGCTGATATAAGCTATAGTTCTCGTATGGTCCCATATAAATTTGATCAAGGTCTAATTGTTTGACTAATGGTTATTGAGTTATTCTTAAATAACTTATATTGAAGACGCTTATATTGCTGTCGGCTGTACAAAATTTTTAATTTTAAATTATATTTGTTTATTCAGATAAAGTCTGTTAATTGTGTATCATACCCATATATTATTACTTTGTGGATAGCGGTGCTGGTTACATAATAACTCATGTTATTTACAAATTATTGTTTAGTTTAAGCCTTATCATGCAATTGTTTGTTGTCCCGAATAAACTAATATAAAAATTAAATTAAATTAACATACTAAACAGCAATTCACAAGTTTGAGAGACCGCTGACCGCTTGGTTTTGAGTCATCGTCCTCCTCGGATCGTCAAAGTAGAAAAATAGTGATTTTTTTCAAGACAACAGAATTTTATCAAGGTCAGACCAATGGTTATTGAGTTATTTTTAAATAACTTATATTGAAGTCGCGTATATTGAAGTCGGCTGTACAACATTTTTAATTTTTAATTATTTCCTTATTGAGTAGACTGAATATTATATTTTATACGGGGTATTTTATAATACGCTGTATATCTATGCAAATAAATAAAATTGAAGTGTCTTTGTAATGTCAAAATTACAACGTTTTACTAAATGCATATGAAATTATAAACGGTACTTATAACAAAAATACACTTTTTTTTAGGTTTTGGTCTGTCTGTCTTTCTGTTTGTTTCGCTAATCTCCGAAACGGCTGGATCGATTTTGACGGGACTTTCACTGGCAAATAGCTGATGTCATAAGGAGTAACTTACGCTATTTTTGTTTTAGAAAAATAAATCATAAATCTTTATTTGCAAGAATCACGGCATAAAAAGATGTTACAATTTATATAGTGCAGTTGTGTTTCGCTAATAATAGCATGCAAATTATAATTTTGAAATGTTTAGACAATATTAATAATTATATTTAAATCTAAAAAATCTTTTAAGTCATAAAAGCACTCAATTTTTAACCAATCATACAAATGTTTCTTATATAGTCTTTCGCTTAATAATTTAAATTCTTTAGGTATTTTATTATATATTTTTACACACATATTTAGGCAGCTTTTGTTATATTTAACGAGCCTAGGAATAACATTTAGGACAAGTTTGTCTGGGTCACGTCGGTTTCGAGGATATATACCACTTGCTTTAACAAATAATGACTTATTCTTAAAAACAACCAAGCCAGCATCATAAATGTATAGTGACGGGAGGGGTAATATACCAAGTCTTTTAAATAGAGGTCTACAGGATTCTCCTGGCGATATCCCGCATATTGCACGAATACATTTTTTTGGGCAACGAATGCTCTATTTCGGTCAGTACCGTTACCTCATATTATAAGTCCATAGCGTAAAATAGACTACGTATGCGTGGTACGTTGCAATTGCCGTTTTAATATTTGCAATGTTTTTGACTTGTTTAACATAAACAAACTTATTAATTCTACTGCATACGTTATCTCTTTGTTCTTTCCATTTTATATCTTCATCTAACGTTATTCCCAGAATTTTGGTATATTAAACTTCATATTTTGATTGGAATTGATAGATTTATTAAATTGTATATAATGGGATTTATCTAGATTAATTTTCAAATTATTTATGTCAAGCCATTTTATTAGTGTGTCAATTGTTTTATTAAGTAGCGAAGCTTGCGAAGACACTTATTGATTTCACGATGTCTGTCCGTCTGTCCATCAGTCCCACGATTATCTCGAGAACGGTTTCGAATTTTCAAATTCTGTTTTCAGCAATCGATTACTGATCACCCAGGCATCTGAACCTCCTATTTTGAAACTGATTGCTCACTGATTGCTTCGCCACTTTGCTATGCTGTTAAGATTAATAAACCTAGCAAAGTTTATTAATGTCATCTTCATGATTTCTAATTGTATTATTATTTTTATTACATGTCACAATAATTGAAATGTCATCAGCGTATAGAATACATTTATGATTCTTAATGTCAACAATATCATTAATATATGATAGGAAAAGAATAGGTCCTAATATACTTCTTTGCGGAACACCGAATTTATTATATTTAAATCCAGATGAGTAAGGGATAATTAGGGTTCCCCGCAAAAAATTAAAACCCTAAATTATACGCGGGCGAAGTCGCGGGGAACAGCTCATCATCATCATCATCATCATTACAGCCCTTCACAAGTCCACTGCTGAACATAGGCCTCCCCCAAGGAATGCCACAAAGCACGGTCCTGAACCACCTGCATCCATTGACTTCCTGCACATCTCACTAGGTCGTCACTCCATCTAGTGGCGGGACGCCCAACACTTCGCCTGCCGGTACGAGGCTGCCACTCGAGAACCTTTTTTCCCCATCGGTTGTCGGTTCTTCGAGCTATATGGCCGGCCCATTGCCATTTCAGCTTACTAATCCGTTGGGCTATGTCGGTCACTCTGATTCTACTGCGGATATCCTCATTTCTGAGTTTATCACGCAGAGAAACTCCGAACATAGCCCTCTCCATAGCTCGCTGAGCGACCTTGAGCTTCCTCATCTGGCCAGCAGTGAAGGGCCACGTCTCAGTTCCGTATGTCATCACTGGCAACACGCACTGGTTGTACAGTCTTGTTTTCAAGTTTTGAGGTATACCTGACGAGAAGATGTGCCGTAATTTCCCGAACGCTGCCCAACCGAGTTGAATCCGTCGATTGACCTCTCGGTCGAAGTTGGACTTACCTAGTCGGACTATTTGTCCCAGGTAAACATACTCGTCAACAACGTCGAGCTTAGTGCTCCCAACAACTACCGGCATAGGTGTGACATGGACATTAAACATGATCTTTGTTTTGTCCATGTTCATCTTAAGACCTATCCGTTGGGAGACACTATTGAGGTCATTGAGCATAGTGCTTAGGTCCTCCAGCGATTCTGCCATAAGGACTATATCGTCGGCAAATCGAAGGTGAGTGATGTACTCGCCATTGATGTTGATACCGTATCCTTTCCAGTCCTGAAGCTTGAAAACGTCTTCCAATGCAGCAGTGAAGAGTTTCGGGGATATGACGTCACCCTGTCTTACACCTCTCTGCAATTGGATAGGTTTCGTACTCCGGTTCTGTACTCGGATAGCCATCGTAGCCCTACTGTACAAGCACTTCAGCACTTCGATATACCGACAGTCTACTTGGCACCGCTGAAGGAACTGCAGCAGCGCCCAAATTTCGACGGAATCAAAGGCTTTCTCATAGTCCACATACGCCAGACATAGTGGTAAATTGTACTCCTCTGACTTCTGTACAATTTGCCGAAGGGTATGTATGTGTTCTATGGTGCTAAAGCCTTTTCGGAAACCGGCTTGTTCGGGAGGCTGGAAATCGTCAAGTCTGCGCGCGAGACGATTCGTAATGACTCTCGAAAACAGCACGTAGACGCGGCTCAGAAGGGAAATCGGTCTGTAGTTCTTCAAGAGAGCGTTGTCGCCTTTCTTGAAGAAGAAGACCACCGCACTTCTGCTCCACGCCTCCGGTGTAATGCCACCATGGAGGACGGAATTAACAGGGGGGATTAAGAGGGGGAACAGCTAGTTTTGTATAAATTAGTCTCTTTTAATGTACATTTGCAATCGTTTTCTAAATTTCATTGTTACAACAGATGTGTTAGCAAAAAACTGGGCGTGTTTTTGCAAAGCAATCCAAAAATTACTAAATTTGGATGTTTGTCTTTAATTTCATTTGATATTGTTTTATGCTAGGATTCCAATGAATTTCATCCGAATGAATTTCAAACAGCTACATAATTTTAGTCCTTGAGCTTGAGAAAGGCCATGTCTTTTAAAGCAATTTACAATTCTATGGTCCGAGAGATCATGAAGCATTTTTATGAAGTATTTGATGCATCATGAAACTTTGTTGAAACAGAAACAGAAACAGAAACAGAAACTTTTTTATTCAATATAGATTATAAATAATACTTATTGAAAGTCACTCTTTTGTATAATTACCACTGGTTCGAAAAAAACCTCTGTCCTGGGAAGAACCAGCAAGAAACCCAGCGGGACTTGTTTTTTTAAATAACAGCTTACAATCATGTATGTTACACAAATTAACAACACAACAAATTAGAAATAGCTTGGGAGCGATCACCTCACTTCCAGGGGTTATTATCATCTATAAATTCTTTAATATTATAATAACCCTTTTTATACAAACTTAGTTTAATAAAGTTTTTGAACTCTGAGCAGGTCAAATTTTGTATATTTTCTGGAATTTTGTTGTAAAAGCGTATACATCGCCCCAAGAATGAATTACTGACTCGATGGAGTCGGGTAACTGGTACTACTAGCTTGTATCTGTATAGTATTTACAGAATGAATATCACTTATTTTTGTAAAACTACTTTTATTTTTGTGTACGTACATTACATTTTCATAAATGTATTGAGAGGCCAAAGTTAATATATTAATTTCCTTAAATTTTTGTCGCAGCGACTCTTTAGGCTTTAAATGATAAATTGCTCTTATGGCCCTCTTCTGCAAAACAAATATAATTTCAGTGTCAGCTGCGTGTCCCCATAGCAAAATACCATACGACATTATGCTGTGGAAATAGCTAAAGTAAACTAGTCTAGCTGTTTCAACACTAGTTAGACTTCTAATCTTTTTTACAGCATATGCTGCAGAACTAAGTCTGCTTGCTAGCTTTGATATATGGGGGCTCCATTGAAGCTTCGCGTCTAGTGTGATTCCAAGAAAAATGGTGGTATCTACAAGACTCAGTTTCTCCCCATTTAAAATTACATTAGTATTTAATTGTTTGACATTTGGAGTCATAAATTTCATACATTTCGTTTTAGTGCCATTTAAATGCAAATTATTGACATTGAACCAATTCACTAATTTAGATATAGCATTATTTACTTCGTCATATTTTAGCAAATGTCGACTTAATTTGAAAATTAAAGAAGTGTCATCTGCAAATAATACTATATCATGGTTATCTCCTACTATGTAAGGTAAGTCATTAATATATACAAGAAACAGAAAGGGGCCGAGAATTGAGCCTTGAGGCACGCCCATCTGTACCATCGACCCGGAAGAACTCGTACTGTTGATGACAACTTTTTGCGTTCTCTTACTTAAATATGAAATAATTAATTTTAGAGCATCACTTCTTACACCGTAGTGTTGAAGTTTCCTGATTAATGTTTCATGGTGAACACAATCGAAGGCTTTGGATAGGTCACAAAATATACCCAAAGCATCCTGTGAATTCTCCCATGCATTAAATATATATTTAATCAGCTCAACACCGGCATCAGTTGTCGAGCGACCCCTTGTAAAACCAAATTGATTTTTATGAAGTAAATTATTTATATTAAAGAAATTTAACATTTGATCAAGAATAATTTTTTCAAAAATCTTACTAAGTGTTGGTAGTACAGAAATAGGTCTAAAATTGGCGGGGTCTAATGTACTACCAGATTTAAATAAAGGTATTACTTTACTATACTTCATTAAATCAGGAAACACACCAGATTCGATACTAGTATTAAAAATAACAGCTAAATGAGGCGCGATTGTATCTATTATAGACGCAATAACTTTAACAGAAATCCCCCACAGATCCGCAGTTTTCTTAACATCAATAGTTTTAAAATATTTTACAATATCTTTTGATGATACTTTATGAAATGTAAAATTCTTTGTACACGCATTTACATTTTGTTTAAGTAATGATTCGGCGACCGCAGGAGAAGAATTCAGTGACTTAGTGGTTAATATCGGAATATCAGTAAAATATTTCTCAAAAACCACTGCAACGTCCTGATCTGATTCGGTTAATTTGTTATTAACACTTAACTTGTAGTTTGAATTGCGAGAGTTGATCTTACCAGTTTCGCTATTAATTATACTCCATGTCATTTTAATTTTATTAGAAAAATTGAAAAGTATCAGTCCACTCAATAAGCAGATATATGACTGTCTGCCTGGCCTACCTGGGTACACCTAGTACTGCGCATACAGGTAAGTCTACTATTCGTTGGCTAAAAATTAAGGAAAAAAATGGCAGACAGTTCTGAAGGTATTGACATAGGGGCAAACTACCCCAAAGTTGTATTTTCAAAAATCAAAAAAAAATTTGATTTAGTCTGCTATTTTTACAACGAATTATAAATAATAAAAAATTACTTTCATTAATTAATTATACATCTATACATCTTCTGTACATCTATACAAATTGAAGTGTTTGTTTGTTCCGACTAATCTCCGGAACGGCTGGACCGATTTTGACGGGACTTTCACTGGCATCATCTGATGTTATAAGGAGTAACTTAGGTTACCTTTATTTTAGAAAAAGAATTAGGGTTCCGCGCAAAAGATTGAAAACACATGAACACCAATCGTAATAAATTACACGTGGGCGAAGTCGCGGGGAACAGCTAGTATTTAAATAATGTTTAAATAATCTGATTGGTTACACACTTTACCACCAAGTAAATTCGGCACATCACTTGATGGCGAAAGCTTGCGCATCGCCGTAGGAATCTGACTAGGAGCGGCGATTTGTCAACCCCATCAGTGTCCCTGTGGTAGCAGCGTCGACGAGTTTGGGCTTCACGGACTTTCATGTAACAAAAGCTCAGGTAGGTTTTCACGGCACGGATTTTTAAACGATGTCGCCCAAAGGGCTCTTGTCTCTATAAATGTTCCCTCGGTTTTAGAGTTTGTGAAACATTTAGAGACGATGGCAGGAGACTAGACGGTATGACATTGGTTCCTTGGGAGAGAGGTAAAGCCCTTATGTGGGATGCTACTTGCGTAGACACTTTGGAGGCCTCATCTCAGGGGTACCTCGTTTAGAGCCGGTACGGCATCACAGATAGCTGAACTGAGTTAGTGGTGCATATATGAGTCTCTGAAAAATGACTACCTACATATTTGTGCCATTTGCTGTAGAGACTATGGGTTCGTGAGGTCCACATGCGGTGAAGTTCCTAAAGGAACTCTGGTAGGACTGGTCGTTGCTGCTGGTGATAAGAGGCCTGGTTCTTCTCTCGCTCAAAGGCTAAGTAGTAGTAATAGTCATTCAGCGAGGAAACGCAGCCAGCGTTCTGGGCACGATACCACGGGGAGTAGGACTGTATGATAATTAAGTTATGGTATATAGCTTGCGTTGACAGGAGACACATGTGCTACGGGTAATGAGTAATAAGTGAGAATAATAATAATAATAATGAGTGCGACAGAGAACGAATGTCGCCGATATACACTTTGTCATTCTTTGCGCTCCCATTGGATGCGGATCACGTGATCTTGTACAGCTGTTACAATTGAAATAAAAGATATGCATGGGCATGATATTACACATAATTATATTATGTAATACATATATTATTTATACATATAAATATATAATAAAATGGCAGATTAATTCAAACAGTTTTTGGAATTTTTGAAAATACAACTTTGGGGTAGTATGGGCAACCCTATGTCAACCCCTTCAGAAGGGTCTGCCATTTTTTTCTTAATTCTTTATCAACTTAGCTAACGTATAGACATTATTATTTGAATCAAAGTTTTTTTGCGACTTACCTGTATGCGTCAAATACTTGCTTATTGAGTAGACTGATACTTTTCAACAAAGTTTCATGGTGCATCAAAAATGCGTCATGAGCTCTCAGACCACCATATTATTATCTACGGGTAATGTTCATTATTCAGTGACGTAAATTATGTCATATCCATACATTTGTATGTGATTACTTTAAGGTCACATCGAATGATATGTAATTGAACAATTAAAAGTATTTCAGTTTTTATAAGCATGCTAATGTCTACAAGTAATCTTAGCCCAGTTCCTAATTCCTATCACGTTTTTATAAACGACTGTACACGGCCGAGGGAGAAAACCGGAAGAAAAATAATATATACGAATTCTGATTTCATTTTCATTATAGATTTCTTCATTCATTATATATTATTTTCTCCGGGTGTCTACACTCACCATACGAAACACAGCAGTGTTAAGCTGATATTTTACGCTGGTATTCTGTGAGAGCGTGGTCCTTCCCAGGTCGAGCCGACCCATTCGTGCTACAACTATGCTAGTAATGTTGCGCGCCACAATTAATACCACTAGCGCCCTCTAGTATCGAGTAGCAGAACTAGGAGAGTCAATAACATTCTAGAAATTTCCTTGGAAGAACTTTCTAAATCTATCGACACCTAGTCAATCGGGACCTGTTGAAGTTTAAGTGTCAAAATTAAAGTGTCAATTTTGGTTTTTCACTCAGCAGTTTTAATTGTCTCGAACCCCAAGCTCGTAACAGTAACATAGCTGCAGCATGGCTCTACCACGTTTAGAACTTATTCTGAAAGGACTGTGAAATACAAAAAAAAAATTCACATGAAAATCAAATTCCGTAGATTTCAACCCAAATTCCCTAGTTCCGTAGACGAAGATAAAACTCCGTAGATCTACGGAAAAATCAGTAGAGTCGGCAACGCTGCTCGACGCGACGAAGCGCACCAGTGCAGCGCTTTCGGTTCCTTGGGAATGAGATACATCATGACTCCCATATGTCTTGTCCTTTTTCTAATTCTTTTCGGTACACAGCCAAGGCAGATTTTATAACGATGTATAATTTTCATCGGAAATGTTTTTGAAATTTTCAAATATTTAATTTAATTTAGATTTATGGATTAATATTTATTTCTATCTTTCATCTACTAAAACATTGAAACTTTAACAAAAATGTTTTCCATTGGTGACATCTCTAAAGTACAATCGAATTATAAATCTAATACAACTTAATGAATAACGGTAACACAATACAAAAAAAAACATAAAATAGGTATATTTGAAAAGTGTACTAATTGTTTGTTCTGCTATCCTAGTAAATTCATTTGAACACAATCACAATGTCGTTGAAGCGTACGCCCCTCACTACGCCAATAGCGCCCATGTTCAGAGTACAGTGCTAGTACAACAAACGAAATCAGTTCTATGCATCACAGCGATTCTGTACCTGATTTAACTACTCTAGGACGACTGTCAGTGAGAGGAAAAAAACTAAAGCACCCTGGGGGAGATGACAGCATCACATCCTTGATAAAAGATATGTTTACTAATTTCTTCTAAGGAACAGGAAACGCGTTTTTATAATTTACAAAGTACAATTGTAGAGACCTCAAAGAGCAAAATTATGGGTTAAAACGAAGTGTGGAGCATATGTCATATGTCTCAAATTCCTTACTAGCTAATTTGGAAAAAAAAAAGAAAAGAGGACAAAAGGCGTATGGTTTTAATGGAAGATAGATTGGAAGATACGTGGTAGAGCCATGCTGCAGCTATATTAGTAGTATAGTTGTAGCACGAATGGGTCGGCTCGACCGGGGAAGGACCACGCTCTCACAGAATACCAGCGTCAAATAGCAGCTTAACACTGCTGTGTTTCGTATGGTGAGTGTAGAGAACCGGAGACCCATTTTACTGGAAAAGAGGCATTCCATCTTAGTCCTCACGGGTAACGACGCATCTGCATTTTGATTCTTTATTGAGGATAAATGTAGATGTCTATGGGTCACAGCAACCACTTACCATCAGGTGGACTGTGTGCTCGTTTGTCACCCTTATCCTATAAAAAAAAAAAAATAATGAAGTCAACGCTCCGTCCCCCTCGTACTCTGTTCCAAAGTCTCGAAACCTTTCAGCTGGAGTTACAAAACCGTTTTCAGTGCCTAGAAGACTGCAATGAAGTGGACGACATGAATGACAAGCTCGTGGAAACTGTCCATGCGGTCGGAGCTAAGTTCTGCAAGTGTGCTCGTTTCTTTGTGCGTTTGTGCTTATTCTATAAAAAAAAAAGATTGGAACCTATGGAGCGTAAAATGCGTGCATCGGGGATTGAAGTACGAAATATTCCTAAATCAACGCGTGATTAATAAAAAGACCGGAAAGGTCGTTAATATTAGTATAGAAGACTACGAATTGAAAGAGATATATATATATATATATATATATATATATATATATATATATATATATATATATAGATTGAACTCCAAGGACAGTTCTGGTCCAATGCAATAAAGCCTTCAAGACTTCAAGATCACTTGAATAAAATGCATCTGGATGATATGCATTTTATTCAAATGATCAGTTTCGTGGTCAGTGATGAGAATGAGCAGTTTCGTAGTCACTTGGAGGATAAGGACAAACATTTTCAAGACCTGGAAAAGAAGCATGATGCTCAGCCAAGTGTATCAAAACTTGTTTCGGTGGCTTGTAAGTAAGACGATGATGGACTTCGAGCTTCATACAATATCTCTTTGTTAATCGCTCAAGCAGGTAAACCTTACACCATCGGAGAAACGTTAATTTTGCTGGCAATAAAATAAGTTATAACTACTGTGCTCCAAAAGTGCTCCGGCGGCGGACATAATTCGTAAAATTCCTTTGGGCAAGAGTTCTGCGTAAAGATGAATTGATGAAATGGCTGAAAACATTTAAGAGTCATTGTACAATCATCTGAAGACTAGGCAATTTTCAATCCCGTTGAATGAGTCCACTTTACCAACTAATAAAGCATTGTTGCTGTCTTACGTGAGGTTTATTAAAGATGAAAAAATATGTTAAGAACTATTATTTGCTAGAAATTTAGAGACAGACATAAAAGAAGAAACCATATTTAAAACACTGGAAATATTTGTGATGAAAAAGGAATTCAATTGAAGAATATTATATCAGCTGCTACAGATAGTGCTCCAGCTATGAGGAGGTGTCAAAAGGAATTCATAACGTACTTAAAAAACAGAATTGCAGATGTGCTGCCTGTACATTGCGTATACATCGGCAACATGTGGTTGCTAGAAATTTAAGTGAATGAATGTTTCAATCATTGCAACATGTCATCAGAGCAGTCAATAAAATGCGAAACAACTCTTTAAATGACAGATTATTTAATCAGCTATGTGTTACTAATGATGAAGATTTCAACCAATTGATCTTTCACGCAGAAGTGCGTTGGCTATCAAAAAAAAATTGTCTGACTCGATTTTACAATCTGTTTGACTACTGTCGTAGAGTTCTTAGAAAACAAAGACGCAGAATTGCGTGACAACCTCATAACATCAAAGAATGATATCGCATACCTAACAGACCTTTATAAATTGTTTAATTATATGAATCTCCAACTTCAAAGCGATGACTTGAATTTAATAAAAACAAGAAATGTCGTAACAACTTTCGTAGCCAAGCTGCTCTTATATAAGAAGAATATCGGCAGACGTGAGTTCCATAATTTTCTCAATTTATCAGTATCCGGCAACAACTACGACTTGCTTGTCTACTGCCAACATTTGGAAAATCTCCACAGTGATTTCATTGAAAGATTCCAGGACATTTTGAAATTGGAAATACCAGACTGGGTAGATCCTTTTTCAAATGTCAACATAGCAGTATCACCCCAACTGGAAGAAAAACTTATAGAACTGACAACGAACGCGAAAATAAAATCAAATTCAAGAAATTCAAGAATTTTGGCTACAAAAGTCAATGCCGCAGTTGTACCCTGGATTGTGGTCGCTCGTTCAACGATTTTTGATAGCATTCCCCATCGTGTGTGACAACGCTGCTTACTAAAAAAAGAAATCGTTTGCATGTTACCGAACGCGGCGACTTACGACTATTTTTGAGTAAAATCGAACCTGATATGAACAAACTTGTTAAAACTCATCAAATTTATCCATCTCATTAGATTAATTTTAAAACTATAATTGATTACCTATCTATATTGTTTCATTAAATTTGATTAAAATATATTCTTAATATTATAAAGCTGCGTTTTAATTGCTCTCACTGGTATTAACGTATAGTTTAGAATGTAAGTTTAAACACCAGAACCGACTAATACAGCACACCATAACTAAATTAATTAAAGTGATGAAATTGTGGTTTTTAAGTTTTAGGGGTGTATAAAAAAATTGATTTTCAAAGGGGGACGTAAAAAAATATTTTTGATAATCTCTGCGCTATCACCTCCTTGTTCTCCAAAGTAATGGAAACGATTATTAACTGCCAGCTCATGCAGTACCTTGAGGATCACCAGTTGCTCAGTGACCGCCAGTACGGTTCAGCTGGTGATCCCCTAGGTTACCTAACGCATAGATGGGCGGAGGCAGTGGAGTCCAAGGGGTAGGCGTTGGCCGTTAGTTTGGACATGGAAGGATTTCGATCGGGTTTGGTACAAAGTGCTTCTTTCAAAGCTGGCTTCCTGTGGGCTTCCTGAGAAATTGTGCAATTGGATTACCAGTTTTCTTGCAGATCGGAGCATCAAGGTAGTAGTAGACGGTGCATGCTCCAATTACTAGCCCATTAACGCTGGTGTTCCACAAGGCTGCGTGCTATTATAACCAACGTTGTTTCTTCTGCATATCAATGATATGTTGCAAACCGGTAACATTCATTGCTATGCGGATGACAACACAGGTGATGCTCAATGCACCGGCCGTGCTAATATTTCTCGGGAAAACGTCGCCGAATACCGGAACAAACTTGTGTCTGAAGTAGAGTCTTTGTTGAACAAAGTCTCGGATTGGGGACGACTAAATCTAGTCCAATTTAAGTCTCAGAAGACACAACTTTGCACGTTTACCGCTAAAAACTAAAAAGAAACCCTTTGTCGTGTCTCCTCAGTTTCAAGGCACTCCCCTTGTTGTCTCAGCAAGTATCGGAATCCTAAGTGTGGACAAAATGGAGTGATGTGCAGTTTCGTGGTCACTAGAAGGAGAAGGCCAAATTAGGCTATAAAAAGCCTGGAGTGCTTAGCAGAGCGGGACAGTGTTTCATGCCGGCACACCGCTTGCAACTTTGCAAGGCGCAGGTTCGGCCCCACATGGAATACTGTTCCCATCTCTGGGCAGGGGCTCCCCAGTGCCAGCTCTTTCTACTTGACCGCATCCAGCACAGAGCAGTTCGAATCGTCAACGACCGAGTTCTTTCCGATCGGCTTGACTCACTAGCACTGCGTAGAAATGTTACATCTCTTTGCGTATTTTATGTAATCTGCCACGGGGAGTGCTCTGAGAAATTGTTTGGACTAATTCCAGCCGCTCAATTTCACCATCTCACAACGCGACATATCGCGATACCATCCATACCATCTGGATGATTGGTGCTCCACCAGTGTGAGATTTAGAAGAAGTTTTCTTCTTCGTGCAACTTCCTTGTGTAATCGATTACCACCAGCGATTTTCTCGGAGGGATACGACTTAGGGACCTTCAAGGAAAGAGCGTGTTCTTTTTTAAATGGCCATCAACGTATCTCCAACCCACTTCAATTCCCCTGGTGTTGAGATTGTTTATGGGCGACGGTAATCACTTAACATCAGGTGAGCCGCATGCTCGTTTGCCTACAAAAATACGTGAAGTGTTTAGAAAGGAAGGGGAGGGGGGAGGTCTGACACAATAATATTTAACGAACTATATAAATTATATACAAATAATTAAGGAAATTATGTTTTTTTTTTAATGAACCCAAAGCATTATTATTATATTACAAACAGGTAGAGTAAGACCACCTTACTCTACCTGGTTTAGTTAGTCTCTTCTTTCTTTTGCTGCTTAAAGAAGCAAGTACATCTTTATAGGTAAGAGGGTAACCACCCAGACGAAAAAAAAGACCTATCACTTAGTAATAATATGGAAAACCATATTTCAGCCTGTAGTTCAGGGGCCCGGTACTTGCTTTATCACAGATCTGTGGTGCTGCACCATGGACCCTTATTTATTTATTTAAACTTTGTTGCACAAAAAATGCACAAAGACGGACTTAACGCTTTAAGGCTTTTTTTACTGGAACCGAGACATTCCATCTTAGTCCTGATGGGTGACATCGCATCATTTTGATATTTCCATCAGATGTCACTCATATTCTACAAAAAAAAAATTAAAACCCTTCTCTCCATAGCTCTAATATTTCACTAATTTACGAGATTTCTGATGTTCCATGTTTTGCATCCATAGGTAAGGCGAGATAAGTCGTCTCTAAAATTTCGAAACAAGAACATGAAATTATTTGACGAGTTTTGTTTTATTTTTGTTAGTATTTCAAAGTTCCACAATTTTCCACAGCTTGAAAAATTCTTTGTTGTATTATATCTGTTTGATTTTTATTTACTTTTTACTAAAAGATACAAGTGTGCAACTCAGAAAGGTTTGCGAAACTTAAAAAAAGGTTCTATGGTTGAAGTTTTTATTATAAAATGTTTTCAAAGAGCTATCCATCAGCATTTTACGTGGTAGAGCCATGCTAAAGTCACGTTGTTTGTCCGCGATGAACTCCTAAACTACTGAACTGATTTCAGTGAAATTTTGCACACTGTGTGCAGTTTGGTCCAACTTGAGAGATAGGATAGTTTTTATCCCGATAAGTGACCCTCAGTATTTTTTATTGCGTATTTAAGGATTTTTATAGTACAAAGGTTCGCCGCTAAGGGCAGAACAACGTCTGCCTGGCCAGCTAGTTACTTATATAGTTGTAACAAGAATTTGTCGGCACGACCGGGGAAGACCACGCTCTCACAGAATACCAACGTAAATTAGCAGCTTAACGCTGCTGTGTTTCGTTTGGTGAGTGTAGAGAACCGGAGACCCTATTTCCTGGAAACGAGGCATTCCATCTTAGTCCTCATGGGTGACAACGCATCTGCATTTTGATTCATATTTGAGGATAGATGTAGATGTCTATGGGCCACAACAACCACTTACCATCAGGTGGACTGTGTGCTCGTTTGTCATCCTTATCCTATAAAAATAAAATCTAATCAAAGTTTTATGCGTCTGAAGCAATTATCAAAATATTTTTTTGTTCTGCATAGGCAGGCAACAGGCGATTTACCAGATGTTTTCTTCCTCGCACAACTTCTTTGTGGAATCGGCTACCAGCGGCGGTTTTCAAGAAAATAACCTGTTTTTTTATAAAAAGCCGGAAACGCACCTGCAAAATCCCCTAGTGTTGCAATTGTTCATGGGCGGCGATAGTCATTTACTATCAAGTGAGCCGCATGCTTGTTTGCTACCTCTTCTATAATAATTATAACTTTTAACAAAACGTAAAAACCGACTTCCAATTGTTCAGCAATTGAAAGTCAGTTTTTTTATATATAAAGAACTTATTTATTTTCTATCCTGGTAGAATTCTTTTTTCAAATTTATATGGAAATACCCTTGAAGTATAGCCTATTTTATAAAAAAAGAGTCATCATAATTGGTTCACAATCTGCGAAGATAACGCGTAATATACACAAAAAAGACATACACTCGAATTGAGAACCTCCTCCCTTTTGAAGCCGGTTATGAAACTCTACGGCTCTTCTACGACCTACTCGCATGTTGTAAGCGTATCTTCCGTCGATGAAACCTATCACTTTCAGCTGATTTTTTGTTTTAGAAAACAAAAGACATCCGCCAAATCAGGTGGATGTCCTAAAATCTTTCACTTTTGTGTTTTTTACGTAATCTTTCTCTTAAAAAAAAACGTTACTCACTCACTAGAGCTTTCTCCTGTATAGTGCAGGCAGTTAACATAAATAAATTTTACAGTGACATACATCCAGACCCGGAACAATTATTTGTAGGCTATACAAAAACTTGTTCCGCGCGGGATTTGAACCCGCGGCTCTCGCCGTCAGAAGCTTAATCGGTGCTATCCTGCAAGTGCCTATTAGAGCGCTGAGTGCGCCGTGCGCCCAGCGTTGTCGTTGTGAAACACCAGCTCGCTGGGCACCGTGTTTGGTCGCTTGTTGCTCATAGCAATTAACTCGTCTAGCAATCATTTGGTAATTATACCATTCGTCATTGGTGCTCCTTTGATTTAGTAAAGGAATTGATAATCAGATACCACGCCAAAAAAAAAAACCTAGCAAAATCTTATCTGTGCTCCTCGGTCGCTTCACTTTGGTAGGCGTCAGTTCATTCTGAAACAAACTGTAACTTCGCCCCTGGTATCGCTTCGTTTCTGGATCATATACCTAGTCAGGTCATAAATTCTGTCACATGTTTAATATAAAATAATTGAAACAAGTTTATTCATTATGTAACAATTTATATACCAAAATGAACTTAACAAAACATAGATTCTTATGACACTAAAGTTTATTCAAAATGACCTCCGTGATTTTGAATACAGGCCTTCAATCTGTGCGGCCAGTCGTCTATCGCAGCACGAACGAGGGCCATGTCAATATCGGCGGCTGCCTTAATCAAGAATCTCTTGAGTCACTCCAAATTGGGATGAGGCTTTGAGCACGCGTTTTCCTCCAAGTGTTGCCATATCTTGTAATCTAACGGATTCAAATCTGGACTGGAGGAGGGTCAGTCTTCGTGCCGGATGAAGTCGATTTCACACGCTGTCAGCCAGTCTTGTGTGCTCTTCGCTCTATGAGCTGGCGCCGAATCTTGTTGCCCAATGCCTGTTATTGAACATGGTATGAGAAATAGATTCCACAAGGTTCGTCAGGACTGTATTTTGATACACAACTGCATTCGTTTTTACACCTTTCTCACAAAAATGTACCTCTGTTAATCCCCAATAAGAAACTCTCAACCATACCATGAGCGAGGATGGAAAATGACCTCGTTGGACACGCGGAATACGGTTGCTCGCTTCTTCACTACTGTGTGCGTACACCTTATCATTTTGTTTGTTGTAGCTCTCTTCTACGGTAAAAATATTTTCATCCGAAAAAAGAATTTTCCGATATTTTTTTCCCGCGTACCGCGTCTTCCGTTCACCGTCAACCGTTCAGTCTCAGGTCCATTAGACGAGCATTCAAACGATGTCCTGTTTTTCTTCGATATACCCGAAGCCCTAAGTCTTCATTTAACACCCTTGTCACCGTGGTTCTGCTTAACCCCATCTGAAGGGCCAACAGTTTCTGCTTACGTTTGGGATTTCTTTAAATTCGCGCCTTCACAGCTTTTATCACTGCTGGAGTCCTAACAGACCGAGGGCGACCACTTCTTGACCTGTCATCTACACTAGAGTCTTCATTGTATTGTTTGATGGTACGATAAACGAGTCTTTTGGTTATATTCAAATTTTTCAGTATGTCAAAAATTTGAATTGGCGCGTAACCGCAACGATGCAACGCAATAACTGCAACACGGTCTTCTTTAAGCGTCCACTCCATATTTAAAAATGAGTAAAATTCTAAAAAGTATACAGTTTTATTTTCATGAACAATTCGAAATTTGAATTCAATAACCTTTTTTGTGGCCAGCATTCTAAAAGAAAAGTTTTTACTGTGTGACAATACTTATGACCTGACTGTGTAGATAAATTACTATCACCTGTATGTATCGTATAAACGTCGAGACGAGCCTGTTTAAAATTTATTAATTTCACGCGGGCTTGCTTTGGCAGTGATAAGGTTATGTAGCACCAACATTCTAACTATTTATCCTCTTTAATCTATCCTCCTCACGCGAAGGTGTTTGTGTAAAATCTCGTGAATGGCTCCCTATCCAACTACGATGTATGCTAAATCTCTTCATACGCAATTTTTTTTTAATTTATTTGGATTGCCAACATAAGAAACAGCAATGAATGTTTGGTTATTTTACAGTATTATAAATTTTACATGATTAACTGCTCTTATAACTATAGGCAATCACAGCATGCGTTGTGTTACTAAAAATTAAACAAATTTAATGAAAATATGTTAATCAGATAATAAAAATAAAAGAAATAAAAGCTGATTAGTACAACCGACATGTTTAAGTTCGGCAATAATTGAAAAATAAAAAAAAAACTTTTTTAAAAACAATTCATCTATTCTCATTATTTAATGCTATAGTATGTGCCATATCGATTGAGAAAAACGGACAATGACCTCAGATATGAGCCGAGTGTCAAAAGGCGTAACTTACAAAATCTCAATTTAGATGTGATAACAATATTTAAATATTGATATTATTCCCACTTCTAGGTCAGCACATATGTTTTGTTTTTTTGTTTCTTAAATAATATTGTCTGTGGTTCCTATAAACATAGTAAAATCTTACGGTACATCGCGAAAAATGTGTTATATTTTATATTTCAATTTATGGTAAGTAACGCAGCAATTCATTTAATAACAGTTTCATATTAAAAAAATATTTGAAGCAATATAATCACCATATTGAGCTTTTGCAAATTCATCCCTTTAAAATAAACAAAACGCGCGTTACGTCAGTTCGTTCTAAAAGAAACGTGACAATGGCAGCCAGAGATGCGTCACCTTTTTTGGGCCGGTCCGCCATTTTGTTTTCATTCGTGTTCGGATAGCGCTTGCGTGTGTACGTCTCGGGTAATTCATAGCATTCATTGCATTGTTTTAGTTGAGTTTTTACTGTTAAATTTGTTATATCGTTAAGTTTTTGTTTTTTGAATCTGTTATATTAGTTTTACTGTGACGGTCGTTACTAAATCGACATGAGTTCAGGAGAATTTGGTGAAGGACCCGGTCCTTCAACATCAAGTGGAAAGAGACGTCGCCGACCCATAATAAACGTAGCAGGTACGTACAAATAGGTACAAATGCGACGACGTAGCCTTTCTATTTCTTAAAGCGCTCTTTTTATGTGACCATGTGGTATTTATTTTCTAAAACAATATGTATTTATGTGATGTAGTACTATGGTAGTATATTTTTGTCATTTATTTACAGGCCCATCTTCTGGAGCACCTTTAACGTCACCAGTAAAAAAGAGAAAACCTACCACTTTGTCGGTCGGGGAACAAGAGATTATCATTAATGTATACAAATATGTCAAAAACACCTGGCCCGAAGACGTGTATCCTTCAAACGTTAATATGGTAGAAAAGGTTTCGGAGATCTCAGGAGTCAGCAAGAGCACTATATATCGCGTATTAAGCGTGTATAGAGATTCCCATAAAATACCAGAAAAGGGAATAATTAATAAAAGAAAAAAGTCTGTAATTGACAAGTTGGACGATTTTGATAAATCGGCTATAAGAGCGAAAGTGCATCAGTTCTTTCTTGCAGGAGAATTACCGACTTTAGACAAAATTTTGCTCAGTATAAATCAAGATGACCAGTTGCCAAACTTGAGCAAAACTTCCCTGCGACGTGTGTTGCGCCATTTAAAATTCAAATATATAAAGAGAAACAGAAAAAGTGGTCTAATAGATCGCCCAGAGATAGTTCTGTGGCGTACCAGATATTTGAGAGAAATACAAATATTAAGAAACGAGGGACGTAACATTTTTCACCTTGACGAAACATGGATTAACGCAGGTCATACTATGGGAAAGGTATGGGAAGACACCACAATTGAATCTTCTCGTCAATCACGGTTAGAAGGCTACTCTACTGGCGCGAAAGCCCCTTCGGGTAAAGGAAAGCGATTAATAGTTGTACACGTTGGCAATGAAAATGGCTTTTTGGAGGGATGTGATTGGGTATTTGAATCATCATCTACTGGTGACTACCATGAGAGTATGGACGCTCTCCATTTCGAGGACTGGTTTAGAAAAGTAATAGAAAAACTGCAAAGCGGCGATGTCATAGTTATGGATAACGCTAGTTACCACTCCAGACGTTTAGAAAAAACCCCAACAATGTCTTGGCGGAAACAAAATATGCAGGAATGGCTAGAATCTAAACAGATCGCATACGTGCCCTCGGACACAAAGACCCACTTAATGGAAAAAATAAAGGCAGTTAAAGATAACTATCGAAGTTACGTCACCGACGAGATGGCAAAAGAAAAAAGCATCACAGTGGTAAGGTTACCTCCTTATCACTGTGAGCTTAACCCCATTGAACTTGTGTGGGCAGATGTGAAAGGGTACGTTGCACGAAAAAATACAACTTTCAAGTTAAAAGATGTTAAAAATTTACTTAAAGATGGTTTAACTCAAATCACGCCAGATAAATGGAAAAACTGTGTTCAGCATGTCCTTAAGGTTGAACAAAAAATGCGTGGCATGGATGATAGAATTGACCAAACTGCAGATCGCTTTATAATTAATGTTACAGATAGTTCATCAAGTGAAGATACGAGTGATGATTGCACCGAATAAAAATAAAGTTCTTATATAATATTAAAAATAAAGTTTTATCTTTTGCATAAGTACGTACTTATTCGGTGTCGTTATCACTCGAATCTTTATATGTGTTATAAATTAATGTTTTTTGTTGTTAAATGAATAAAGTACTTTATAACAATAGATGATTTTTCTTCTACAGCGATCTTTCACATAACTTTTTAATAATAGTTAATAAATATATATTATATCAATCATTATAAAAAAATCATTATAAATAAAGAAAGTACTACATATAAAATGTGCCTATATATTGAAGGTTTGTAACCCCTGGTTAAACGACCGAAAGGTCATTGTCCGTTTTTCTCAATCGATTTGGCACATACTATAGCAAGTCTTCTTCAGTACTGGCCGCTTAAGGGCGACCACTTTCTTCATCTCTCAAAGTTAGTCGACCGTTCTGAAATTTGTTATGCCAGCGGTAGACGACTACCTTACAAGGGATTATTATAGGATAATAATATAATATATGTAACATATATATATCTATAGATGCCCTTAGAAATCTACTGATTCGTCCGATTTAAGGCGACATTTGTAAGAGTAGACGTGGTAGAGTCATGCTGCAGCTGTATTATGGTTTTTGCACGAATGGGTTAGCTTGACCGGGCTAGGACCACGCTCTCACAGTATAGCAGCTTAATGACGCTGTTTCGTATGGTGAGTGTATTAGCCTGTGATTTTTTTTTTATAGATAATATTATTTTTTAAATTTCGATGAGTTAACCAAATAAATTGATGGTAAATAGAGTCAAATGCTTTTAGATAATCAATAAGTGTTAGGTATAAGGGTTTTTGAAACTAAGTAGTATTTTTTTATATGATAAGGTGACAAACGAGCACACAGTCCATCTGATGTTAAGTGGTAGCTGTGGCCCATAGACATCTACATCTATCCTCAATAAAGAATCAAAATGCAGATGCGTTGTCACCTGTGAGAACTAAGATGGAATGCCTCTTTTCCAGTAAAAAGGGTCTCTGGTTATCTACACTAACCATACGAAACACAGCAGTGTCAAGCTGCTATTTTACGTTGGTATTCTGTGAAAGCGCGGTCCTTCCCCAGTCGAGCCGACCCATTCGTGCTACAACTATACCAGTAATATAGCTGCAGAATGGCTCTACCACGTAAAAACTCTATGTCATCAGCGAGGCTTTGTCCTTTCCTGAAACCAGCTTGTACTATGGGGTGGTTCCTTCCAATTTGGGTTATGTTTCTTGAAGTCATAACGACTTTAACAAACAATATATAGATTGTAGTGAACAAGTTAATGGGACGATAGTTGCTGGTACCTGATGGATCACGGTTTTTATATAATGGAATAATATTTGATTCTGTCCATGTCTTCAGGACTTTTCCGTAGTCTATATCTTTTTGAATAACCTGATGAGAGTTGTAGCCAATAGACATTTTTCCTAATTTGATGCTGGACTTTTGCTTTCTTTTAAACAATTTATTTTTTAAATTATCTCTTTCTCTTTAGAGGCTCTGGACTAAGCTTGAACATGATGGTCGTTGAGTTCATGTTTGATTGTTTATATTTTTTCTCATATGCGAACACATTGAACAAATGCATATTCCCCCGAGATCATGGGTGCTGCAAATCACCCAAAATGTCGGGAATTAAAAAGAAAGTAAAATTAAACGAGATAAAATTCGTAAAATTAGTTTTGTTAAATGTTTATAAATATATCATTGTGAGGCTTTTCGTAAAAATTTTTAGCAATATTACCTATTTATGTTCTCGTTTTCAGTTTAATTAAGCGTGATGAATTTTGGAAGCGTTGGACTTTAGCAGTGCTAAGTTTTTTTTTATAGGAGAGGGGGTAAACGAGCACGCGGTTCACCTGATGGTAAGTGACTACCGCCGCCCATGAACAGCTGCGACACTAGGGGAGTAACAGATGCGTTGCCGGCCCTTTCAAAAAAGTAGGCTCTTTTCTTGAAGGTCCCCAAGTCGTATCGGCCCGGAAAAATATCTGATGGTAGTCAATTCCAAAAGGAAGTTGTTCGAGGTAGAAAACTTCTTCTTCTAGTTCTTTGTAGGCTCTTTTGGTACTAGTACTGCTAATTGACGAAATATGCATATTATCTATTATCCGTAATCAATGAGCTTTGTAGTCTTGTTTTATATGTTCAAGTACAGAATTATACAAAATAATAAGGTTTTTATTGTCTTGAATTAAGTGTCTCTTGTTTTGTAAAAAATTAAATTAATTAATTAGATTATAAATAAAATAAAATAAAATATCTTTATTTCAGGCAACACAGAACCCATACAAGAATGTTAGTATCAGTCAATGAAATATAACTTAAATTATAGTGTTAGTAATTAAATTAATTTACATAAATAATGATGATAAAATGTAAATGCAAATGGAGATGTTTGAGACCAGCCGCCACGAGGGTACCGGTGACTTATACCGTGGCATGTAGCCGTATCCAGCGCTCAAGCAGCGGCGAGTCCCACCTATTTGCCATTGTGTTGAGAATGCTATTGGAGCTGCCACGCATACGTTTCAGCATCGATGCAGCACGCTTTCTAATAATGGCGTGGAAACCATCAGTGTGCATTTCAGAAAACATTACTGAAGCACTGCAAAAGCGCGGCAGCCCCATCAGCATCCTAAACCCATTATTATACTGGACACGCAACGCGCTGTACACCCGCTGCGTATAGTTAACCCATAGGTTGCCCGTGTAAAAAGACTGGCAGTAGGCTTTGAAAATAGTAATCTTTACCTGCCTACTGCAACGAGCAAACCTACGGGCCACCATGTTACATCTGATGGACAGCGCCCTACGTTCCCGCTCGATATCCATATTATCACGCAGATCCTCGGTGACCCAGTGACCCAAATACTTAAAATGTGAGACACGCTTTAGAGGTGAGTTGTCGAGTGTGAAGGTAGTCGCACATGGTCGGGATTTCACTCCCGCCTTGAACATCATAAACTCGCTCTTTTTTACATTGTATCTGAGTCCATGGGACACTGCATATGCTTCACATATCTTTAATAATTTCTGCATGGCACCAATCGAAGGGCTGAGTAGCACCATATCGTCTGCGTAACTTATGTTGTTAACACAAACACCATCAATATGACAGCCTACATTTGTGCCACTCAACTCCTCGATAAGGCCGTTGATATACATATTGAAAAGCCTAGGAGATGTAAGACCACCTTGCCTCACCCCACATTCAAGTCTATACACATCGGAGTATGAGCTCACCCATCTAACACAGTTGGTCTGCCGTTCATACCACGATCGTAGCACCGCGACTAACTCGTACGGCACATCAGTCTCACTTTGAAGTTTTTTCCATAATAAGTCATATGACACCAAATCGAAGGCCTTGGACAAGTCAAGAAAACAGGCAAAGACTGGAGTGCTCCTATCAGTGTAGTATTTGACAGCTTGCTTGAGACACAAAATAGCGCTTTCGGTGGACAGACCTGGTTGAAAACCAAATTGTGCATCATTAAATTTTATATGACTACTTAAATGTTCATCAAGCAAACTGTCCAGCACCTTTGCCACCACAGTAGCCAGTGAAATTGGTCTGTAATTTGTCAAGTCCGACGGATCCCCCGACTTGTTCTTAATAACTGGCACAACTATGGTTCGCATAAGGTCATCAGGCAGGTAAGAGTGGCTGAGACAGAGATTATACAACAAAGATAGGACCCTAGGTAGATGGATTCCCGCACACTGCAGATGCTCTATGCTGAGGTGGTCATGACCAGGGGATTTACCCCGTACCATGCCCTTAATTACGCGGTCCACATCCTTCGCCGAGAATCTAACATTAAGTTTGTCAGGACGATACTCATCATCACACATCGCAGCTGCAGGCCCAAGAGGTGAGTCTACCCTGAAGTGAGCTTGGAAGGCCTTGGCTATCTCACTGTGCTCATGAAGACCAGCGACGCTCACCGGAAGGCTTAATGTTGGGTTTAATTTATTTGTAGCCTTCCAAAAGCGCTTAAAGTCCTTACTAGCACGGTGTTGTGCAATCATATCCATTTTAATTTGTTGCTGATTATTTTGGCACCATTTCAGCTTAGACTTAAATACCCTGCTAGATTCCACCATATTCACGTATACTGGACCAGCACTCGGCTTACCGTAGAGCTGCCACTTCTGTAGACAATCCCGAGCATGCCGGTGAGCGTCCCTGACATGTTTATTCCACCCAATGACATGTTTGTTCTTTTTATTATTATTTTTACTTACACGATTACTACAAATTTTTGCACCTTCTGTGAGGATACTAATAATATTTTTGTACAATTTATCTAAAGTTTGTCTATGACTACTATCATAACACATTTTATCTGCACAACTCGTGAGTTCCAAAGGAAAATTTACAGTTCTAAGTTTAGAATGACAGTATTCCCTATATTTCTCTGTTTGAGAGGAATCCCTATCGCCTCATATCACATCATTCATGTTGTAGCTACCATGCACAACTTTAGGTATTATTACATCAATGTTTAATTTAATTACAATAGGGTAGTGATCCGACCAAAAGGTGTCATATATGACAGACACATGAGCCACTGTGTTCCGAGCGGCACTCGTCACAATACAATGGTCAAGCCAGCGCCGACAGGTATGTGCATCACTCACGAAAGTGTATGTGTTCGCCGGCAACAAGTCCAAGTCTATACAAGACCAACATTGTTCAGCACAAGAGTTCATAAGTTCATAACAAAACCGCTCACCTGGATGTGCATTGAAATCACCAAGTATGTACGCGGATTCAACGCCGCTGCTCTCTATAATGGCACTAACCTCACTGAGACACTCAGTAAACTGGTATATTTTCACTTGAATCGGTAGGCATATACACCGACACTATAAGGAATGACCTCTCTTTAAGAACTAATTTGATTGCCGCAAGCCGTACACTACTACACGCTATCACCGACACAGACGTAAGCAGGTTCTTCCTCCACAGGAGAGCTACGCCGCCGTACGGCCTCCCACGAAGCAAACCAGCCGAGGTGTCCACTGCGGACACACCTGTGTAGGCGAAATCATCATCTACTGATCACAGGAACGAAATGTCATGAGGCAAGAGCCATGTCTCCTGCAACGCCACCACATCCGCTGTGCGACATATTCTTCTCACACAGTCTAACGATCTAATAACATTCTTGCAATTGAAACTAACGAGATTTACTGTTTGTGTGTTATTCATAGTCCAGAGATATTATTACTCGACAGACACACGATTTCTGAGCCTTTTTTCACCAAAGTTAATAAAACGGCGATAAGCAATTCCGTCAGGCCAAAAATCATCCTTCAAAAATATATCTACTTTATGGTTAGGCACGTAGATCTTGTATGCATCATAACTTTTTGATACCTTCATAACCATTTTTTCTAAAGTCACCTTTATGTTTACTTTACTCTCAATGTAATTCATTATGTCACAAACAGACACCTCCTTGGACACGTTATAAATATAAATAGGAGTGTATATAATATAAGTTTGTTCTGATCAATTTAGGTTCTCATCTGGCTCTAATGCAGTTTTTACGCAATTGTTAAATGTTATTTTGCAGATTATTACGGTATATTTCTACATTATGCTTACTTCCAAGGCAAAAGTCATTTGTTATGTACTAGGGCTTCTATATTTTTTCCTTTATCCATTATACCAGTGATTTCCAACCAGTGGTCCGCGGACCACCAGTGGTCCGTAAGAGCTTAAATACGGTTCGCGAAAGATTTAATTATTTTAACTATTCGTTTTAATTAACACATTTATTATTTTTTCGTCACGCTGCGAACAGTGCAATCTCTCGAGTCACGTTAGTAAGTACCTACTAGCTTTTACAATAAATACACAAATAATACAGTTGACGAATGCTTTTTTTCAATTTATTGTTAAAATTTGTGATTATAATTATTTTGTTAGATAGACACTGTTTTTTCTTATACTTTGCAGTTTCGTGCTAATTACAAAAAAATCAAAGTTGTCCCTGGTCAGAAAAAAAAGGTTGGGAAACCCTGCATTATACTATAAAAGACCACTGATAAAAGTGGACTTACCCCCAAAAGGAGGGGGTCGTTTAAGTGAGTGACTCTGATTTATACGACACTTGTGGTACTGTTACCTCATTCCACACAGCTTACAATAGTATTGGGACGTACATAGTTGTCGTAGTTGAAGTTACAAAAAGTAGCGCACGAAGTATTTTTGTATCGAAAAAACCAATAGTGCAACGCTTTAGAAGAGCTGTTTAAATTTCATCGGAGACTTGATTTGATTATGCAATAATTATTATGTACAGTGCAACCATCACTACTCATAATGTAACGCAACTTTGGGACATTGTCGATCATCGGGTAATTTCCTATGGTAAATATTTAATTTAAGTTTTGATGGTTAAATTGTTGATGGAACATATTTACCAGCGACGTTGTAGATAGGATACATCGTATGTATCTTATTTATTTATTAGCGCAAGGAAGGCGATATCGCAACGACCTCAGTCGACGCTCTCATCGCACCTATACGTTTCCCCGCCGTCTCAAGCGGCCATGTTGCCCGATGCGCCACTCGGTCCGACTCAGCCCGCCAGTTTCACGCGGGCACTCAGACGTGCTATCGCGTGCCGCTATCGAGTTCACGAAGCGACTGAACGCCGAACGCACTTCCAAAACAACCGCAGTTCTCGGACGCCGCGCTTACAATTTAAATTTTTAACTTTTTAATATTCATTCCGATATTTTTTTTTAAACTTCGCAATGGTCAGGACGAAAGATGGCGACGGAATCAAGAGTAGCATGATCGTGTCGGAAGTGGAAAAAAGACCTTGTTTATTCGATACGAATCATACAAATTATGGAGACAGGGCGGAGAAGGCACGCTGCTGGGATGAAGTGTGCGAGAGCGTAGTGCCTGGCTGGTGTGCGCTGGGGCCGACGGAGAAGTTTGCGGCCGGTATGTTCACGCTATCTCGCCTATTTGCGGATGTAGACTCGCCGCTACGGGCGCTCGCAGACACCTTACGCTCTATAACCGGTCGGGTTGCAATTGTCGCGTACGACTTGCGTGCTCTTTGTTCGGACGTTTATTCTGATGCTTTCGAAATATGACTAATACTTTAAAAGTAACGCATATGGTATCTACTAATTATTACTGAAATAAAATTAATTTAATAGCCATTTAATATTTTAAATTAACAAACCATCAACCGCAAAACACTGCGGAATTTATTCAATTTAAAACGTCGCGTTTTTCCGGTTGTTTATTAGACGGCTTTCAATATGTTGATTATTATGTGTACCGAGGTGGTACGACGCCATTAATCAACCGATAACAACTAATAGTACCTACGTAATATAGCAATATGGTTCCCGATGTAGGTACTGCATTTATTTATCTTCGCTTTATTGCTGGGCGTCAAGTTGCATTCTAAACGAATTTTAATCAATTATTTTTTTTATTCCTTCTAACATTTTTTATGGAAGCATCACTGAGTAAATATTATCATTCTATTTTTATGTGGCTATTACGTCATTCATGTTATTGTACTTTATAAAAATTATTTTATGTACATACATTAATTATAATAATACTTATCCGAAAGTTTAAAAAATTGAAATAATTGTCATGATGTCGACAGTGTTTTCTTTTCCATTGTGGACATTAATTTTCTTAATAAATATTTTTCCTAACGTTCGCCTTGTGACTCACGTCCGCATCGCACTAAAATTTTAAAGCCTACCTACACCCTATACTCGATTTAACATGGATTAAATTTCTCAACATCAACATTCAAATTCAAAACTTACCTCAAGCGATCGTACAGATTATCAGCAATCATTTTAATGAACATAAAAGAATAATAAATTCAAGAGTTAAGCGAATTAGCGGAACATTAATTATGTATGTAGAGATCTTTTAGCTCAAGGACAAAATATAGGTAACTATTATTGTTTATTCCTGCATGACCATCACGTTTAATTTTATTTTTACAATTGAAGGTTTCGCTAAGTGCCTATTTAGGTAAAATAAAACGTCTAAAACATTTCGTGTTTTTGAAAATGACTTTCTCAAAAACATAAAAACCATTTAATGCGTCAGCTGTGTTAATGTTATATAACACATAAATCTGGCATAAATCGTATCGTTTTTTTTTTAATTTTGTCATTATTATTATTAAATATTTATATTTATCGCAATAATACTTTTTATAAATAGTACATATAAAAAAGTAAATTTTATATATCGACTATAATTCATGGCTTACGCGCATTGAAAAAATACAGCGTAGCTTATAACGCTTCGTCGTTGTTAATTTTTTATTTAAGACTAAACATACATCAAATGGAGATAAAACATTAAATATAAATGTATTCGCTTTGTGGGAAATTATTTCATCATCGTATTATTTTCATAATATCAAACAAGCGTCCACCTTTAAACAAAAAAAAAAAATATACCGTGGAGCGTACGAGGACGCGACGTGTCAACTCCGTACACTGCTATCATATACTTCTCGATGACTACTCGAAACGTAAAAGGACTTGCGCTTAATACCAACTACATTACTTCTTTACTAGATTCAGAAGTCGATTCAAGCGTTGTAATAACCGAGCAATGTACATAACTCAGTGAATATGCTGCAAAATAAATTATCGTAGAAGAATGCGGTGGTAAAACAGTGCGGCGTTCGTGACTCAATCGACGCAAGGGGCCGTTCCTCAGCCGTTTATTCGTTGTAACTTGTTACGTATAAATTCACAGCGACTTATCTCACTAATACATAGGTTTTTTAACGAGCGTATTTAGGAATGGAGGCTTTAGCAAAACTTCAATGTGTTTAAAATTGTTTTGGTTTACATCGTAAGACATTTGCGAAACTTGCGGCATACCTACCTATTGCATTACCTACCTACTTATCTAGTTGTAACTGAAACTGAAATCTTGTGAAAAAAATCAATCAAATTTGTCTGTGTTTTTGTTATCGGTTTTTTATATCAAATTGAAAGATAATATTTGTTCAAAATTGATTAGAAGTTCATGTACTGTGATACCTACACAAAAATGTAAAATGGCGGCAGGTTCGCCTTATCGAATGTAATGAATGTTTGTATTGTTTCTATTGCGATTGATTATTGACAAAAACTTTATGACAATGGACGAGGACGTATAATTTAATTCTATTTATAAATATTACATATTATACTTCTTTCATATTCATTAAAATAAGTATGTTTATAACGTCTTATGGTAGAGTCATGCTGCAGCTGTATTGGTGATGTGGTTATAGCACGAATGGGTCGGCTCGACCGGGGAGGTCCACGCACTCACAGAATACCAGCATAAAATAGCAGCTTAATGCTGCTGTCGTATGGTGAGTGTAGAGAACCGGAGACCCTTTTTTCTGGAAACGAGGCATTCTATCTTAGTCCTCACGGGTGACAACGCATCTGCATTTTGATTCTTTATTCAGGATAGATGTAGATGTCTATGGGTCGCAGCAACCACTTACCATCAGGTGGACTGTGTGCTCGTTTATCACCCTATCCTATAAAAAAAATTAAAAACTAACTATTCCCCGCGACTTCGTCCGCGTGGAATATATTACAATTTTATTTTATAGGATAAGCGTGATAAACGAGCATACAGTCCACCTGATGGCAAGTGGCTGTTGTGACCCATAGACATCTAAATTTATCCTCGACTATGAATCAAAATGCAGATGCGTTGTCACCCGTGAGGACTAAGCGAAACACAGCAGCGTTAAGCTGTTATTTTACGCTGGTATTCTGTGAGAGCGTGGTCCTTCCCCGGTCGAGCCGACCCATTTGTGCCACAACTATACTACTAATATAACTGCAGCATGAATCTACCACGTACATATTCTACATGTCTGAGAAATCAAATATTTCCAAGTTATGTAATGTGTTCGCAAACACGCATTGGGACTTGCCGTCCAACCCTATTATATGATATAATATCCTACTTTAGAGTAGACATGGGACGAGTACTCGGTTTGGATTCGGTACTCGACGGATGCGGCCTTTGTTTTAGGGTTCGGCCGAGCACCGAGTATTAACGGCCGAGTACCGAGTACTCGGCCTTAATTATATTCCAGAGAAAAATAAAGACAAAAAGCCAGTTTTTATCATTATTATTATATTAGACACATTATAACATGAGGAACATGAGAAGCAGCAGAAATATTTAGAATGTACATATGAATCTATAATAGAAATTATTATTACTAATATTTAAAATTTAAGAGAGGAAGATCAATAATTTTTCTAGATGTTTTCCGATAAAACGATTTCTATAAGCAGTCATTTTCACGCCAGATAACGAAAACTATCTCTCGAACATGAAATCATGTTGTCTCATTTGACAAGTAATCAGTAATCACTCATCAACAGTATCCGTGGGTGTGTGACTGATCGAGTACCGATACAAGTACTTTTCTTTCGATACTACTTGGTACTAAGTTTTAAAGTATCGATACCCAAAGTACTTGGTATAGAAAGAAAAGTATCGAGTAACTACTTGTATTTACTCGTATCGTTCCATCTCTAACTCTGTGGAAGGGAAATAACCACACACCGTCCGCTCCGCGCATTTTTTAAAGCCGAGTATTCGGCCGAGTACTTGGCCCAATCTAGGCCGAGTACTCGGCGAATCACTACTCGTTCCATGTCTACTTTAGAGGTCTAAATACTTTATTTGAAGAACAAGTCGTAAAATTATTTTTTTTACAACCGACTTCAATATAAATAAAATGAGAAAAATGTCAATGTAATTGAAGTCAATTTAATACGCATTATTAAAGATTTTTCATCAAAATTTGGGACCGCATGAAAAGCGCCAGCTTTCAAATGAAAAAGAATCATCAAAATCAGTTTACTTAGAAAAAATTACATAAAATACAGTCAGTCAGTTATCACAACCAATACAGTAAAGTAAGTAATATACAGTGGAATTGAGAACCTCCTCCTTTTTTTAAAGTCGTTTGAAAAATATGTAGTAGGCGAAACTCCTACCTTAATACAGCTTGAGGCTGTTAATTTACCGTATAGCGGCATTGTAAGAATACCTACTACCCCATATCATCCCGCGGCTGTTGTTCTTACAACAGTCTCTTGACGACAATGAAACTGTAACAGGAGATGGACAACTTCAGCAACTTTAGCAACTTCCTGATGACAACTCAAAATTTCTTCATCGCACAACTTCCTTGTGGAGTCGTCTACCTTACGACTTAAGAACCTTCAAGGAAAGAGCTTCCTCTTTTTTAAAATGCCGGCAACGCACCTGCGATTCCCTTGGCGTTGCAGTTGTCCATGGGCGGCGGTCAACATTTACCATCAGGTGAGCCGTACGCTCGTTTTTCCCCACTTCTATAAAAAAAAACTCAAAATAATAAAAAACTGGGTTTACCAATCCGCTTGCTATTACAATATCTATGGGGGAGGCATATATTCTGCGGTGTACTTTAATAGACTGTAAAGGTTCGTTAAAAGTTTTTAATTTAATTTTAATTTTTTATTTTAATTTTTTTTAAAAAAATACTAGTAATGTTATTATACATTACTAATATTCCCTTTAACCACTTCTGGTAAGCTTAAAATGCTTGTGTTAGAAGTGGTTCACGACAGTAGTCGAATGGCGGATTCGAACCCACGACCTTTGGAGGTCACGGTCCGCGCCCTGCCATTAGGCTACTGACGCTTCAAACTACCTATATACATGTCCCACCGCTGGGCACAGGCCTGCTTTCATTTCTGAGAATCTTTTAGGGCAAGAAAATGTTCGCCGCGCTACCGTGTGCGAACTTCACATGTCCTTGAAATAGTTTTATTTTTTAATTTTTCAGACATAGAGATTTTACTTTAAAAGAAACATCCTGCTGGGTTTTTTGTTGGTAAAAAAATTATGAAATGAGGCCTGTGCCCAGCGGTGGGACATGTATATAATGTCCCACCGCTGGTCAACAGGCCTTCTTTCATTTCTGGGAATGTTTTAAGGCAAGAAAATGGCCGCCGCGCTACCCCAACGCATGTGTGAACTTCACATGTCTTCGAAATATTTTTTTTTTTGTTTTTCAGACATGGAGTTTTCCTCACGATATTTTCCTTCACCGCCGAGCACTTGGTAAATTTGTATTTCAAATTTCTATTAACAATTTGGTTGGTGCCGGCGGGGATGGATAATGTAGGCTTTTGATAAAAGTTCAGATTTAAAATATGAAATTATCAATTTAAAAACTCATTATCATATCTTATCTGTATTATATCCCTTTACAATTATACTCTTATTTATTAGCTTTTCGCAAGGGACCCTATAAAACATGGTTCTGAGTCATCTGCATCCATCGACTTCCCGCATATCTTACCAAAGCGTCATTCCATCTATCAAAACACTAGAGCTTCTCGCTGCTAAAGTGTTTATTTTGTAAGTAGTTTGTAAAACTTGTGTTTTTATTGTATAACTGGGGATCCGCCCCCGGCTTCGCACGGATGATTTCTGAATCTCTACAACAACGCCACCTACCGGGTCCAGTTGTGAATCTAAACCATTCTCTAATCAACTTAGTCATACATTTTAACATTTAACATTTCATCAAAAGGAGGAGTGCAGTCACTTACACACGGACGGAAGAATTATATAATATATAATACTAGAGCACAATGACTTCGTCAATCTTACTTAGCGGTACCATGTAGCGACATCTATGGAAATGTATTAAATAAAGAACGATGTATTTAGCGCGTCAAATTTTCATATCGATATACATCGCAACCGCTTCCGTAGATAGATAATAGATGGCGCTAGAGTAGTCAAGTGAGCTCGGCCACGGTCCTTATTGTTTTGTAAGAGAGATGCATGTATTATAAAATATAAACCTTCCTCTTGAATCATTCTGTCTATTGATGAAAACCGCAACAAAATCCGTTGCGTAGTTTGAAAGATCGAAGCGTACAGATGGCGGGAAGGGATTATGTTCTATAGATTTTACTTTAAAAGAAACGTCCTGCTGGGTTTCTTGTTGGTAAATAATTTAAAATTAAAAATTTTGTACAGCCGACTTCAATATAGGTTATTTAAGAATAACTCAATAACCATTGGTCTGACCTTGATCAAATTCATATGGGACCACACGAGAACTATCAGCTTTCATATAAAAAAAGAATCATCGAAATCGGTTCGCCCAGTACAAAGTTATGAGGTAACACACAAAAAAAAAAACATACACCCGAATTGAGTACCGTCTCCTTTTTGGAAGTCGGCAGAAAAATGACTTTCAATAAAAATTTATTGTAATCTTTTTTTTTTTTATATGATAAGGGTGACAAACGAGCACACAGTCCACCTGATGGTAAGTGGTTGCTGCGGCCCATATACATCTACATCTATCCTCTATTACAAATCAAAATGTAGATGCGTTGTCACCCGTGAGGACTAGGATGGAATGCCTCGTTTCCAGTAAAAAGGGCCTCCGGCCACCTGCACTCACCAAGCGAAACGCAGAGGTAAACCTCTACTTCACGCTGGTTTTCTGTGAGGTCGTGGTACCACCCCGGTTCGAGCCGGCCCATCCATGCGACAGCAAAAGCTGCCGCGTGGCTCTACCACTGTTAATCTATATTGAATAAAAGATTATTCTGTTCTATTTTATGTTTTTATATTTTTTCTCTATCTATTATCTTTTTACAAGTAATAATCACGAAAATACCTATTTATTTATTTATTTATACACTTCATTGCACACAAAATATCACAAAACACAACAAACTTGATGTACCCTGTTATTTATATATTTATCCATATCGTTAAACAACGGGACTATATTACTAAGCCTCCGCTGTCCGTCCATGCGTCCGTCCGTCTGTCTGTCTGTCAGCGGGCTGTATTTCTGTTGCTACTATAACAACAAATAACAAAAACTATAATAAATTAAAATTTAAAAGGGGTTCCTCTATTAAAAACGTGTATTATGATGGTACGGAACCCTGCATACGACTCTGACTTGGCCGGTTATTTAATTTGTTTAGTTCGCCAGTGCGTGATGCTTGGATTGAGCTGTTGGAAATAGGTGACACAGGTTACAATAATGTCCTCCAGACCGATTGCGACGGCCAATCTCATCGGAGACTAGCCATCTGTGCAGGACAAGGTCATAGAAATACGAATAAACCACGAGTATTTATACGTGGTAGAGCCACGCTGCTGCTATATTAGTAGTATAGTTGTAGCACGAATGGGTCGGCTCGACCGGCTAGGACCATGCTTTCATAGAATACCTGTGTAAAATAGCAGCTTGACGCTGCTGTGTTTCGTATGGTGAGTGTAGAGAACCGGAGACCCTTTTTACTGGAAACGAGGCGTTCCATCTTTGTCCTCAGGGGTGACATCGCGTCTGCATTTTGATTATTAATCGAGGATAAATATAGATGTCTATGGGCCACAGCATCCACTCACCATCAGGTGGACTCTGCTCGTTTGTCACCCTTATTCTATAAAAGAAACTCAGTCCACATGTTGGTAAGTGGCTCAAACAGTCCATGTGCATCTGCAGTCTACTTTAAACAAAGAAAGCTGTAGCTGTGCGTTTTACTAGGAGTTTTCTTCCTCGTACGACTTCTCTGTGGAATTGTTTACCACCGGCGATTTTTCCGGACCGATACGACTTAGGGATCTTCAAGAAAAGAGCTTATACCTTTCTAAAAGGCCGGCAACGGATCTGCAATTCCCCTGGTGTTGCGGCCACAGTATCCAATTTACACGGCTAGCATGGGCTGGGGACAATAAATTTATCCCCCGATTATATCCACTGACAAGAGATATAATTATCTTGTCCTTATGCCTAAACACGGCAACGGGGAGAAGTATATCCCCGTTTGACATAACGAGTAGACATACTCGTATATGGGTGAATATACGCTATTTGAATTCCAACGGTCCATAGAACATTTTTATGTTAAACATAATACATTATTGTTACTGTATGCTTAAGCAATAAAAATATCGTCTATTATTTGGCCCACACAGTCAATTCACAATAATTGTATAATTTAAAGCATTAATAGTTTAAAATGGTTATTAATGTATACTCCCCTGGCCTCCCCCATTACTAGATTGTATAATTTTATGGCCATATTTATTATATACTTAAGCCATTGTGTTTTCCTTTAACATGATCGTACGCCTAAATAAACATCGAAACATATTTTATAAAAATATTTATTAATATAAAAAAAATCTTATTTTCACGTCACGTTACAATTATGTCACCTCACCTGGAGGAACTGAACGACTAAACATTTTACATAAAACCGCTAAAGTATGTTTTGGAGCTTGAACTACACGCGTAGCACAGTGTGAAGTTAGAAGTAAGCTAATGGCGATGAGCAAAACTCAAATAATATTGCGTCAGTTTTGGATTCACTGTAAGAAAGTGTGTTTGTGCCAGTCGTTGGAGTAGTTCCCTTGGTAAGTATACATTTTTGTATTTTTTTTGTTACGAAATTGTAAATTTGCACAATGCAATGCTTATTTTGTGTAGATGTCATGTATTACGTTAAACTGTGGTCAGAAAAAAAGTAATGTTGTTTTTTGTAGTTTGTGTGCGATTTTGTCACTTCTCTGGCATCAAAGAATTCTTGCATATTTCATGCCAGGGAAAATACAGCCGTCCCAGAGAAGTGATGAAATTTTGTTGCGTTTATATTTAATCTTATAACGTTTTAATTTATTAATTTTATGTACTCGAGCATAATCGGATATCATGGCGAATGTTAAAAAGAAGCAAACAAGGCAAGAGAGGCTTGAAAAATACGTCACGATGAAAAATTACGCTACCAAAGAATTAAAAATGATCCGGTTAAAAGTACCGAATTAAAAGAAAAAGAAAAGCAGAAATACAAAAAAGGAAAAGGGACAAATTAAGAGCATTAATGATATGATTGAAAGGGAATAAAGGGCTATTAGAAAAATATGGAGAGAGAAGACTAAAATGTAACACTCTACCAGAAACTATCAAGTAACACCACCTGCGTCTGATAATGAAAACCAATCTCCACTTCCACAAAGCAAGTACAAAATATAGTTATAAAAAAAATATGAAATTACGTCAAAAATTACATGAGTAACAAAAGAAGCTAAGGCGCGTCGAAAAACAGAAGAAGGAGCTCCAAATTATATCGAAAAGACATGTTATAATCGAACCCCTGACAAAGTTGTCGCTTCAGGAACTAACATACACATACATACAAGATTTAGCTAAGGAATTAGAAAAAAATTGTCCCAGTATTCATATTTTTGTGATACACGAAAAAGAAATTGATTTACAAAGGAAGATAATTGAAGATAATCGACCAAACATTAAACCTGTTGCTGTTACAATAAAAGTACATCAAGTCCGAGGAACCTTTATGAGCAGTACGTTGTACTTCAAGAGCTTCAGCTGCTTTGGTAGAAACTTTTGCCCTCACTTCCACTTAGACGACATTAAATATACCCAAAATGATAAAACCTCATTGCATGTTGCTGCAGTATACACCGATTCTGAGGAAATTGTGCGAAAGAAAACGATTCCACAAACATCTACTAATCTGGTTAATACTATAGACAATGAAGACACGGCCATGATTGTCAAAAACGGTGAATTTATATGTACTTGTGGAATACCAGAGTAAAGTAAAGTTAAAAAGTAAAGTTGCAGCCTATTTACGTCCCACTGCTGGGCACAGGTCTCCTCTCATTTCTGAGAGGGTTTTAGGGCAAGGAAATGTCCGCCGCGCTGCCGCAATGCGTGTTGGCGAACTTCACATGTCTCCGAAATATTTTTATTATTTTTCAGACATGCAGGTTTCCTCACGATGTTTTCCTTCACCGCCGAGCACGTGGTAAATCAGCACTTAAAATTGCAATTAACAATTTCATTGGTGCCGGCGGGGATCGAACCCGGGTTGCTCGAGTACTGTGAAGCTTACAGCGAGCGCTAACCATCTGAGCCAGAGTAAAAATAAAAAATATAGATATGCTGGCGTACGTTTGTCAGATTATGATGAAGAAGAAGGATAGATCAGACTTACTTTTCTAAAGATCTCCAATGAAGATGGTACTCTTTTTAGAATATCTGTCTGATGTTAAATGGGAACAGATCTTGACCATACTATCAGTGCCAGATATACTTATGAAAGGTAACAGAGTATTCTACAAGTTTCCAGAGCCAGTTGATGTATTTGCAAAGTAAATTATTGATTTTTTTGTATTGTAGTAAAATATATTAATTTAGTCGAAATTATTGATTCCGTTCTTTGCTAAAAATGAAATTTTTCATTTATACTGTGCATTGATAATTTTTAAGTTTATTTGTTTAGATAGCCTCGATAATGATAGGTGTTTCACTAGATAGTACTATTGTTTGTTTTGTTAGCGAAGTTTATCTTTTTGTTTAATTTAGAAGTTTTATTTACATACGTATATGTATATAATATAGCCTTAAACGTTAATTAAGTTTTTAAACATTTTAAAATTAAAATTGTGCTGTAATTTTTATATTAGATAATTACTTTAAACCTCAGATGAGACTAATAAGTAGAAAAATATTAATTCCGTTATTTGATTCGGACAATTGAAACTTAAGCATTAAGAAACCATTAATATTAAAAATTAATTTGTTGAAAGAAGCCGAAGAAACTGTTAGCACTGAATGTATCTAATATGTTAAAAAAATATCTAGACTGTTATAATTTATATATGTTTTATTCAATATTATTCCCCTTTCTTAGCTAATAATCAATGGATTGTTCACTTCCCTGCATTAATTTGTCACTACTCTGCAAATAGTGTCACTCCCCTGGTACTTATGGAAAAACCTTTTGGGCCGTATCATTACAAATGCACAAATAGTGTCAAATAGTGATATTACTAATATTGAATTAAACAGACTAGATTTCCTTTAGGGACAAAAATCAAATACCGTATTTTCACCCATACCCCACGTCCGTAGCATGGAACCAAATGAAAGATAAAAAATATGCTTTTTAGACATTTGAAAGGGAAAATTTTGTCCTAGTTTATTGGACGTGGGCTTAAGTTTAAAAAAAATCTATCTATCTCCCATTTATCTACTGTGGATATTATATCCACCGGTGTGCCCATGCTCGAAGGGTGGATAAAACTAAGTGAGCGGGAATAAACCTGTTCTCCTTTCCCCGGGGATAAAAATGTCTCCTGCCCGTGCTGCCCTTCTGGTGGACTGTGTGTTCGTTTGTCAATATTATTCTATAAAAAAAATTAAGGTATTTTTAAAGTATTTCTTTTATTTTTAATATTTTTTGTCAGATCTCAAGGTCTTAAACGATTTCCATAATAATATATTACACAAGCCCAATAAGTACGTATTAAAATTAATTAAGTTTAAAAATGCTTATATGTGACATTCATTTAAAGACATGCGATCGTAGCTGCTCCTAACTCATGATAAAATATAGACGCGGCTGACACACGCAAGTAACGTGATATCGTTGTTTTGAAACGTTGGAAAATATTAGTAATGCATTAAAGAGTGTTCATATAGGTAGCTTAGCTTACGAGTAAGGCCTTACGAATACAGAATTGTATTGTTGTGACAAGGATTGCAGTGGCCGTGAAGGGACTGTGAAAGGACCAACGGACTTTAATATACTGTAACAGTAACGGACCAAGATTAAGAAAGAAATGCTTCGGTGGTTTGGTCATGTAGACAGGATGTCTGAAGATTGAGTGAGGATATTACATTTTCATATCAATCCTGAAGCATTTTACAGCGCTGTGTAACAACCTAAAGAAAGTTGAGTGTGACAGAAGAAGAAATGCGGTCTACGGAGGGAGGAGGTACTAAGGAGTATGTTAGGGTTGAATCTGAATGAGGAAATTGTGTGGTTAAAGAAAAATGTAGTTTGCAAGATGATGTTGTGAACAGGATTAAGAAAAGAATGCTTCGGTGGTTTGGTTATGTAATAAGAATGAATGAGGAAAGAGTGACAAAGCAAAAGTTGCAGAAGTAAGCGGCAGAGTTGGCAAAGGAAGTAGACTGAAGTTTATCGACCAAATTGGCGATATATTGAAGATGGGTCAAATTAAAAGTACCAATAACCCACGTGCATGTATGCGTAGATATATGCATGTAAAGAAGGCGAGAGAATGTCAGGATCGTGCCAAATGGCAGTCCGTGGTCTGTGCCTAACCCTCTGTGTGACAGGTGTGAGTGTATCTCTTTGTGTGTGTGTGTGTGTGTGTGTGTGTGTTCGTGCGTTTGTGCGTACGTGTATGGTGAAGACAGGAGTTGAAATTTTTCAATCACAGTATCATGATGAAATGTAAATGAAACGTTTAGGCGTCCCGCAAGGTAGAAGAAAGCGAGATTATATTTTTCGATTGCTTGTGGTATACCGCAATAGCTACAGCATTGCTCTAGCGGCCCTGGGTGGCCACCCATGCCACACCACTGCTACAAATAATTGTTTTTTCTCTAGATTGGGTAATGTCAAAGTAACACCTGATTATTGAGATGCCATATGATACAATACGTGGTAGAGCCATGCTGCAGCTGTATTATGGTTGTAGCACGAATGGGTCGCCTCAACCGGAGTACGACCACGCTCTCAGCGTAAAATAGCAGCTTATCACTGCTGTGTTTCGTATGGTGAGTGTAGAGAACCGGAGACCTTTTTACTGGAAACGAGGCATTCCATATTAGTCTTCAGAGATGGCAACGCATCTATATTTTAATTCTTTATCAAGGATAAATGTATATGTATATGGACCGCAGCATCCACTTACCATTAGGTGAACTGTGTGCTCACTATTCTATAAAAAATATCTCTACCGTGTATAAAATAATCAATGTTATTTTCTTATTTGGAAATAGTGAAGTTTAGGACTCTACATCTTATAATACTCGCACGGCATTAAAGTATTTCAGTATTAACATTACTCACTGTTACCTGGTATTACAGTGTTAGGTTGCTATTGGGTATTGAATGTAATCTATCAAACAATAAACAGAAAAATAATTATAACTTTTAACAAAAAGTAACGTAAAGTAAGTAACGCAAGTTCATCGAGTTTCAAATCACAACGATTCTAAAAGAGTTTTCACTACAAAAACCTTTTTCCGGTAATGTTAGCAGCTCTACCTACGGCTAGAAAATGGAATTGAGAACTGTATTTATGAATAAAATACAGTAGATTTTGTTATATTAAATACTATATTAAATATATAATAAAATAGATACTATAGAATAGAATAGAATTATTTTTTATTCAATATTGATTATTACATAATACTTATTGAAAGTCATTTTTTATTTACCACTGGTTCGGAAAATACCTCAGTCCTGGGAAGAACCAGCAAACAACCCAGCGGGACCTTTTTTTTAAACATAATTTCACTTAACAATAATTTTGTTTATACAATTTTTAAATGATATTTTCATAGAACCAGCATGGTGGTGATCACCCTATTCCCAGGGGTTATTTTCATTCATGTATTCCTTGATATTATAATAACCCTTCTTGTACAGTTTTTCTTTAATAAAACTTTTAAACTGGTTTATTGACAAACTTTGAATATGTTCTGGGATTTTGTTGTAAAAGCGTATACATTGCCCCATAAATGAATTACTGATTCTGTGGAGTCTAGTAACTGGCATTACAAGCTTATGTTTGTTCCTAGTATTTAAAGTATGCACATCCTTATTCTTATTAAAGCTATTTATGTTTTTATGCACATACATTACATTCTCATAAATATATTGCGATGCAAAAGTTAATATGTTTATTTCTTTAAATTTTTCTCTGAGGGACTCTTTACAATTTAGGTTACAAATCGCCCGTACGGCTCTCTTTTGCAAAACAAATATAGCTTCAATATCAGTCGCATTACCCCATAGCAAAATTCCATAAGACATTACGCTATGAAAGTAACTAAAATACACTAATCTAGCTGTTTCAACATCTGTGAGACTTCTAATCTTTCTTACATATAATAAATAATATATTAAATACATTATTCTGTGATTATTTGGAGTTTTGTGAAGTTGAGTCATTGACTCTTTTATGACATCAGAAGATTTAATTAAAAAGTTGCGTAAAACCTACTTAAAAACAGTGCTTAAGATTTTTTTTACCGGGCGCGTTGCTGCAGCAGAAAAAATAATTATGGAAATATCGTTTTAAATTTGGAACGCGCGCCATCTACTGTAAGTTATTTGTACTATACCTATAACCTTCGTGCAAGTTTAAGCAATAAGTTGACAAAGTTTTAGCGCAATCTGATGAGTAGTATAGCAGCGTATAAAATACGAACAAACAAATATCAATTTTTATATATTAGATTGCATATTAACGAATTAAAAGGAAATCTCACGGGATTAAGTCGCTACTGCAGCGCTTGGATATCTGCAACTAAAAAGAAGGCCACAGAAGGGGTACGCCTGAGGACTAAGATAAAATTATAGATTATTACATAATGCTTATTGAAAGTCAATTTTTTATTTACCAATGGCTAGGAAAATACCTCTGTCCTGGGAAGAACCAGCAAGAAACCCAACCGGACTATTTTTCACTCTGACTGGTGTGATTTGTGTACTGGCGTCCCTCAAGGCAGTATAGTCGCTCCTCTTCTGTTTTCAATTTTTATCAATCTCATTACATTAAATCTCAAGTGCTCTTACCATCTGTATGCTGATGATCTGCAGTTATATGTGCAAGTGGAACCCTCAAATATCTCTAATGCTATCTTATTATTAAATGATGACTTGAAATACGTATCCGAATAGTCCAATGTGTATGGCATAAACGTGATTCCATCTAAATGCCAAACGAGAATCTTAGGTAGCCCACGATTATTATCGAAACTAGATATTCCCACCCTACCATCAATTATGTTTAAAAATAATGTCATAGAGGTGAGTCGCAAAACTACTGGAACTTTGCGATCTCTATATTGATTAAAATAGCTTTCTTCCCACCAACACTAACATTTTACTTGTCCAGTCACTTATCCTACCGATTATTGATTATGTTGACGTGTGTTGCTCAGACCTGTCTCAACATCATCTTAATACATTGGATCGTCTACTTAAAAACTATATCAGATACATTTATGTCTTCGTAAATACGACCATATATCTTCTTTTCGTGCTCAGCTAAATTGGCTGCCTATCCATCAGCGCAGATATGTTAGAATACTCTGCACCTTTTTCACAATTCTGAACGATCCATGTGCTCCCGAGTATCTGAAATCCAAATTTCAATACCTGGGAGATTCTCATAATCGTTCTCTTCGTTCATCGGCTAATCTTAAGTTGCTTACTCCTTTACACCGTACTGGTTATTTATCTCACTCTTCCGCCCTCACGGCCATCAGACTCTGGAACGACATCCCTCTTGACATTAAAAAAGCTTCCAACAAGTTTGTTTTTAAAAATAAAGTCCGTAAGCATGTGAAAAAATCGTTACAAGTTTGAACTAACACAGCTCTTATTTTCATATACATAATATGTATATTTCATATTTGTTCTGACATAGATAATATTTATATGTATTGTGTATATTTTTTAACAGTGGTAGAGCCACGCGGCTTTTGCTGTCGCACGGATGGGCCGGCTCGAACCGGGGTGGTACCACGACCTCACAGAAAACCAGCGTGAAGTAGAGGTTTACCTCTGCGTTTCGCTTGGTGAGTGCAGGTGGCCGGAGGCCCTTTTTACTGGGAATGAGGCATTCCATCTTAGTCCTCACGGGTGACAACGCATCTGCATTTTGATTCGTAATCGAGGATAGATGTAGATGTCTATGGGCCGCAGCAACCACTTACCATCAGGTGGACTGTGTGCTCGTTTGTCACCCTTATCCTATAAAAATATATATATATATGTACTGTATGCATGTATATATGTATACATGTAATGTTTATATGTATATTCAATATTTTTTATTTTTTTAGCCCTTTCTATTTTGATTACTGCTGCACCGCCTCTTGTTTGTATATCCGTGTTTAGGCTAATGGTTGACTGGGAGAGAATGCCCTATGGCATTAAGTTCGCCATATTAACAACTTTGTGCATGAAAGATTAAATAAATAAATATTTACCAAGTTTTTGAAACTGTTGCTAAGATAGTGATAGTTTTTGACTCGATTTGTTACAATGGACGAACATAGCTTAAGTAATATGAAAAGTAACCTGCCATACAACATTTAAAAAAGTAATAAAATCAGTTAAAGCAATAACATAGTACAATTAACTAATACTGGCTCTGCATCTACACATCATATTGTTATAATGTAGACTACATCATGTACATAGATGTTTTATACACATCTGATAGCTATTTTATTGTCTCCTTTACCATATTTTACAAGTGTTCGTTAAAGACGGCGAGGAAAAACAAAAATGTTTATATAGATACGGACAACTGTATATTTCTGTGTGACTGTGTATGATTCGTGTCCAATCAGAATTAAAGAGCATGTAATTACTACGGTTAGTCAGTATAGTGTCGTGTTTTTTTAATAAGTTGAGTGTAATCACGTAGTTTATTCCTATGTATAAATATTATCTACTTTATCCATTAAAAACAAAGCTTTATTTTTTTTTAATTTGTGGCAATGGCATAATGACCACAAAGCCTTATTAAAATAGCAAGATGTTTGAATTTCGTTTTTTAGAAAGCGTTGTTAATTTCATATATAGTTTTTTTTTAAAAGCGAATGGCGTTCGTAATTTGTATACGCTAAGACCTGAGACGCTGAGTCATACGGCCAGTGCTGTGAGCGTTCAACGCGACGTGCATCAGAACGCGTAGATACACCGCATATGCCCCGCTTCTCGGCACCAAACTAGAATCTTATCTGGATTTCTGAACGCGTATATTTGTTTTTCACGATAGTAACGACGAATTTTCTAAAATGCTTTAACTTGTGTACACGTATGACGACCAAATTATTATTTGCGATAAGCGTAAATTTAATGCTCCTTTGACAAATTGTTTCTTTTTTTTAAAGATATCGACATAATATACCAAATATCGGGCTATTACTTCTGTTCTTTTTTTTATAGAATTAGGGTGACAAACGAGCACACAGTCCACCTGATGGTAAGTGGTTACTGTGGCCCATATAGACATCTACATCTATCTTCGTTTGCGAATTAAAATGCAGATGCGTTGTCAGCCGTGACGACTGAGATAGTGCCTTTTTTCATGTAAAATAGGTCTCCGGTTCTCTACACTCACCATAAAAAACACAGCAGCATTAAGCTGCTATTTTACGCTGGTATTCTGTCAGAGCGTGGTCCTTCCCCGGTCGAGCCGACCCATTCGTGCTACAACTATACTATTAATATTGCTGCAGCATGGCTCTATCACGTAAAACACGTTTCCTTCCTTCATCAGCACGCAACAGTCCACTGCTGGACTCGGGCCTCTCCCATTCTATTCGTTGTATCCAGTTATGCTCAATTGCCTTAACTGTAACGCTTGGCAGATGGATTGATGATCACTACTGGTACTGGTACTGGTATTCCAGACGTCTTGGCATCTTTGACGCTGCTTCCCTTCACCATTCTGGAAATTTACGACTGGCGTAAACGAGTAGGTTACAACGTCATCTATTGAAAGCCATAAGATTTTTCTGGCTTTTCCCATAGTCCCCTTTTACGACACTCACGGGACGAAACCGGGTGATGGATTCTCCTACACTACCACCATAAAGCATATCTTCCTTAACAGTCACCTTTAATCGTCTGTTGGCCTTTTTAAAAATGCACAAAAATGGATTATGTAACTTGGTAACTTTTCCTAATAAAATGTTGCACAGGCAGGCAGACAGACAGAGTCGATTCCTTCGCACTGGTTAAACTACTCTCAATTACTAATCTTTGAAATTTAAACTTAGGTATTTTTAAATTAATTATTTAGTATATACAAATGTTATCAATTCGTACAAGTAAACAGGAACCTATTAAACGTTGCTGGTAGTTGTAAAATAATAACGTCTTAATTTAATTTAAGATTATGTTTACATGTGTTGGATAATATTATATATTATTATCGAACGTCAATACAAGTGAAAACAGGCTATATTTAATACCGATCGTCCATGCGTAATAACATGGCCGTCTCCATCGACACAACACAATTGCTGATCGTTACGTGAGCCCGCCGCTAATATGCGTAAAATATCTTTTAAAACCTTTTCATTTGTAACATCCATATAATAATTACATTATAATTAGACTGTGTTACGTTTGTTCATGGGTAAATTTTTTTTATGAATTTGCTCGAGAGATTTTGTATACAATTTTTTTCTTTGTTAGTCAGCTCTATTATATTATACTAAGTTATTTAAGGCAACATAATATTTTCTGGAACTGCAGTACACTGAATGCAAGAGCGAAACCTCATTAGTTCGGGCGAGACTAGTTTGAGACGGTGCGGGTGACTCGACGAACTCGGCGTACTTCTACTTATTGGAGGAGAGTATCTTTGTCGTGTGGCCGTGTTACCCGCGTTCGCAGCCCTCTGTTGAATAGAATATCCGAACGCGTTTAGTGATTTAAAATATTTAAAAAAAAATTAAAAATTTCAAAATATTAAAATAAACTCTTTGTTGAAGTATAGTCGAAATTATACGATAGTGCTATGTTTGCGGTATTTTTTGAACCTATTGTTGAAATCATTACGAATTTATAAAACAGATATCTTTTGTTTGTTGAAACAATAATTACGGTAGTGTGAAAGATAACGCAGACGGATTTTGTGGTGTGATGTCGTGTACCAAATACGGCACAAAAATGGGTAGGTATTTCGTCCTATGCATTCAAATTTCTAATTTAAAATTCAGAATGTATAATATGCGCAATTTAAAAATCTAATTTTTTACATCGCTATACAATTACTTCTACAGTAATTATATAATATGAATTATCTTTATAAATTTATATTTTTAAATCCCGTTAAAATTTATTTAATTATATTATATTTTATCCTCAATTGAATTATAAGTGTATATTTTAAATTTAATTAACTGCAACTACATCGGCATTTTCAATCTTAACAGAGGTCATTTTTTTATATTTCAATTTATACGTTAATAAATATTATTAAGAATTATATAATGTTTTTTTTCTTTGCTATTTTTAAAAGAATTGCCAGGTTTCAGCGCATATTTTCCACCGTGACTTTAAGCGCTATCAACACTTCAAGGTCTTCGTTTACAAACGAACATGACTCTAGACTGGTTATTTTTAATATGAGAAATATTACACTCATTAATAAAATTTATTACCATTTTTATTTTCTGCTTTGTTAAATAGTTATGTTTTTCTTAAATGGCATTATTATACCTATAATTGAGGTTTTTTTTTTAATTTAATCTTTCAAGTAGATTTGAGTTTTATTGCCGATTGATTGCCGATTTTTATCGATTTATTTTCAATGCAAAAATTGTCCCGCTTGGTTGCGGTAAACAAGTAATGAAAATCGAATTTTGTTAAGAATGCGATAAATTAACTTGCATGAATTTATCTTTAATTTGTGTTTAAATTCCACCAATTAAGGTCTAAATTAGATTAGCCATTTCTGTTGTAAAGATATTATTTTCTTACTGGGTCACATTTTAGCTCGCTTCGTGGGTTATTTATAAATGTTTGCTTAGTACGTTGTGAAATAACTGAATCGCTCGTACTTCTATTCTTTTATTTTAATAACATTATGCTTCATTTTATAGCAAGTTTTAATAACTTAAAGATGGACAATTCTTTACATATCTACGAACACAAAATAAATTTTACTGCCAAGGAAACATTATTAATTCATAAAATAGCAAGAAATACGGGCTGATTTCATAGCTCCATATTTAGCAAATTATTTTTAAAAAGAGAGACCCATTACGCCTGGTACCGTTGCCTACAGTGATAGTTATTTTATACAATTTTTTTCTCAATCTTACCTCAATATCATTATAGTTCATAATCGAGTGAATGAAGCTATTTTATTTTTTCTTGCTGCCCTGCTATTTTGTGTAAGAGCAATGAGCATTAGATTATTTATCAGTTGCCCAGGTGAATTTCTGTTGAATAACATAATGGCGGCCGAAGAAACTAGTATGCCGCTTAGTACTTTGCAATTTTATTAATATTATTCTTAACAATGCGTCTTTTTCTTTTATAAGCGACTAAAGATAATTAATAACAGATTACAAAATAACCTTATTACTGCTAAATGGGAGTAGAGAAGGACACGACATTTAAAATACAATTTTTATTTTCAGCAATAACACATATTTTCATCCACTGTATCTATACTCGTAGTAGTAACCATAGTCACGTTTTTAAGCATATTATATATTTTAATGTACTTATAGTATACCTACTTAAATTATTAATTACTTTTAAATATTATGCATGATTACTTCAGTATATTTTATTTATTTTGTAGTTATTGGTTGCAATTACAATAATACCATATAACGCACCTAACGACGTTCCATTTTACGCTCCGATCAGCGTTGACTTTTCAAAATGGCGACTAAAGGCTACCTCCTACTACATCTATAAGACCTAATGTACCAATATCCAACAAGTAAACAACGAAAAAGGAAAAGTCATGCACAAGTACCTTCAAATGTTGTAAGTGGTCAAAAGTATTGATTTATATTAATTTATAATTTTTTACCTCTCCTAGTAACTTTGAATAAAACAGCGTATCGCGGCAATTCCTTTATTGGATTTTTCTGTATTATACATATACTAGCTGGCCAGGCAGACGTTGTTCTGCCCTCTCTGACGACCCTTTGTCCTATACAAATCCTTTAATCGTAATAAAAAATATTGAGGGTCACTTATCGGGATAAAAACTATCCTATCTCTCAAGTTGGACCAAACTGCACACAGTGTGCAAAACTTCTTTGAAATCAGTTCAGTAGTTTAGGAGTTCATCGCGGACAAACAACGTGACACGTAATTTTTATATATAAAGATATATAGTAAGCGGTTAATGTGAAAATTCTTTCACTAAGATAATAAGGAATAATATTATATTTTAAGCGTTTTTCAAAGAGCCTACTCCTTTTTAAAAGGCCGACAACGCATCTGTAATTCCCCTGGTGTTGCATTTGTTCATGGGCGGCGATAGTCACTTACCGTCAAGTTAGCCACATGCTCGTTTGCATACTCTCCTATAAAAAAAAAGAAATAGTAAGGTTGTTAACCATAACGTTTTATGTTTCTAATATTTAATCGATATAAGGACACTATCATACTGACATTATTTTTAGAGTTTCATACTTCAAAAGAAAAAAGCAACTCCTATAGAATCACTTCATTGTCAGTCTGTCAGTTTGTCCGTCTGTCAAGAATCTTTTTCTCAGAAACGGTTAAATAAATCAAATTGAAATAAATATTAAATACTTACATACTAAGGTCTACGGTCCCTTAGAGGTTAAAAAAATCAAGCTTCTAAGTCAACGCAAACAAAAGATATTTATGTCACGTATTTTGATACTCGCTAACTTACTCATCAAATGCTATAGGGTATTCCCGATAACCGTGGAATTTGGCATGAAGCAAGGTCTCTTAAAGACAGGAAAATTAAAAAATTGTCAATTCGTAGTTGCTATGTTACACAAAAAAAATTTTTGCTATTACAAATTAACATTGGCATTTGGAGCATTGACCCTTATGTAGGACTGATATATGAGGGAACATTTTTATCCACTACAAAGTTAAGTTTGTCGTATAATATGACTTACCTTTTTGTTATAGCAATGTTCGGTGCTTACCTTGCATATAATTCTCGGGATGGATGAACTGCCTCCATTCAGGCATATTTAAAGGCGCGAATTTTTCCAATTTTGATCTACTATACATCTATTCATTCTATACAAATAAATAAAATTGAAGTGTCTTTTTGTAACGTCAAAATAACAGCTTTTCACTAAATTATTTATTTACGTGGTAGAGCCATGCTGCAGCTATATTAATAGTATAGTTGTAGCACGAATGGGTCAGCTTGACCGGGGTAGGATCACGCCCTCACAGAATACCAATGTGAAACAGCAGCTTAATGCTGCTGTTTCGTATGGTGAGTGTAGAGAACCGGAGACCCTTTTTACTGGAAACGAGGCATTACATCTTAGTCCTCACGGGTGACAGCGCATGCTGCATTTTGATTCGCAAACGAAGATAGATGTAGATGTCTATGGGCCACAGCAACCACTTACCATCAGGTGAACTGTGCGCTCGTTTGTCACCCTGATTCTATATCTATAATCGAATACTATTTATTTATTTAAAAAAAGATTCTCGGTCTTGTCACAAGGTTTTGTTAAACTTGTTTAGTCGTTGAGAAAATGAAATTGACTCAAGAAAATTCAAAAGCGATGATTTATTATGACTTTCGAAGTGGTTTAACACAAAAACAGTGTGTTGACCGGATGATTTCTGCATTTGGTGAAAACCCATCCAAAACCACAATTTATCGCTGGTTTGCTGAATTTCAACGTGGACGTCTCAAGCCCAGTGATGATCCCCGTCAAGGTCGTCCAAAAACTGCAGTCACCCAAGAAAACGTTGATGGTGTGCGTAAGCTGATTGAGGAAGATCGACATGTGATATACCGCGAAATTCAGGCAACTTTAGACATTGGCATGAGTCAAATACAAATAATCTTGCATGAACAATTAGGTGTAAAAAGTTGTTTTCCCGATGGATACCGCATTCGCTCTGTTAAAAGCAAAAAGCGGCTCGCGTTACTTGGTGCGTCAGAACTCTCGAAAGATTCCACGCAGGATCCTCAAATGCTGTATACAAAATCGTATCAGGTGACGAATCCTGGATATACGCGTACGAACCCGAAACAAAAAACCAGTCACGAGTTTGGGTGTTCGAAAATGAGTTAAAGCCAATAAAAATTGATCGTTCACGGAGTGTTGCAAAAAAAAATGGTGGCCACGTTTGTCTCCAAAACCGGCCATGTTACGACTATTCCTCTTGAGGGACAAAGAACGGTTAACGCAGAATGGTATGCTAGCATTTGTTTGCCACAGGTCGTTTCTGAACTCCGTAAAGAGAACTGCAACCGCCGCATCATCCTCCATCACGACAATGCGAGTTCTCACACCGCACACAGAACAAAAGAGTTTTTTAGAGCAAGAAAACATAGAATAATTAGACCATCCGCCGTACAGCCCCGACCTAAGCCCTAATGATTTCTATACTTTCCCTAAAATAAAGAATAAATTGCGTAGACAGAGATTTTCATCACCTGAAGAAGCTGTGGACGCCTACAAAACGGCCATTTTGGAGACCCCAACTTCCGAATGGAATGGTTGCTTCAATGATTGATTCCATCGTATGGAAAAATGTGTCAAATTTCGGGGAGAATAATTCGAAAAGCAATAAATACATTTTCAAATAGTAATATTGTGTCACTTCCTTGATTCCCGAAATTTTCAGTGCCGCCCTCGTATTATTTTACTCGTCCTGTCTTTTGCTAAGGTCTGGACACAGCATTACAATCGTAGAACAAATGACTCGATAAACATAAAACACTAAATATTATTCTTTGTTTCGTCATTCCCTGATTTATGCCTGTCATTTCTATTCTAACCTATTATTATCTTCATTGCGTACATTGTTTAATAGTAATAAAATTGGTTAAGTGTTTTTATAGATGCTGTATCATTTTTTAAATTACTTGTGTTATTTATATTATTATTCTTTTCTTTTTAAACGCGTTACAGTCACTGTGTTAACACGTCGAGCCATAGTATAGATCTCAAAAAAACGTTTACTTTTAGAACTGAATCTAAGAGTTTTTTTTACCAAATTTAAATAACAAACGGAACTTACATCCACTGCAGTGGCCACTCACCTGATGGAAAGTGGCTGCTGCAGCCCATGGACTCCTGCGGCCCACTTCAAATAAAGATGACTTCAAATGTATTGTGAATCCTAGGGTTAATTAATACCTGGGCAGAAAAGGAGTCTTACTATTTACTAAATAATTCGTAAAATACTGCTTGACCCCTCCTGCTGCGTTATAGTTTTTCTGCCGACTTCCAAAAAGGAGACGGTACTCAATTCGGGTGTATATTTTTTTTTATGTGTGTTACCTCATAACTTTGTACTGGGCGAACCGATTTCGATGATTCTTTTTTTATATGAAAGCTGATAATTCTCGTGTGGTCCCATATGAATTTGATCAAGGTCAGACCAATGGTTATTGAGTTATTCTTAAATAACCTATATTGAAGTCGCTTATATTGAAGTCGGCTGTACAAAATTTTTAATTTTAAATTATTAATATCACCAATCCACATATTATTTCTTCACCAATTAAAATAGATTAAAACATTATTTTGTAATTCAATACAACACGATTGAAGCTATACATTATTTATTTAAATTAATGTTTAATAATTAAAATTAATGTTTATTTTCTACCGACTACAATAAGGAGCCGGTACTCAATTGGACTGTGTTTTATTATCTGTGTTACATCATAACTTTTTTCCGGGCGAACCGATTTCGATGATTCTTTTTTTACTTGAAAGCTGGTGCTTCACATGTGGTCCCGTATAAATTTAAGCAAGATCTGACCAATAGTTTTTGAGTTATTCTTAATAAATTATATTGAAGTCGGTTATACAAAATTTTTAAATTATATATTATAGGAATTTTTATAATATTTTAGATTGTAGCAATAATTCATTTTGCTTTTATTACATTTGGATCTTTGATGTCTGAAAACAAAGAGATTTAATATGTATATATACTACTACTTAAATGTCTTTGTCTGAAAATAAAGAAGGTAGGTATTATAATTATTGTATTTCAATAGTAAAGTAAAACTATTATTTATTCTGTGGTAAAAGCCAATTTGTTCAGACTCCCTCATTTCTCGTTGTCACATATCACGTAATGCCAAATCCCCCCCCCCCCCCCCCCCCCTTCAAGTTGTGTCGCTATGAAGGAAACGAACGAGGAAATCTCCATGCAAAAGGACCAATTATAATGGTAATGTAATGGATATCATTATTATAGGTTGACTTAGCAATTTATGAATTTATCTCTAAATTCATTTTAGAAAAATATTTATTTATTGATAATTTATTACCAGCGATAATTATCTATCTGTGTATTTCCTTTGAAAAGTTGACACTCATGTTCATGAATCATTGAAATATCGATATAATAATATGTAAACTATGTAGTGGCGGTGTAAGAATATCCACTACCCAATATCATCCCGTGGGTGTCGTTAGTGGCAACAGAGAAAAAGTGAAATGAAAAACTGCGGTTGCCAACCCGCTTGCCAAGCGTGGCAACTATAGCAAAATACTCACTTGAGGCAATCTATGGGACAGGTCTAGTTTCAGCGGTGGACTTTTTATAGGCTGTAATGGATGGATGTACAGAAATTACCAAGAGCACATGACCCACTGAGAGGTGAAATTTTTAAATCAACAGTAACATTACAACTATGGCAAATACCCCCACTATGAGGCAATCTATGGGGAGGCCTATGTTCAGCAGTGGACTTTTATAGGCTGTAATGGATGGATCTACAGAAGATACCAGGAGCACATGACCCACTGAGAGGTGAAATTTTTATATCAACAGTAACATTACAACTATGGCAAATACCCCCACTATGAGGCAATCTATGGGGACGCCTATGTTCAGCAGTGGACTTTTATAGGCTGTAATGGATGGATCTACAGAAGATACCAGGAGCACATGACCCACTGAGAGGTGAAATTTTTAAATCAACAGTAACATTACAACTACGGCAAATACCCCAACTATGAGGCAATCTATGGGGAGGCCTATGTTCAGCAGTGGACTTTTATAAGCTGTAATGGATGGATGTACAGAAGATACCAGGAGCACATGACCCACTGAGAGGTGAAATTTTTAAATCAACGGTAACATTACAACTATGGCAAATACCCCCACTATGAGGCAATCTATGGGGAGGCCTATGTTCAGCAGTGGACTTTTATAGGCTGTAATGGATGGATGTACAGAAGATACCAGGAGCACATAACCCACTGAGAGGTGAAATTTTTAAATCAACGGTAACATTACAACTATGGCAAATACCCCCACTATGAGGCAATCTATGGGGAGGCCTATGTTCAGCAGTGGACTTTTTATAGGCTGTAATGGATGGATGTACAGAAATTACCAGGAGCACATGACCCACTGAGAGGTGAAATTTTTATATCAACAGTAACATTACAACTATGGCAAATACCCCCACTATGAGGCAATCTATGGGGACGCCTATGTTCAGCAGTGGACTTTTACAGGCTGTAATGGATGGATCTACAGAAGATACCAGGAGCACATGACCCACTGAGAGGTGAAATTTTTAAATCAACAGTAACATTACAACTATGGCAAATACCCCCACTATGATGCAATCTATGGGGAGGCCTATGTTCAGCAGTGGACTTTTATAAGCTGTAATGGATGGATGTACAGAAGATACCAGGAGCACATGACCCACTGAGAGGTGAAATTTTTATATCAACAGTAACATTACAACTATGGCAAATACCCCCACTATGAGGCAATCTATGGGGACGCCTATGTTCAGCAGTGGACTTTTATAGGCTGTAATGGATGGATCTACAGAAGATACCAGGAGCACATGACCCACTGAGAGGTGAAATTTTTAAATCAACAGTAACATTACAACTACGGCAAATACCCCCACTATGAGGCAATCTATGGGGAGGCCTATGTTCAGCAGTGGACTTTTATAAGCTGTAATGGATGGATGTACAGAAGATACCAGGAGCACATGACCCACTGAGAGGTGAAATTTTTAAATCAACGGTAACATTACAACTATGGCAAATACCCCCACTATGAGGCAATCTATGGGGAGGCCTATGTTCAGCAGTGGACTTTTATAGGCTGTAATGGATGGATGTACAGAAGATACCAGGAGCACATAACCCACTGAGAGGTGAAATTTTTAAATCAACGGTAACATTACAACTATGGCAAATACCCCCACTATGAGGCAATCTATGGGGAGGCCTATGTTCAGCAGTGGACTTTTTATAGGCTGTAATGGATGGATGTACAGAAATTACCAGGAGCACATGACCCACTGAGAGGTGAAATTTTTATATCAACAGTAACATTACAACTATGGCAAATACCCCCACTATGAGGCAATCTATGGGGACGCCTATGTTCAGCAGTGGACTTTTACAGGCTGTAATGGATGGATCTACAGAAGATACCAGGAGCACATGACCCACTGAGAGGTGAAATTTTTAAATCAACAGTAACATTACAACTATGGCAAATACCCCCACTATGATGCAATCTATGGGGAGGCCTATGTTCAGCAGTGGACTTTTATAAGCTGTAATGGATGGATGTACAGAAGATACCAGGAGCACATGACCCACTGAGAGGTGAAATTTTTAAATCAACGGTAACATTACAACTATGGCAAATACCCCCACTATGAGGCAATCTATGGGGAGGCCTATGTTCAGCAGTGGACTTTTATAGGCTGTAATGGATGGATGTACAGAAGATACCAGGAGCACATAACCCACTGAGAGGTGAAATTTTTAAATCAACGGTAACATTACAACTATGGCAAATACCCCCACTATGAGGAAATCTATGGGGAGGCCTATGTTCAGCAGTGGACTTTTATAGGCTGGTAATGGATGGATGTACAGAAGATACCAGGAGCACATGACCCACTGAGAGGTGAAATTTTTAAATCAACGGTAACATTACAACTATGGCAAATACCCCCACTATGAGGCAATCTATGGGGAGGCCTATGTTCAGCAGTGGACTTTTATAGGCTGTAATGGATGGATGTACAGAAGATACCAGGAGCACATAACCCACTGAGAGGTGAAATTTTTAAATCAACGGTAACATTACAACTATGGCAAATACCCCCACTATGAGGCAATCTATGGGGAGGCCTATGTTCAGCAGTGGACTTTTATGGGCTGTAATGGATGGATGTACAGAAGATACCAGGAGCACATGACCCACTGAGAGGTGAAATTTTTAAATCAACAGTAACATTACAACTATGGCAAATACCCCCACTATGAGGCAATCTATGGGGAGGCCTATGTTCAGCAGTGGACTTTTATAGGTTGTAATGGATGGATGTACAGAAGATACCAGGAGCACATGACCCACTGAGAGGTGAAATTTTTAAATCAACGGTAACATTACAACTATGGCAAATACCCCCACTATGAGGCAATCTATGGGGAGGCCTATGTTCAGCAGTGGACTTTTATAGGCTGTAATAAATGTATGTATGTATGTGTAAATCTATCCATACATCTATTACAGCCCATTACAACTATACAACTTAATTTAGTCAACATTAGCCACAGTATTTGAGTCGTTAAGCTTTATTATACTGTTATTGAAATCTTCTGTTTTATTTAATTATTAATTTTCCAAAGCGTCTGTGAATTTATGTAATCAATACATGATGGATTTGTAAAGACCCGGTTCAGTAACACAAAGTTAAGTCTCTTTTATTGAGTTATTGGTTATTAAGTTAGGCCCTCAGGCTAGTAAAATTGATGTCATAGACTTCAGTGTACCGTTGACAAGGATTTATTTTGCAATATATAGGATTTGTTGCTTGTTACGTAAGTGTTTAAATTAATATTTTGTACAAATGTTTTTTTTTGTTGGTTTCAATGTACGTATTACTGCAAGTATAAGTGCCGGCGTTTCTGAGGGTTCTCATTTGGGACCATACTTATTTAATTTTTTTCGTTTATAAATTCTGTCATTCCTGTGATAATTATTACAATATAATTGATAGAATCAGGCGTTACTTTGCGGAAATCCATTATAATGGGGTTGTTATAAATTAATTTGCTTAATTCCGCGTAAAGAAAGAAAATGATGTGTCCTGCCCAGCTTTAAGGGGGACCTAAGGCTGGCCGCTAAGTAAGTAAGCTTTTTTTTATAGGATAAGGGTGACAAACGAGCACACAGTCCACCCGATGGCAAGTGGTTGCTGCGGCCCATAGACATCTACATCCATCCTCCATTACAAATCAAAATGTAGATGCGTTGTCTCCCATGAGGACTAGGATAGAATGCCTCATTTCCAGTAAAGCTTAGCGGCCAGCCTCCGCAGAGTCTACTTCACCTGAGGATGCCTCGTGTAGAGGCGAAACACGTGTCGTATTTTCGAGAGTGGTGTGTCCTGCCTAGTGTGGTGGTGCTGAGGATGGTAGTGCTGGGATTGACGGCGACGGGTATAGTGCGCGCGATTGAGGGAGGGTGGGAGGTCCCCCTTAAAGCTGGGCAGGACACAACATTTTCTTTCTTTACGCGGAATTAAGCAAATTAATTTATAACAACCCCAATTATTACAATATTAGATTATTTAAAAAGCTACTATTACTAATACTGATGAAGAACCTACATTATAAAATTAATTAGACTCAAATTTATAGACATGAATTATTTATATTCATAATAGTAGTGTTAATGAAGCAGAGACTATTCACAATTTAGGAGTATTGTAAGCCAAATAAAACCAGCCAAGTGCGAGTCGGGCTCGCGCACCGAGGGTTCCGAACAAATCCGTAGGCATATAATTTTAAAATTATTAAAAATATTTTTATTATATGATGTAACTAAAAATTTATGCTTTTCGCAATTTTTCCTTTATCTGTGCTATAAAACGTTGCTTCGTACCTAATTTCAAGATTCTGAGTTCACGGGAAGTAACCTGTAGGTTTTTCTATTTTTTATATGATAAGGGTGACAAACGAGCACACAGTCCACCTGATGGTAAATGGTTGCTGTGGCCCATAGACATCTACATCTATCCTCTATTACAAATCAAAATGTAGATGCGTTGTCACTCGTGAGGACTAAGATGGAATGCCTCATTTCCAGTAAAAAGGGCCTCCGGCCACCTGCACTCACCAAGCGAAACGCAGAGGTAAACCTCTACTTCACGCTGGTTTTCTGTGAGGTCGTGGTACCACCTCGGTTCGAGGCGGCCCATCCGTGCGACAGCAAAAGCTGCCGCGTGGCTCTACCACTGTTAATAAAAAAGTTGAAGTTGAAAGTTGGTTTTGATTCCCTTGCGAATGTCGAAAATTTCCGACATAAACGGCTGTATCTTTTGATTGCGTTGGCTTAGAAGTTTGATTTTTTCACAGCTCCAAGGGACAGTAGACTTGAGTATTTGATATGAATTTTTTTTTCATCATTTCTTGATACCTCCACGCGTTCCTGAGAAAAAGGGTCTTGACAGACGGACAGACAGACAGACGGACAACAAAGTGATCCTATAAGGGTTCCGGTTTTTCCTTTTGATGTACGGAACCCTAAAAATTTACTTTTGTACGCAATATTGATTATATTATTTTATGAGGCTACATCGTATGAAACTTCCGTATGTTTAGGTTACATAAAAATAAACTTTAAAATAGTTTTATAATCACATTTTAGTCTGGAGCTGACGCCATGTTACACGGAGTAAGAAAGCAGAATTAATTTACTGATTAATGCATTCTTTCCTAGAAACATTCTTTCCTTAGAGATAAAAGGCACCTGTGATATTTTTTTAGTTAGCTCCAAGTGTCCAAGAATCACAGTGGCCACTTACCCCTTGGGTTGTATTAAAAGACTCCAACGGACTTGCTTCAAGTTTTCCATATGGTGGAGAGGAAAGAGAATCTATCAGTTGTTAAGTAAAAAGTTAAAGTTACAGCCTATATACGTCCCACTGCTGGGCACAGACCTCCTCTCATTTCTGAGAGGGTTTAAGGGCAAGAAAATGTCAGCCGCGCTGCCCCAATGCGTGTTGGCGGACTTCACATGTCTTCGAAATATTTTTTGTACTTATTTCTCAGACCTGCAAGTTTCCTCATGATGTTTTACTTCACCGCCGAGCACGTTGCTAATCAGCACTTAAAATTGCAATCATCAATTTCCTTGGTCCCCGCGGGAGATAGAACCCGGGCTGCTCGCGTACTGTGAAGCTATCACGGCCATTTCCCTAGTGAGTGTCATGAAAGATTGCGCCATACAATTTAGGAGAAATGGCAAAAAGTCATAGGTGGTAGGACTAGTTTTCTGCCTAGGTGTCCATCTGGTCAGGTACCACGCTCTGACCTATTTCAGCAGTCAATTAGCAGCGCATACAGTGCTGCGATCCAATCTAAATGATATACGGAGGCAGTATAATTATCTATTTGTAGGCTGTAAAGTAAATGACTTTCACATCGTCAGTCCATCAGCAAAGTGGGGCAATTAAATCAAATCTAACCTAGAAACCTCCAATGTGAAAAGTCTATGTCCTGCAGTGGACTTTACGTGTTGTCGAAGTAGATATAATACTGGTAATATTGACTTGTAATAAAATGTTTATCTATTCTTAATAGATAAACATTTTATATAGTTTTACGTGGTAAAGCCATGCTGCAGCTATATTAGTAGTATAATTGTAGCACGAATGGGTCTGCTCGATCGGGGAAGGACCACGCTCCCACAGAACACCAGCGTAAAATAGCAGCTTAATGCTGCTGTGTTTTGTTTGGTGAGTTTAGAGAACCGGAGACCCTTTTTACTGGAAACGAGGCATTCCATCTTAGTCCTCGCGGGTGACAACGCATCTGCATTTTCATTGGTAATCGAAGCTAGATGTGGGGTATGGGCGGCAGCAACCCATTTACCATCAGGGAACTGTGTGCTCTTTATCACCCTTATCCTATAAAGAAGAAAAGAATCAGTATAGCTATATAGAATTGCATAACAGATATACATAGAAAATAAATATGGCTTTTCCTCGACGTCATAAAATTTTACTTTTACAGGGAAAAGTTTTCTTTTGTTCTGGTCCTATTTTTATACATTTTATTATTTATGTGAATGTTTTACCTTCGGCTTATTAGAAGAAAATTCAATTTGTACATATTTTTAATAACAACTAACAATCTGCTCCGGCTTTGCCTGGATAGGAGCTATTAATATGGCATTATTTAGATTTAAGACCATTTATTTTTATCAATATTTTTTTTTGTAAAAAAATATTCTTTAAGTTTTTTTGGATAAAATATAGTTTAGATTACCCTGGAATTGCTCTGTATCTGTTTCGTAAAGTTTCATCACATCAGCTTAGCCATTCTAAAGGTTAACCCAGACAGACAGAGATTTTGTACGTGGTAGAGCCATGCTGCAGCTATATTAGTAGTATAGTTGTAGCACGAATGCGTCGGCTCGACCGGGGAAGGACCACGCTCTCACAGAATACCAGCGTAAAATAGCAATTTAACGCTGCTGTGTTTCGTATGGTGAGTGTAGTGAACCGGTAACCCTTTTTACTGGAAAAGAGGCATTCTTTATTGAGGATAAATGTAGATGTCTAAGGATCACAGCAACCACTTACCATCAGGTGGACTGTGTGCTCGTTTGTCACCCTATTCTATAAAAAAATAAACAAAAATTTAAAAAAAATTGTTGTTTAGATCTTAATAGCATGCAAACAATCCCCTGAGCTTAACAGAAGACAGTTATTTCAATATTACAGATAGACACTTCAATTTTATTAACATGTATATATTAAATTTACCCAAGATTAATCAGCTGGTGGCAATTTTTTGGCTCCACTATTTTATTCCTTTGCCCTTTATAGTTACTAAAGCGAAAAGTGTAATCTACAACATCCCTTTGTCCCCAGGTGCCACTACAGTTCTATATTTAATCAATTCGAGTATCCTGTGCAGCTCTAAAAGTTTGAAACGGAAACTCCATACTCAGTCGTAAACATGAAATACATAATTATATAAATTTGAATGTATATACAGGATTATTTGGCAAAAACCGGCCAAATTTGCAGAGAAGGTTCAGAATAAGTAATATCGACAAATGGTGAAGAAAAATTAATTAAAAAAAATCTCAAACATTCTGTCCTTTTTATCTTTTAAATTCAAAATGCGTGGTAATGCATTATTAACTGATTTTATTAGACATTCGTAAAGGTCGACCAGTAGGCAAAAACGTAGTTGCCCATAAGTCACATTCAATGTGGGATAATTTCAAATAAAAGTAGAAGCCTTATTTACTTTTATTTTCAAAAGCTGCAATAACGGTATATCATTATTTATATATTTGAACTTACGTTTAAAATTTAGCTACTCTTTGTAAAATAACCTATATAGCCGTTATATTGCTACTTCAGCATACTGAACCATTGGGCTACGTCATTTTCTCGTGTTTATCTGTGGATATTTCTTCAATTTTGTTTAGAGTATTATTATAGCAACATTGAAACGATAAAAAAAAAACTTGAAGAATTTTTTTCCCTGTCTGTTTCGAATCAGACTTACTTTCAAACGGTAGCAGATTAAAAATAATATTGCTTCATTTTATGTCACAGTAAAATAAAGAGTTATTCGAGTGTAAACAAACTTTGCTTCGGCTTTCGCAATGCCTACAGCAAAGGAGTGGAATAATTTACCGGCGTCTGGCTTTCTGTCCGATTATATTATAGATGTCTACAAAGCAAGAGTGAATAGGCTTTTGTTATACTAAAACAGTGCGATTTCTAGAACTTAATTTATACGTGGTAGAGCCATGCTGAAATGTCTCTCGGAAAGCATTTCCTCTTAAAAGAAACAATTACACAATAAATAACTAATATATGCTGGTTTCCTCACTAGGCAAACCTGTATCGAGGAAACCTGACACCAAAGTTCATTATGCATTATATTATATTTTTTCAACCGATTTCATAAAAAGGAGGAAGTTCTCAATCCGACTGTATTTTTTATGTGTGTTACCTCAGAACTTTTTTCTAGGTGAATCGATTTTGATGATTCTTCTTTTTATTTGAAGGCTGGTGCTTCTGATGTGGTCCCATATAAAGTTGATCATGATCTGACTAGTAGTTTTTGAGTTATTCTTAATAATGCGTATGCTTAATATACTTTGAAGTCGGATTTGACTGATGATATAAATAAAATGAGAACATCATCAATGTGGTCGACACATTGATGATGTTCTCATTTTATTTATATTGAAGTCAGTTGTACTTTTTTGTACAGTTGTATTTTTTTTAATTTTACCACTTGTATACACTTTATCAGACAGATTGTATTAACATGTTCTGTTATTGATTATTGCTCAAAATCTTTATAAATAAAAAAGAAACCTATAACAACAAAGCCAAGTTTTATATAACTGACTTGTATTAACTATACGCATAATAAAAAGAAAGTTAAAAACTTAAAACAATAACAATATTTACCTAATAATTTCACAAATACCTTCAATTAGCAACAGCTAGATTTTAACCATTGTTCTGTTTCTTCATATGATAAAAGTGACCAACTATTTCCAGTTTTTATTTCTATTATTACAATGTTTTACGACCTTGTTATAAATTTACTTGAATAACAATATAAAATAAACTCAAAAATTTCTGACGTTAATTACGTAGTTTTTCATTATTTCATAATAACAGTGTAATATATTAAATAGATAATAATGATATCAATTTTTTTTATAAGATAAGGGTGACAAACGGGCACACAGTCCACCTGATGGTTAGTGGTTGCTGTGACCCATAGACATCTACATTTATCCTCGATTACGAATCAAAATGTAGATGCGTTGTCACCCGTAAGGACTAAGATGGAATGCCTCGTTTCCAGTAAAAGGGGTCTCCGGTTCTCTACACTCACCATACGAAACACAGCAGCATCAAGCTGCTATTTTACGCTGGTATTCTGTAATAGCGTGGTCCTTCCCCGGTCGAGCCAACCCATTCGTGTTACTACTATACCAGACATATAGCTGCAGCATGGCTCTACCACTTAATAAAGTCTATCAAAACTATGAAAAATTTGATAGTTTTTAGTTTAATTAGTAATAGGTATACTAATATAATAGATCTTACAGAATACCAGTGTAGAATAGCAGCTTAATGCTGCTGTTTTTCGTATGGCGAGTGTAGAGAACCGGAGACCTTTTTTACTGGAAACGAGACATTTCATCTTAATCCTCAGGGGTGACAACGCATCTGCAGTTTGATTCTTAATCGAAGATAAATGTGGATGTCTATGGGCTATAGCATCCACTTACCATCAGGTGAATTGTGTGCTCATTAACCTTATTTAATTAAAGAGATTTTAATATAGGTTGTGGTCAGGTCGTAGAATTGATCATATTCTAAAGTAGTCGATCATTTTGTGAAAGGGCGGCATTTCATGAATTTTAACACTGTTTTCGACCATATCATGTTATGGCTTTACCAAATTAATGAATAGAGATCGTTTGACGATAATATTTAACAACTAATTGCTATTGCTATTTCATGATGGTCATATCGTACAAGTGGTAAAATAAAAAATGTACAACCGACTTCAATATAAATAAAATGAGAACATTATCAATGTAGTCAATGTCAATTAAATACGCATTATTAAGGATAACTCAAAAATTACTGATCAGATCTTGATCAAATTTATATGGGACCAGCTTTGAAATAAAAAAAAAACACATTTAAAAAAGACAAAAAAAAACACAGTCGAATTGTGTACCTCCTTTTTGAAGTCTGTTAAAAATAGTTCTTTTGATTAGTCACAGATATCGGCGCTAATAACACATTTTTAATACAAACATAATTTTTAACAGATTCCACCGTCACATTATGCCGAATATATTTATTATACATATGTTAGCAGCTTCCCGCCGCACTATAAGACTATAACCTACTGTCGCTGGTATTACCATTGAGTTATACAAGATGTAATATATAAATCAATGGATATTGCCAGATAATTTGTTTCATGTGATAATATGTATGGCCAAATACGAATGGACACCTCGTAGATGGAGGCTAAATCGACAAACGTTGAAATTTATACGATATGGCCAGTAATAATTGGCTATATCAGTAAGTGGTTGTGATTTATGAAATGGTCGGGCACATCATGATGTGATCAAATCTATGATCTGGTCACGACCTCTAAATAACTTTATAGTTTTGCCTTTCATAGTTTTATTTTTATAATAGCACAATCTCCTTACTGTTAAATAAACTAATAATAATTAACTGATAAAATTAAATATAATTTTAATTAATACTTAACTTCTTGTAGCATCAAAAATTGTCAGACCTTGAATATTCAGATCGGTGGTCATTATGGATGATTTACCGTAATTGCCTGCTGCAAAATGACTAACTTCACTGATAAACTGGATACCGTTTACCTAAAATCGTAATTAAGAAAGAACCACTTTAGTTTAATATATTCGGTGTCTATTAGCATAGCAATAATTACACCAAATTCTTTTGGTATCGAATATCTTAGTATTATAGTATCTTCTTTGTTACTTTATACGTGGTAGAGCCACGCTGCAGATATATTATATTGAAGGACGAATACGTCTGCTCGACTGCTGCTGTGTTTCGTATGGTGAGTTGGTGAGTGTCGCGAACCTGTGACCCTTTTTACTGGAAACGAGGTATTCCATTTTAGTCCTCAGAGTGACAACGCATCTGCATTTTGATTCGCAAACGAGGATAGATGTAGATGTGTTATGGGCCACAGCAACCACTTACCATCAGGTGGACTGTGTGCTCGTTTGTCACCCTAATTCTATAAAAAAAACCGGAGATTAGCCCGAACAAACAGACAGAGACAAAAAAAAAGTTTAAAAAATTGTTTATACAGTATAAATACTGTATATAATTTCATATGCATTTAGTAAAAAGCTGTTATTTTGACTTTACAAACAGACACTTAAATTTTATTTATTTATATAGAATAAGATGTATAGATAGAGATTTTCCTCAGCAATACAAACGCTATCCCTCTTTATTGAAACTAAAATTGTTTTCGTCTGCAACAAAGTTACTATCTGTATTCTATTAGTCGGGCTTAATATGAAACATAGTTACGAACGGGTTTAGTTACATTTATTTAACGGGTTCAGTTGAAACTGTTATTAATTAAAATGCGGATGATCAGCAATATCGGCTCCGTGGCGCAGTGGCTTAGCAATCAGTTGTTGCGCTGGGGGCCGCGGGTTCGAATCCCGCACGGAACAAGTATTTGTATGGCCTACAAATAATTGTTCCGGGTCTGGATGTTTGTCCTTGTGCAATTTATGTTTGTAAACTGCCTCCACGACACAGGAGAAAATCCTAATGTGGGGGTAACGTTCTTAAAAAAAAAAGAGAAAAAAAAAAGAAAAAAAAAAAAAGAAAAAAAATATATATGAAACTTTTTGTTTATAGAATCAGGGGGACAAACTAGCACATAGTCCACCTGATGGTAAGTGGATGCTGTGGCCCATAGACATCTACATTAATCCTCTATTAAGAATCAAAATGCAGAAGCGTTGTCACCCCTGAGAACTGAGATGGAATTTCTCATTTCCAGTAAAACAAGGGTCTCCGGTTATCTACACTCACCATACAAAACACAGCGGCGTTAAGTTGCTATGTTACGCTGGTATTCTGTGAGAGCGTGGTCCTTCCTCATTCACACCTCACTCAAGGGTTTATTTTAGTAGCTTCAGAATTACAACAACTGGTTCCCTCATCATCATCATCATTACAGCCCTTCACAAGTCCACTGCTGCTTATAGGCCTCTCCCAAGGAATGCCACAAAGCACGGTCCAGAGCCACCTGCAACCATTGACTTCCTGCATGTTTTACCAGGTAGTCACTCCATCTAGCGAGGGGTCGCCCTACACTTCGCGCCTGCCGGTACGAGGCTGTCACTTGAGAACCTTTCTTCCCCATCAGTTGTCGGTCCTGCGAGCTATATGGTCGGTTACTCTGATTCTACTGCTGATATCCTCGTTTTTGAGTCTATCACGCAAAGAAACGCCGAGTATAGCCCTCTCCATAGCTCGCTGAGCGACTTTGAGCTTCCTCATACGGCCGGCAGTGAAGGACCACGTCTCAGTTCCATAGGTTATCACTGGCAACACACACTGGTTGAACAATCTAGTTTTGAGGTATGTCTAACGAGAAGATGTATCGTAATCTCCGGAATGTTGCCCAGCCGAGTTGAATCCGTCGATTGACCTCTCGGTCGAAGTTGGACTTACCTAATCGGACTATTTGTCCCAGGTAAACATACTTGCTTAGTGCTCCCAACAACTACCGGCATAAGTGTGACATGGACGTTAAACATGATCTTTGTTTTGTCCATGTTTATCTTAAGACCTATCCGTTGGGAGACACTATTGAGGTCATTGAGCATAGTACTTAGGCCCTCCAGCGATTCTGCCATGAGGACTATATCGTCAGCAAATCGAAGGTGAGTGATGTAGTCACCATTGACGTTAATACCGTATCCTTTCCAGTCCAGTAGCTAGAAAACGTCTTCCAATGCAGCGGTGAAGAGTTTCGGGGATATTACGTCACTCTGTCTTACACCTCTCTGCAGTTGGATAGGTTTCGTGCTCTGGTTTTGTACTCGGATAGCCATCGTAGCCCTACAGTACAAACACTTCAGCACTTCGATATACCGATAGTCCAGTTGGCACCGCTGGAGGGACTGCAGCACCGCCCAAATTTTGACGGAATGAAAGGCTTTCTCATAGTCCACATACGCAAGACAAAGTGGCATGATGTATTCTTCGGTCTTCTATATAATTTGCCGAAGGGTAAGTATGTGGTCTATGATGCTAAAAAAGGGGCTGGAAGTCGTCGATTCTGCATGCGAGATGATTCGTAATGACTTTCGAGAATAGCACATAGACGCGGCTCAGAAGGGAAATCGGTCTGTAGTTCTTCAAAAGAGCGTTGTCACCTTTCTTGAAGAACAATACCAACCCACGTTTACTCCATGCCTTCGGGGTAGTACCTCCATGAAGGACGGAATTGAAGAGCCTCTGAATGACTTTAAGTACCTGTTTTCTACCCTCTTTCAGAAGCTCCGCTGTAATTCTATCCTCGCCCAGGGACTTGCCGTTTTTATGGTCTAGGAGAGCCATTCTAATCTCGCTCAGACTGACGTCAGGTATATCATCGGAATAGTGTCGAATAAGACTTGCTCTTGGATCGTTACTCACACTTGCGTGTGGCTCCAACGATGACGTGGATAGCTGCCCATAGAACCTCTCAATCTCACTCAAAATCTTAGTTGCCCCGGAAAAGATGCTGCCACATTCGGTCTTCAGCTTCGACAGTTGGCACTTTCTGGCAGAGAGATCTCTGGCAAAGACTTTAGAGCCCTGGTTCCGCTCGATCACTCCTTTAATATGAGCAGTATTAAAGTTGCGTATGTCACCGATCATTCGCGTCAACTTCAGGGACATGCTGTGGTGTATAATATGATTATTTTGGCGGGAAGTTGCAGTTTACCTTAAAGGTTCATGCACACACCAGTCAAGTTACCTCCAAGTCACCGATCATTCGCGTCAACTTTAGGGACATGATGTGGTGTATAATAATACATCATGTCACGTCTGACGCGCCGGTTGTGACGTCACTCATGTGTGGCACCGTGGTGGTACCTATGTTTTACGACTTCTATTAAACTATATCTTTGGGCCTGAAGTGACGATAACGTGACGGTGACGTAACTGGTGTGTGCATGCTTGCCGTCCGTAAGTAGTAGGTAAGCACACACGTAAATAATAATATCTAATTATGTGCTCCATACCGAATTTCGGTCACGGCGGTCTCAAGCTCAACGTAGAGTAGCCATCTGCGAAGGACAGCTTGAACTTGCTTTCAGAGGTACGAAGTCCGTAACATTATTTAATCTGTGGAACACCGACTCCTTGACTCCGGGCTGGAGTTTTGGCGGAAACTTGAAAGGCGGCGGTTTGCTGCTTCTGTATTATGGTTTAAATAATGGTTTGAAGTGGATTTTGATAGTAAAGGTGGTGCAATTTTGTGTATTAAGTGTCTGCGCATGTAAACTATTAGTGGAAACGGTGATACAAGTGCTCTGATGGCGATGTGACTCTCAAGAAAAGGTGTCTGCTTAGGCGCCTTGAGATACCATCGCCAACTGTCTGCTGTCTGCTGGCTCAAGTTGCCGTCAAAATCTCCCAAGAGCTGCACAATGTGACGCATCAACATATTGTGAAACAGTGTACTATGAAGGATAATTATACATTGTAACTTCAGGCTCAGAAGGGCTAGAACCCAGAGCCGTAAAGCTAGTTATATAAAAAAATGACTCCGGGCTGCTATTGATAATTTATTGACAGAAAAACCCAATGACCAATTTTGGCCTGACCTGGGACCTCATGAACAGCAATCGTGGTTACAACCACTGGACCAACAAGACAGTGAATATAATCTAAGATGACAGTCATTTTAACAAGCAGTAATAGAACAAATTACTTTTGTACTATTTTAGGGACCAATCTTTCCATTTTCTACCGACTTCAAAAAGGAGCCGGTACTCAACTCGACTAAATGTTTTTTCTTGTGTGTTAGCTCATAACTTTTTACTGGATGAACCGATTTCGATGATTCTTCTTTTATTTGAAAGCTGGTGCTTCACATGTAGTTCCATATAAATCTGATCAAGGTCTGGCCAATACTTTTTTAGTTATTCGTAATAATTTATATTGAAGTCGATTGTATAACATTTTTAATTTTAAATTATTAGGGTTCTGTACACTTTTTAAAAAAAAAAGAAGAAGAAAAAAGGTAACCAAAATGACCCTATTACTAAGTTGTCTGTCTGTCAGAGGGCTGTATCTCATGTTCCGTGATAGGTAGACATTTGAAATTTTTACAGAATATATATTTCTGTTGCCTTGCTCGGCAGTCAAACGCATAACATGTTAGTGTTGTAAGTTTACAGATTCTGCATCTATAAGCTATCCAACAGTTGCACAGTATCAATTAAATTAGTTTTGCGAATGTCGGCGCTTTCAAAAGGTAGCTCCGTTGCAGTTACCTTAGATGATATGATGACATACCTAAAATGGTTTCATTTTAACTAGTTATATAATGATATTCGTGGGAGGAATTATTTGCTACGTCAATATAACTTAAGGCTATAAAACAGCCATAGTATCCGAGGGGCTAAGCGTTCACAGCTAATTTAATTGTACGCGAGAAACCTGCAATGAAATTATTAATTGCAATTTCAAATGCTGAACCACGTATTCGGTAGTAAAGAAAAACATCATGAGGGAACTTACATGTGTCTGAGAAATAATAGGACTTACATGTTGTCTCAGAACCGTATTTCATGTCAATGGAATGCCAGAAAGTACAAAGAACTTCACAACTCCAATCGGGAAAGGACCATGCTCTCACAGAAGACCAGCGTAAAATGGCAGCTTAATGCTGCTGTGTTTCGAATGTTGAGTGTAGAGAACCGGAGACCCTTTTTATTGGAAACGAGGCATTCCATTTTAGATCTTAGTCCTCAGGAGTTACAACGCATCTGCAGTTTGATTCTTAATCAAGGATAAATGTACATACTAGGACGTAGGACTGCGTTTTTTTATAGGATAGGGTGACAAACGAGCACACAGTCCACCTGATGGTAAGTGGTTGCTGTGGCCCATAGACATCTATATCTATCTTCGTTTGCGAATCAAAATGCAGATGCGTCGTCACCCGTGAGGACAAAGATGGAATGCCTCTTTTCTAATAAAATGGGTCTCCGGTTCTCTACACTCACCATACGAAACACAGCAGTGTCAAGCTGCCATTTTACGCTGGTATTGTGAGAGCGTGGTCGTACCCCGGTCGAGCCGACCCATTCGTGCTACAACTATACTACTAATATGGCTGCAGCATGGCTCTACCACGTAAAACGCGTGCTCGTTTGTCACCCTTATTCTGTTTAAAAAAAGGCGGGTTGGCGACCGTATTTTTATTAGTGGCTATCAGGAATCTCCTGTACCATTTCCCTCTGTCGTCTTTTACTACAACCCCGGGATGATATTATGTGGAAGGGGATCCTCTTAGGACGCAACTACACGGATTCCTTTGTCACTATAAAGCCGCGTCTCCACCAAAGTTTTGTTGCCAACACAAGAGTTGTCAACACGTGTTGCATACAAATGTTTCTGTAATCACCTAGTGTTGGCAACAAAACTTGAAACAATGTCGGGAATCGTGTTTTGGCAACATCAATTGTATTTCTTTGATGTTGCCGCCGAAAATGGAAACACGATTCCCGACATTGTTTCAAGTTTTGTTAGCAACACTAGGTGATTACAGAAACATTTGTTGGCAACACGTGTTGGTAACTGTTGTGTTCGCAACAAAAGTTTGGTTTAGACGCGGCAAAACATACTTGAAACATTTTCGAATAACTTCACATCTATTGTTACCTCAGGTGTATAAGGCGAGGTATGACATTTCGATTTGCGCACGCCCGTCATGCTGACTTCAAAGCTTTGTTGTAGTAATTCGATATTCTTAGTTTGTTGCTACGCTTGCGTACAGTGTGCAAAAGAGGTTTTGCGTCATAAGGTATTGCCTTGGTTAATTTATAAGGATATGTTTGTCATACCATAATAATAATGAAAAATTCCTCTTGACCCTTTATAGCTGGTGGTCATAAACTATAACAACCGGCCAAGTGCGAGTCGGACTCGCGCATGAAGGGTTCCGTACTATCGTAAAACACGTATCTAGTAGGGGGAGCCTCTTTAATTTTTAATTTGTTTATATTTTTCTTATTTGTTCTTATAGCGGCAAAATAAATATATATTCTGTAAAAATTTCAACTGTCTACCTATCATGGAACATGAGATACAGCCCTCTGACAGACAGACGGACGGACGAACAGCGGAGGCTTATTAATAGGGTTTCGTTGGTTACCCTTCTTCTTCTTTTCTTCCTTTTTCTTCTTTTTTTAAAAAAGATCACAGAACCCTAAAAATGGAAAGATTGGTCCCTAAAATAGGACAAAAGTAATTTGTTCTATACCTGCTTGTTAAAATAACTGACATCTTAGATTACATTCACTGTCCTGTTGGTCCAATGGTTGTAACCACGATTGCTGTTCATGAGGATCCTGGGTTTGATTCCCGGGTCAGGCCCAAATTAGTTATTGGGTTTTGTTACCCCCGTGCCTCGGACATGCTTTCCGATGTAGAAGCCATAGGTACTGTGCTTGATCTCTGTGTAGTCGTGTCGGATTACAGTCTTATCGGAGTATGAGATTGAGGGAATAGAGAGTTAGAGAGTGTACCTGTGCTTGAGCATACACTTGGATGCTGTTAATGCTCGGCGCTGTGCTGTGCGCGAAATTCAATCTTGATGTTACTATTATTATTCAGTGGGCTCCAAAATTTTGCTAATTTTATTCTGGCCTCTCCGACTACCCTTTGTCCTTTAAAGGAATCTTTAAATTCGCAATAAAAAATATTGAGGGTCACTTAACGAAATAAAAACTATCCTGTCTCTCAAGTTGGAGCAAGCAATACACATTTATTAAAATTTAATTAAAGTCGGTTGAGTGATTTCGGAGTTCATCCATTTTCAGACTAAAAAGGCAATTTTTTAAATATGACGAAGTGAATAATGCTATATCAAAAGTAGTACACTGGTTAAACGTGAATAATTTGCTTTTGAACGGTAATAAAACGAAATATATTAAATTCACTACACCTAATGTTAATATGAATACCAATGTGCTATTAAGTGGATAGCTGGGTCTTGTTGAATCCACTGTTTTTCTCGGTATTACAGTTGACGCGAAGCTTCAATGGGGCACTATATATCTAAACTAGCTAGCAAAATTAGTTCTGCAGCATATGCTGTAAAAAAATTTAGATGCCTTACATGTGTTGAAACAGCTAGATTAATTTATTTTAGTTATTTCCATAGCATAATGTCATATGCAATCTTGCTATGGGGTAATGCGACTTATATTGAAACTTTGTTATGCAAAAGAGAGCCATAAGAGCAATTTATAACCTAGGTCCGAAGGAATCCCTTAGAGAAAAAGTTGAAATAAATACATTAACTTTGTTCTCTCAATATATTTACGAGAACTTATTGTATGTACACAAAAACAAAAATAGTTTTATTAAAAATAGTAATGTACATTTTGTAAATACTAAGACCAAGCACAAGTTAGTGATACCAGTTACTAGACTCCAAAGGTTCATTAATTCCTTCATGGGGCAATGTTTAAGCTTTTACAACATAGTCTCAGAAAATATGCAGACCTTTTCTATCAAAAGTTTAAATTATTTACTAAGCAAAAATTGTCTAGTAAGATTTATTATACCACTAAAGAGTACATGACTCATAATAACCCCTGGGAATGAGGTGATCGCTACCATGCTGTTTCTAAATGTTTTCATAACAATTGTATAAAATATTATAGTGTAAATTGTGCTTTTTTCTATTCTATTCTATATGATTCTATTCTATTCTATTCATCGCAGACAAACCAATGTGACATGTAGTTTTTATATATAAAGATTAAATATGAAATAGTTATAAACTCATCTATCGGAGGCCCAAGAACTTCCGCAATTTTCCATTAGCTGCCTTTTACAAAACGCGTGAAAAGGTAAGATTTGGTTACATATTCTTACAAGGAAGGATTAAGTAACTGTCCTGCAAAGTCATATGTACGTCGGGCATCATAGACACGATCCCTAGATGTGAAGCGTAATATTATATAGGATTAGCGATCCGCCCAGGCTCCGCACGGTTGATTTCTGGATCTCTACAACACCGCCACCTATTGGTCTAATTATGAATATAAACCATTCTCTAATCAACTTAATCGTACACATAAAATTTCATCATAATCCGTCCAGCCATTAAGAAGACGTTCAGTCACATACACACGGACAGAAGAATTACATAATATATAATATGCATTTATTATACATATAAACCTTTCTCTTAAACCATTCTGTTCATTGATGGAAACCGAATCAAAATTTGTTGCGTGGTTTAAAAGATCTAAGCGTACAGACGGCACGAAGCGACTTTGTTTTATACTGTGTAGAGATTGTCGCCTAGTGCTTTTTTTTATAGGATAAGGGTGACAAACGAGCACACAGTCCACCTGATGGTAAGTGGTTGCTGTGGCCCATAGACATCTACATCTATCCTCGTTTGCGAACCAAAATGCAGATGCGTTGCCACCCGTGAGGACTAAGATGGAATGCCTCGTTTCCAGTAAAAAAGGCCTCCGGCCACCTGCACTCACCAAGTGTAACGCAGAGGTAAACCTCTACTTCACGCTGGTATTCTGTGAGGTCGTCGTACTACCCCAGTTCGAGCCGGCCCATCCGTGCGACAGCAAAAGCTGCCGCGTGGCTCTACCACTGTTGAAATCTGTTTTATCAGTATTACAATTAATTTCTACTATAGTAGTCCCTCAGAGATCGAAATTCGACCGTAATTGATCAAAACTTTAAGTCTTTACATTAAGCAAGGTGTATTTCACTTTCAACTGCACATTCATAATATATAAAATACGCTTATCTCATATACAAAATATAAAATAAACGTTATCTTGCCCTAACATACACTTCACCCGTACCAAAAAGTTATTTTATTAAAACTTGTTTACTTATTCTATTAAAAAAATTACCATCTAGGGTTCTAGGGCTTCACCACTTGCTACTAGATAGAATTGTGGTCAAGCAATAAATATGATTTTGAATTCAGACTCAGTTCTTCGAGTTTGAAAATCGCCAACAAACAACGTTTTACTTGTACGAAGCAGGAATTACCTCTGAGATGTGATTTATCTCAGTAAATGCAATCCGACAATTTGCTGAACGATCCCTCGAGTCCGAGTTTAAAATTACGTTGTATTCCCATTGGAAACAATTTTCCAGTACCGATTGTTAAATTAACAACTAGCTGTATTAACTGTTCAGGACGTAAATTTAAATAATTATGACTATGTGGCGGGTGGAAGGAAAATGGGAGATCTCTCGCCGGGCAATATGTTGTGCCCGGGGAGCGGCCAACGATCCTAGTGGTAGTTCGGAGCTATTCTATATATACTGCTTTAACTTCGGAACTTCGTTAGCGCGATTTAGGCTTCGATGTGTTTCGCTTGTGGCGCGACGACAGCGCCGCCACAACTATTAACAAAAAGTAAAAACCGACTTCAAATTGCTAAAAGAAGTTATTTACTTGCTACCCTTAAGGGCTAAAAATAAATAATTTTTCCTAATGTATATGGGACCACCCTTGAAGTATAACAGAATATAATATAATAATAAAAGAATAATCATCAGAATTGGTCCACAATCTGCGAAGATATCACGTAACATAAATACACAATAACATACACTCGAATTGAGAACCTCCACATTTTAAAGTCGGTTAAAAAGTAATAAGCGCTAGTGCCTCGCTTATATTTTATAGGTGGTAGAGCCACGCTGCAGCTATATTATGGTTGTAGCATGAATGAGTCGACCATAGAAATATAAAAAAGATTCTTCTTTTATTATATCTTCGTGGTAGAGCCATGCTGCATCTATATTTCTGGTATAGTTGTAGCACGCATGGGTCGGCTCGACCGGAGAAGGACCATGCTCTCATAGAATACCAGCATAAAATAGCAGCTTAATGCTGCTGTGTTTCGCGTATGGTGAGTGTAGAGAACCGGAGACCATTTTTACTGGAAACGAGGCATTCCATCTTAGTCCTCACGGGTGACAACGCATCTGCATTTTGATTCGTAATCGAGGATAGATGTAGATGTCTATGGGCCACAGCAACCACTTACGATCAGGTGGACTGTGTGCTCGTTTGTCACCCTTATCCTATAAAAATAATATATCTATGGGGTCGACTCTACAGAACACCAGAATAAAATAGCAGTCGAATGCTGCTGTGTAACTTATGGTGAGTGTAGAGAACTGAAGACCGTGTTACTAGAAACGAGGCATTCCATCTTGATGATGATGATGAGGCTCCACAGATCTGCAGTTTTCTTAATATCGATAGTTTTAAAATATTTTATAATATCTTTTGATGATACTTTATGAAATGTAAAATTCTCTGTACACGCATTTACATTTTGTTTAAGTAATGATTCGGCGAAGACAGGAGAAGAATTCAATGACTTAGTGGTAAAGATCGGAATATCAGTAAAATAACTAAATATTTTACATACAAAAATAAATAAAAATACAATATTTTGAGAAGTACAACAAATTAACTGAATCAGATCAGGATCTGATTCATTTCATTTGTTGTTAAAACCTAACTGTAGTTTAAATTGCGAGACTTGACTTACCGTGACCTAAGACCTACCACACCTACGAACCCTCGTTATGAAAAATGCTTACATTGACTTCTGAACGTAAACAAGCAATCGCCGCTCCGTTACCTGTATATCGTCTACAAAGGGCTAACTTTTCCACTGGAAATCTTAGAACTTAGAAATGTGCTAAAGTTGTACTTGATGTCGCAATTTCAGTTGAAGGCGTTACCCAAGGTCGCACGCACACGCACGCTCGCATTCGCACGCACGCACACGCAAGAACGCACACGCACGCACGCACACGTATGCACGCGCACGCACGCACGCACACGCACGCACATAGTTTTATTTCTTTATTGTTTCATTAATTAAAATAATTATTAATTAAGCATTGTTTATTTGGCTATGGTAGCGCGGTCACCCCGGTTTAAGCATCATTTGCAAAGGAGGCTCTAATCACTCGAATTTAAACGTTTGTAACTTGTTATGGTAATAAACATTATTAAGATTATTATAAAAATATATGTTTGCAGTACATTTCAAACAACACGAGGTGGTATGTACATAATATGTGAGAGCAATAAAAACTCGAGAGTTTTAACGTTATAGCAGAGTTTGAACTACGTTAAACAGACGCTACCAAAGTTTGTTAAATAACAATTTGTATGAGGAATTATTAACCGGGCGAATAAATAACATATGGATGACTGTTAATGAAATACTTTAATATTAAACCGAGCGATGTTAAATTATGTTTATTAACAGTGTGTGTATTAACAGTGGTAGAGCCACGCGGCAGCTATTGCTGTCGCACGGACGGGCCGGCTCGAACCGGGGTGGTACCACGACCTCACAGAATACCAGCGTGAAGTAGAGGTTTACCTCTGCGTTTCGCTTGGTGAGTGCAGGTGGCCGGAGGCCCTTTTTACTGGAAATGAGGCATTCCATCTTAGTCCTCACGGATGACAACGCATCTGCATTTTGATTTGTAATAGAGGATAGATGTAGATGTCTATGGGCCGCAGCAACTACTTACCATCAGGTGGACTGTGTGCTCGTTTGTCACCCTTAACCTATAAAAAAAAATGTTTGCCAAAAATTTACTTAACTGGTGATAATTATAAATTAATAAAAATACGTAAAATAAGCTACTAACAGTGGGAAACAGTTATTCTAAGCTAGCAACTAAAATTCCAATTGTCCGAATCAAATACCAAATTGGGCGAACAAAATACTGAGTGGGTGACAGTAGGTTTAAGTTGCGGCTGCTGTGCCACCCTAAACATGGATATTATTCCATCTCGCTCGCACTATAGTTAGGGGGATTATGACGGAAAAATCTCACACTTTTCGCGCCTAGCCCCCATCCGTCAAATTCGTGCCGTACGATAAGGAACTTCGTTCCAAAATTAAACATTAGTTTAAATAACAATAGCATTTTTTATATATGCATAAATGTATGCTTATTATACACAGTAATAATATACATACCTACACAGGTACACATCCATACAAAATAACTATAGCTTATATTATTGTGTAATGGATCGTCACGATACATGTCAAATTTAATATGTCAGAGAATACAACAGAGGATCGCAATTTTGATCTCGGAAATACATCAGGATAGCGTTAATTGTTTAAAATAATAAAAGTGTGAGAGCGGATGTTCAACTTGGTCTCTGGTTACGCAGTTTAATCATTATCAGTAATAAGACAACATAACGCACTATACATTCAGTATGGTGAAATTACAGTTCGACCACACCGTAAGACGTCTCCGCCAGTGTAACGTGAGGTACGTAATTACATGATAACACCAAAATATGTACACCAACAGCAACACTACTTATCTTAATGTAACACAGGGCAGCCTCTCAGCAACACCAATCCCCCTTGCCTGCACTAGAAGAATTACAACAACGAACAGAACCGCGACACTATCTTAACTCTAGTAGAATGACTACACTCGTGGAATGACTCGCGCACGGCACCTACAGTGAACTTTATACTGCACAAACAAGTGGGAGTTTCTCGATATACCCTCATGTCCACTTCGATCCAAGTGATATTTTATAGACGCTCCGACAACTATGTATCAGTGTAAAGTTTTTTTTGTTTGCTTATTTTTGAAACTGTCTTTTTTTCTCCGTGGCGCAGTGGCTTAGCAATGAGTTGTAGCGCTAAGGGCCTCGGTTTCAAATCCCGCCCGAATCAACAACTTTTATGCCCTACAAATTATTGTTGTCAGTCTGGAAGTTTGTCCTTATGAAATTTATAGAATGTATCTGCTCCCACGATACAGGAGAAAATCCTAGTGTGGAGGTAACGTTAAAAAATACTTCATCATTATCATCATCACAGCCCTTCACAACTTCACTGCTGAATATAGGCCTCCCCCAAAGAATGCCACAAAGCACGGTCCTGAGCCACCTGCATTCATCGACTTCCTGCATAACTTACCAGGTCGTCACTCCATCTAGTGGGGGGACGCCCTACAATTCATCCGCCGGTACGAGGCCGCCACTCGAGAACCTTTTTTCCCCAACGGTGAAATGGTGGCCAAATGGCCGGCCCATTGCCACTTCAACTTACTAATCCGTTGGGCTATGTCGGTCACTCTGGTTCTACTGCGGATATCCTCATTTCTAAGTTTATCACGCAGAGAAACTCCGAGCATAGCCCTCCCCGTAGCTCGCTGAGCGACCTTGAGCTTCCTCATCCGGCCAGCATTGAAGGACCACGTCTCAGTACCTGAGGTCATCACTGGCAACACGCACTGGTTGTACAGTCTTGTTTTCAAGTTTTGAGGTATACCTGACGAGAAGATGTGCCGTAATTTCCCGAACGCTGCCCAACCCAGTTGAATCCGCCGATTGACCTCTCGGTCGAAGTTGGACTTACCATATTTGTCCCAGATAGACATACTCGTCAACAACTTCGAGCTTAGTGTCCCCAACATCTACCGGCATAGTGTGACATGGACATTAAACATGATCTTTGTTTTGTCCATGTTCATCTTAAGACCTATCCGTTGGGAAACACTATTAAGGTAACGTTAAAAAATACTTATTGAAAGTCATTCCTACGTTTAATTTACGACTGGTTCGGAAAATACCTCTGGGAAGAACTAGCTAGAAATCCAGCGCGCTATTTTACTACTAGCTTGTATCTTTCCTCGTATTTATCCCTAGTAGTAGTGAATATCCCTTTTTAACCGACTTCAAAAAGGAGGAGGTTCCCAATTCGAGTGCATGTTCGTTTTTGTATGTATATTACGCGATATCTTTACATATTGTGAATAAATGTGCTCCTCAAGGGTATAAAATATAGGAAATAAATAACATCTTTTTAGCAATTTGAACCGATAAAAACCGATTTTACGTTTTGTTAAAAGTTATAATTATTTTTAAACGACTGTTTTAAAATGTTAAATTTTTTAATTCGTAAATGTAACATCGTAACTCACCATACGGTGGCTTATTGCATTTGTTGCATGACGAGTTTGTAGCGAAACAGAAGTTACATTGCATACGTTGTTTTGATTACCAATACTTTTGTGCTATAAAAACACGCATGTAAAGTTAACAAGTATTATAACATACGTTGACCCGGTCATTGCAAGCAAACTTAAAGGTCTCATTGCCTTGCAAGGAGCAGCAGCTGTTTTTGTATAAACAACTTGCCTACCGCGTTTGGCTGATTTGTGAAGTTTATTAATACATAAGTACTTGTATTTTCAACCGACTTAAAGGAGGGGGTTCTCAATTCGACTGTTTTTTTTTTTGTGTGATACCTTAGTACTTTTTTCTAGGTGAACCGATTCTAATGATTCTTTTTTTTTTAATTTGAAAGTTGATGTTTTTCATGTGGTCCCATATAAATTTGATGAATATCTGACCAGTAGGTTTTGAGTTATCCTTATTAACGCGTATTTAATTGACTTCGACTACATTGATAATGTTCTCATTTTATATATGATCAAAAGAACTTCTCAAGCGAAATTCGATCATTATTATAAGAATCTATCTAGTTTGATGGGGTAAACTACCTCGTAATTTAACTATTATCTATATCTGAAGAATGGACCTATATAATATGAATAATTTATATTGTTGTTGTACAATTTTTTTTAATTTTACCACTTATTTGTAATGTTTACAAAAGACGAGCTGTTTGAAGGTTTTACTTTAAAATTATATTTTTTTATAGATTAAAGGTGATAAAAGAGCACAAAGTCCACCTGATAGTAAGTGGACGTTGTGGCTCGTAGACTTCTAGATCTATCCCTCGATTAAGAACCAATATGCAGGATGTGTTGTTACCCCTGAGGTACCTTAGGTGGAATTTTCGTTTCCAGTTAAAAGGGGGTCCGCTTCCATACACTTACCTCAGGAAACATTAAGCTGCTATTTCACGCTGGTATTATCTGTGAGTCCTTCCGCGTGATCCTTCCCATTGAATTATATGTACTACGTACTGGAGAAGCTATTTCAAACAAAACTTGTGCGCTACTCTATGTCTCGCATGCGCGGAAGATAGTAGAGTCGCGTACGCGCGAAGACTTTAATATAAAATAAGATATTAATATAAAATAAATATAAGAATTTAATATAAAATACTCTTATTTTAATCTAAACAAACATATTTCTAAATAAACTGTAATAATAATCATCTTATGGATTTCACAAATCTTCAATTTACGCAATATTTAGTTTAGTGTACGGATTGCAGTACAGTTGAGTTGAACATAGTCAATGTTCTGAATGCGAAATCTAGTGCGCAGTACATATATATCGATGGCAGGACCCCAACACATCTGGCATACTGGACTTAGATGACAATGCATCCTGCATCCTGGATTTAAATGGAATTTTCGTTTCCAAATAAAAGGGGGTCCGCTTCTATACACTTACCTCAGGAAACATTAAGCTGCTATTTCACGCTGGTATTATCTGTTAATCCTTCCGCGTGGTCCTTCCCTGGTTAAACCGACTCATTCGTGCTATAACCATGCTGCAGCGTGGTTAATCCATTTATCTTAAATAAATAAGAAATAAATGCATAGGTAACTTTTTGATGCCTAAGAACGCACTTTTTCGTCTTCGGTTAGAAATTTCGGACCGAATTCGAAAATCCATTGTGCAATGCGTCCAATAGAATAGGACTATCGCTTGTACACTTGAGATATGAAAGTTGTTGCCATTGGTTGCCACTGTTACGCATAACATCGCCATCTTTTACGTTCCAAAGAAAGTATCTCTTCTATTACAATATGTCCTCAACCGCCGTCAACTTTTGGCTCTACTAATTGCCACAAAGACGTAGGAGAAATGAAGAGATCTGGTTACACTGGATCTGGATTCAAGTCCGCAAGCGTCAATACAAATAAATAGTGTAGTCCGTCCGTGAACTAGAGAGAACTTGAGATAGTCTCGACTTCGTAAAACGTAATTCAGATGTAGTGTGCAAACTCTCATACAAAAATTACAGCTACGGCTACTTTGGTTCAACATTTTTCGGATTCGGATCGGATGCAGCGCGGAAACGCTTTAACACGTACTTAAATAATAAATTAATGTCGGCAGCCAATCGTATAGTCGTAATTTCCCGCGCAAATTTTGAATCGACGAGATTGTAATGTTTTTTTTTTAATATTGGCAGTTAAGTAAAAGGTAAAGTAGGTACAGCCTATGTACGACTATGTTCGACGAAATCTAAAAGGGTTCTAAAACAATTATTAGTCCCCCGCACTCGTGTTGGCGGACTTCATAATATGTATTCGAAATATTTAAAAATAATCCCCCCCCCCCCTCTTTCTGGGTGGGTCTTCTCCACTTTGTTGTTGAGAGTCCACGCATTCAAACCAATCGATTTGCTTCGTCTTGTGTAATGTCCAAGTGAATATACGATTTACCAAAGGCCTCATCATCATTTAATAACAGGTGGAGTTGTAGTTAAGCAATGCCTTATTATTATAGGCTTGTAGAGCCGCGGTGGCTCAGGGCCTTAGCGCTCGCTGTAAATTTCACAGTACGCGAGCAACCCGGGTTCTTCCCCTCCGCGCCGGCACCAATGAATTTGTTAATTGCAGTTTTAAGTGCTGATTTATCACGTGCTCGGCGGTGAAGGAAAACATCGAGAGGAAACCGGCATGTCTGAGAAAAAAAATATTATGAAGACTTGTGAAGTTCGCCAACACGCATTGGGGCAGCGCGGCGAACATTTCCTTGGCCTAAGGCCTCTCTGCTGAAACTTTACTATTAGTTCCTTTTAGGTCTCAGTAATACGTTAGTATTTTTTGTAATAATTTAGTACCTAGCTATCACTAAATTTACGTGTGTGATTGGAGAAATTTGGAAAGCCCAAAAGTGCCTCATAAGCGTTTCATTTAATTTTGATTAAAAAAATAAAAACGCGTGCAACCCGAGTTCGATTGCCGCCGGCATTGTAATTTTAAATGCTGATTTATCACGTGCTTGGAAACATCGTGAGGAAACCTGCATTTCTAAAAAAATATTTCGAAGACATGTAAGTCCACAAACACACATTGAAGCAGCGCCACGGACACTTCCTTGCCCTAAAACCCTCTCAAACATGAAAGGAGGCCTGTGTCCAGCTGTAGGACGTATAAATACTTTAACTTAACTTTAATTGACTTATTATAAAAAAAGTGCAAAAATTGAAACACAAAAGATTACCTATTAATAACAACACATTTAAACAGTCAATGAGCAAATGAATTATAAAAAAAAAATAAAAGTTCCTTAATTATTTTTTTTTAGCAAGCTAACAGCATAGCAAAGTGGCGAAGCAATCAGCTTTGTAGCGGTTTCTAACGGTTGCCGTTGAGCAATCAGTTTCAAAATAAGAGGTTCAGATGCCTGGGTGATCAGTAATCGATTGCTGAAAACAAAATTTGAAAATTCGAAACCGTTCTCAAGATAATCGTGGGACAGACGGACAGACATCGTGAAATCAATAAGTGTCTTCGCAAGCTTCACCACTTAATAATACGCTTGTAGCAATTTTTTAAAAGATTTTTTCTTTGTAATATTATGTGATCTATTCTCGTAATAAGAATATATCTGTTAATGGTGCGGTGTACCAAAATGAATGCCACTCAGGATATGCAGAAGTGTATCCTGATAATTTAATTCCTCATACGTGCAGGATACCTAACGATATTTTCCTTCACCGCCAGTCGCGTGGTAAATCGTAATTAAATTAGTGTTTTCTGCTCACCAGATGTCGCTAGTTGACACTAAGGTAAAGTTTTTTATTACACAATGTAATTTAATTGAGAAGTTGGTTTTTAATAAAAGTTTATCAGTTTCTAGAGTATTATATTAATACACAAAACAATGCGTCAGTGGTTTGCTCTTTAATTTTTTTTTGCATATTTTTAACGTTTTTAAATTTTTCTTCTTTTATGGAATATCTGTGGTTTGTTTTATTTATTTTTAATCTTATTAATATAAAATATAGCTAATAGTACAGATAGAGACAATAACCTTTACATTTTCCGAACAAATTAACTTCCCCGCTATGAAATCTGCCAAATATTATACCTCACTTTCTAGTGGCGCCGCCCTGCTGTCAGAAAAAGTCGTGGATGCCCTCATTACACTAGAATACTGGACCGGGAGAGTGCAACAAGTCAGACAGGGCGGTCGCAGGATTGCTATTTCTTCTCTATGTAAAACTACATAATATGTTCCCGTTCCATCTGCGCTTATTGAATTCCCGCATAAATTAATCCATATATGTTCCTGTGCTACACTCTATTAAATATTAAATCGAATGGCAAAAACGTCTACAACAATCACAAATGCATTGCAGTCAGCAGCAGTTTATACGTGCTAGATCCACGCTGCAGCTATATTGTGGTTGTGGCACGAATGGATCGGCTCGACCGGGGTATGACCACGTTCTCACAGAATACCAGCGTAAAATAGCACCTCACTGCTTTGTTTCGTATGGTGAGTGTAGAGAACCGGTGACCCTTTTTACTGAAAACGAGGCATTCCAACTTAGTCCTCACGGGTGACAACGCATCTGCATTTTGATTCTTAATCGAGGATAAATGTAGATGTTTATGGGCCACAGCACCCACTTACCATCAGGTGAACGGTGTGCTCGTTTGTCAACCTTATTCCATAAAAAAAGTCATCAGTCTACGGAACTATGTTATAATAATAAGTAGATTTCGTCAGTCTGTAATAGACTCTGTATGTTGTATAATCAGCGTCAATATTTTGTTTTAATATATTCAAAGCGAAACAAAAACAACGTCCTCTGTCAGATTCCTCACAACAGAAACAATGAGTAATTATTATTGTAACTTGTTCTCAAATAATTCTAGTTTCCACGTCACTATTCGGTGTTTCTGTAAAAGAAGGTACCCTCTCTAGAGTTAATCATCAGAGTCCACTGGACATAGACATCTCTCATTTCAGAGACCAAGGATCTCCTAAGTGTGTGTTGTTTGTGGATTAGCAGTGGTCCCAAGCAACCGCCGGTACGACATACTCCACCGATCGTCGAGTCCGCATACTCCGTGAGGTGTCGAGGTCACCGGCCCTTAGGTAGATTCTTGGCACTTAAGTGCGTTCGTGCCTTCTGTGCCTAGTCGCGTACCTAAGTGCTCTCTCTTTCTAGCACTTCTCTCAACCCTTTCCTGAGGAAAGGGGTAGGCAGTGCGCCCAAGTGTTGCGGTCATCCGTCCCTCTCGCACCCAATCCGTATCGTACGTCGCGCGTCGCTTGACTGTCACTCAGCACCTGCAACGTAGATAGGGAAATTAGACGTAGGCACTATAATTAGACACCAAACGTAACAAAACAGTTCTAACATGTCGGACAAGGGGAAGGGGGAACCCCCCCCACCCCCCCGCGTTAGGAAACCACCGGATCGTCCGGGAATTCTGGATCGCCCATTACTGCTGAAGGACCTATCAAACCCGGAGCGCTCCAGGATTGTGGAATCCTTCAGCCATATCCCCAAGAGGTTCCCGAAGCCAATTTCGCCGAGCAAGACCGCCGCATCGAGCGCCACCCAACCCACCGTATCTGAGTATACGAGCGAGTTGGAATCGACGCCTAAGCCCCAGCGGCCGATGAAGTCGGCGAGGAGGCACACCCCACCAGAAACCGAGAGCTCCTTAAAAGAGAAGAGGCAGTGCATAGGGTCACCTATGCCGTCATCACCATCATCATCATCCGCATCATCATCCGCCTCATCATCAGATGAAGAGCAGGAAGAGGAAGAACCAACCGCGAAAGGGAAGAAGAAGGAACGGACCCCTCCGAAGTCCCCATCGCCATCCCAACCAGCCACCTACACATCGCCGGACCGAAGGAGCCAAATGGACTCGGCCCACGAGGAACAAGGAGGCGAAGAATCATACAGCTGGGGGTCCACAACCTATGCGACCCTAGCTGCATCCGCCGGACGTTCATCGCCTGTGCCTCTTCCAAATCCATCAGGACTACAGCAAGATGATGGGCAGAGGCCATCAACTAGCTATGCCCAGCTGGCAGCAGCACCTGCAGTACCAAGGGCAAAGGCGGGTGAAGAGCCAGCATCGGCTAGAGAAGCCGAGAAGGCAAGATACCCGCCGATCGTCGTCGAATGCCTCCCAAATTGGACGGGGCATTTTAAAATTCTAAATGAAAAATTAGGCCACGCCCCCAATGCCCGCCCATTCGGGAAGGGCGTTAGATTCACGCCCCAGAGTCCGGATGAGTTCCGTATCGTACAGAGGTACATGAAGGAACTCTCCGAGAAAACTAAAGATCTGTCCTGGTACTGCTTCACCCCAGAGGAGGAGAAGCCCACAAAAGTGGGCATCAGGGGGCTGCCAGCGGGCACGGATACCAAATCCATAGAGGAGGCTGTTAGGGCAAAGGGCTTCCCAATACAATTCGTAAAGGCTATTCCACCACGTAGAGGCAGACCGGGATGCCTCTACTTTGCCCAACTGGATCACCTGAGCCTGGAGCAGCTGAACTCCATATACCAAATCGACGAACTCCTATTCATGAGAGGAGTCGTCATCGAAGCCTGGCAGAAAAGGACAGGACCAGCACAATGCCACCGCTGCCAGGCTTTCGGGCACGCTTCTGCCAACTGCTTCAGGCCAGTGAGGTGTGTTCGCTGTGCCGGGGAGCACATTGCCGCCCTTTGCCCTCGGGGTAGAGAGGAAGAGCCGACGTGCGCAAACTGCGCACAAAACCATACAGCAAACGATCGCCGCTGCCCAGTCCTTAGGAGGGTTGCCAGGAGGCAGGGGATTACTCTGCCGGGCCTACTCCCGGAGGACCCGAAGAAGATCCCCCAGAGTCGCCCAAGAACTGTTACCATACAGGAAGACGGGTGGACCACGGTGGGTGGGAAGGGCAGGCAACCAGCCCCCCCCCCCACCTGTAATACCAATGGAAACGGTGGAACCTGCAGAAGCGAAGGCAACCACCGGGGCGACTCTACAGCCCCCCGCTAACGACGCAACAGAGCGTCAGCCCTCAAAGAAGAGGAAGCGGGGGAGGAAGAAGAAGAGCAAGGAACAGCCTCTACCTCCTAAGGCTGTGACCTCTACCCCGACACCGCAAGTAACAACAGCCGCAAAGGCGCAGGTTACAAGGAGAGAAGCCAGCGTGGGTAGAGCACCGGAAAGGGCTCTACCAGAACATAGAGCCCGCTCTACATATAGAGCGCGCTCTACCCAGCGTAACGAAGAACCAAGTGTGAAATCCAATGTCCCGAGGCCAGTACCAAGAAGAAGAACAGCTATTCCAGAACCATCAACCGACTTCGAGACAGCTAATGCCATCCAAAAACTGGTAAGCATAGCTATCGAAGTCGGTACTCAAGTCCTGGCCGACATAAGGGCCGGGACAGATCCTATCACCGCCGTGATGAAGGCGCTTGCGACTTTACTGGCCCGGCATTACGGAGGAGAGTAACGGTAACCTGCGCCTCCTCTATTGGAACCCGGACGGGATACAGCAGAGGATCCATGAACTCCGTACCGTCGCTCAACAACAGGACATTCAAGTGATCTTGCTGGGGGAGACGAAACTTAGACCATCAACGCATCTGAAGCTGCCAAACTTTCACATCTATAGGCGGGACGAGGTCAATCCTCACGGGACCGCCTATAGAGGCACGGCGGTTCTAGTGAGGAGAGACATCGTCCACCAAGAGCTAGAGCTACCAGATTACAGAACGATGCGCTCGCTCCATCGGCATAAAAATGGAGGCGGCGGGCGAGGAACTAAGGATCTACGCAGCATACCGCCCGCCAGGGACTCCATTTCACTCCTCAGACGTCCGGACGGTTATGGAAGGCACGACGCCCACCATCATCGCCGGGGACCTAAACGCCAAACACCCGGCGTGGGGGTCAAGATTGATCAACCCGCCGGGTCGTGTACTATATGAAGATGCGGAGGAAAACAATTATGACGTTTTAGGTCCCGAGGAACCTTCACACATCCCTACAGATGCACGTAAAAGTCCGGACGTATTGGACATCGTGCTCTCTAGGAACGTCAACTACCCGATAGTGGTAGAGGTGCTGTACGACATGGATACACAGCACCTCCCGATACTAATCACCCTTGGCCTCAGGGCAGTGACTACGCCGCCCAGAGCATTCAAGACCAGAATAGACTGGGGGCTCTACCACCAACATCTGCAGGAGAGACCTCCAGTCTTTACACCTATCAGCACAGCGGACGACGTAGAGACCGCTGCAACTAGAATTATCAACAACATCAAAGAAGCCCTCGACGCGGCCTCTACGGTCGTCCCGCTAACAAATAGAAGAGACGTCCTGCCTCGACCAATACGGGAGAAGATAAAGCGCAAGAGGGCGCTTAGGAAGCTCTGGGCGAGCACTCGCTGCCCAAGACTGAAGACGCAACTTAATAGGATTTCTGATGAACTGTCGGTTGCAATCCAGGCCCACAGAGGAGAGGCCTGGGAGCGGCGCATTGTGAAGGCAGACGAGCAAGATGCGTCGCTCTACAAATTGAGCCGGCAGTTGACCAAAAAGCGACCTGCCGTATGCCCGCTGACCAACAGCGCGGGCGAACGTCGTTATGATGCCAAGGGTAGAGCGGATATCCTAGTAGAGCACTTCGAGGAGCAATTTATGCCGAACCCAGCAAGTGCGGAGTTCATGGATCTTCATGCCCGGAAGGAGAGCCGCGTACAGGAGTTCCTGTCATCGCCCGCGCCACCGCTTGCAGGAGAGTGGTACATCTCCCCCGCTGAACTGCGGTGGACAGTAGCCCGCCTGCAACCCAGGAAGGCGCCAGGGCACGACGGGATCACCAACGCTGCGCTTCGACAGCTGCCCAATAGGACATTAGTAGAGATCTGTCGACTCTACAATGGAATATTGCGGACATCCCACTTCCCGGAGGAATGGAAGATAGGGAGGGTAATCGTGTTACCGAAGCCCGGGAAGGACAGGCGTAGAGCTGCCAGCTACAGGCCGATTACGCTGCTGCCGCACATAGCTAAACTGCTTGAAAGATTACTGCTCAGACGCCTCCGCCCGTGCATCCAACTTCGGGCGGAGCAGCATGGATTCAGGAGGGACCACTCATCAGCAACTCAGCTGACTAGGGTGCTGCACTACTTAGCGGTCGAGTACAACTTCGGCCGCACATCGTTGGGCGTCCTTCTCGATATAGAGAAGGCGTTCGACAGAGTATGGCACCCTGGTTTACTCTACAAGCTAGAAGATCAAACAAGTATCCCTCCTGCTATGTTGCGGCTAGTAGCGTCATTCCTGGCTGACAGGAAGTTCTACGTCTGCGTAGAAGGCGCGATGTCCGCAATGAAGACCATCAGAGCCGGCGTACCACAGGGCAGCTGTCTGTCACCAGTCCTGTACGCGGCTTATACCAACGATATCCCAACACTGGCTGGACACCTGCGAGAGTGGGAGGACGACGTCGAACTGGCGCTATACGCGGACGATAGCGCCTACTTCACCTCGTCCAGAAGAGCCCACATCGCAGTCGCCAGGATGCAAAGGTTGTTGGACTTGCTGCCAGCATGGCTGGATGAGTGGAGGATGGCCGTCAATGTTGGTAAGACGGCCGCTCTGCTCACTCGCCGCTACAGAAACTTTCCACCACCATTAACGCTCAGAGGACAGGAAATTGCATACCAGAAAACCGTGACGTACCTTGGATGCCGGATCGACAGAATGCTGCGCATGACCGCGCACGTCGATCTCGTCGTCCGCAACGCGAGAGGTGCGCGGGCGGCGCTGCGTCCCGTACTGGCATCCAAGTTACCACTGAAAACAAAATTGAAACTTTATAAGCTCTACATCAGACCAGTACTCACCTACGCTGCTCCGGCCTGGTATGCACTCCTGAGTGACCGGCAGAAGCGGCGACTGCAAGTCCAACAGAATTTGGCATTAAGGACCATTGTCGGTGCTGGTCGCTACGTCCGGAACGACGTGATAGCGGCCGACCTGAAAATAGAAGACCTACAAGAATTTGTGGTCCGGTTGGCGCGCGGTATGTTCAACCGCGCTGACAACGGGCCACACCCCCACTTGAATAACTTCGCGCCGCTTCACGCCCGCCCTCCGGACGGGCGACCATTACCAAGAGAACCCCTCCCTATATAGATTAGGGAGTTGAGTAAATCCCACAATGCCACAGAAAGGCCAACATAGACATATTTATTTTACCAAACATATAGAGAACCACACATAAATCAGATAAATGCCAAGAAGGCACCCAAGACCGGCCCATAGTTATGGGCCGTGATGAATACTCAGGCAATGGGGAGATGCCCGAGGCCTGAACCTGCAGCGCTAAGGCGTATGCAGAAGAAGACAACGTAGTGTCATTTCAGAGATGTGCCTTAATCGCCACGCTTTGCAAGTATAACTGTGAAAAAGAACAATAAAATTGTTTATGGTTTCCCGCCTTTTTAAACGACTTCAATAAAAAAGAAAGAATTTTTCCGCGATTATCCCGCGTTTGACTCAACCGATTTTGATGTGGTTTTCAGAAAAGTATTTGATACATTCTGGACAAGGTTTTGGTATACAACAAATGGATACGCCGTGACGTCGTTCACATGTATCCGTTATTAAGCGATATATTAGTTCAACTCGACCGATTTTGTTGATGCGGTTTATTTTTATAATGACAAATATTACGATATTTATCACTCCGTAGAAGCTAAGCCTTCGGCTGAGGCACTACAGGAAGCGGGTTTGAATTCTGCATGTTAACATTATATTTATGACCTACAAGTAATTAAACTCTTTGGTGTTCTATAATTTCTGGTTACTCCCTCAATAATTTATAACATCAAGATGTCGGTTCATTTTACTGTGTCCAACATTAAAATTTAGTTTTCCTTATATGTTTACGTGGTAGAGCCATGCAGAAGCTATATTTACGTGGTAAAACCATGCTGCAGCTGGATTTTGGATGGCTATACTGCAATCTGTCGGAAGCCCTCAGACCTTCCTAACGCCTAACAGTCTTTTACCTCACTCATATGATGAAATAGTTTGATGAATTTCCTTACGTATTCACCTCATGGAGATGAAGATTGTTTAGAAAATCCAAAAGAGCACGCCTCACGAGCGTTTTTATTTTAAAATTAAATGAAACACATTTACATTTACATTTACATTAAACAGTGGTAGAGCCAGGCAGCAGCTTTTGCTGTCGCACGGATGGGCCGGCTCGAACCAGGGTGGTACCACGACCTCACAGAAAACCAGCGTGAAGTAGAGGTTTACCTCTGCGTTTCGCTTGGTGAGTGCAGGTGGCCGGAGGCCCTTTTTACTGGAAATGAGGCATTCCATCTTAGTCCTCACGGGTGACAACGCATCTACATTTTGATTTCTAATAGAGGATAGATGTAGATGTCTATGGGCCGCAGCAAGCACTTACCATCAGGTGGACTGTGCGCTCGTTTGTCACCCTTATCCTATAAAAAAAAAATGAAATTTTGATGAAAACAAAATACCTTTTAACATCTTTGAGTGTAATAATAAGCAGCAATAGGATTCATCCTCGGAATAAATGGAAACTTATTCAGAAACATTTGTTTCATTTCTTTGCGTATATTTTTCTGAAACGTGATGACTAAATGACAACCGTACTAAGGTACATGAGGGTAATATGGTCAGCTTAAGATTTGTGGCCGTATAAAACCAAAACTAAGAGGAGGACAGATACAAAAACAAAGTCGTATACTATAACTAATATATTAAGAAAAAAGACGAACTTTGGCAATAATTAAGAACACTACGAAAAATCAACTTAAAAAAGTAACTAACACTACACAATACTAAAATCGACTCAATTATTTACTAAAATATTAACTGCCAAAATGGGTTCAATGAACTAGCGCTCTTTTGACCCTTTGTTATTTGTTTGACTGATGAAGAGCTATTGTATCACCGAGCCATCTATGCAAATTAAGCTGTAGTTTTTGAGTTATAAGAAAGTGACCATATTAACCGCATATCCTTATTACCCTCATGTGTTTTAATCATTTTAACTACATTTTTTGTTAATATAACTAAACAAATGAATAAAAGAATACGCTGACTTTATAATTTAATATATCTAGTTTTCAAAACTTCCCTTTTCTATTGATTTAGTGTCTAAATTGAGACATATTAACAATTTTATATTGCAAAATCGCCACATAGCGGCATATCGAGAGTAGAGCACTCCCACACGCTCGCGCGTTATGAGGCGTGCAATAGTGGATGTGAAATGATAGATAAGGAGAGATCGTAGTGCCAGACCTCTCGGGAGTGCCTTTAACGCTTCTTCCCGTCGCCGATCTTGATCTTAGAGTATACATAAGCAAAGCTAAGCAAGCTTGTATGTTCACACGTAGTAGAGCCATGCTGCAGCTATATTAGTAGTATAGTTGTAGCACGAATGGGTCAGCTCGACCGGGGAAGGACCACGCTCTCACAGAATACCAGCGTGAAACAGCAGCTTAACAATGCTGTTTCGAATGGTGAGTATGGAGAACCGGAGACCCTTTTTACTGGAAACGAGGCATTCCATCTTGGTCCTCACGTGTTACAAAGCAATTACATTTTGATACTTTATTGAGGATAGATGTAGATGTCTATGGGTCACAGCAACCACTTACCATCAGGTGAACTGTGTGCTCGTTTATCACCATATCCTATAGAAAAAATACTCTAAGATCTTGAGTATTTAATGCCTGCCCTAAAAGAATGATTATCTGTCCATAACAACCTAATAACTTACATTTAAAATTTTGAAAACACCGTAACAAAAACAGCTGATCGCCTTGAAATAGCTGAACCGATTTTGATAAAACATGTCTAAGAACCACCGCTAGGAAACCTGTTTTTAAATAAAAAAAACCGCACCCAAATCGGTTCACCCGTTTAAGAGTTGTGGTACTACAGACAGACATATAGCGGTCATACTTAACACCCCTCTTTTTGCGTCGGGGGTAAAAAAGTCCACTGATGAACATAGGCCACTCCCATAGATTGCCTCATTGGGAGTTTGCCATAGTTGACACGCTCGAGAGGTGGGTTGGCAACTGCGGTTTTTTTTTAATATTTAGAGTTATTATCAGGAAGATGCTACTGCCCATTCTATGTTTTGGTTTCCCTCTGTCGCCTGTTACGACCCCCGCTATAGCGCTATCTTTTTTTTTTTTATAGGATAAGGGTGACAAACGAGCACACAGTCCACCTGATGGTAAGTGGTTGCTGCGGCCCATAGACATCTACATCTATCCTCTATTACAAACCAAAATGTAGATGCGTTGTCACCCGTGAGGACTAAGATGGAATACCTCATTTCCAGTAATAAGGTCCTCCGGCCACCTGCACTCACCAAGCGAAACGCAGAGGTAAACCTCTACTTCACGCAGGTTTTCTGTGAGGTCGTGGTACTACCCCGGTTCGAGCCGGCCCATCCGTGCGACAGCAAAAGCTGCCGCGTGGCTCTACCACTGTTTAAAATTATCTATTGGAAACAAAAAAATATTTTTGGATTTCGCTTAGTCACCTTACGACACCCAAGCCACGAGACATATTAATTAAGCTTTGTATGTGCTTGTGGTATTTATGGTTTGTATACGTGGTAGAGCCATGCTGCAGCTATATTAATTGTATAGTTGTAGCACGAATGCGTCGGCTCGACCGGGGTAGGACCACGCTCTCACAGAATACCGGCGTAAAATAGCAGCTTAACAATGAGTGTTCGAGATGTGCACTTTTGGATTTTCCAATTTTCTTTTTAGTTTTTTGAAGTCGGCTTTTACGTTTATTAAAATAGTTTTTAGTTTTCTTAAATTTTAGTTGAGGCAAAACAAAATAATTACGTACCAGATCGTCATGTTGTTTTTTTACGTTCCGTTTTTATTTTCAATATAAAAACTGTATAAGTGTAACTTGCTGCAAATAAGTATTTGTCTATTGTATGTTGCCTATTGTCATGAATATAGCAGTTCCTATTTTTTGCTCCGATGCGTAACGAGATATTCTCTCGACTCGCGTGTAACTAAATCGAATTTTAACTCCATTTCCAGTTATTGTAAAACTTCGCGTAGAGTGTACCTAGCTACTAGATCTTAAGTTTCAGGTTTGAATTCCACCACGACAACAGCTGGTATGTCCGTGTAGTGGCGGTGTAAACTACCCACTATCGTGGGTGTCGTAAGAGGCAAGAGAGGGAAATAAACCAGAATATTGGCAGCAGCGTCGGTATTTCTAATAACAACTAAAGGATAAAAATCCACAGTTGCCAACCCGTCGTCTTTTTTTTATAGAATAGGGTGACAAACGAGCGCACAGTCCACCTGATGGTAAGTGGTTGATGTGACCCATAGACATCTACATCTATCCTCAATAAAGAATCAATATGCAGATGCGTTGTAACCCGCGCGGACCAGGATGGAATGACTCTTTTCCAGTAAAAAGCGTCTCCGGTTCTCTACACTCACCATTCGAAACACAGCAGTGTTAAGCTGCTATTTTATGCTGGTATTTTGTGAGAGCTTGGTCCTCCCTCGGTCGAGCCGACCCATTCGTGCTACAACTATACTACTACGAGTAATATAGCTGCAGCATGACTCTACCACGTTATTTTTTTTATCAGTGAAGCCAAGTTTTTGTGACCTACGACCAGCAAGATATAAAAATGTTGCTAAGCACTACTACAACCAGAGTGATATTTTTTTTTATTTTTTATTTATTTAAAAAACGTTACCCCCACACTAGGATTTTCTCCTGTGTCGTGGAGGCAGTTTACAAACATAAATTGCACAAGGACAAACATCCAGACCCGGAACAATTATTTGTAGGCCATACAAATACTTGTTCCGTACGGAATCCGAACCCGCGGCACCCAGCGCAACAAGTGATTGCTAAGCCACTGCGCCACGGAGCCGTCGATAATACATTTATAACATTTTAAGTTTAATACATTATTCAATACGTTACACTTCAGAATTTTTTTTGGCAAAACGACACATCTGAAAATAGATCAGACACTGAACCAATGACTTTACGTGCTTAAAAACTAAAGGTAGTGTCATTTATTTACGTGGTAGAGCCACACTGAAGCATAACGTCGCTGCAGCACGAATGGATCAGCTCGACCAGGGTAGGACAGAGTACCACGCTCCCACGGAATACCAACGGAAAGTAGCAGCATTGTGTTAGAGCTAGAGAAAAGCGGAAGCACGTTTCTTAGGCATTCCACTATAGCTCTTTAGGGTGACAAGGTATCTGCATTTTGATTCCACTTCGAGCGTAGATATATATGTCAGTCAAAACTCATAACCAGTCAAAACCACCTTTGACTGCAAAAATCAAGCAAAAATGGTTTTGAACGATGCCCTTAGTCATAAACAGATTTAATTGATTTTTGTATTCAAAAGTGGCTTTAACCAACGTTCTTAGTCAAAAGTGATGTTGTCTGATTTAAACATCAGACTATCGGTCAAAACTCGCAATACCAGTAACAGCAGGTTAAGGTGCGGCTGGGGTGGTTCTTGAGCCACCGTAAAGCCGCGTACATTATAATGATATGAAATATAATATTGAAGCAATTGAACTATTTAATTTCAGAAATTCAAAAAGTATAAGTAAAAAGAAGTTTTGACTGGTCAAAACCACTTTTAACCGATGTAATTTGGTCAAAATCACTATTACCTAATAGGTATTATTGCAGTTAAAATGTAAAGGTTGGCCTTAGTCAAAACTATTTTTGACTGCAAAAATCAGTTAAAAGTGTTATTGACAAACGTCCTTAGTCAAAACTACTTTTGCCTGATTTTTTACAGTCTAAAAAGTGTAAAAGTAAAGTGAAACTGGTTTTGACCGGTTATGAGTTTTGACTGTAACATATATACTTACTATCAGGTGGACTATGTGCTTATTTGTCACCCTTGCATTAATAAAAAAAACAGTAAAGGTGCGATCTCCACACATCCTGGATATGTAACGGACACTTTTGTTTTAAAAACCACAAGAGAATCAGTTCGAATTTTCATTCACTCGCAGTTACAACTAAACCGGTTTAGTCAATCAATTAAATCAGCCCACATTGAACCTTGTACGATTCTTCGCGTTAGATAATTCGTTACCGGTGTATGGGCGTCGCCGATAGAAAATATCGTTAATTTATTTGACCTTTGTGTCTTTCAAAATATTTTTAAAAATACATATTAACTGATAATTAATAATAATGTCCTCCAGACCGAATTTCGGTCACGACGGCCGCTTTTAACGGAGATGCCATCTGCGCAGGCACAGGTGCACTAATATTTACTTACTTACTTACTTACTTATCGTCACGCACAATCCCTGACGGGGTAGCCAGAGAGAACAGATCGCCAAGTGTCACGATCCTTACATACCTCTTTCGCTTCTTTCAGATTCATTATCTTCTTCATACATGCACGTCTAGGTATCCGAGTACTCTTGACTAATATTTAATAGCCATAAAACCATTGACTTGTATGTACTACGTAAGTAGAGAAGCTATTCCAAACAAAAATTGTGCGCTACTCTATGTTTTCGCGCATGCGCGGGAGATAGTAATGTTGCGCATGCGCGAAGAATTTAATTTAATATAAAATAAATATAAGAATTTAATATAAAATACTCTTATTTTAATCTAAACAAACATATTTCTAAATAAAATGTAATAATAATTATTATCTTATGGAATTCACAAATCTTCAATTTACGCAATATTTAGTTTAGTGTACGGATTACAGTACAGTTCAGTTGAACATAGTCAATGTTCGGAATGTGAAATCTAGTGCGTAGTATATATATATAGTTGTATAAAACAATATTATACTGACGAATATAAAGTACCTATTATTAACACTTACAACACGCGTAAGGTAAGAGAAAAAAACTGGAAGAGCTTAGAGCAAGTAACTACTATAGGCAGCGCTTGAATAAATACATTTGTACCCTGAATTTATAACAAAATAAAATGGTTAAGAGAAACGCCTCCAAATAAAAAGACATTAAGCAAAGACTTATTAAAATCTTCTCTAAAAAGACATTATTAACAGAGCTATAACTACACATTACACATTATTGCATACATTTATAGATTATTTTTGTTCTTCATGTTTCATTTATTTGATTTGTTTATTGTTAAAGTTGAAGTTACAGCCTATATACGTCCCACTGCTGGGCACAGGCCTCCCCTCATTTCTGAATAGGTTTTAGGGCAAGGAAATGTTCGCCGCACTGCCCCAATGCGTGTTGGCGAACTTCACGTGTGCACGTGGTAAATCAGCACTTAAAATTTCATTTAAATAAAACTAATTTTACGGATTTTATCGCGTATATTAACTTATTTTATATTCCCGACGTTTCGGGCACTTTTCAGAACCCATGGTCACGGGGGGACTGAGGTGTATGACGTCCCAATGTCTCGAATCCGAGTTGCCCGCGTACTGTGAAATTAACAGTGAGCGCTAGCTATCTGAGCTACCACGGCTCTTCTTTTGTTTTATTGCTCTTGTTGTTATTATTTACTTATTATGTAAATATTTTGCAGTTGTAGCAAGTAACTTTGATTATTTACTACCTTTTATTTTCTTTTTGTTTTTTTTTTATAATTAATTGTATTTGTATAGATGATGGAGCATAGATAGATGCTGTCGCCCATAGACATCTACATCTATTCTCAATAAAGAATCAAAATGCAGAGGACTAAGATGGAATGCCTCGTTTCCAGTAAAAAGCGTCTCCGGTTCTCTACACGACCACGACCTCACAGAATACCAGCGTGAAGTAGAGGTTTACCTCTGCATTTCGCGTGGTGAGTGCAGGTGGCCGGAGGCCCTTTTTACTGGAAATGAGGCATTTTATCTTAGTCCTCACGGGTGACAGCGCATCTGCATTTTGATTCGCAAACGAGGATAGATGTAGATGTCTATGGGCCGCAGCAACCACTTACCATCAGATGGACTGTGTGCTCGTTTTTCACCCTTTTCCTATAAAAAAAAACACTAACAAAAAGAAACACAGCATTAAGCTGCTAATTTACGCTGGTATTCTGTGAGAGCGTAGTTCTTCCCTGATCGAGCCGAGCCATTCGTGCTACAACTATACTACTGTGACGAGCTTGAAGTTCGAGACAATTAAAAACTGCCGAGTGAATTACCAAAATTGACACTTTAATTACACAACACTAATTACAACTTAAAACCACACTAATAACAAAATACAATTGTACCATTGATTACTTTAGTTCGCAGTTGTATCGCTTTGAAGTATTCGCTTGTATCGCCAATTCAATACTGACCCCGTTCGCGGTCTATACCGGCCTTACATAGGGCCTCAGATAGTTTCCAGAACCTTCTACTGCAGAAACATCTAGAATGTTCGAGTACATACCGGTCCCGATGACTAGGTGTCGATAGTTCTAGAAAGTTCTTCCATGGAAATTTCTTCTTTCTCCTAGTTCTGCTATTTCATACTAGAGGGCGCTAGTAGTAACTAGTGTTGTGGCCAAAGAGATTGAAATATATAGGTGTACTATAGAGCGGACATTGGGAACATTTATATACAAAAACTTTGAGCTAGTTCGCGTGTGGCACCCTCTAGCTAAAGATAGCAAATCAACGCTAAACATTTATTAAGACAACATTTTAGCTATTCCCCAGTAGGTGACGCTAATAAATATAACCTCGTTTTAGGAATGTTACCATTTCGATATCAAAGTATCGATAATGTAGTTGAAGATTACTAAGTTTGAAATGCTTTTCGATATAATAATAGGTAATGTACATGATTGTTTTATTGTATAAATCTATTTATCATGTCTTCCGTCACACGAAAAAAACATATTAACTTTTTACGCCCCTTTAATGTCATGAAATAAAAGATTTAATTTCCAATAACTAAGAATCAATTCATACAGCAGTCCCTATGGTTGCCACCTTGGTGGCATGACGTCACTTGGTCCATTAGCTGCTATAATAATAGCATATTATTGATCGGTCGGCGTTAAAGACACATCGAGAATCGCCAAATCCAATAAAAAAGCGCCTCTATGTTTTTAAATTCGTTTCTATTACAAAAATACACTTCAAATCTAAAATATTTTAGGAAAACACTGAAGTTTCACGATTTTTCACGTTTCATCAGCTGCAGTACTTAAAACACTACCCACATCAATAAAAATTGTTATTTTAAGTTTTTACCTTATTTTCTAACTCAGGCTGAACCTACAACTTCTTGCATCTAATATCTTTAACAGTACAAATTGTTTTTAATGTAAGAAATCTATTGCCCTCTCCTTTCACTGTAGGCGAGGATTTATAATGGCGTCGTCCTTGAAAACCACTAGACAAAGAATCCCGGTGTGAAACCACCAGACAATGAAGCCTGGTATGTAAAAGAGAAGGCTTGCTGTATTGCTAAACATCAGCATACACATAAACAACACAGAAAATCTCATCAGCATGCCTAAAAAAATTCCCACCCTTGCTCCACATAAAGTAGCACATAAAGTATAGTAGTACTTAGCATAATTGGTATATGCTACTCATTTTTGTTGGTATGGATACAGTATCGTTGACTGTTTTACCTCCTTAAATATTGTAAAGGATTAAATCGGCATCCTGTATATTTATTTATCGATAATCCCAATCGATAAACGTCGTCAATCACTAACTTTAAAATTGGTAACTAAATAGTGACGTTTACTGGATAACAGAGGGCGCTTATTACAATAAAAATAAATATTCTAGAACAATCTACTAGAAATAATAAAATTTAAAGATTATTCGGTAAATACGTGTTATATTTACGATAATAAACCGAAATCACGTTCATTTTTTGCTTCATATCGTGACTTACAATATCTTAATGCACAACCGGGCATAGTTTCTTTAAAAATATTTTTTAAATATATAAAACGAATGCGTCTTGACTTTTTGACGATGTCACTAAGACTAAATGACAAAAATCGGAGATATATCCTTTTTTTTATAGGATAACGGTGACTAACGAGCACATGGTCCACCTGATGGTAAGTGGTTACTGCGGCCCATAGACATCTACATCTATCCTCTATCACAAATCAAAATGCAGATGCGTTGTCACCCGTGAGGACTAAGATGGAATGCCTCATTTCCAGTAAAAAGGGCCTCCGGCCACCTGCACTCACCAAGCGAAACGCAGAGGTAAACCTCTACTTCACGCTGGTTTTCTGTGAGGTCGTGGTACCACCCCGGTTCGAGCCGGCCCATCCGTGCGACAGCAAAAGCTGCCGCGTGGCTCTACCACTGTTTAAATCCTAAAGGACATATGTTACAGACGACAATTTTGCTACTGATGTCCGGTCTATTACTACTACTACTTAAATGTATTCGGTTGTGGCGCGCAACACTACTAATATAGCTGCAGCATGGCTCTACCACGTAAACCTATGTTAGTTTAACACGTATAACATGATCAGCACCCGCACTTACCACCACTGTACTGACGAATCAGTTAAGTGATTAATTAACAGTAAGCTGTGCTCGGAATGCTTTGCAATAACTATTTGCTATTTTTTGACATAAACCTTCGCGGGCGCGTACACAACTCACCTAATTTTCATCGTAATCGGTTAATGGGTATAGAATTGAATAGTATAGTTTATTTATTATTGAATATAAAATCAAATAATCTTAATTATATATAAAATAGTATTTTTTAGTTTTACCACTGGTTGAGAAAAATACTCCTGTCCTGGAAAGAAGCAGCAAGAAATTCAGCGGGACTTTAAAAAATCTAATCTCTAATCTAATTATAAACCCAGCGGACTTTTTTAAGATAGGAACGCATAAAAGACAGATAAATCAACAACCACATACATATAATATGCATTTTGTGTTAGAAACCATCGCGCATGCACACACAAAAACGTATTATCTTTTATCGTAATTGGATGATTGGTATACGAACACATAGAAAACGAAGAAACAAACAAAAATATTAATTTTTATATCTTTATTAAATTCTCCAGTGACCTTTAGACAGAAATAAAAGAAATATTTATTTCTCAAATACACACCATTAAGAAATATATGAAAACTAGCTGGGTCTGCAGACAGTCTGCCGGTAGCGCGATGAGTTAGTGGAGAGATAACGTCGAATACTCTTCAGAGTTTTATAGTTAAAACAAGTGGTAAAATTAAAAATGTTGTACAACCGACTTCAATACAAATAAAATGAGAACGTCATCAACGTAGTCGAAGCCACTTAAATACGCATTATTAAGGATAATTTAAAAACTACTAGTCAGATCTTGATCAAATTTACATGGGACCACATGAAAAACACCAGTTTTTTTGTGCTTTCCTGCTTTTTTTTAAAAGTCGTTTTAAACTGGTTTGTAAACGCACAATTGCGGTTACAAGTTTATTATATTATTGTACAATAATACGATTCTGGCAAGTGAGTAGGCAATTATTAATTATTGTTAAAATGATAGGCTTATTTCTCATATTTAGCAGTGTAACTTTTACACATTTGTACTTCGACAATTATGCATTGAAGTAATACGTAGTAAGTAGCGGAGACCGGGGCCACAATTAACAAAAATTGGATTTTTAGTTGTATCTTCAAAATTATTAAATATTTAAACTTGGAAAAAAAACATTCATTTTTTGTGACATCAGTTATCATGATATTATCATAAATCAAACAAAATAAAAGACATCTTAAATAGAACATTATATCTCAAAAAAATCTGTTGTTAATACTTACCTCATAATCGGAGCTAGAATTAACAGCTCTAAGGTAAGTATTAACATTATGTTATGCCAACTATTTAAAATAATAAAATAATAAAAAAAAAATTATATTTTATTAATGAGAGTGCTATATAATACAGACGTATTTGGAGCTTTTTTTTTCAATATAGATTATAAATAATAGTTATTGAATGTCACTCATTTTTTTTTTTTATAGGATAAGGGTGACAAACGAGCACACAGTCCACCTGATGGTAAGTGGTTGCTGCGGCCCATAGACATCTACATCTATCCTCTATTACAAATCAAAATGTAGATGCGTTGTCACCCGTGAGGACTAAGATGGAATGCCTCATTTCCAGTAAAAAGGGCCTCCGGCTACCTGCACTCACCAAGCGAAACGCAGAGGTAAACCTCTACTTCACGCTGGTTTTCTGTGAGGTCGTGGTACCACCCCGGTTCGAGCCGGCCCATCCGTGCGACAGCAAAAGCTGCCGCCTGGCTCTACCACTGGTAAAAAATTTACCACTGGTTCGAAAAAACCTCTATCCTGGGAAGAACCAACAAGAAACCCAGCAGGACTTTTTTTTTAAATAACAGCTTACAATCATGTCATGTTACACAATTAACAACACCACAAATTAGAAATAGCTTGGTAGCGATCACCTCATTCCCAGAGGTTATTATCATCCATAAATTCCTTAATATTATAATAACCCTTTTTATTCAAACTTTTTTAATAAGTTTTTGAACTTTGAGCAGGTAAAATTTTGTATATTTTCTGGGATTTTGGTGTAAAAGCGTATACATCGCCCCAAGAATGATTTACTGACTCGATGGAGTCGAGAAACTGGTACTACTAGCTTGTATCTGTTCCTAGTATTTACAGAATGAATATCACTTATTTTTGTAAAACTACTTTTATTTTTGTGTACGTACATTACATTTCATAAATGTATTGAGAGGCCAAAGTTAATATATTAATTTCCTTAAATTATTGTCGGAGCGGCTCTTTAGGTTTTAAATCATAGAATGCTCTTATGGCCCCCTTATATAAATTATATAAATTGACATTCCAAATCATAAAATATAATAACAAAAAATAAACTCCTTTAATAATTTGTTAAACTATTAAATTGACATTACAAATCACAAAATATAATAACAAATAATAAACTCCTTTAATCATTCGTTAAACTATTTTAGATATCAACATTTTTGGTCAATTTTTCTTAACATTTATCAGTTTTGTACCGGTCATCACTTATAGTTTCTATGCCAAGAATTAAACAATTACCTACTAGAAGAGACGCCGAGCGCCGAGACTTGGGTGCAATACGAGTTAGATCACCTGGGCTCAGATTTACTTAGTTTGCACCACAAAGAGGTAGGTACTCTATGCCTCCTTTCACGCGTCCCACAGTAACGCATAGATTTTGTTCGCGGTGCCTGCGCTAGTACATAGTGCATAGTATATATTACTTCGATGTACTTACGTAACTTTTTATTTGTCGAATTGTAATTTTTCTTTTGTCTTTTAGATAAGGCTCTCGCTGAATCGTCAATACATTAGGTAGCACTGCTGCGTGCTGTCGAGATCGGAATCATACCTTTCCAAAAAATAATATCTGAGTCAATTACGTTTAAAATTATAGGCCAATTCAAAAAAGTCAAGAAAATTAACATTCTGTGATAAGCTTGCCAGTACTGTGATTACAAATATTTACTTTTATTAATTTTTAGGGTTCCGTACCTCAAAATGAAAAAACGGAACCCTTATAGGATCACTTTGTTGTCCGTCTGTCTGTCTGTCTGTCTGTCTGTCTGTCTGTCAAGACCCTTTTTCTCAGGAACGCGTAGAGGTATCAAGCTGAAATTTATATCAAATACTCAAGTCTACTGTCCCTTGGGGCTGTGAAAAAATCAAACTTCTAAGCCAACGCAATCAAAAGATACAGCCGTTTATGCCGCAAATTTTCGATATTCGCAAGGGAATCAAAAGTCAAAACCTACAGGGTACTTCCCGTGAACTGAGAATCTTAATATTTGGCACGAAGCAACGTATTATAGCACAGATAAAGGAAAAATTGCGAAAAGCATAAATTTTTAGTTACATCATATAATAAAAATATTTTTAATAATTTTGAACTCATATACCTACGGATTTGTTCGGAACCCTCGGTGCGCGAGTCCGACTCGCACTTGGCCGGTTTTTTTTTTATAGTTATAACCTTGAATAACCCTTTTGTAAATTATAATCTAAAATTAAAACCCAACTGCCTCACTTTTAAAGAAACCATGTACTCTAAATTATTATATCGCCCAAATTTGAGGTTTGCAAGTTTTTAATGTTGGCATACTTTTATTCGCTTTTTATGTGTTGTATCTGCATCTTTTTTTTATTCGTGTAGTTTAAGGTTAGTTATACTTCATATTATATTATATTGACTGCCTGTAACCCGAATCCCTCTTTCTTGAACTGACTGTACTGAGAAAAAAAGTTTCGGCGTCACTTGGATTGTACGTACTCTGTCTATCTTGGATGAATGAATGAAATGAAATATACTTTATTGTACACCAGAAATACATATGAGAGGAAAAAAAACATAAATTATTCAAAGGTACAATTATTGGCGGCCTTACCGCTTAGAAGCGATCTCTACCATTCTCTCTTTTACGGTTTTTATAGGGTAAGGGTGCCAAGCAAGCACACAATCCACCTGATGGTAAGGGGTTGCTGTAACCCATAGACATTTACATCTATTCTCGTTTATGCATTTTCTTTCGCATTTACCACGGGAATGCTCTGAGGAATTGTTCGGATTAATCCCAGCCGCCAAATTTCGAGAACGCACATCGCGGCAGAACTCCCGATATCATCCACACCATCTGGATGATTGGCGGTCCACCACTATGGTGCTATTTAGAAGATGTTTTCTTCTTCGCACAAATTCCTTGTGGAATCGATTACCACCAGCGATTTTTCCGGACCGATACGACTTAGGGACCTTCAAGAAAAGAGCCTACTCCTTTTTAAAAGGCCGGCAACGCATCTGCGCTTCCCCTGGTTCCCCTGGTGTTGCAGTTGTTCATGGGCACCGGTAGTCACTTACCATCAGGTGAGCCGCATGCTCGTTTGTGCCCTCTCCTATATAGAAAGATTACGAATCAAAATGCAGATGCATAGTCAATCCTGAGGTAATGATAAGATGGAACGCCTCGATTCCAGTAAAAAGGGTCTCCGGTTCTCTTCACATTTCCATATGAAATACAGCAGCGTTAAGCTGCTATTTACGCTGGTATTCAGTGAGAGTGTGGTTCTTCCCCGGTCGAGTCGACCCATTCATGCTACAACTATACCAGTATATATAGTTGCAGCATGGCTCTATCACGTAAACTTATGTTAGTTTGAGCCGGAAAAGTAATAATTTGAGTTAGGTAATATGCGTTTTTCACTCATTCTGCAGTTAAAAAGCTCGTGGACTCTCAGAGACATGACGCTCGCCTAATATTTCGTAGAGCGTAAACAATTCGAGTTTAATTTCTGTTGCTGGCACCAACTAAATAGTTATATGCTGAAAGAAAACGTCGTGAAGTAACCTACATGTCTGAGCAATTGCAAATAGTTTTAGCTGATTAAAAAGGAGGTTCTCAGTTCGACGGTATGTTCTTTTTCGTACATATGTTACGTGGTATCCTCGCCATTAACTGTTAATAATCGTCCGCTCACCAGATGTCGCTAGTTGACACTAAGGTCAAGTTTTGGTTACACAATGTCATTTAATTGAGAAGATAGTTTTAAATAAAAGTTTATCAATTTCTAGAGTATTATGTTAACACGCTAACAATGCCTCAGTGATTTGCTCCTTAATGTCTTGCCCATTACAACTCTTTTTTTAAATTTTTCCACTTTTAGGAAAATCTTTAGTTTGTTTTATTCATTCCTAATCTAATTAATATGAAAGATAACTATTATTTCATAAAGAAACATTAACTCTTCCATTTCCCTAAAAAATTAACTTCCTCCCCATAAAATCTGTGGAATACCATTGTGAACTAATTTTTGTTGATTCTGTTTACCCACGACGGAACGGAGAAGGGGTGTGCGTTTAGGGTGAGAGGTTGTTCGTGTGTGCAAACGAATGTTCCCATATATCTCCAAAACGGTTTGACCGAATTACCTACGGTTTTCTGTAAAAGGTTTGTGATTCGTGTTGATTGTTCTTAGTTAGGTGTAATTAATGTAATATATAAAAATTAATGTTAGTTTGTTCGTATTTTATGCGCTGCAATACCGTTCATCAGATTGGGCTAAAACTTTGTCAATTATTCAGTCTATTATTTCTTCTGCAGTAATAACGCGCGGGGTACCAGCTAGTCTATACACAAATAAATAAAATAAAATAAAATATAAATAAAATTGAAGTGTCTGTTTGTAATATCAAAATAACAGCTTTTTACTAAACACATATGAAAATGTATACGGTACTTATAACAAAAACACAATTTTTAAAAATTTTGTCTGTCTTTCTGTCTGTCTGTCTGTTTGTTCCGACTTATCTCCGAAATGGCTGGACCAATTTTGACGGCATTTTCATTGGCAGATAGCTGATGTTATAAGGAGTAACTTAGGCTGCTTTTATTTTAGAAAAAGGAATTAGGGTTCCACGTAAAAAAAAACCCTATATTGAATGCGGACGAAGTCGCAGGGAACAGCTAGTATTATATAAGTTATGCTTCATATAGATTTGAAGAAAAAAAATGCATAATATGAATGGGAACAATAGGAGATGACGTTTCTAATGTAACTGCTTAGATGACATTCGAGTTTGTAATATTAATTAATTAGCCCACTCAAAACATACTCGAAAGGTTAAAAATAGAACATTTAATAAGAAATAAAAGCAAACATCAAAGAAGGTATTAAAAATAATTAATTTCCACGTAATAGCTTCTGACGTCGTTTGACGCGGCTTTAACACTGTCATACACAATAGTTCTGAAGCTATCGAATACGTCACGTAATAGTTCTTTTTAGTTCACTAAAAACGTGTTTTACTCATTATTAAAAAAAATATAGGATAAGGGTGACAAACGAGCACACAGTCCACCTGATGGTAAGTGGTTGCTGTGGCCCATAGACATCTATATTTATCCTCGATTACGAATCAAAATACAGATGCGTTGTCACCCGTGAGGACTGAGATCGAATGCCTCGTTTCCAGTAAAATGGGTCTCCGGTTCTCTACACTCACCATACGAAATACAGCAGCATTAAGCTGCTATTTTACGCTGGTATTCTGTGAGAGCGTGGTTCTTCCCCGGTCGAGCCGACCTAATCGTGTTACAACTATACCAGAAATATAGCTGCAGCATGGCTCTACCACGTATATATTAAAAATTAAAAATGCAAATTTAGGCTTATAGCTGGTATAATTAATATATATCTGTAAGTCTTACGACTCCCATTTTGTCTTTTCCCAACCTTAAAATAAAAAAAAAACTGTTCCAAAAGAAGAGGAAGAGACACAGAGAGACTAGAGCAAGCACAGCAACCACACAGTCACAGCATTTTAACTGGAGACCCTTTTTACTGGAAACGAGACATTCTTAGGCCCCACGGGTGACAACCCACATTTTAATTCGTAATCGAGGATAAGTGTAGATGTCTATGGGTCACAGGATTCAATTACCATCAGGTGGACTGTGTGTTCGTTTGTCACCCATATCCTATAAAAAAGCAAGCATGACAAGAAAGAAATATGCCATCAAAAACATAACTTGTAAAAAAAGCCAAGTCTCGCAACTTAGTTCTTCTACCGTAAAAAGTTGTGAGATCCATGTAATACCAAGTCGGTTAATTTATTCAGTCCATAGATTGATACATAGATTGACTTGGCAATCGCATGAAAACACAATATATATAAATATAATAATAAATTCAGGCTTCTAGTTTTATCCATAACGAAGTTATAGGGTTTCGGAAATGGTCTGAACTGCTTCGAGAAAAGGATGGTACGGCCGTGCCGCTTTTTTGCTCGACTTGGCGGGGGCACTGCCGTGCCCCCAGATCTATTCTGGCACAGACCAAGAAGTTAACTTCAATATACAATTTGTAACTTAAAAATACGTAAATTTAAGTTTGTATTTGTATGTCGTAAGGCATGTACAATAAAATTATCACTCAGCATGAGTTATGGTTCGATAATAACGCTGATTTTCAGTAATGACCAAAGTCTTCGGATTATGCTTATAAGTACTTCCGATTAGCACTGAAAATGTGGTGAACTCTTCTACTCCATCGTCATCATTGCATACCTTCACAAGTCCACTGCTGAACAAAGGTTTCCCCCAAGGAATGCCATAAAAACGCCACCTGCATCCACTGACTTTGTATCTTATTGGTCGTCACTCCATCTAATGCGGATCGCCCTACACCTGCCGGTACGAAGCTGTCAGATGAGTACTCCTTTTCTTTTCTACCGACTTCAAAAACGAGGCGGTACTCAATTCGACTGTATGTTTTTTTTATGTGTAGTGTTAGTAAAAAGTTATGAGGTAACTCAATATATCAACCGATTTCGATGATTTTTTGGGTTCCGTACCTCAAAAGGAAAAAACGGAACCCTTATAGGATCACTTTGTTGTCCATCTGTCTGTCTGTGTGTCAAGACCCTTTTTCTCAGGAACGAAATTCACATCAAATACTCAAGTCTACTGTCCCTCAAAGCTATGAAAAAATTAAACTTCTAAGCCAACGCAATCAAAAGTTACATCCGTTTATGCCGCAAATTTTCGACATTCGCAAGGGAATCAAAACCTACAGGGTACTTCCCGTGAACTCAGAATCTTGAAATTTGGTACGAAGCAACGTTTTATAGCACAGATAAAGGAAAAATTGCGAAAGGCATAAATTTTTAGTTACATCATATAATAAAAATATTTTTAATAATTTTAAACTTATATACTCGCACTTTGCCGGTTTTTTTTATTTGAACGCTGGTACTTCACATGTGGTCCCATATAAATTTGATCAAAGGCTGACCAATAGTTTTTGAGTTATTCTTAATAATTTATATTGAAGTCGGTTGTACAAAATTTTTAATTTTAAATAATTTTCAACTTTCTTCACCGGTTATCGGTTCTTCGGGCTATATGGCCAGTCCATTGCCACTCCAGTTACCGAACCGTTGCACTACTGCTACTGGTGATATCCTCATTTCAAATTCTCTTTTCCAAAACTCTAAGTTATTCCACGCGATAGAATCCGAAATTATACGCTAATAACATAATCGTCTTCATAACTTTCTAAAAATTGAGAAGAGACGTGTTTAAATACAGGACATCTAATAAATAAAAAATATTTTTTGTTTGTTCGTATTTTATGCGCTACTATACAGTTCATCAGATTGCGTTGAAACTTTGTCAACTTATTGCTTGCACTTGTGCGAAGGTTATATAGGCATAGCATAATAAACTTACAGTCATTTGAAAGTTATGATATATCATTCAATTTCAATCAATGTATTATCATTCCTAATTAAACAATACAAATCTTCCAAATTTAAAACGATATTGTGATTTTGTGGAAATATTTCTTACCAGCCAGTTAATTATAAGATAAGTGGTATGTAACCCATTTACATATATTTTTGCAATTGAATATTTATATTATTTATAGCTTAATTATCTATTTATAGTAAAGGTACAAAGGTACAGCTCGTTGCCATTTGCAATAAACATGAAGGACAATAATATCTTATTACCTTTAAAATAGCTATTAACTGACATGTACCCGCGTGGGCGAAAGCTTCCATCTCCCAATTAGCGCATATCTACAGACCTACACCGTTATTTATATGGTGTATTTATACAAAAGCATTCAATTAATACCACGGTTGCGTTAGGACAGTGGAGTGCATTTATATTAGTTTAGGGTACTTTTTGGTCTTAGGTCTAAGGCTGATACTAAAAGACAATCTCGAGCTTAAACTCTAACTCCACAATGTCATAATCGGTGTAACATTTTTTTTATAGAATAAAAGTGACAGACAAGCACACAGTCCACCTGATGGAAAGTGGATGTTGTGGCCCAAAGACATCCACATTTATCATCAATAAAGAAGCAAAATGCAGATGCGTTGTCACCCGTGAGGGCTAAGATGGAATGCCTTGTATCCATTAAAAAGGGTCTCCGATTCTGCACACTCACCACACAGCAATATTAAACTGCTATTTTATGGTGGTATTCAGTAAAAGCGTTGTCCTTTCCCGGTCGAGTCGACCCATAAGAACAGTGGTACGGTGACTCTACCACTGTTCTTCTTAGCTGTGTCTCTACTTCGTAAACATAGAAAATAACCTGTCTAATAATATGACGGTATACATATAGTAGTATGGTAGATAGTTATAGTGTTCTGTGGTCTGGACTAAATTTTGGAACGAAGTTCCTTATCGCACAGTACGAATTTGACGGATGGGGGCTAGGCCTGAAAAAGTGTAAGATTTTTCCGTCACGATCCCCTATAGTGCTAGCGAGATGGAATAATGTCCATCTCCCTTGCACTTTTTCTCATCTTGCTGATATAAATAAACTACACAAATATAACTTAAACTAACTGGGCGACCTCGATTTACTTTTTGCAACAGAATAAACAATATCTAGTACAAGTACTTTTACTTAGAAAGACATTTACAGATATTACACTCGTCTAAAAACTTGTAAAGCAAAACATTGTACAAATACAAAATTTCTTTCGAATAGTTTTAAAGCCGTTTCCGAGAAACCAATCACAAAATATAATACAGTCTTATATGTTTTTTTTTAACATAAAAACTATTTAATGGGTTTGATTGTATATCGACATAGCAATGATTACTGTATTTAAATTTCACACATATTTCGGTCAGTTTTGACGTCACGTTAAAAAAATATGTTTTTTAACAATAAATAAAATCTGTATCTCTAAAATTAAAGATTAGATTTTTTAAGCAATTTAAAAAATAAAATAAAATTCGCGTATTTTTCTACTACCTACGATTTTTTTAAATATACGTTTATCCCTTAAACTTAAAACCTACCGCGGATAATTTTGACCGTAGGAAAAAAATCATAAAACTTTGTTTTAACGTAAAATTTTAAGCTCTACACATTATTATTAGAACTTTTTAGACTAATTTTTACCGTTTTCGAGTAATTGCGAAAAAAAAAAAACACTGTTGACATTTTTTTCCAACCCATACCGGGGGTTGGGGACTCGAAAAACTTCACACATTATTTTTGTATCATTAAAACTACATTATATCAAAAATGCAAAATTGAGTGACAAATTATGATTTCAGAACTTATTTTTGATTTGACTATTATTCCCAAATACTCAATTAGCTTACTCAATTAAGCTACTCAATTTTAAGATGCCGTAAGTCTCGTGCTGTCTCTATCACTTTAAGTCAAAGTGACTGCGACACCACGAGTCTTAACAACATCACTGCAAACAGATTTCTTTAGTCTATAATAATTTATTTTTGCCCAGTTATGGGGAATAAAAACTAAAAATACATGATTCGAACTCGCCCTCTCCGGTTACTCCGGCAAGGTAGACGCTCATACACACAAGCCATCATTGAGTTGCGAAAATACCAGTCCAATTGCGCGGGAAAGTCAAGTTGTTGCTAAGCGTGCAAGAACACGGAGAAAACGAAATTTCCTAGAAATAAAGCCCAGCTAGATCGATTTTTCGTCCCCGTAAACTCCTATATTGTAAATTTCATGGAAATCGCTTGAGCCGTTTGCAAATAAATATAATATAAATATTGCCCGTATCAGAATATTATATTATTTATCGTATATATAAGTATGTATATTATATCTTATTATGTATATATCTTAGTAGCTGATATCCGCTCGTTTCGCTGGGCCCACGATATTAGACGATGATAGCGTATATAGATTTTATTTATTTATTTATACTCTTTATTGCACACAAAATACACGCAACACAGCAAACTTAAATTTATAAAAGAATGTACAATTAGGTGGCCTTATCGCTAAACAGCGATCTCTTCCAGGCAAACCTTGATGAAGAAGATAATGTTCATTTAAAAATATAGAAGTGTGCATAAATAGCAGATAAACAAGTATATATTAATAGTACAAGGTATATATAGTATATAAGACAATGCAATAATCATATACATAATATTATATATACATATACACATAAACACACAAATACATATATACTCACATACATATACACATATATCTACATATACATACATAGAATACATACATAATTATAAATATTTTTGTAATACATTATAACTATATATCATATACATAAACTTTATCAAGAAAAGTAGATATGACAATAAAATATATTAAGTAGAACACATATTTAAATAATAATCTATAGATATAAAATATCAAGATTTTTTTTTATTGGACTATAGTAAAATCCGCTCTTAATGAACGTCTACATATCGAAATGAGTAGCTATACTAAATTTCAAGTCAATCGTGTGTATAGTCACAGTATAAATATGTATTCCTACTATATATTTACTGTGGTATAGTTTTAGAGATATCGTGATGAGACATACATTGAATTCTGGTTTACCACGTACTCGGCGATGAAGGGTAACATCATGAGTAGAACTGCATGTCTGAAAAATTTAAATAATATTATGAACACAACTGAAGATGCTAACATGGATGGAAGAATGAGTCGGCTCGACCGGGGAAGGACCACGCTCTCACAGAATACCAGCGTAAAATAGCAAATTAACGCTGCTGTGTTTTAAATGGTGAGTGTAGAGAACCGGAGACCCTTTTTACTGGCAAAGAGACATATTATCTTAGTCCTCACGGCTGACGACGCATCTGCATTTTAATTTGCAAACGAGGATAGATATAGATGTGTATAGGCCACAGCAACCACTTACCATCAGGTGGACTGTGTGCTCGTTTGTCACAGGGCACAGGTCTATTCTCAAAGATGAGAAGAGACCTGTGCCCAGCATTGAGGTGATATGATGATGATGTCTTTAACTATGTACTAGTTGTAGGTAACTAATTTTAAAACGTTAGAATACCAATTATTTGTGTGACAAAGTTACCTACGTAATTAAAACGTAGTGATTACAATATATCCTTTGTACATAATAACGAAATATAATACTACTGTATACCGGTGCAACTAATTCGCGGAAAGGCGGCATTGGGATGGGTTGAAGAGGGAGTCCGTGCAGTCGCAACCCTTCCTCCCTCCCCCTCCCACCCATACTTCCAGGAAGGGAGTTTCTGTAGTCTGTGTTCAATTTATATTAAATAATATTCTCAATTATGATGCGTTTGCGGAATAATTGATGCCGTTAAAAGGTTTTGTAATAATTTTATAAAAGTTTTTTTTTAAATATAATTGTAGTGACATACGAACTTACTACTGGGTAAGTGGCTCCTGCAGTCCTTGGACACTTGCAAGCAACTTCAAAAAACCGGCCAAGTGCGAGTCGGACTCACGCACCGAGGGTTCCGAACAAATCTGTAGGTATATAAGTTTAAAATTATTAAAAATATTTTTATTATATGATGTAACTAAAAATTTATGCGTTTCGCAATTTTTCCTATATCTGTGCTATAATACGTTGCTTCGTACCAAATTTTAAGATTCTGAGTTCACGGGAAGTACCCTGTAGGTTTTGATTCCCTTGCGGCATAATATTTGCGGCATAAACGGCTGTATCTTTTGATTACGTTGGCTTAGAAGTTTGATTTTTTCACAGCTCTAAGGGACAGTAGACTTGAGTATTTGATATGAATTTCAGCTTGATACCTCCATGCGTTTCTGAGAAAAAGGTTCTTGACAGACAGACAGACAGACAGACAGACGGACGGACAACAAAGTAATCCTATAAGGGTTCCGTTTTTCCCTTTTGAGGTACGGAACCCTAATAAAAAAGGATACAAATGCTTTGTCACATCTGAGGACTAATATGCATTGCCTCATAACCTGTAATTACACTGTCTCGTTGACCGAGTGGTCGGAGTTTGGTCCCGGATTGGATCAAAAAATCAGTTATTGAGTTTTTCTTTGAATAAATTCTCAGTAGCTGCACGGAGTCATGAAGGTGGCGGTGGAAACATGTAAAGCCCTTTGTCCTGCGCCTGACCTGTCTCCGGTCATGTCGGGTTGCCGTGCCATCGGACTATGAGAGTGAGGGAATAGGGAGTGCTCCTGTGCTTGCGAATACACTCGGACACTGTAATCCTGTCCAGCACGGCTAGCATGGACTGGAGACAGAACATTTATCCCCCGATTATATCCACTGACAAGAGACAAAATTATCTTGTCCTTATGCCAAAGCACGGCAACGGGGAGAAGTACATCCCCGCTTGACATAACGAGTAGACATATATCCCCCATCCGTAGCATGGAGCCAAATGAATGAAAAAAAATTATGCTTTTTTGACATTTGAAAGGGACAATTTTATCCTAGTTCATTGGACGTGGGTTTAAGTTTATATTCGTACAAAAAATCTATCTAGGTCAAAATCTATCTCCCATTTTATCTACTTTGGATATTATACCCACCGGTGTGCCCATGCTCGAAGGATGGATAAAATTAAGCGAGGGGATAAACATTTTCTCCTTTCCCCGGGGATAAAATTGTCTCCTGCCTATGCTAGCCCTGCTTATCCACCCTACGAGCATGGGCACACCGGTGGGTATAATATCCACAGGTGATAAAATAGGAGATAGACTTATATAGATTTTTTGTATGAATATAAACTTAAACCCACGACAATGAACTAGGATAAAATTGTCCCTTTCAAATGTCAATAATTTAAAATTAAAATTTTTGTATAGCCGACGTCAATATAAATTATTACGAATAACTCAAAAACTATTGGTCTGACCTTGATCAAATTCATATGGGACCACATGTGAAGTACCAGCTTTCAAATAAAATCGAATCATCGAAATCGGTTCACCCAGTAAAAAGTTATGAGGTAACGCACATAAAAAACATACAGTCGAATTGAGTACCGTCTCCTTTTTGTAATCGGCACAAAAAGCATAAAAATTTTATCTTTCATTTGGCACGCATAGCATGGAGCTACGGACGTGGGATATACGAGTATGTCTCTCGTTATGTCAAACGGGGATATACTTCTCCCAGTTATAGTGCTTTGGCATAGGGACAAGATAATTTTATCTCTTGTCAATGGATATAATCAGAGGAAAAATTTTTTGTCCCCAGTCCATGCTAGCCGTGCTGCGCAGCTGGCTAGTCTCTGTTAAGACTGGCCGCCGTGATCGAATTTCGGTCTGGAGTACATCATTATTACACTGAGTTACATTTCAGACTGGAACACATCGAGTTATATGTACTACGTACTGGAGAAGCCTTTCTAAACAAAAAATGTGTACTACTCTATGTCTTCGCGCATGCGCGGGAGATAGTAAAGTCACGCATGCGCAGTTGGTTTAAGCGCGTTGCTCCTGCGCGGTCAATTTATATAAAGAAATATAATTTTTTCTTTTGTAATATTACGATATTATTACCTATTTATTCACTTGAACAACAAATAATTTTACTTACTTGACTACTGAATTGTTTTTTACGTCCAAGTTTAAACTTTAATTTGAAATCTTGTATTATTAGCGCCGCTCCACACTGCATGAATATTGAAACCACAGACTAGCTAGTAGATTGAAACCACACTAAATGACACACTGTACGGATTGCAGTACAGTTCAGTTGAACATAGTGTATGTTCGGAATGCGCAATCTATTGCGTAGTACATATTATATCGATTATGGAACACAACAATGCACGCACTGTCTTTAGATGGCAGAAATAGGTAAGTGGATAGTACCTACCCAGACGGACTCCTAGAATGAAAGGGAGTCCTACCACCTGGTATACTGGCGACCCGCCTCGGCTTCGTTTGTGTAGGATCTCTTAAAGTGGCGTTATTCAGGTTTAAAATAATCAAAGACCATTCACAAAGAAAATTTATCTATCTAAAAATAGATTTATATATTTTTCCAAACGGATTCAATAAAGAGGAGGTTCTCAAATCGAGTGTACGTTCTTTTTTCTTTGTATGTATATTACGCGATATCTTCGCAGTTTGTGAACCGATTTTCTTATACGTGGTAGAGCCATGCTGAAGCTATAATTAGCTAATTTAATATAATATGCATTAATTGTGAGATACATTGTGTTTTCATGATCATTAGATTGTTTAGTGCAATTGCCAAATCAATCTATTTATTAAAACATACAGGATTTTTAAAAATTACAAAAATAAAAAAAATCATACTGTACCTATTTGACTACTTATTTATTACTAAAAAGATTTCCATTGAATTTTCCTTTACGAAGTAGTCGTTACGATAGTTTTTCTACGTTCAGTTTTTAGAGATTTCTACCTTAACAATCATAGAATTATTACGTAATAATTCTATGCTTAACAATATTTTGTAATGATTTTACGTACATAATAACTCTGCGTTTTCTTTTTTCTTTTTTTTTCTCTTTTTTTTATAGGATAAGGGTGACAAATGAGCACACAGTCCACCTGATGGTAAGTGATTGCTGCGGCCCATAGACATCTACATCTATCCTCGTTTGCGAATCAAAATGCAGATGCGTTGTAACCCGTGAGGACTAAGATGGAATGCCTCATTTCCAGTAAAAAGGGCCTTCGGCCACCTGCACTCACCAAGCGAAACGCAGAGGTAAACCTCTACTTCACGCTGGTATTCTGTGAGGTCGTGGTACCACCCCGGTTCGAGCCGGCCCATCCGTGCGACAGCAAAAGCTTGACAAAAGTGATTGACCTATTATTGTAATGTCAAAAGGCATTAAGTCCGCGCTTTGTAATTCTTTATACATACATAAACACTCACGTCTGTCACCCAGAGGGGTAGGCAGAGACTATGGACTTCCATTTGACACGATCCTGACACATCTCTCTCGCTTCCTCCACATCCATATACCTACGCATACACGCTCGTCGGTTAAAGGTACTCTTGATTTGGCCCATTTTCAATATATCGCCAATTTGGTCGATAAAAACGATATGTGAAATAAGAATAGAAGGGGAGTTGGTCGAGCAAGTAGATGAGTTTGTGTATTTGGGATGTTTATTTAGCAGGGATGGTAGATATGATAAGGATATAGAAAGACGAGTGAACGCAGGAAATAGAGTGAATGGGGCTCTACGCCCTATTGTGAGAAGTCAGAATGTGTCCAAAAAGGCACGTATGGCAATTCATAATGCTGTGTTAATCCCTACTTTAATGTATGGTAGTGAAAGTTGGGTGTGGCAGAAGAAGCACGAGAGCAGAATAAATGCTGCAGAAATGCGATCATTAAGGAGTATGTTAGGGATGAATCTGAATGACAGAGTGAGAAATTGTGTGACAAGAGAAGAGTGTGGCTTGCAAGATGATGTTGTGACCAGGATTAAGAAGGGAATGCTTCGGTGGTTTGGGCATGTAGAAAGAGTGACAAAGCAAATTTATGTTGCAGAGGTGAACGGCAGAGTCGGGAAGGGACGCCCTAAGGTATTCATTTGTGTACATTAAAGTATAAATAATTAATTTTTAGTTATCAAAGAATGAATTCGCACGATTTGATGCTTGCGTATCTTGCGGATCCACAAGCTGTGCGAGATCCCAATGTTCCTAATATTATGATGGACCCCGCTGGATTGGGAAATCTCACTTTTCTGGACTGCAACCATTAGTGACAACGCATCTGCATTTTGATTTTAATCGAGTATAAATATAGATGTCATCACCATGTCACCATCAGTTGGACTGTGTGCCCGTTTATCAACCTTATTATGTAAAAAAAAAAAAACATTGAAATATTGCATAGAAAAATAAAGACTAACGTTTTTAAGGAAAGCGTATCAAATTAACGTCTAAATGCTAATTGTACCTATACTCGATTGTACACCGCGTGCCGGTTGGTTATATAATGAGAGTGACAGTGTTCTGTGTCGTTTACACTGTACGTCACGACGACGTGACGACCGCGTGTCGAAAGCAATTGTTCAAGCGACATTAACGAGTAGCTTATTTCTTGACTTCATGATACGACAACGTGCGTATTTGCAGCGCGATATATCGATCCGATGTCAAGTGCATATAAATATTAGAGAGTTCATTATTCGACGCGACGCGAGTGGTGATGTAGCCTTTTTTTAAGAATAAGGCAAACGAGCACACAGTTCACCTGATGATAAGTGGATGATGTGGCCCATAGACATCCACATGTATCCTCGATTAAGAATTATTAGGGGAAAATAATTAGGGTTCCTTGCAAAAAAACTAAAACCCTAAATTGCACGCGGGCGAAGTCGCGGGGAACAGCTAGTGAGTAAATAAAAAGAGTGTCCCAATAGAGTCGCGACGATAGGGCGAGTGGCGCATCGCCATACCAACAAGCCGTAAGAAGCGCACAACTTTTTTACGTGGGGAAAATCCTCATAGATGTTTTTGATTGCGGAGGCGACGAGAAGGTTATGCGTAAAAAATAACAAGATACAATTATATTAGTGAATCATTGAATCTCACGCCTTCTAATCGTTAATTTTCTACCGACTTCAAAAAGGAGACGGTACTCATCATTCCACTGTATGTTTTTTATGCGTGTTACCTCATAGCTTTTTACTGGGTGAACCGATTTCGATGATTCTTTTTTGATATAAATTTGATCAAGGTCTGTACAATTTTCGAGTTATTCTTAATAATTTATATTGAAGTCGGTTGTACAAAATTTTTAATTTTAAATTATAACATATAACTTATACACATATAAATTGTGACATCCCATTGCAATATAATATGTAGGTACTAGAAAATAATCTTCATTATTTTCAGCAACAAACAAAAATTCGTATAAATACGTCGAACTGAACATCTGGGCGCTTTGGATAATAGTAATGAGGAGGGACAGAGCGGACTGAGTGTAAGTGGCGAACGCTTGAGAGCAGTTGAGACATTCAACGCTAGGTTCAATGTTCTTTAGACGTAGACTGAAGTTTTATTTGTGGGGCTAGCTTTTACCCGCGACTTCGTACGCGTCGAACTTAAACAAGAAAAACCTGCAGGTCAAATATACAAAAATTAATATTTATTTGTTCGTATTTTATGCGCCGACATACTGTTCATCAGATTGCGTTAAAACTTTGTCAACTTATTGCTTGCACTTGTGAGGTTATAGGCATAGTACAATTAACTTACACTAGGTGGCGCGCGTACCGTAATGACAAATTTATTTGAAAATTATACTATGTATATCATTCAATGAATATATTAACATCATTCCTAATTAAACAAAAACACGCGTGAGTGTCGTGGAACACTCGCTTGGAACGAAGTTCCTTTCATATTATATTATTATTGATAAACGTATTATATTATTCATTAGAACATAAATAAATAAATTATTAGCGTCTATTAAAATGAAGCGTCATTTAAAATAAAATACACTACTAAGGGGTAGTGACGAAAAAATCTTACACTTTTTGTCGCCTAGCTCCCATCCGCCAAACCCGTACTGTCCGATAAGGAACTTCGTTCCAATAAAAGTCTTGTGGCGGCGCTGTCGTCGCGCCACAAGCGAAACACAGCGAAGCCTAAATCGCGCTAACAAAGTTCCCACTGTGGCGGGTGGAAGGAAAAGGCGAAGATCTTCCGCCAGGCAAGGTGTTCTACCCGGGGAGCAACCAACGCTCCGAGTGATAGTTCGGAGCTATTCTATATATATTACTTTAATTTCGGAACTTTGTTAGCGCGATTTAGGCTTCGATGAGTTTCGCTTGTGGCGCGATAACAGTGCCGCTACACTCTTCTAAATTTAAAACCACATTTCCACAATTATTTCTTCTGGGTCTGCAACGCACTGTGTACCAGCTAGTTTATCAACATTTTCTCCTTTCCCCGTGGATAAAATTGTCTCCTGCCCATGCTAGCCCTGTTTTTGTAATAAGTTTGGTACTTCTTCTATGTCTTCCTTGTATTGACCACAAACGCTGTGGCTCACAGACACCTACATTTATTCTCGATTAAGAATCAAAATTCAAATGCGTTGTCAACCTTGAGGACTGAGATAGAATGCCTGTTTTCCAGTAAAAAGGGTCTCCGGTTCTCTACGCTCACCATACGAAACACAGCAACAAAGCTACTATTCTGTGACAGCGTGGTCCTTCCCGACCTCGAACCGACCGTCACATGGTTTGTTTGTGGTATAGTGATACAGTATTAGGTAAATGTAACATATTTTATAAATATCTAGCTCTCTTCAACAAACGACTGTTTATAATTTCCATATCAAATTTCTTATGCCAAGCGCCATTGTCGGAGAGGAAAATACCGGTCCGATGACGGTGTTTGATTTCTATATATTCATATAAAATTCCAGTCATATCATCAGCTATCTATGTAAGCAAAATATTTTTAACAATAATTACGGAAGAAATTCATTCACAGCGATCTTTTCTACCGACTTCAAAAAGGAGGAGGTATATTCAATTCGACCATATGTTTTTATGTGTGTTACCTCATTACTTTTTTGGCTGATTATTTGGTTAATTTAATGGCTAAACATTTGACACATTTTAATATAGCATGTAAAACGTTTACTTAAAATTAATTCGCTTAAAATTAACTTAAAATTTAGTTACTTCACTACTTTATACGTGTAGGTAAATCAGTTTTATTTTAAAGTAGAAATAATTAATTAATTAGGGAGAGTAATTTTTAAAAATATTTAAAAGAATAACATTAATTTCTTTCCTTATAAATCGACAGTTTACTCCCCATCACCATAACCAGTCTTGTGGGCCTAGGGCTCAGAATTTTTAATTAATATATCGCCATTTTTTTCGATAGAAGACCCTCGTTGGGTTTATGAGTACGCACTAACAATAACCAAGTTTTACACACAAGCATAGAATCTACGTCTGTGTGTAATGCATGATCTAGATATATGTATAGATCTATATCTGTGGTTTTAAATTGTTATTTTATGTTAATCTATACAAATAAATAAAATTGATGTGTCAGTTTCTAATATCAAAATAACAGATTTTTACTAAATATATAAGGAAGTATATACGGTACTTAAAACAAAACACAATTTTTAAAATTTTTGTCTTTCTGTGTGTTTGTTTGTTCCAGCTAATCTCCGAAACGACTGGACCGATTTCGACGGGACTTTCACTGGCAGATAGCTGATGTTATAAAGAGTAACTTATGCTACTTTTATTTTAGGAAAAGAATGAGGGTTCCGCGCAAAAAAATTAAAACCCTAAATTGAACGAGGGCGAAGTCGCGGGGAACAGCTAGTTTGGAATAATATTAGAATAATAAAGTTTACATTTTTATACAAATTTTTTGTACACCAAGTGGTTGCTAAAATGAATAATCTCATTTCTAAGAATTACAAATGTGTGACTCAAGATTCTGCAAATCGATAGTTTAATTTTATTCGTCACTTTGTTTATAGAATACTCGATACCTCACATTTACCTACGATGCAACTCTTGTCACCTAATTTAGGCAGAGTGAGTTAAACAATACCCGAGAGGCATGCTAAGGCTTTTATTTAAAATAGTTTTCCTTTTCTACCGACTTCAAAAAGGAGGAGGTACTAAATTCTATATGTTTTCTATGTGTAACTTTTTTCTGGGTGAACCGATCTTTTTATTTGAAAGCTGGTGCTTCACATGTGGTCCCATATAAATGTTATCAAGGTCTGACGAATAGTTTTTGAGTTATTCTTAATAATTTATATTGAAGTCGGTTGTACAAAATTTTTGAATTTATACTTCTTTTGGCTCGTTTGAGATAAATGATGAAAGTGAATTTTAAAAAAAACATGTGCGTGTACTGCTATACGCACGTAGAAAGTTATACTTCTTTAGCGTAACAAAACAAAAATAACTAAAAATAACTACCTTAAATATAGTTATCAGTTCCCACAAAAACTTGAGAGACAGTTGCCCAATGAAGTTGTAGCTATGAGGTTGTCTAGTGTGCGCGCGCATCGTAACAACTTCATGGTGTAGTTTTTAGGTGTGGGTGTGCGCGCGCATCGTAAAAATTCGCTCTCATTATTTTTCCCAAACACCCCAAAAGAAGTATAACTTCAAAGAGTTCATAGCTATGCTAGGATCCGATAGGTGGCGCTGTAGTCAAGTTATAAACAAATTCAATATTTATGGCAAAATTACTTGTTTCCACAACTTATGTTGGTTTATTACAAAAAAAAAATAGATCCGTCAGGTGACGCTGCGTTTTATATTCAAATCGGACTCATTGCACCAAGGAGAAAATTGTACATTGTAAAAGCAGAATAACGTCTGCCAATCCAGTTACTAATTTATGTATCACTAGCTGTTCCCCGCGACCTCGCTCGCGTGTAATTTAGGGTTTTAATTTTTTTGCGCGGAACCCTATTTATTTTTCTAATATAAAAGCAAAAGTCCCGTCAAAATCGGTCCAGCCGTTTCAGAGATTGGTCAGAACAAACAGACAGACAAAGATTTTTAAAATTGTATTTTTTATTATAAGTACCGTATATACTTTCATATGCATTTAGTAAAAAACTGTAATTTTGACATTACAAACAGACACTTCAGTTTTATTTATTTGTATGTATAGATTATAGCCAACGGTAACAGTTATATTAATCTAACTAACTTTTAAATAAAATTGTCTGTCTGTAACATCAAAATAAGTTCCATTAATTAAGCTAATATAGTTATTTGCATACCAATAATATATGAATAAAAAAAAAATTATAATTCTCTGTCTGTCTATTCGGGCTAATGTTACGAATGGCTGAACCCAATGAGGGCATCCACGACTTTTTCTGCCACCAGGGCGACGCCACTTTCGAATGAGGTTAAATATTTGACAGATTTCATAGCGGGGACGATAATTTCTTAGGAAAATGTAATCTTTAAGGTTTCTTTCTGTGTTATTAGTTATATTTTATATCAATTACATTAGAAATGAATAAACCAAACTATAAATATAACTAAAAGACGACTTTTTAAAAAAAAGAGTTATAATGTGCAAAAAATTAAAAATCAAACCACTGACGCATTGTGTTATATATTAATATAATACTCTAGACAATGATAACCTATTATTTAAAACTAATTTCTCAATTAAATGACACTGTGTAACAAAAACTTTACCTCAGTCGCTAGTAGCGACATCTGGTGAGTGGAAGATTATTAGCCCTAATTGTAATGAAACTTTAGGCTATAAGTGTTTTATCCGAAAAGCATAATGTCTTTTGACGATTCTCTTAAATTGTTATTAATGCCAGATTAATAAATCACATCCAGGCGGAGCCAGGGCGACTCGTTAGTATAATATAACACGAACGAATAGTATCTGTACCATTCGCGTTGCCGATCAGCGTTTGCCCTTGGCCTTCAACTTGACCGACCGACCTCGTAGCCAACACGAAACTTGCGCTAGAACAATGGTGACCCCACTTGCCAGTTTTTGTAGGATATTTTTTCGAAAGTTAATAGAATCTATGTTGTTTGTTCTTCTAAAGCCGTGTATCCACCGAAAATGTTGGTAATATTTATGTTTCCAACCGTTTGCAACTCAACAAAAGTTACCATTACCAACTTTTGTTTCCGATGTTTCCGCACCGAATTGAAACATGTCGCCAACAATTTGAGAAACATTTTAGATGACAACTTGCTGTCTCCACCAAAGTTTTGTTGGCAACAATATGTCTTCATGTGACGATATTATGCAGGCAGCCGCAGTATTTATAATTTTATGCAAAAAAAAAACACCAGTAGTTTTGGGAGTTATTCTTTTAAGTTGAGAAAAAGTGACGCACCTATCCATCTTTTTACATTTCATTCTTAGCAAATTTTCTTTTTGAAAAACTCTTCTTATTATCGTCCGTTGTCGTTGCATTCTATAAAAAGTCCACTGCTGAACACAGTTCTCCTTCATAGATTGCCTTATATATTATATTGGGATATTTGCCAAAGCTGCCACGCTTTACGAGATGGCAACCGCAATTTTTTGTACTGAAAACTCCTTTAGAATCGTTGTGATTTGAAACTCGATGAAACGAAAAAGCGACATTAAATTAAGACAAACATATGAAATCTATAGGATTTAGCCTGCGAGAGAATGAGATGTATTTCACGTACCACCTTGAGAGAGTCAGTTAATTTTGGTTCGATAAAGTGAATTTATCTATAGAATGAAGTTGTAGCCTTGGGAAGGAATAGTGGAGATCTCCCGCCGGGTAAGGTGTTAAGCCCGGGGAGCGGCCAACGCTCCCGAGTTTTTTTTTAAAGTAAGCAAAGTAAAGGGCTACGCTCCGGAAAGCGAGGGAGGGAGGTGGTGAATGCTCTTCGCATACCACGCAACCGTGGTTATGTGGGATTCACTATGAAAACCTAAGTGCCTACCCGCTGAACTCCACCTGGGGCTGGCTTTGGCCTGGACGGCCTTTCTGCCGTATCGGAAGCGACCCCCCTTGGGGAAAAGTGGAGCAGAGAGTGGTAGTTCGGAGCTATTCTATATTATATAATTATATATATATTTTTTTTATAGGATTATGTTGACAAACGAGCACACAGTCCACCTGATGGTAAGTGGTTGCTGCGGCCCATCGACATCTACATCTATCCTCGTTTGCGAATCAAAATGCAGATGCGTTGTCACCCGTGAGGACTAAGATGGAATGCCTCATTTCCAGTAAAAAAGGCCTCCGGCCACCTGCACTCACCAAGCGCAACGCAGAGGTAAACTTCTACTTCACGCTGGTATTCTGTGAGGTCGTGGTACGACCCCGGTTCGAGCCGGCCCATTCGTGCGACAGCGAAAGCTGCCGCGTGACTCTACCACTGTATGCTTGTACTTCGGAACTTTGATAGTGTGATTTAGGCTTCGATGTATTTTCTCTGGTGGCGCGACGACAGCGTCGTCACAAAGTAAATGGAGCTATTACAAAGCAACTTCCTGAAGGTTTCACTTCTGGCGGGTGTAAACTGCACACATGGTTTATTTTTAGTTTTTATTAGGAAGACGCTGCTCTTCTGTTTATTTTCCTCTTACAACACCCACATGGAGTAGTAGATATTCTTACACCGCCACTACACGATCAATCGGTTCATCAATCGTTAACAGACCGTAAATGATATCCTATACCGTCGTGCATGCTAAATTAACTTTAGGTTGTTAGACATTCAATATTATTAAATATATTTCACAATTATTTGTTATTATTAGCTATTTTTAACGGACTTTAAAAAGGAGGAGGTTCTAAATTCGAGTGTGTTTTTTGTACGTATGTTACGCAATACCTTCGATGATTGTCAATCGATTTTGATGTTTCTTTTTTTTATTAAATAGGTTATACTTCAAGGGTGATCCCATATAAATATGGAGAAAATATTTTTTTTTTGGAGTTTATGGCCTGGTATCTAGACCTTTAGGCCAAGTCTTGAGTATTTTTATTCGGTTTATTATAATTTCCCCAAGCCTTGTTTTTATGTGTTATTATACTTCATAGTTCACTGCTTCACAATATGTTGATGCGTCACATTGTGCAGCCCTTGTGAGATTTTGACGGCAACTTGAGCCAGCAGGCAGCTGAAAGTTGGCGATGGTATCTAAAGGCGCCTAAGCAAACAGCTTATCTTGAGAATCCATCACCATCAGAGCACTTGTTTCACCGTTTCCACTAATAGTTCACATGCGTAGACAGTTAATACATAAAATCGCACCACTTTTACATATCAAAATCCACTTCAAACTATTATTTAAACAATAATACAGGAGCAGCGAACCGCCGCCGATGAAGTTCCCGCCAAAACTCCTATGGAGAAAATATTGCGCGCCTAAATGTAGCAAATAAATAACTTCTTTTTCAGCAATAAGTTATAATTATCCTTTTGTCTCTTTTTGACATTTTATGTTGCTGAGTTTTGTCAGTTTTATTTGTTTATTCAGATAAACTCTGTTAATTGTGTATCATACCCATATATTATTACTTTGTGGATAGCGGTGCTGGTTACATAATAACTCATGTTATTTACAAATTATTGTTTAGTTTAAGCCTTATCATGCAATTGTATACTCATATATTATTACTTTGTGGATAGCGGTGCTGGTTACATAATAACTCATGTTATTTACAAATTATTGTTTAGTTTAAGCCTTATCATGCAATTGTATACTCATATATTATTACTTTGTGGATAGCGGTGCTGGTTACATAATAACTCATGTTATTTACAAATTATTGTTTAGTTTAAGCCTTATCATGCAATTGTATACTCATATATTATTACTTTGTGGATAGCGGTGCTGGTTACATAATAACTCATGTTATTTACAAATTATTGTTTAGTTTAAGCCTTATCATGCAATTGTATACTCATATATTATTACTTTGTGGATAGCGGTGCTGGTTACATAATAACTCATGTTATTTACAAATTATTGTTTAGTTTAAGCCTTATCATGCAATTGTATACTCATATATTATTACTTTGTGGATAGCGGTGCTGGTTACATAATAACTCATGTTATTTACAAATTATTGTTTAGTTTAAGCCTTATCATGCAATTGTATACTCATATATTATTACTTTGTGGATAGCGGTGCTGGTTACATAATAACTCATGTTATTTACAAATTATTGTTTAGTTTAAGCCTTATCATGCAATTGTATACTCATATATTATTACTTTGTGGATAGCGGTGCTGGTTACATAATAACTCATGTTATTTACAAATTATTGTTTAGTTTAAGCCTTATCATGCAATTGTATACTCATATATTATTACTTTGTGGATAGCGGTGCTGGTTACATAATAACTCATGTTATTTACAAATTATTGTTTAGTTTAAGCCTTATCATGCAATTGTATACTCATATATTATTACTTTGTGGATAGCGGTGCTGGTTACATAATAACTCATGTTATTTACAAATTATTGTTTAGTTTAAGCCTTATCATGCAATTGTATACTCATATATTATTACTTTGTGGATAGCGGTGCTGGTTACATAATAACTCATGTTATTTACAAATTATTGTTTAGTTTAAGCCTTATCATGCAATTGTATACTCATATATTATTACTTTGTGGATAGCGGTGCTGGTTACATAATAACTCATGTTATTTACAAATTATTGTTTAGTTTAAGCCTTATCATGCAATTGTATACTCATATATTATTACTTTGTGGATAGCGGTGCTGGTTACATAATAACTCATGTTATTTACAAATTATTGTTTAGTTTAAGCCTTATCATGCAATTGTATACTCATATATTATTACTTTGTGGATAGCGGTGCTGGTTACATAATAACTCATGTTATTTACAAATTATTGTTTAGTTTAAGCCTTATCATGCAATTGTATACTCATATATTATTACTTTGTGGATAGCGGTGCTGGTTACATAATAACTCATGTTATTTACAAATTATTGTTTAGTTTAAGCCTTATCATGCAATTGTATACTCATATATTATTACTTTGTGGATAGCGGTGCTGGTTACATAATAACTCATGTTATTTACAAATTATTGTTTAGTTTAAGCCTTATCATGCAATTGTATACTCATATATTATTACTTTGTGGATAGCGGTGCTGGTTACATAATAACTCATGTTATTTACAAATTATTGTTTAGTTTAAGCCTTATCATGCAATTGTATACTCATATATTATTACTTTGTGGATAGCGGTGCTGGTTACATAATAACTCATGTTATTTACAAATTATTGTTTAGTTTAAGCCTTATCATGCAATTGTATACTCATATATTATTACTTTGTGGATAGCGGTGCTGGTTACATAATAACTCATGTTATTTACAAATTATTGTTTAGTTTAAGCCTTATCATGCAATTGTATACTCATATATTATTACTTTGTGGATAGCGGTGCTGGTTACATAATAACTCATGTTATTTACAAATTATTGTTTAGTTTAAGCCTTATCATGCAATTGTATACTCATATATTATTACTTTGTGGATAGCGGTGCTGGTTACATAATAACTCATGTTATTTACAAATTATTGTTTAGTTTAAGCCTTATCATGCAATTGTATACTCATATATTATTACTTTGTGGATAGCGGTGCTGGTTACATAATAACTCATGTTATTTACAAATTATTGTTTAGTTTAAGCCTTATCATGCAATTGTATACTCATATATTATTACTTTGTGGATAGCGGTGCTGGTTACATAATAACTCATGTTATTTACAAATTATTGTTTAGTTTAAGCCTTATCATGCAATTGTATACTCATATATTATTACTTTGTGGATAGCGGTGCTGGTTACATAATAACTCATGTTATTTACAAATTATTGTTTAGTTTAAGCCTTATCATGCAATTGTATACTCATATATTATTACTTTGTGGATAGCGGTGCTGGTTACATAATAACTCATGTTATTTACAAATTATTGTTTAGTTTAAGCCTTATCATGCAATTGTTTGTTGTCCCGAATAAACTAAAATAAAAATTAAATTAAATTAACATATTAAACAGCAATTCACAAGTTTATCGTTAATACCGCTACCGAGTTGCGAGACCGCTGACGGCTTGGTTTTGAGTCATCGTCCTCCTCGGATCGTCAAAGTAGAAAAATAGTACAGATTTTTTTTAATTCAATATAAATTATGTGTATTTTTATTGAAAGTAATTTTTTACTTTTTTGGGAAAAGTTGTGTGGTTCGAAAAAAATTCCTCTATCTACACTCTCTTAAATCTTAAATATCAAATACTCAAGAGGTCTGCGGGACATTTATTTGTTATTTAGTCAGTCGTACATAAAATGCTCGTAGCAATTTGTGTCTCTAAAACTGTTCGTTAGTAAAATTTTAATTATGTCCCGACTTTTTTTTATATAAAACGTGGTCAACCTTTCTTGCGGTATTTTATATAATATTTTCAAATTGTATGTTCAACAATTTGAGTTTTTTTCGCATAAAATAAAACTTTTTTAAGGTCGTATCAGGAAATTATAATATAAGAGCATGTGCTTGTCATGCTCCGCTGAACGCTCTTGACTGAGGCCTTACCTTAATAATAACTTAATTTTTTGTGTCTTAAACATACCTTTACAAAATAATAAAATATAATATGAGTTTGTAATGTCGTCCCCCATTAGGTGCAGTGGTGACATGGCATCCAGGAAGTCGATGCAGGTGGCTCAGGACCGTGTGTTGAGGCATTCCTTTGGGAAGGCCTATGTTCATAATGAATATGTTATGCTATGCTCGCCCTTGCAACTTCCAAATGGAAAGTTAATATTAAAAGTTTAAAGTTTAAAGTTACAGCCTATATACGTCCCACTGCTGGGCACACGCCTCCCCTCATTTCTGAGAGAGTTTTAGGGCAAGGAAGTATCCGCCGCGCTGCCCCAATGCGTGTTGGTGAACTTCACATATCTTCGAAATTTTTTTTTTATTCCTCAGACATGCAGGTTTCCTCACGATGTTTTCCAAATTGCAATTAACAATTTCATTAGTGCCAGTTGGAATCGAACCCGGGTTGCTCGCGTACTGTGAAATTAACAGCGAGCGCTAACCATCTGAGCTGCTACGGCGAAGTTAATATTAATTAACTTTTTATTTATTAATTTTTAACAGTGGTAGAGCCACGCGGCAGCTTTTGCTGTTGCACGGATGGGCCGGCTCGAACCGGGGTGGTACCACAACCTCACAGAAAACCAGCGTGAAGTAGAGGTTTACCTCTGCGATTCGCTTGGTGAGAGCACGTGGCCGGAGGCCCTTTTTACTGGAAACGAGGCATTCCATCTTAGTCCTCACGGGTGTCAACGCATCTGCATTTTGATTTGTAATAGAGGATAGATGTAGATGTCTATGGGCCGCAGCAACCACTTACCATCAGGTGGACTGTGTGCTCGTTTGTCACCCTTATCCTATTAAAAAAAAAATTAAATGTAGAGGAATGTAATGGAATTCAACAGCTATTCGAATATATATTAACTTTCGATTTTCTAAATATGTATTTAACCTTGTCGCCAGGTAAAGAGGTGCAGAAGCGATGGCGGTCTATACGGGACTCCTACACAAAGGCGTACAGGCAAGGCAAGTGCGTACAACCTGAACAGTGCCAGCCGGGCAGTCGCCGGTACCAATACCACCGGCAGATGTCCTTTCTGCATCGCGCTCTGCAGAACAAGTGAGTAAAGATGTGCCTTTCAACACCTTCCAAACATAAAAAAAGGCGTGAGTGTCGTGGAACACTCGGTTGGAACGAAGTCCCTTGCGTACTATATTATTATTGATAAACGTAGGTATTATATTATTGATTAACAAATACAAATAAATGAATTACTAGCGTCTATTAAAATGAAGCGTCATTCGCAATAAAATAATATTTCTTTCATGGCAAGATAAGAAAAAGTGGGAGGGAGATGGATATTATTCCATCTCATTTCCTTATTTCGCCGCCAAGGCCGTCTACACTATGACACAGAGGGTAGTGATGAAAAAATCTTACACTTTTTGTCGCCTAGCTCCCATCCGCCAAACCCGTACCGTCCGATAAGGAACATCGTTTTAACTGTGGTAGAGCCAGGCGGCAGCTTTTGCTGTCGCACGGATGGGCCGGCTCGAACCGGGGTGGTACCACGACCTCACAGAATACCAGCATGAAGTAGAGGTTTACCTCTGCGTTTCGCTTGGTGAGTGCAGGTGGCCGGAGGCCCTTTTTACTGGAAATGAGGCATTCCATCCTAGTCCTCACGGGTGAAAACGCATCTGCATTTTGATCTGTAACAGAGGATAGATGTAGATGTCTATGGGCCGCAGCAACCACTTACCATCAGGTGGACTGTGTGCTCGTTTTTCACCCTTATCATATAAAAAAAAATATAAACACTGGCTGCAGAGAAGGTTCAGAATATGTAATATAGGCAAATGGTGAAAAAAAAATAATTAAAAGAAAACTCAATAATTCTGTCCTTTTTATCTTTTAAATTCAAAATGCGTAGTGACGCGCACGCACACATTCGTAAGGGTCGATCGCTTGTCAAAAACATTGTTGCCCATAAGTCACATTCAATTTAGGATAATTTCAAATAAAAGTAGAATCCTTATTTACTTTTATTTTCAAAAGCTGCAATAACGGTATATCATTATTTATATATTTGAACTTAAGTTTAAAATTTGACTATTCTTTGAAAAATAACCCTGTATAGTACAGACCGTGTAATGGCGGTGTAAGAATATCCACTACCCCATATCGACCCGTGGGTGTCGTAAGAGGCGACAGAGGGAAACTGAAACAGGAGTTGTGCAGCTGCATCTTCCTGAAATTAAAAAAACTGCGGTGGTCAACCCTTTCCAAGCGTTGCAACTATGGCAAAATCCCCTCTTTGATGCGATCTATCGGGGGAAGCCTATGTTCAGTAGTGGACGTTTATAGATTGTTATGGAAGGAGGGATGAATGAAATGTAGCCCTGAAAAACAAGAAAGAAACAACATTTTTTAATACGACAAAATAAAAAAATCCTATAACAATGTTTTTATAGAATAAGGGTGACAAACGAGCACACAGTCCACCTGATGGTAAGTGAATGCTGTAGCCCATAGACATCTTCATCTATTCGCGATAAATAATCAAAATGCAGATGCGCTGTCACCCATGTTGACTAAGTTGGAATCTCTACACTCACCATACGAAACACAGCAGCATTACGCTGGTATTCTGTGAGAGCGTGATCCTTCCCCGGTCGAGTCGACCCATTTGTGCTACAACCATAATATAGCTGCAACATGGCGCTACCACGCATGAACTCAGTTTTGATGTAATAGAAAAATATATCATACATAAATAAAATAAAATAAAGCAGAACCAGAATTCCATTTTTGAATATAGTTACCAGTTGAAATTAAAATATGCGTTGCATATCACAACTGGGAGCAACACTAGTGGTAAAATTTAAAATTTTGTACAACCGACTTCAATATAAATAAAATGAGAACATCATCAATGTAGTCGTAGTCAATTAAATATGCATTATTGAAGATAACTCAAAAACTAGTAATCAGATCTTGATCAAATTTATATGGGACCACATGAGAAGCACCAGCTTGCAAATAAAAAAAGAACCATCAAAGCGATTTAACTAGAAAAAAGTTCTAAGGTGACACACATAAAAAATACAGTCGAATTGTATACCTCCTCCTTTTGTTGAACACAGTTAAAAACAGTTTTCTAAATTCAGCATATTGTGGTTTAGTGGCGTAGCATAAGTTTCCCGCTAGATTTACCACCAAATTAACATCTCTACAACCTCCGCATTTTCACAAGTATTTTAAAAATATAAAATCGGCAAATCTTAAAAGTCTATATATGTAGGTATTTTTTACACTCAACTCATCCCTACAAGTACTTGGCAGGTGTGTGTGGGCAGATTATGTCTATTTTCAGTATTTTCAATACTACAGTGTTCGTTATATTATTGCGAAATTATTCACAACAAACTATATTTAGAACATTTGAGTATTTTCCTTCACCATTTGAAAATTTAAGGCTTTCTTTCCCAAAATACCGTTCATTGTAATCTGTCGCCCAGGGCTCATACAGTCTCTTCCCGTCCCTTGCCACGCCACTGCCTAGTTTTTTTTTTATTGGATAAGGGTGACAAGCGAGCACACAGTCCACCTGATGGTAAGTGGTTGCTGTGGCCCATAGACATCTACATACATCTATCCTTGTTTGCGCATCAATATGCAGATGCGTTGTCAGCCGTGAGAACTAAGATGGAATGCCTCTTTTCCAGTACTGCGTGGACTGCGTGCTCGTTTGTCACCCCAATTCTAAAAACAAAGATAGGGAATAAAGGTTTCCGAGTGGTAGCTTCGTAGCGATAAGCACAGTGTTATGGTAGCCACCACTAGATGGAGTGAAGAATTGATACAACTCGATGGATGCAGGTGACTCAGGACCGTTTTCTGTTTTACATGGAGGACGCCCATTTACAGCGGTGGATTTGATGGGCTGTTACAATTAAATATTCATATTGAGCATAATATATTACTACTTTTTCTACCTACTCATCATTCCAAGAATGTTATTCTTTTACCAATTGTGACCTTTAGCTTGATTACTGTATCACCTGATGGTAACTGGTGACGTGGCTGTGTACTAATTAGCCAATTGAATATTTCAATAATTACTCAGAAAGTGTTACCGTGATCTAAAGAACCTTCCGCATCTGCCCTCGTTTATAACGTTCTAAATAAAATAATGTAGTTTACAAATACATAATGAAATTAAAAATACACATAAATTTACAAGCAAACCTTGATCTATCCTATCAAACTAGTCCAGGAGTATGCGATTCTCTTCAAACTGCCTTACTGATGATATAAATGCATGTTGCCATGGGGCAACTCAATCACTCGGTGCCATACTGTTTAAACCATTTTTTTTTAATTGCAAGGAATTTTTAAAATTCTTTTTTCAAAATCATCAATCAAGAATTTTATCAAAGAACTTAAAAAAAAATTGACAAAATGCGAATAAAAAAAGGTCAAATGACTTTTCACGATAAAGTTTATATTTTCGGAGTTATGAATTTTCAAATGTTTGAAAAATCCTAAATTCAGATTCATACTTTTGATTCATTAAAAATATATAAAGAAATGTATAAAAATTTATTTTTTTATTCTCGCTTAAGGATATTATTAACAATTGTCTAATGAATATAAAAAATCTTTTATATTTTACTCTTTTTCTTTATATACTTTTAATGAGTCAAATGTATCCGAATTCGGGATTTTTTCAAACCTTTAAATATTCATACTTCCGAAAATATGAACTTAATCGTAAAAAATCACAGGACTATTTTTATTTGTTTTTTATCAAAAAATATAAAAAAATATTTTTCATATTTTGTAATATGAAATAACTAAAATAATAATGAGTATTACAAATATATATAATTTATATAATTTTTAATGAGTCAAAAGTATCGGAGTTCGGGATTTATCACACATTTAAAAAATTTTAACTCCAAAAATTTATCGTATAAAGTAATAGGACCTTTTTTATTTGTATTTTATCAAAGAATATTAAAAGAAATCCCGTTTAAAAATAACCATTCCTGCCAATTGAAAAAAAAATCGGTTTAAAAAATATAGCACCGAGTTACCCCAGGCAACATGCATTTATATCATCACTAGGACAATTCGAACAGAATCGCACAAAAAATTGAGATGGAATAGTTTTCGATACTCATGCGCCGATTCCTCCTGAACTAAACTGAAAAGTTGATTATTAAAACGAGAATATTCAAAATCTTCTTTCAGAAAACCCAGATACTCCCAAGACAAATACGAATCGTACTCCGAAGTTTCCAACTCCCCCCAGCATCCGCCGCCGGAGGACATCATCCCTCGGATAAAGCACGAGATAATCGAAAAACCGCTCGATCTCAAAACAAAACCGGATCCTCCCGAGAAACCGGAAACGTTAGACAAATGCAACCAAGCAACTATCGAGACACAAGAGAAGAAGAATCCGTCTTTGGAAATAAAGATCGACGCGAATTCAATCCTACCAGATGACCATTTCAATGATGACAAACTTTTCATGAACTCCTTGCTGCCACTGTTCAAGAAAATGGATGACGACACAAGACTGCTTTGCCGTATCGAAGTGTTGAAGATCATAAGATATGCGTTACAAGGCCATACATGTTTCGAGGCGTTAAAAATGGCAGAGGATAGCTTCTTTAAGAACAGGATAAGCGGGATCCTGGCGAAGGAGGAGATTCTAGAGAGTTCGATAAACGCCTCGAAGACAAATATATCAGAGTCCAGACTGTCAATGACTACACGTTCCGCTGATGGCAGCAGACCAGTAAGGAAACGAAGGGTGAGTATTCTTTTCTCTAGCTTTCTTTTTTTAAGAAGATAATTTGTTAATTAGATATGTTTTATGAGATACACTCGTGTCACTAAACAAAACATTTAAAGAACCAGTCTATATACGTCGCATTGGTCGGTACAGGCAGGCCGCTTCATCATTTCTGAAAGAGTTTCAGGGCAGATAAGCTTCGAGTACTTAACATGACCTCGAAACTTTTTTATTCCCTTTTTATAGAATAAGTAAGAAAAACGAACACACCGATGGTAAGTGGAATAAACCTAGTAAGCTAACAGCATAGCAAAGTGGCGAAGCAATCAGCTTTGTAGCGGTTTCTAACGGTTGCCGTTGAGCAATCAGTTTCAAAATAGGAGGTTCAGATGCCTGGGTGATCAGTAATCGATTGCTGAAAACAGAATTTGAAAATTCGAAACCGTTCTCGAGATAATCGTGGGACAGACGGACAGGCGGACGGACAGACGGACAGACGGACAGACATCGTGAAATCAATAAGTGACTTCGCAAACTTCGCCACTTAATAAGTAATACTGTGGCCCATAGACACGTACATTTATCCTCGGTTAATAATTTAAATGCAGGTGCCTTGTCGACTCTGAGGGTTAAGACGGAATGCTTCATTGCTAGTAAAAAGGGTTACCGGATCTCTACACTCACTATACAAAACAGCAGCAATAAGCTGCTATTTTACATTGGTATTCTGTGAGAGCGTGGTCAAACAAATATGAAATATACATATGAAAAAAAGTATGAAAATAAGAGCTGTGTTAGTTCAACTAACTGATTTTCAACTAACTTCCCGATTAGCTAGAGACTTAAAATTTTGAACATTGCTCGAATTCGAATGACAATTTGAGAATATGAAAGAAAAACGTAGTATTTAAAAAAAAAAACAATTATACATAATTTTTATATTTTGAGCTTGACTACCGGTCACACCATGCCTAAACTAATGACCGGTGACGTCGAGCAGCGTCATGGAGCTCTTGGTACCTTGGTATCTAATATCTGTGATCATCAATCCGCTGCCTAGGCTTATGAGTAAAGAAATTTTACGGGCGATGCCCAGGTCGAGGAGTGGACTTTTAAAGACTGATGAAAGAGGAGGAGGAAAAGATATACTCCTTATATTAAGGGTTATAATTATAAGGGTTTGACTTATTACCTTATAGTATTCTTTACTCCTTTTCAATTTTTTCTAAGCCGTTAAACCTTGTTTCTGCAGGACTTGAACACGCAGCCCTACAATAATGCCGCCACTGTGCTACCGACTACCTGCTTTATTTTTATACTTAACTGTTTTTTTAACATTTACTTTTTTATCTTTCTTTTTTTATTTAGAGCAACAAATAATTACATAATACCAAATAACAATTTATAAAAAAACGATTAGTAATTATGTAAGCAATACTGTTATTCACAAAGCAATATTAAATTAATAACAATAAATACACATTAAACAAAGTTTAGGTGACAAAAAAAACAATACTCAGCAATATGAAAATGTCAAAAAGAGAAAAGGAAAAAATAGCTAACAATAACTAATCCCTCTTGTGAAATATTTTTATTACTATTGAATTTCTAACTAACTTCTTGAACGTCTTGCGAAATTGTACATGCGATAAAGTGAATAATAGGTCAATATCTGAAAAATACGTGTTATATACTTTCATAATACGTTTTAATGGGGCGCGTTCACCTACATTGGTTTTGCATATTTTGGGCGCAAACAATTTATTTTTGTACCTACATATCTCTAATGCGTTGAGAACAACTAGGTTCACGAATATATATTTTGTTAGGTAGTTCATTATAATCTAAATTATTTTGAATTATTTTGTATATCTTTGCAGATCCGTTCGCCATCGCCTCTACCGATGCCCCCGAAAAAGAGAGGGCCTGGTCGCCCAAGAAAGGTACTGTATTCCTTTTTTAATATCATATATAATCCTCATTTTCAATTAGCCCTTTCTATCTAATCTATAAAGCCTCATTTACATTCAGCCTATTCTACAGGCTATAAAGCATTATTTATGTTAAACCTATTCTACCACATATAAATAAAGCCTCATTTACATTTAGCCCATTCTACCAACCACATATAAAGCCTCATTTACATGCAGTCTATTCTAAACCGTATAATGCCTTATTTACATTCAGCTTATTCTACAACGTATTAAGCCTTATTTACATACCGTCCATTCTACCACATATAAAGCCTCATTTACATACAGTCTATTCTAAACCGTATAATGCCTTATTTACGTTCAGCTTATTCTACAACGTATTAAGCCTTATTTACATACCGTCCATTCTACCACATATAATGCCTCATTTACATTCAGTCTATTCTAAACCGTATAATGCCTTATTTACATTCAGCTTATTCTACAACGTATTAAGCCTTATTTACATACCGTCCATTCTACCACATATAATGCCTCATTTACATTCAGTCTATTCTAAACCGTATAATGCCTTATTTACATTCAGCTTATTCTACGACGTATAAAGCCTTATTTACATCAGCCTATTCTACCACATATGTAGCCTCATTTACATACAGCCTATTATACACCGTATAAGGCCTTATTTACATTCAGCTTATTCTACAACGTATTAAGCCTTATTTACATACCGTCCATTCTACCACATATAAAGCCTCATTTACATACAGTCTATTCTAAATCGTATAATGCCTTATTTACATTCAGCTTATTCTACGACGTATAAAGCCTTATTTACATCAGCCTATTCTACCACATATGTAGCCTCATTTACATACAGCCTATTATACACCGTATAAGGCCTTATTTACATTCAGCTTATTCTACAACGTATTAAGCCTTATTTACATACAGCCCATTCTACCACACATAAAGCCTCAGTTACATTCAGTCTATTCTATCACCTATAAAGCCTCACATTACATTCAGCCTATTCTACTACATATAAGGCCTGATTTACATTCAACCTATTCTACCATATTATGTAAAGACTCATTAACATTCAGCACACCTGCGACAGTTAGCAGGGAAGTGTAAATGGGTAATTTCTTCTGTCCCTGCCGCTGCTACCCGAATTTTCGTGCTAACGTGAGTGAGTGTTAGTTTAAATACCATCATATCGTACAGTTGCCGCCATAGATCAATACCCGTATCTTATACTATGTTGCTGCAAAATCCGCAAAGTGCACGTACTGTGAGTGCGTGCAGTTTTAGTTATGTATAAGCACTAGAGCCCAATGACTTCGTCAATCTTACTTAGCGGTACCATGTAGCGACATCTATGGAAATGTATTAAATAAAGAACGATGTATTTAGCGCGTCAAATTTTCATATCGATATACATCGCAACCGCTTCCGTAGATAGATAATAGATGGCGCTAGAGTAGTCAAGTGAGCTCGGACACGGTCCTTATTGCTTTGTAAGAGAGATAAAGCAAAACGGATTGGAGCGGCTAATAAATAAATCAGTTTTTAGAATTTCTTAATTCTTCTTGAGAAAGTAGTAGAGAGTGAAATGTCGTATTTCGAGGTCATGTCAAGTTCCATATGCTTCTCGGAAACTGTTACGTATATTAAGCTGCAAATTTTTTAAGGGTAAAGAGAGCCAGTATAAAGGATGTGAGGCATTCGATCTTAGCACTCAGAGGTAACAACGCATCTGTAGCCCTTGTTTGAAGTGGGCTGCAGGTGTTAACGGGCTGCGGCAGCCACTTACCACCAGGTGGACTGTTAGTTAGTTTGTTGCTTCAATTTTGTTTCATAGTAAACCGTAAATTTACAGTTTCCTGTAAACGTTACACTAGGATTTTCTCCTGTGTCGTGGAGGCAGTTTACATACATAAATTGCACGAGGACAAAACATCCAGACCCGGAACAATTATTTGTAGGCCATACAAACACTTGTTCCGTGCGGGATTCTAACCCGCGGCCCCCAGTGCAACAACTCATTGCTAAGCCACTGCGCCACGGAGCCGTCAAAAAATCCTGACAAATGTCGGAATTTTGCAAGATACAGACTATTATTGTAATGTATTAATATAATTACAAGATAAATAATATAATGAAATAATGTAATGAGGACGTAATAATTTTCTGCTCACGAGATGTCGCTAGTTGACACTGAGTTCAAGTTTTTTTGTTAGCAATGTAATTTAATTGAGAAGTTGTTTTTTAATAAAATTTTATCAGTTTCTAGAGTATTATATTAATACACGAAACAATGCGTCAATGGTTTGCTCTTTAATTTTTTGCACATTTTTAACTTTTTTTCATTTTTCTACTTTTATGAATATCTGTGGTTTGGTTCATTTATTTTTAATCTTATTAATATAAAATATAGCTAATACCACAGAAAGAAACATTAACCTTTACATTTTCCGAACAAATTAACTTCCCCGCTATGAAATCCGTCAAATATTATACCTCACTTTCTAGTGGCGCCGCCCTGGTGGATGCTCTCATTGTATTAGTGCAATCATTTAATTGTACCTATACCTAAAGGTTGAATGCAGCGAACATAATTTTTTCAAAGGTCTATTCTGCCTCATTATGTGTATTTACAAATAAAAATAAATTGTAATTTTAGTTTTTGGGCCCAGTTGTGTAGCGGGTAGCGGCTATCGCCGTCGCTAACCTTGCACACTAGCCTACTTTCAAACTTATCGTTGTTCAATACATTTAGCACGGATTCTTAAAACTTAAGAAAGTGAGTGTCTCTGTTCACTTGTTCATCTTTTGCGATACTTTGGGTATTATTATTTTAAATCCATTTATTTCCTTAACAAAATTATTAAAATACATTTCATTAATTATTAATTTCATTAAATAATTTGAAATTAAAAACAAAGTTACAACATAATTATATCATGAAAGAAAATACATTTAAATAAGATAAAATTATCGTTACAATAAACAATGACTGTCACTTTTTGACACATATGTAATGAGTTTTTATTTGTCTAATTATTGTTAAGGACATTGGGTATGTACGCTGCTAAAGCATAATGTATAGAAGAATAAAAGCTTAAATTTCTTGATAGTTTGCTTTTATTTTATAAAAGGTTTAATGTTTTGACCATTTTGAGCGTAGTAGGGAATATCGCAAGCTCAAGGAAATAACTAGATAGTCGTCTCAATATTATACAGGGTTATTTTGCACTAACCGGCCAAATTTGCAGAGGAAGTTCAGAATAAGTAATATAGGCAAATGGCAAAGAAAAATGACTAAAAATAAATCTCAACCATTTTGTCCTTTTTATCTTTTAAATTTAAAATGCGTGGTAATGTATTATTTTAACTGATTGCTCATAAATAACTAACGCCTATTATTTTACTACGCACTCTCACATTTGTAAGGCAAAAACGTTGTGAATTGAATCTCACACAGAGGAGCGCGTACGCGTATTTATTGCCCGTAAATCATATTCAATTTGGGATAATTTCAAATAAAAGTAGATGCCTTATTTTGTCGTATTTTCAAAAACTGCAATATCGGTATATCATTATTTTGACAACTTTTTGGAAAATAACCCTGTATAGTTACATTAAAAACTTAAATAACTATTTTTCCACCTTTAGGGGTTGAATTTTTTCTCCACATTTTTGTGGGATCCCTGACGTATGACGTATTTAATAAAAAAAAAACAAATACTGCAAAGTATTATCATACAAATGAAAGACAAATAAACATAGAATTGAATTGAGAACTTTTTTTAAATTGGCTACAAAAGATTACTTAATTTAGACAAAAATACTAATTATATTTTTTAGAATTTTTTCCTAAAAACGGGATAAAATAAAAGCAGATGAGACATTCTTTTAAAATTTGAATCATAACAGGGTGCACAGTTATAAGGAACTTGTAGGCTGCCATTTTACTTCTTAAAATATAGGATTTTAACAAATGAAATATATGTTCTGTTTGTTTCCAGGTGCGTCCTCCTCCTTCAGACTCTGAAGAGGAGCAGGTAACACGGAAACAGTTTCCCAAACTGAAAGTACCGCCCGTGGAAATATCCCACCTGTCCGAGTATGATGAAACACTGAGCAAAGCTACCAGTGTCTCGCAGCTGCCTAAGCCTTTGTTCATGAAGGTCTGTACTCAGAGTTCATTCAATATATAATATCTACATTTTTACGTGGTAAAGTCATACTGCAACAATATTACGTTTAAATAAAACTAGTTTTACGGATTTTATCGCGTATATTAACTTATTTTTTATTCCCGACGTTTCGAGTACTTTGCAGCACCCATGGTCACGGGGGGACTGAGGTGTTTGACGTCCCAATGACATAGTTTTCTTTTTTTGGAGTTTATGGCCTGGTATCTAGACCTTTAGGCCAAGTCTTGAGTATTTTTATTCGGTTTATTATAATTTCCCCAAGCCTTGTCTTTATGTATTATTATCCTTCATAGTTCACTGCTTCACAATATGTTGATGCGTCACATTGTGCAGCCCTTGGGAGATTTTGACGGCAACTTGAGCCAGCAGGCAGCTGACAGTTGGCGCTGGTATCTAAAGGCGCCTATGCAAACAGCTTATCTTGAGAATCCATCACCATCAGAGCACTTGTTTCACCGTTTCCACTAATATTTCACATGCGTAGACAGTTAATACATAAAATCGCACCACTTTTACATATCAAAATCCACTTCAAACTATTATTTAAACTATAATACAGGAGCAGCAAACCGCCGCCGATCAAGTTCCCCCCAAAACTCAATGACATAGTTAACCACGGCTACCTCCAGATTAAAAATTATGAATTTTTAATTTTAGTTCCGATGTGCGCAGTATGAACTTACAGTATCTTAGTAACTTACAGTAACAATATTACGGTTGTAGCACGTATGGGTCGGCTTGATCACGCTCTCACAAAACACCAGCTTAAATATCAGTTATCAGAGAACCAGAACCTTTTTTTCTGAAAACGAAGCATTCCTCAAGGGTGAGCATTTGCATTTTGATTCTTAATCGACGATAGATATAGATGTTTATGGGCCACAGCATCCACTTACCGTGAGGTGGACTGTATGCTCTTTTGTCACCATTGTTCTAGAAACATTTTTTGAACTTTATTAGTTAAAATGTACTGTGACTTATATACTATACAAATAACTAAGTAGATACCTATATAAAGTTAACTAATAGTTATGTTAGTTAATACTACGGCAACTGCTACTGCCTTTTGCCACTACTTTACGATTGTTTCTACTTTTGAGGTTTACCTTTGACAAATTTTCATATAATTGACGACTGTCGCCAGCACCTGCAGCATGTGTAAATATATGTTTTTCTTCACAGATGTATAATTTGGAAAGGTCAAAACCGAACCTAGCAACACCAGCACCACCCCAAAATATGCAAATGTCCATCAAGTCAGAACCGCTGGACACGTACGAATCAACACTTAGCCATAATTGAGACTGAAGTTACGGGTGAAATGTTTTCAAGTGTTACCATGTTCGTAAGTTTGAACCAGTTTGAACCCTCGTGCGATCGTCATACAGTGTATTTTTCATAACTCTATTTAATGTGTATTCAACATCAACATCGATATCGTAAACTTTATCAATATTTGGACCAATTTAATGACGTTTTCTAGTAGACCTTAAAGACAGGGTCGTAAGGTTTGTTTCGTTATAATTCTGGTTGTTTAACTATCTCTGCCACCAGAGAGGCGCCACTTAGGATTGAGGTGAAATAATTTAGAAAAGAGGAAAGTTAATTTTTTAGAAAAGTGTTAAGGTTGATGTTTAAGGTACGTAAGAGTAATGTGGGCACCTTAAGTTTAGCAGTCCTGTAAAACCAAAACTAGGAGGTGGAATGAGACAAAAACACAGAGTCGTATACTATAACTAATATATTTAAAAAAAATAACAAACAAGCTTTAGCAATAATTGGGAACACTTCGAAAAATCAACATAAAAATTTTTTACTGCACTACACTATACTAAAATCGACTAAAATATTTACTATAATATCAACTATCAAAATGGCGTCGATAAAGCAACGCCCTTTTGAACCTTTATTATTTGATTGACTGATGAAGCGCTACCGTATCACAGAGCCATCTATGCAAACTATGCTGTAGTTTTGGTAAGAAAGTGGCCATATTAACCGAATGACCATATTACCCTCACGTACTATATTTTAAATGGATTAGATTAGAAATGGTAAAACCAAACTACGAATATTCATAAAAGTAGAAGAAGAATCTGCGTGGCGCAGTGGCTTAGCAATCAGTTGTTGCACTGGGGGCCGCGGGTTCGAATCCCGCACGGAACAAGTATTTGTATGGCCTACAAATAATTGTACCGGGTCTGGATGTTTGTCCTTGTGCAATTTATGTTTGTAAACTGCCTCCACGACACAGGAGAAAATCCTAGTGTGGGGTAACGTTTTTTAAATAAAAAAAAATTAAAAATGTTATGTGTCCAATATTTAAATTAAAAAATCTAAAAATGTATAATAAATAAATGTGTGACCATCTGCAAAACAAATAAGTTCACCTTAGTCCCAAATAGCGACATCTGGTGAGCATGAGATTATTAGCCCTCATTATTTCTTTCATTGCAATTCTATTATTAGTATCAACTGTCATTAAGGTTATAGACACTACAAATACAACCCGTGCGAATTAACTAGCCACCTGGTGCTGTGACGTCACTTGCACAGTATCGCGAAACGGGAGAGGTGACTATACTAGAATTATTTTGTGCGTGCAGTTTGCGTCATAAATCATCGGAGTATTTCGCTCTCTCTCCCACTCACGGGCCTTAGGTGCGAGCATAGTGATGCGCATTATTGTTGTCGATAAGCGTTATCGATAGTGTATTTAGTTTTGTCATTGTGTGGGTTAGTGATAAAAATGAAAAAAATATAGATAAAACAACTTATTTATTAAACGAAGAATAACAATGATTTAAAATAAATTATTAATTAGGTATCTATGTATTAAAAAAACTAGGTACAAATGTTTGGAATGTAACAAGTTATATTAAAAATAAATATAAAGATAATAACTTATATCTAAAATAAAATTTGTTGTTATCGATAATAGCGTTGCGCCCGCGCAACATGCTCACCGCCCTAGCCGGGCTGAAACCGAGCTATGATTTATGACCCCAACTGTACAGACAAAATAATTTTAATATAGGTAATGAGGGCCACGACTTTTTTGCCACCTGGGTGGCGCCATTTAGCTATCCGCTACCGTGACAGCCTATTAAAGTCCACAGCTAAACATAGGCCTGCCCAAAATATTGCCCCAAGAGGGATATTTGCCATAGTTACCACGCTTGGCAAGTGAGTTGGCAACCGCAGTTTTTTTATTTCTAGTTGTTATTAGGAAGACGCTGCTGCCCATCTTCCGATTTGTTTCCATCTGTCGCCTCTTACGACACCCACGAGATGATGTGCGGTAGTGGATCAGAAATATTAATTATATTTTATACATATTAATTACATTGAAATAGATAAATCAAACTACAGATATTAAAGTAAAGAGCAACCACTGAGCCATTGTTTTGTTTAAATAGGTGTATAAATTAGAAATCGAAAAACTTTAAATTGTAACGCAACTTTCCACTTATGGTGACACTGTGACAAATAACATCACCTCAGTCCCAACTAGCGACATCTGGTGAGCGGTATATTATTAGTCTTCTTTCGCACGGATTGTATATTTCTTGATCGCAGTGAATGAAAATAAATGTTCATCGTTGATGTCTTTGGTGCTTTTTTATTATAATGTGAAGTGTGTTAATGCTTTTGTTTGAAGGTAGATTGTTTATTTGAATGTAAGGAATGAAATGTGATAATAATAGTCATAGATATTTTTAAGCAATGCTTGGCTAGAGTACGAATTTACAAATCACTATTGGAAAATATTAAAAAAAGTAAAGAGAGAAAGGTGTTTTAAGATAGTGCCAAATGGAAATCAATAGTCTATTTACTCCGAGTGACAGACTTGGGTGTTATGTTATGTTGTTTTCTAACTACATCTTGTTTTTTTTTTAAATTGAGCCATAAACTATAATAAAAAAAACTATAAACTTAAATTATCATACAGTCCTACTCCCCATGGTATCGTGCCAAAAACGCTGGCTGCGTTTCGCGTTCGTTTCACGAATGGCTATAAAAATGAACAAGCACTCTTTTCACCGACGGCGAGGACCACTCGTGGATACAGTGCCTTTAGGAACTTCACCGCACGTGGACCCCACGGACCCATAGTTTCTACAGCAAATTTTACAAATATATAGTGATCTTTATTTTCCAACCGACTTCAAAAAGGTGGAAGTTCTTAATTCGACTATATTTTCTTTGTGTGTTAGAACTTTTCTATCTCAGAACTCAGAACTTTTTTCTAGGTCAACGATTTTGAAGATTCTATTTTTTTATTTGAAAGCTGGTGCTTCTCATGTGGTCCCATAATTTGATCAAGTAATCAAGCCCAGTAGTTTTTGAGTTATCCTCAATAATGCGTATTTAATTGACTTTGACTTCATTGATGATGTTCTCATTTTATTTTATTGAAGTCGGTTGTACAACATTTTTTAATTTTATCACTTGTTAGCCTTTTCATTTCAGGCAGTAATTTGCCTTAATCGACAAGCTTGCCGGCGGCTTGACAATGGCAGTACCAGACGTTAGACTTCCCGTCACCGGTTTGTGTGTTTTACACTTGGTATAAACGAGTAGGTTACACAGCATTCTATCGAAAGCTATAGGATCCTTTTGGTACACTTTGTCGCCTCCTACGACACCTGCGGAACGAAATGTGGTGGATTCTTTTACACCGCCGCCGCATAGCTACTTTTCTAACGTTTTGTTATAATTGTGTTTAAAATAACTATAGCTCATATACCACGTTCTCTTCACTAGAATTATCTTTTTGTTTGATACAAAATAACAAAATAGTTGTTATGTAACTTTGTACTCTGCTACGCAATTAGCTAGCTCTATCTAGTTCTGAGATAATTGGTTCGTATAAATATTATTTTTTCATTGTTACCCATGGTTTTTTTTTAGTATTTTCTTATATATATATATACAATGCATTTACTTATTGATCGAGTTAACACCTTAGAGTATTCAACTAACAGGAGACGCCATGCGCATAAATTTCCAAACAAAAAAGTCTGTCACTTCTAGCGGGAGGCGAGGTAACGCACACTAAGCAAATCGTAAACATTGGGCCACGTCGTTACGCACGCACACAGCATAATATGAGCACACGATTAATCAAAACGCACACAACCTTGAAAATCTCTCATAAATGTCTCATCGTTACAGTGCATAAGCCATAAACAACTAGTGCGAGGGCCTTTTCGATGTGGATATGTCGATGAAATTTTATGCAAGTTACATTAGCAAACTAAATAAAATAAAAATGAACAAATGTTTAATCTGTAATATTACATTCAAAGTAAATTTTAAAAGATACATAAGGTACAAAATAATAATACAAAATTACCAAAATTAAAACAAATTGAAAAAGTATTATATTATATTTTAACTGGTTTTAAAAGTGAATAAGTTTGGTATATATGTGACGAATACACTTTTTGGGATCACTCTTTTTTTGCGAGGTAGCTAATTCTAGTGCTTGCATATTTTTCCATCACCAAGTTTGCCAGTTCAAAGTTATGTGGAACGTAATCATTATCGAAATAATGTTCCTGTATGCTTAAAAATATATAACATGCCTAGTCTATGAAATATTTTTACCATTTTTTAATGTCATGATCAACCGAAAAGGTTATCTGTATAGGGGTTTTAAACGGTCTAATTTTACAGATTTTATTTAACCTATAGAGTTAAACCGTTTTAAGGCTTAGGGTTGAACTACATCTGGCGGCACGGAATCGCACTTTCCTGTGCTTCTATCCTTTTTGGTCACTCAGAAAAGTTATTTACTAGAGCAAGAAAGAGAGCGGGAGTGTATAGTTTCACCCTCAAAAAGCCGATTGTAAACCGGTTTCAAAAGTTTATCTATCATTCTCGACAATCCATGCTAATATAATATTATAAATGTGAAAGTGTGATTTTTTTTTATAGGATAAGGGTGACAAACGAGCACACAGTCCACCTGATGGTAAGTGGTTGCTGCGGCCCATAGACATCTACATCTATCCTCAATTACAAGTCAAAATGTAGATGCGTTGTCACCCGTGAGGACTAAGATGGAATGCCTCATTTCCAGTAAAAAGGGCCTCCGGTCACCTGAATTACCAAGCGAAACGCAGAGGTAAACCTCTACTTCACGCTGGTTTTCTGTGAGGTCGTGGTACCACCCCGGTTCGAGCCGGCCCATCCGTGTGACAGCAAGAGCTGCCGCGTGGCTCTACCACTGTTAAAATTATTTGTTATGTTATTTGTTTTTGTCCTTCCTTTACGCAGCAACGGAATGGAGCAATTAAAAAAACATTAAACATTTGCTATCTCTTGGCCGAAGTTTACGCTTACACAAACATACTTTTTCGTCATTTTACTTAGGATTGAAAAATAATTAATGTCGTCGTAAAAAGCGGTAATATTTTGTGTTCTACAGTACAAAAGTGTAGTACTCTGTATATATTTAATAATAATAGATTATAAATATGACACTGAGATTATTTGTTTGTCCTTATTTATTTATTTAAGCGCTAATAATTCGTGTCTCATCTGAAAACAACAATTTGGTTGACACTTGACACCATCTAAGACGATATACTTGTAAATAACATTTTAAGATGAATAAATATCATTCACTAAACCTTCCATTTCGATTTGTTACATGTTTTAAATTTTATCCTTCATAATGTAAAATAAACCTGTAGCAAAATAATAAACTTACTTCCATTGATATATTAAAAGGGGAAGATACGTTACTAAATCACAGCGCCCGGTCCTACAAAACTACGGGATTGCCCGTACTTGGCTCGCAGTGACACTCAGTCGGGCGCGGAACGGCGTTGATCATACAGCTCGTTAATTTCAGTTTTTTTAGTATTAAATACGCATTAAAATTACTTCTTGTGCAGCTAAACAGTGTTCTAATAATTCAAGAATGTAGATGTACCTAATTAATAATTAAATTGCTTAATGTTTTTCTTTCGATATAATATATTAGCTAAAGCTAATGCACAATGTCATTCATAATCAATAACATTCGGCGGCTAACGCGATTTCGCTCGCACAACTACGAAGGTTCCTATATCTGTCCTTGTCTATCGGTAAATGTATTTTAACAGATGTGTAAGTTTCGGTGCACGTAGTCTTGCGCCGAGCCCAGGTTTAGTGATTGCGATATTAGCGCGTAACATATCTTCCCCTTTTAATATATCAATGCTTACTTCCAATAATTTCAAAGTCGGTACAGCAGTTTCATTTAGTTTCCTTTTATTATTTGATTGGATTACGAAAACCGATTGGTCAAAATGCAAGGAACAAATAGTGCTTGTTCGTTTAGGTACCCAGGTTATATGATTGCCACATGCTTTTATCCAAACTTGGCGCCTGTAAAGATCTTTTGGGAAACTGTAAAACCAAAGATCTTTTTTAAACATTGTACAAAAAAGAATTTTAAATAACACCTTGGTATTATATATCAAGGTATTAATTATAGTCAAATAAAAACATCGACACTAAAGATTACAGTGAACATCACTATTATTGCCTTGATGATGCCGTTTTATATACTTGAAATTACCCTTCTTTTCGTTTCATAACGTAACATAATGAAATGAAAATATCTATTTAAAATGTTTTATATACAATAAAACTATTTAAATTGATGTTTTCATTTCGTTAAAAACAATTAAAGATTATTAATGTTGTTTGAAATAATATAGTTTTGCAAATAGATCACAATAATATTAATGAATTTAAGACTATTCAATAACACGATTTTGTCTTGTGTAATAAGAACAAAGAGAAACGACATTTGTCTACAATTAAGCAAAATTTAATTATGTCCTAGTGGTGCAAAAGTCCTTACTATAGTATTAATACTTTAAGTTGGCAACACACCCTGCTCAGCTATATTAATCAGAATTTTCGTGATTTAATGCTTATATTAATTATTGAAATCAAAATAAATACTTAAAGATGAAAGGTAACGTCGTGTTTTTGTAAATTTGAGGTCTGTGATCATTTTCTACAAGAAAACACACTGCAACTCGGCATTTTTCTGGAGGTCAACTCACGCTTACGACTACTTGTTAACTGATGCCGTACGCGGCGCAACTAGTTTTATATAACGGGAATGATCCGCGCTCTCGTACTTTTGACAGAGGGGAACGCTCTCCAATGTCGTCTCCTGTTAGTTTAATACTCTAAGGTTAACACCGACAAAATTATTTTTTGACAAATTGGCGGCAAGCGTATTGTCTAAAACGTTGCCAGTAAAATTATTAACCGAATGGTAGTAGGAAAAACCCTCCTTAATGTAAGAGTACATTTTGACAATGAAAAAATAAAATTATCCAGTATGTTACTTTAAAAGCTAAAGCATTTCTAGTTTATAGTTTCTTGATAAGAATAAAAATATAAATAATAGATATTATAGTTTTTGTTTTGTAAATCCAACAAACGAATAAATAAGGATATAATACGTCGATGCACGCGAATTTAGAGCTTATTGTAAATAAAAAAAAACTATAGTTAAAATTTGCGTACACGTATCCTACTATAAAAATTTGTTAATGTTCATACTTTTGTGTACATTCCATAATGGTGAGACAATAACCAATATAATTAATGAATGTAAGTCGGGGATGTGAAATAAATAATTTTATAAAAGTGATGTTTTATTTGAGGAATATTACACGTCACACGTGAAATTTAATTCATTAGAGTGTTCCTGCTTGCGCAAAAATTATACGCAAATAAGTTCTATGTTTCTATCATGTGAATTATTTTTAATTTGCTTCGGCAGCAGTAGAGTTATCATCTAGGGTGGCCTGGCCCCTAAAAAACGATAGCCGATGGATCGAAGCCCAATGTATGTAATAAAAATATTTGTTTAACATGAAGTGTGAAGTCACGTTTCGGCCATCGATTTTTGGCTTTCGAAATGTTTTTTTACTTTAAATAAAAGAAAGCGCTATAATTCTATAATTTGTATTATTACAATTTTGGTGAAATTTGTTTATTATGATGACAATATTAGAAGTAGGAATAACATTACAGTAAAGTTAAACCAACATTTTTATAATTACTCACACTCATGAAGATATAAACAGAAATCCAGTAGTAAGTTCACTCTTTTCAGAGCTTACTGCACCTCCCTCTACACGAGCTAACTGTGGGTCGATAACACACAGAAACAGTATAACGCCCAGCGTGTACAGTATTTCTTTTATAGAATAAGGGTGACAAATGAGCACACATTCCACCTGATGGTAAGTAGATACTGTGACCCATAAACATCTACATTTATCACTCCTGAGTACTAACATGGAATGCCTTGTTTCCAGTAAAAAGGGTCTCCGGTTTCCTACACTCTCCATACGAAACAGAGCAGCATTAAGCTGCTATTTTACGCTGGTATTCTGTGAGAGCGTGGTCCTACCCCGGTCGAGCTATACCTAACCGTAATATAGCTGCAGCGTGGCTCTTTATAATGCATTCAGAACGCTAATGGGGCTGTCCTGATTTTGCGCATCAGGAATCTTCGCTGAAGCGAAAGCGGTGTACATCCTTGTTGCGCAGAGTCCGGGCCAGCTCCAGTAGCAGCCTTGACTGTACTTGTACTTGAACCACTGCTGTATGGTTCGTATGATGTTAAATCGTTCCTGTCTTAGGTTAAGTAGGCTTTAGTTTATTTTATTTATTTTAGTTTTTTTTATTTTTATTTACATTACGCAAAACTTAAAATTCTTGTGCGATGAGATTGGTTTCTTTCGTTCTGGTAAGTGAAAATATGGTATGAAGGTAAGTTAGAATAAGACAAAACATTATAGGGGACTAAAATCAACTTTTTGTCAAAACTTTATGTGTAATGAAATTCACTATGAATAAATTATAATAACCGTGTATCGGCGATGTAAGATTACCCACTACCGGCTTTATTTTATTTTAGTTTTTTTTTAATTTAATTATGTACCTACATTAAACAAAACTTAAAATCCTTGTGCAATCAGATTTGTTTCTTTCATTCTAGTAAGTACAAAAATATATATTTTAGAATAAAATTAGAATAAAAGAGACTTAAATCAACTTTTCGTCAAAACTGCGATGGAAGTCACGATGGATAAATTATTAGAACACAATATCGTCCCGTGGGTATCGTAAAGAGACAATAGAGGAAAACAAAACGAGTTGGTCAGTATCCGTCTTCCTTACAACAACTAGATAAAAACTGCGGTTGCCAACCCGCCTGCCAAGCGTGGCAACTGCTTCAAATATCTCCATTGTGACAGAAATTCAACAGAAATTCTACTAATAATACTTTAAGTCCCAAAAAAAGTGCATCAGAGCTATGTTCGCTCGTAAAACTACCGATAGCTACAAACCATAGATTAATGATAGGTCATCGCGCGCTCTGACGCTCTGACTTATCATTAATCTATGCTGCAAACCATATTTTATTCAGCACAACATTTTGAGCTTGCCCTCCTTATCTATATGTAAAATAGTAAACTCCGTTCAAAGTAACCCTAAATTACTAAACCTACATCTTAAAAAATATCTGATAGCCAAATGCTATTACAGCTTGCCTTATTTCTTGAATGATTGTTTTTTTAAGCTAAATATTGAATTATTATAGCATTTCATTAGCCTCTAATGCAATCTTAGGAGATGCCATTTAACCCTTTCGCTGTCCCGTGCACTACATATAGGTCATTGCTATTGTCTTACTATTGTGTTTTAAAACCGGACAGTGAACGTGTTAAATTGTTGCGCATCTAGAATTATGTCTGTAGGGTTAGTTAATTTATTTTGTATAATTATTAATGTATCTAATATAATTTTTGTACGCCATAAATGGCAAAACGTAGCTCGTTTCAAGTTTTTAACATTATTATATTTTTTACTCATGTTTTACAAAATAAATATCTTTATGACTGTGAGGAATGAATGAATATAAATAATAATATGTATATTCAAAATTTTATTTTCATCTAGTCAGAATGAAGTATATCTTTTACGGGTGTCGTAAATGTAACATCACTAAACTTAACCCTCAAACCCTCTCGTTGCGGTGAACAGCACATTACACCGACAAAATAATTTTCAACAGCAGGAAACGGGCAGAGCCGTAATAAGTACCAAGTAGATTTATCCGGTGAGTATTTAACACAAAGAACTTGGTCTACTCTTGACAGTCGTATCCAGAATTTGTGGGAATTTCCTGTGAATGTACCTGTAAGCAAAATTGTATGAATATAATGAAGTTAGTATTAAAAACTAAATTTACGGATTTTATTGCGTTTGATTTCAACTTCTTTTTTAAATTACCGACGTCCGAGTGCTTTACAGCACTTTATAGTCACGGAGGGACTGGGGGAACCATGAGTACTGAAGGCGTGCGAAACGTCAGGAATTAAAAATTTGAAATGTTTAATTCTTGACGTTTAAATCCGGTGATTAATCAAATGGCGATAGAATCGGTAAAATTTCTTTTATTATAAGAAAACATTACTATTTATGTTTCTCTCCATTCCTTAAAATTAACCTGTAATATATACGTGTATAACAAAAAATGTGGTAGCTCAGAGGTTATGCGCTCGCTATAAATTTACACAGTACGCGAGCATCCCGGGTTCCGAACCCCACCGACTCCAATGGAATTGTAAATTGCAATTTTAAATGATGATTTACTCCACGTGCTCGGCGGTGAAGGAAAAGATCGTGAGGAAACCTGCATGTCTGAGATATAAGGAAAAAAACTATTTCGAAGACATGTAAAATTCGCCAACATGGATTTGGGGCAGCGCGGCGGACATGTCCTTGCCCTAAAACCCTCTCAGATATGAGAGGAGGCCTGTGCCCGGCAGTGGGACACGTATAATAGGCTGAAACTTTAACTTTTAAAAATTAAAGGTGAAAGGAGGATGAACAACTTTTTCTTCTATAGTCGTTTACAATTTAAATTTGTTTCTAATACTAATGATGGTGGTGTGCCAAATACATATCTCTTACTTTATTTTCTTTCATTGATGCAGTTGTTTCCTTAATCCCTAACCTTACCTTTGTTGAGAATAATATAATATAACGCGTGCCCGATGCATGCAATTCAAAAATAGAATTATAATGGTGGAAAGTACTTTATAAGATTTTTGGCTTCGATGCTTAATTTTCAAGCTGGCGGAAAGTACTTATTTAAGTGTAGACTGTATAAAAATAATATTATTTATATCTACTTAAAATTATTTCGTATGAATAAATTACATTTCGTTAGTTATGAAATGAGATTAATTTGAGCTTATTTCGGTTTTCATAAGGTCATACATCATAGCTTGCTACATATTTATTTATTTATCTATGCATAAGGTTTTCAAAGAATACAAAGTATCTACTCTGTGCTTACTGTACAGAGTAAAACAGAGAAATGAATAATGTGCGAGTGAAATGGCACTAGATCGACCAATGACCATTTTCTTTAGATCATTTAAATCGATCGACATTTATGATCTATAACGGCACGTGTTACGCCTGTGTTTTAATGTACTTCGTGCGTTACGCGTGTATATAAATGTACTTTGTGTGTTACGCGTGTATTAAAATATACTTTATGCATTACGCGTGTTAACTTTGTGCGTTATGAGTGTATTTAAAGGTACTTTGTGCGTTACGCATACAGAACTTCGTCAGCATGCAAACGTCGATAGTGCCATCTTTCGGCGATATTAGTTTATAAATCTCAAAACATTTACCTGTTGCCCAATCTGACACTTCATTAGTTAGTACACTACCAATCATAGGTTGTCCATCGTTGTATTCAATACCTGCTTTAAGCCAATGCTTCTCATCTAAATATATCATGACTCCAGCTTGGTCGTACAACGTTGTGAAATCGGCCTCCACACATACCTAGATATAACTATTAATTTTTATCACGGTTAATATTCTACTCTTCCGTCTTATTTTCTTTCTGAAATAAAATATTAGTGCAATGCACTCTTTGTCTCGGTCTTAGTTGAGAGCCACTATAATTTCAGACTTTGACGCATTCCATAGGAAGAGGCGCAAATAAATAAATTGATCGCCGATTTTAGGATTCACAAAAATAACGATATTTAAAAAAAATTAAAGCCAGCCATGAAGACTCATTATTTTCCCAAAATTACTATATACGTTTAAATAACAAGAGTTTATTTCAACATAGAGATTACATTTCTCTATGAGGAAACAAAATGCAGTTTAAATAAAATTGAAAATGTCCCACCACACACGGAGAGTGCGAAGCTATTACAAACGAGTATATATCGGTGTACTTCTGAACTTCAATATCGTGTATAATCTGTAAGTTTAGGGTGACTTCGGTTCGTTACGCTTGAGGCGCGACGACAGCGCCGCCACATATTTATAGTTTTATGTTTTTACATTTGCGAAGTTAGCAGAAGCAATTAAAATGGATAGTAATCATTCCACTGTGCTTTTGAAATGGTTTTTCTTATCCGGTTGTCTACAAATAATTTGTTTTCTCAAAAAGAAATGTTAACTTGCGTATGTGGTTACAGGCTTTTCAGGTGCAAAGCTCACTGTCGGTAGTTCGAAGTGCTGTAGTGTTCGTACAATAGAGCTACGACAGTTATCCAAATACAGAACCTGAATACGAAACCTATCCAACTGCATTGAGACGTAAAACAGGGTAACGTTATCACTGATCTGGAAGACCTTTTTAAGATACTGAACTGGAAAATTCAACATTAATTATTGCGAGTACCTACATCGTTCACCTTCGATTTATCGACGACATACCTAGTCATTACGGCACAATCACTGGAAGGCCGTAGCACTATTCTCGTATAACTGCCAACCTTGTTTCTCCCAACGGATAGGTCTTAAGATGATCATTGTTATGGCAAAGGTATACATGCCACTCATAGTTGGCCAATAATAGGGAGCACTACGCTCGAAGTTTTTGACGAGTGTATTTAACATTTGCTAAAAACTTCGATGACTATTATGTTTAACAGTCAACTACTTTGAGCATACCGCACATAATCTACGGCAGATTGTCCGACTAGGTAAGGTCAATATCGACCGAGAGGTCGGTTATGGATGAAGAAGGCTATCTTCATAGCTCTAAGTTTCTCTGCGTGATAAGACTTCGTAATGAGAATATCTCTATTAGCACCAGCGTAATCGACATAACCCAACGGATCGGTAAGGTAAAGTTGCAATGAGCCGGCCATATAGCTCAAAGAACCGTCAATCGACGGGGAGGAAAGGTTCTCGAGTGGTAGCCTTGTATACTGCTAACCAGGGATTGAAAACGGTCCCAAAATACCGGTATAGAACCGGTATTTAGGGGTTTCTGTACCTATACCGGAACAGGAACCAGAACCTAAATTAGAACCTTTAAGAACCTTTATTTTACCGGTTCCTAAGTAAAGCGAAAGCGAGTCCAAACTTGTTTGAGGTGCAGTTGCGTGGACGGCGCGATGCGGCGCGCGGCGGAGTAAGAGAAGAGGGGAGTTTGTAAAATATCATATTTGTATTGGTGGATCTTATGTTGCATATCAATGCAGTGTTGCCAACTCCACGGATTTTCTATAGCATCATCTACGGAACTACGAAATTTGACGTTGCAATCTACGTAAATTTTATAAAGTTAACAAAGTTTTTTTATCATGAGTGTAAACTTGCCGACAATGTTTTTACAATTATTAAAAAAATTCTGCCGGATTATTCTTCGCTTTTCCTCGATCTTTTTTTCGAATTTCTTAAAGTTCTTAGTTGTATAGTTTTTCATCATCATCATCATTACAACCCTTCACGAGTCCACTGCTGAACATAGGCCTCCCCCAAGGAATGCCACAAAGCACGGTTTTGAGCCACCTGCATCCATCGACTTCCTGCATATCTTACCAGGTCGTCACTCCATCTAGTGGGAGGACGCCCCACACTTCGTCCGCCGATACGAGGCCGCCACTCTTGAATCTTTTTTACCCATCGGTTGTCGGTTCATCGAGGTTTATGGCCGGCCCATTAACTCAGCTTAAGGTAGCTACTGACCTGTTTGCCGCAGGGGCAATCTAGGAAGCACGGCGATCGGAGCAATATCTAAGGTCGCAGGGCGGACTTAAATAATTGCCCCTGCTTGCTTACACACATCACCATTAAGGAGGCAATTAAGGGTCATCCCCACTCCTACACCCTAGATTGCCCCTGCGGCAGGCAGGTCAGTAGCCACCTTTACTAATCAGTTGGGCTATGTCGGTTATTCTGGTTCTACTGCGGATATCCTCATTTCTAAGTTTATCACGCAGAGAAACTCCAAGCATACCCTTCCCGTAGCTCGCTGAGTGACCTTGAACTTCCTCATCCGTCCAGCAGTGAACGACCACGTCTCAGTTCCATAAGTGATGACTGGCAACACGCACTGTTTGTACAGTCTCGTTTTTAAGTTTTGAGGTATACCTGACGAGAAGATGTGCCGTAATTTCCCGAACGCTGCCCAACCGAGTTAAATCCGCCGATTGACCTCTCGGTCTAAGTTGGACTTACCTAGTCGTACTATTTGTCCCAGGTAAACATACTCGTCAACAACTTCGAGCTTAGTGCTCCCAACAACTACCGGCATAGGTGTGACATGGACGTTAAACATGACCTTTGTTTTGCCCATGTTCATCTTAAGACCTATCCGTTGGGAGACACTATTGAGTTCATTGACCATAGTGCTTAGGTCCTCCAGCGATTCTGCCATAAGGACTATATCGTCGCCAAATCGAAGGTGAGTTATGTACTCGCCATTAATGTTAATACCGTATCCTTTCCAGTCCAGAAGCTTGAAAACGTCTTCCAATGCAGCGATGAAGAGTTTCGGGGATTTAACGTCACCCTCTCTTACACCTCTCTGCAATTGAATAGGTTTCATACTCTGGTTCTGTACTCGGATAGCCATCGTTGCCCTACTGTACAAGCACTTTAGCACTTCGATATACCGACAGTCAACTTGGCATCGTTGAAGGGACTGCAGCACCGCCCAAATTTCGACGGAATCAAAGGCAAATTGTACTCCACGGATTTCTGTACAATTCGCCGAAGGGTATGTATGTGCAAAGCAAAATACGCGCATAGACGTGGAGTTGCGGAAAACAGCCCGTCGTAAACTATGTATGTGGTCTATGGTGCTAAAGCCCTTTTGGAAACCGGCTTGTTTGAGAGGCTGGAAGTCGTTAATTTTGCGCGCGAGACGATTCGTAATGACTCTCGGAAACAGCACGTAGACGCGGCTCAGAAGGAAAATCGGCCTGTACTTCTTCAAGAGAGCGTTGTCACCTTTCTTGAAGAACAAGACCACCGCACTTCTGCTCCACGCCTCCGGTGTAATGCCACCATGGAGAACGGAATTAAAGAGCTTCTGAAGGACTTCAAGTACCGGTTTTCCACCCGCTTTCAGAAGTTCCGCTGTAATTCCATCCTCGCCTGGGGCCTTGCAGTTTTTAAGGTGCTGGAGAGCCATTCTAATCTCGCTCAGACTGACGTCCGGGATATCATCGGAATAGTGTCGGATAAGACTCGCTCTTGGATCATTACTCACACGTGTGGCTCCAACGATGATGTGTACATCTGCCCATAGAACCTCTCAATCTCACTCAAAATCTCAGGTGTCCTGGAAACGACGCTGCCACACTCGGTCTTCAGCTTCGAAAGTTGGCTCTTTTCGGCAGACAGATCTCTAGCAAAGACTTTGGAGCCCTGGTTCCGCTCGATCGCTTCTTCAATAAGAGCAGTATTAAAGTTGCGTAAGTCCCGCCGCATGCATTTGGAGATCTGTCTTTTCAGTTACCTGTATGCTGTCAAATCTGCTGAAGACTGCAGCTTCATATCCCGTCTAACAGCCATAAGATTAAGAGTGTGATCGGAGAGTTTTGTGTTCTTCTGCGGCGGGTCTTGCTAAACTTAGCTCCGACCGCATGGATAGTTTTCACGAGCTTGTCATTCATATCGCCCACTGCATTGCAATCTTCTAGGCACTGAGAACGTAGCTCGAGCTGAAAGGTTTTGGGACTTTGGAGTAGAGCACGAGGGAGACGGAGCGTTGACTTCATTAGACGTGTCCTCTCAAACTTAACGTTTAAGTTCAGTGTGCCTGTCACCATTCGGTGGTTACTGCCGGTTTTCACCCTCGCGATCACTGAAACATCACTGAACATTTGTCGTCTGGTCGTCATAATTAAGTCAATCTCATTTTTTGTTGAACCGTCGGGGCTCGACGAGGTCCACTTTCTGTGGGGCCGCTTCTGGAAGAAAGAGTTCATCATAAAGAGTCCCTCTTTCTCCATGAACTCTGCCAGCTGCTGGCCCCTTTGGTTCCGTTGCCCTATGCCAAATTTCCCTACTTTCAGGTCACCGTTCTCTCTTGTGGCTAGTTTTGCGTTGAAGTCTCCAATTAACACCGTATAATAAGTTTTGGAGGAATGCATAGCTCTAGAGATAGAGATATCCTCATACATTTCCTCCACCTCCTCATCGGGGTGTGTTGAGGTTGGTGCGTAAACCTGTATGACTTTCAGCGAATACCGTTTGGTGATTCTGAATATAAGGTACGCGACCCTCGTCGACACACTGCCAATCTTTTCAACGTTGTAAACGAGAAACTTGTGGACGACAAATCCGACACCTCCTTGGGACAGGTGGTCGCCCTCCCGGTGATAGAACGAGTTGCCGGATTCGAGGATTACCGTGTCCTCCCCCTCTCTTCGGACCTCGGATAGTCCTATAATATTCCAGCGCAACTTGTCTATCTCTTCTTCCAGCTCCAGGATCTTCTCGTCAGTCCTCAGGGTGCATGCGTTATAAGTTGCCAGGTCGAGTCGTCGTAGGTGGCAACCGAACCTCCACCGAAGATTCTTAGCACGCCTGCCCCGCCGTTACCATAGTCGCCACCGTAGCCAGGAATATCAGGGCCGACGGGGACTGGGGGCCGTCTCTTAGTAACTTTATTTATTTTGGGGGGTATATTGCCATAGTTGCCACGCTTGGCGAGCGGGTTGGCAACCGCAGTTTTTTATTGTGATATTGTTGTTATCAGGAAGATGCTGCTGCCCATCTCCTGACTGTATCCTACTGTCGCCTCTTACGACACCCACAGATATTCTTAACCGCCACTACACAGCTATAGTTTTTCATTGTGACATAAATCACCCGAGTCTGAAACACCGTAATATATCAAATAATAAACTAACAAAAACCAGAAAATAAAATCCATGTTAATAAGTCGTTATAATCAAGTTTGTAACGTATTTTTTTAGTATAACTATCCACAAATATTAAAGTGTGTATAGTTACTTTATTTGTTGTTTACTAAATATTATTTAATTAAAAAAAAATTTAATTATAATCAATTTTTTATGGTTTATTTTTCTTACATGTGTAGCTTGATTCGATGTTATACTACATTTAAACTTACAACAAGAATTTTCCATGACAGAATGAATTTATCAACTAACTTCAAAAACAAATCTTGTCGATCCTCAACGGAACGCATATTTTGAAATAGCGTCTACGGAATTGTACAGAATCTTTTATACCAATCTACGGATTTGGAAAAATTTGATTATAGGTTCTCGGAACCGGTATTTAGAACCGGTACATCGGAACCCGAACCGGAACCGATACCGGAACTGGAACCGTACCGAAAAGAAGAACCTTTATAAGAACCTAAATGAAGAACCAGAACCGAAATTGGTACCGGTATTCAATCCCAGCTGCTAACCCGTGTTAAACGAACTGGAACTACATTATTTTTTTTATTATTTAAAAAATTACCATCGCTGGTAAATTAGCAGTAAATTTAAATTTTAGAGGGATTTTCTCAGGCAGTTTACATACATAAACATGACAAACATCCAGATCCGGAAAAATTAATTGTAGGCCATACAAATATATGATACACGCGTTATTCGGACCCACGGTCCTCAGCGCCGCAAGTCATTGCTAAGCTACTGCGCCACGGAGCCGTCAAAAAGATATAAAGATATAACATGCAGTCGATGGATGCTGGTGGTTCAGAACTCAGGATTGTGCTTTGTGGCATTTCTTGGAGGAGGCCTATATTCAGCAGTTGACTTCTAATGATGATGGTGATGAAAACACTGAATTTAAATAATGGCCATTCATTTAAAGCTTTTTCTTTAAAAAAATCTTACCCTCACTCTAAGAATTTCTCCTGTTTTGTAAAGTTTTGCGGCATTTTCGGTTCTAAGGACTCCGGTCGGCAGCAACCCATTCTAGGCCAATGGAACTTCTATTACTATACCACTAGTCATAGATAAGTAGGTATATTCCTCGAGTCTATATCCTTTGTGGAAATGCGATCTCTTCGTAAAATGTGCGGCGTCACCATGGCTGACCGAAAGCGAAACGAAGAGATTCGCAATATGGCAGGTTTGAAAGATGACCTTATCACAAAAATTGATAAGGGCGTGCTTCGATGGTTTGGGCACGTTGAGCGAATGAGTGAAGACCGAATGGTGAAGAAAATATATAGCGCGAAAGTTAATATTAAAAGGTGTCGAGGTAGACCGAGACTAACTTTCGAAGACCATGTGAGCAAATTGCTCGAAGAGGGGAGGGTCAAGAGTACTCGGATACCTAGACGTGCATGTATGAAGAAGATGATGAATCTGAAAGAAGCGAAAGAGGTATGTAAGGATCGTGACACTTGGCGATCTGTTCTCTCTGGCTACCCCGTCAGGGATTGTGCATGACGATAAGTAAGTAAGTAAGCTATATCCTTAATGTTCCTATTTGCTAAGCCTGATTACCGCACCATTACAGTCTATCAAAAGTCCACTGCTGAACACAGGTCTTTCACATTTATAGTCTCGTAGCAGAAATATTAACCATAGTTAGGTACCACACTTGGCAGGCGGGATGGCATCCGCAGTTTTTTATTTTGTATAGTTGTTATAAGGACGACGTTGCTGCTTGTTATATCCTGACGGCTCCGTAGCGTAATGGCTTAGCAATGAGTTGCAACGCTTGGGGCCGCGGTTCGAATCCCGCACGGAACAAGTATTTGTACGGTCTACAAATAATTGCTCCGGGTCTGGATGTTTGTCCTTGTGCAATATATGTTTGTAAACTGCCTCCACGATACAGGAGAAAATCCTAATGTGAGGGTAACGTTTTTCAAAAAAAAATCTCTCACTTGCGTTGGTATATCGTGGTTTGTTTCCTTCTGTCGCCTTTAACGATATCCACAGGAAGATATGGGTAGTAGAAGATACACGGTTACAAAGCCCGATAAGTTATTAAACATTTTTAATTTTTACCTGGATTGTAAAGTTATCTTTGATATTCACGCCATATACATGTCCTGTATTTAATTGAAATTTATAATAAGTGTCTTGCCAAAAATCTGACTTAAAATCTGTTGCCACTTCTAGATTATTATCAACTAAATCCCACTTTTTAGGTTTATTTATCCATTCGAAATAAGACCACGTAATACTATCAAAACTAGCGGATTCCATGCTTATAAATAATTAGAACAAAAAAAATTTAGAAACAATTATCGAATAAAACTGTTTAAAAATGATTTATAAAAATGCTTATCAATTTACAAAGGTTAATTTAACAAATACATCGGATTGTAAATTAGTAAAGCTTATATAACACTGCTATAATAAAGTATCCTTTATATATTATGATAACCTACTACTTTATATTATGATTGTGAGTAGGTACTTAAATGAAATCATTGAGTTATATGTACTACGTACTAGAGAAGCCATTCCAAACAAAAATTGTGTCCTACTCTATGCCTTCGCGCATGCGCGGTAGTAGCAGTCGCGCATGAGCGAAGACTTTAATTTGATATAAAATAAGATATTAATATAAAATAAATATAAGAATTTAATATAAAATATCTTAATTTAATCTAAACAAACATATTTCCAAATAAAATGTAATAATAATTATTTTATGGAATTCACAAATCTTCAATTTACACAATATTTAGTTTGTATGAACTGCAGGGACTGCACTACAGTTCAGTTGAACATAGTCAATGTTCGGAATGGCTTCTCTAGTACGTAGTACATATAACTCAATGAATGAAATACTCTTTTATCACAACTATCAACTTGATAAACATAATATTATGTGTATGAGTCAATGAGATATATAAAGTATTAATAGTATCACAATCTATGGGCTGCACAATGTGATTGTGACGCAGCAACATATTGTGAAGCAGACTACCAACAGACTACTATAAAGGATTGTTATCACTTGATACTGAGATAAAAATAAATGAAGATATGGCTTAAAGGATAAGCATCCAAGCCAAAAATAAATACATTATGGCAATCCGAGCTTGAAACTTTTTTATTAACGGAGGGTTTTGGCACGAACTTGGAAACCGCTGAATTGTTTCTATTATTCTCTTTGTTTCCATTTCAAAAATGGTAATTTAGCTCACAATATAAATATCTGGCGTCACTGGAATACTGTTCTGATCTCTGGGCCGGGGCACCCCAGTGCCAGCTCCTTCCACTTGACCGCATCCAGCGCAGAGCGGTTCGAATTGTTGGCGACCGAGGTCTTTCTGATCGGCTCGATACCACTCAGTGCCGTAGGGATGTTGCATCCCTCTGCATTTTCTATCGAATTTACTACGGGGAGTGCTCTGAGCAATTGTTGGGATTAATTCCAGCCGACAAATTTCACGAACGCACATCGCGTCAAAATTCACGATATCATCCTCACCATCTGGATGCTTGGCGGTTCACGACTGTGCGTTATACTAGGAGTTTCCTTTCTCGTAGAAATTCCCTGTGGAATTGTTTACCACCGGAAATTTTTCCGGACCGATACGACTTAGGGACCTTCAAGAAAAGAGCTTACACCTTTCTAAAAGGCCGGCATTTCCTATATAAAAGAGTACTCTGTGGGCCGGCAACGCATGTGCAATTCCCCTGGTGTTGCGGTTGTAAATGGGCGGCGGTAGTCACTTACCATCAGGTGAGCCGCATGCTCGTTTGCCCCCTTTTCTATAAAAAAAAATTCGACGACAACTAACTATAAACGGCCGGGTCTATGTTTCAATAAGGAATTTCCAATAAATTTTATTTTACTCATTTTTTTTATATTTTGTTACTATTATGATATTTTAGCCTTTCAAAAACACTTCTAGTAGCATTCATGCCAGCTTTGTAAAATATCGCTAAAATTTCTACTTATTAATAAAACTAAAATAGGTTCATTAAAATATCTTGTATGTAGTATATTATTGTCAGCAACAATAACCAAGTTACAATAAAAGCAAGAAAAGAACTGAACATAAAATGATTTGCACTCTACCTTCTTACGTGTAACGTGCACGTAATTTCTTACGTTAGCTAATTTTAACACTCAGTAAAACGTACTTTTTGACACTAGTTATCGACTTTAAATTTTACGCACCGGCAACACTGATTCTTGCTTGACCAGTGTTGATCATTGACACGGCAATTGTCGTATTATACGACAATCCACCAATTTTTTTGGAAAATACGGCATACAACAGGCCTCTTATTGCCGTTTCATAAAATACGGCAATTGGCCTTTTTGAATTAATTAAATGAATCTTTTTTATACTAATGAAACGGAACAGAGACAAAGCTTTATACAACAACGCTAGGTATGATGGTAGGCTATGATAAGTACACTCTTTGTTCAATCTAATTGGTAATTGATTATATTTTTTTTAATGTTGTAGATAGATATTTCATACATATATAAAAATATCGCATTTGTTTAATTACTTGAGCAAATATTTTGATTTCGCAATAAACATTAATAAATACTAGCTGATACCCGCGTCGCTTGATACATTAAGAAAACACACGTCATTGAACACGCAATGTTTATAAATATCGTTTCTTAAAACTTTAATAACTTTGTATTAAATGGAGATATCGCAATATTTTTTTAGATAAGGGCCAAATGTCTAAAAATAAAACTTAGAAAACCTAATTGAAATCTACCCAGTAGTTTTTCCGTGATGAACGCACAACTGCAAACCTCTATCATTTTCTTTATATAGATAGCTTGATTAGAATGACAGCTGTCATTCTGATGTGACTAGCGCTACAAACATAAACCGATATGTCGATAAAGTATTTTAACCAAGTATTTAAACATTGGGGCTCATTTTGAGTTGATAAAAAATAGCAATAATAAATAATGTGGTGTACATCCTAATTCACAATCATCATCATCAGAATCTAGAGTCACTGAAACAATCTTCAAGGTGAATTATTAATTCCTGATCACACAAACAATTAAAACGGACATCACGTTGCCAATCGTCTGTGATAATTCTTCGCGTTTTATCTTAGAGTATTCAACTAACTTATTAATATATAATTAGTTTAATACTCTAAGCGTTTTATCGACCAACTTCTTCCAATCATTTGGTGTTACGTGTTCACATGCATTGTTCAGCAAATTTAACATTTTATTCGCCGTGAACGGTGAGGTGGTGGTGGAGTTTTTTTTTTATTAGTGATGCATTACTTAATCAATAACATTTAAATATTAAATACCTTTAACTTGCGCCCAAATCAATTCTATTGCGTTATACTGACAATGATACGGTGGCAGGCGGATAACGGTATGTGTTAAAGACATGAAGATAGTTTGAAGGAAATATGTAAAATAAAATTGTAGATTTATTTTATGTATTATTTATTAATTTCGTCTGTTCTTGTGAGCAAAGTTTTGTTAAATAATTATTTCTGGTTTGTTCTTTTTCTAACATTTATATCTTTCACTAGATGGTGTCACTTGTAATATTACATCACGATATGGTTTGCCTCATAGAACATTATATAGCTTACAATTTTCAAAATACAGATAATCGTTATACGCCATACAAGAAGTTTTATTTATCAATCACGGGATTACGGTGTTGGGAAAGTTCTGGGCAGTGAACATTGGTCCTTCGAGCCGGATACTTAAGGCTGAGGTTGATCTGTGCTACATCATTTTTGCGACTACGAGACACGGCGTCGGGATGTCGTAGAAGGGATACATCTTCCATTTACAAAATTGGAAGACAACGCTGTTAGCGACGGAACACGAACATCCACGAGGCGATCTTCGGAGTGTGAAAAGAAACCAACTGCGACGTCACACCTTGCAGCAGGCGTAAGAAAAGGACAACAAAAGAGTAGTATATGGTGAAGTACATTGAAGAAATAATTGTAAGTACATTGCTGCGTTATTAACAATTATTGGATAAATTCGGACTTAGAAAAATTTCGTGTTAAATTTCTAGAATTTTCTAAGTGTAGTGGACTTAGAATAGATTAAGAAAAATTGAACACACGGGGAACCTATGCCCAATTTTCAAAAAAGGTGAGAAAAAAAAAATACAAACACTTAGAAAATTTTCGAAGCAAAATAACATTGACTTAGAAAAAATTTATTGAAAAAATTATAACCTATAAAATTTGGTTTGAAACATATAATTCATAAAGCTTCAGACAGAAATTATAAATCAATTGAATAAAGCTAAAATAAATTATGAGAAAAGTCCTAAAGAACGATTAACAGCTCGTAATATTGAAACCAGAATAAAATTAGTGGAAGAAAAATGGACTGAATTTTCAAGCAATGATTCTGCAATTATTAAAAGCAACCAAGACGTATCAGCGTCGGACTACTTTAAAAATGATCACTTTCAAGAAACAGAAATATTTTATATTGATTTTATTGCGGAAATGAAAGAAAAATTAGACCAACTTTTGGAACAACCTGGAATTGTATATGATAAGCCTATAATGTCATCTTCTAATGTAAAATTGCCTAAGATTTCGATTCCAACCTTTTCAGGACAATATTCTGAATGGATGAGTTTCAGGGATTTATTTGTATCACTCATTCATAAGAGTTCTATGGAAGATGTACAGAAGCTTCATTACTTGAAAGGATATTTGACAGGTGAAGCTGAAAAGTTATTGCGTCACATTCCTATTACAAATGAAAATTACGAACAGTGTTGAAAAACTTTACAAGATAGATATGACAATAAACAGTTTTTGGCAAATTGTATTTTGAAAAAGTTTTTTAGTCAAAGGAACGTTACAACAGAGTCTGCAACTGCTATAAAAGAATTACTTGATAATACGACTGATACTTTAAACGGGCTTAAAAACATTGGTATTAATACGGATTCTTGGGACTTAATTATAATTTATATAGTTTGTTCTAAGCTGGATCAAGAAACTCACAAACAATGGGAGTCGAGAGTAAGTGAAACTGTCTCTAGGTCAAAGGAACTACCATCTTTTTCTCAATTTAAAGAGTTTTTGGAAAATAAATACCATTCTTTGGAGTTTCTAGATTCAAAAGGTACAATAAAAAAGTTATCTAATCACAGCAATGTATGTAACATAAAAAATTCTAATGCACTTGTAAACCTTCATATCAATCCATCACCTTGTGTATATTGTAATGGTGATCATAGGATCAGTAATTGTAAAAGATTTTCAGGTTTACAATGTTTTGATAAACGTAACTTTGTCCAACAAAACAGGTTATGCTTCAATTGTTTAGGTAATAATCATTCAGTAAAACAGTGCCGTATAACCACCTCATGCCAAATATGTCGTAGACGACATCATTCACTTTTGCATCCCAAAAATGTAATCCCAATAAATGTCAATAATGATTCGGATGTATCTAGAGGGAAGGAATCGGTAAAAATAGGGCATCCCACTAGAACAGCCTTACAACCAGAAACCTTAGAGGAATCTCATCAAAATATAGCAAGTCATTTCTTAAAGGAGCCTATTCATCATGTTTTACTAGCTACAGCTTTAGTGAATGTGAAATATAGGAATGACTATCAAACAATGCGAGCATTGATAGATCAAGGCCCGCAGGCCAGCTTTATCACAGAGTCGGCGGTACAGTTACTCGGGTTAAAAAAGACTAAGACAAATGTTATGGTTTGAGGTTTAGGAGCAGAAAAGAGTTTGGTCTCAAAATCTACAGTAGATTTGAAAATTCATTCAAGGTACGATACAAATTCATGTCTTTATGTGACAGCATATGTTTTAGAAAAGTTGACATCGTACTTACCTTCTACTAATGTTGATCTCTTGCATTGGCCAGAGCTGAAACAACTCAACTTGGCAGACCCAAGTTTCCACAAACCTAATAAAATTGACATTTTATTAGGGGCAGAAGTTTATGCACTTATCATTATGGAAGGACTAGTTAAATATCCCTCAGGATCTACAGTATCTCAAAATACATCTTTGGGGTGGATATTAAGTGGATAGTTGCATTCTAATACACCTTACTGTAACGTAGTGAGTTTACATGGTGAAGTTCATCTCGATAGTTTAATTCGCTCACTTTGGGAATTGGGAGCCGAACCAAATTTATCTAAGACAATTTTAACGGAAGAGGAACAAAATTGTGACCGATTATATGAATCGACTACGATAAGGGATAATGATGGCAGATATATAGTTCGACTTCGTTTCGAAATGAACATCCATTATGTTTAGAAGGCAAATCAAAACAAATTGCGCTTCGTAGGTTTGCTTCTCTAGAAAAAAGGTTACAGAAGAATTCTGATATGAATGTAGAGTTTAAGAAAATTTTTGACGAATATTTGCACTTAAATCACATGGAGATAGTACCAAAAGAAGAATTAGATTTACCAGCTATTTACTTACCATATCATGCTGTTATAAAAGAAGATAGGGAGACAACTAAAGTGCGTATAGTTTTTGATGCCTCATGTAAAGGTGTAAATGGAAAATCTTTAAATGATGATTTGATGGTTGGCCCTAAACTTCAATCTTATTTACGCCTTATTATCATGAGATGGAGAACTCATCCAGTTTGTTTTATTGCAGATGTTGTCAAAATGTACCGACAGGTTAAGGTAAATCAAAAGGATACTGATTTTCAACGCATTTTGTGGCGTGAGAATAGCGAACAAGAGTTAAAAGAATACAGATTACTAAGATTGACATTTGGTACCTCTTCAGCTCCATACTTAGCAATCAAAAGTTTGATTCAGTTGGCTATTGATGAAGGACAAAATATACCTTTAGCAGCTGAAATAGTCAAAAGAGATTTTTATGTAGATGACTTAATGTCTGGATGTCAAAACGAGAAGCAAGCTACAAAATTATATTATCAGATTAATAAATTACTCAACAAAGGTGGATTTGAATTGCAGAAATGGTCAAGCAATAACGATACATTTTTGAATACTATACGGAATGAGAAGAAGGAAAATAGTGATCAGAAAATTTTGGAACTAAAAGAAGAGCCTGTAAATAAAATTTTGGGACTTACCTGGAATCGAAAAAACGATGAGTTTGAATATGCAGCCAGACTTCCACCGTTATCATTCCCAGTTACTAAAAGAAAGGTCATATCTGATATTTCACGTTTGTATGATCCATTAGGATGGATACAACCAAGTATAGTCAGCGCAAAGGTTTTTATTAAAAAGATGTGGTTAGAAAAATTAGATTGGGATGAAGAATTACCTCCACATTTTTTGAATTATTGGCTTACATATAGAGATGAATTATCCAAACTTACCGAGTTCAGGTTACCTCGTTGGATGAAATGTGAAAACCACAATGAGCTTGTTGAGCTACATGGATTTTCAGATGCGTCTTCATTAGCATACAGTGCAGTTGTCTACATGCGATTTATTGATAGTGATGGACAAGTCCATGTAAATCTGGTAACTGGCAAGTCTAAGGTAGCTCCTAATAGTCAATTATCTATACCTAGACTTGAATTATGTGGAGCTCTTTTACTAACTAAATTACTTATAGAAGTTTCTGAAGTTCTGGGAATTTCTAAAAATCACTTGAAGACATGGACTGATTCAGAAATAGTATTGGCATGGTTAAGCTCTCATCCAAGTAGGTGGAAAACATATATCGGTAACAGAGTGGCGGAAATATTACAATATTTAGATAGTACTCACTGGTTTCATGTGCAGTCAGAAGACAATTCCGCTGATTGCGCATCTCGTGGCATTGCTACATCTGAAATCGCTTATCATCGACTTTGGTTAGAAGGTCCATCCTGGTTTCGTAATAAGAAAATTGATTATCCTTTTTCTAAATTTGTGAATACAAACATAGAAGAAAGGATTGTAAAAATACACAATGCAGCTGTAAATACTGTCGATGATCAGGATGCCATGTGGTATAAATTTTCTTCTTTGATGAAACTGCTAAGAGTGGTTGCCTATTGCCGAAGATTCCTGAAAAAGAAAAAAGATATTAGTGCATATTTGAAAACAGAAGAAATAAAAGAAGCATTACATATAATGATAAAGAAAGCACAAATAAAAGAATTTAATGAGGAAATAGAAACATTAAAAAAGGGTAATTTTATACAAAAGAAAAGTAAACTTATCTCATTTAATCCATTCTTAGACGACAAGGGCATACTTCGCATTGGTGGACGGATTTATCATGCTACAGTCGACAGAGATACAAAACATCCAGCATTGATTCCTCACGATTCTTATTTAGCTGGGTTGCTCGTCCGTGAGGCTCATATTAGAACACTACACGGTGGACCTCAAGTAATGATCAATTACCTGAGATCTAAATATTGGATACTTAGAGATAAATCGCTTGTAAAAAATCATTTTCGAAAATGCGTTACTTGTATACGTTTTTCCGCTCAAAACCATACTCAGCTGATGGGCCAGTTACCTCCTTTAAGAGTAAGGCCAAGTAGAGCCTTCTCATGTAGTGGTGTGGATTATGCGGGGCCGATCAACATAAGGGTTTCAAAAGGGCGAAGCAATCGATCATATAAAGGCTATATATGTTTATTCATTTGTATGGCTACTCTACTACTACTAGGTTGTAAGCGACATGAGCTCTGAAAGTTTTCTAGCAGCATTTAGGCGATTCACTGCACGACGAGGTTACTGCATGGAATTATTTAGTGACAATGGCACTAATTTCGTTGGTGCAGCTCGGGAACTCAAGCAACTTTTTAATGAAGAAAAGTCAAGAAACAGTAAAATTGGAGAATGGTTGGAATCACACGATACAAAGTGGCATTTTAACCCACCACAAGCTCCTAACTTCGGAGGTTTATGGGAAGCTGGCATAAAATCAACCAAATATCATTTAAAAAGAGTGATTGGAAACTCTACATTAACTTATGAGGAGATGTCAACAATGTTAACGCAAATTGAGGCTTGCCTAAATTCTAGGCCTATGACATCTATAACAGACGATAAAGGTGAATATTTTGCTTTAACTCCAAGTCATTTTCTTGTAGGCGAACCATTAATTCCGGCACCAGATCATCAATATGACACTTCCATTAATCTGTTACGACGATGGCACCTTTGCCAGCGCATAATACAGGATTTTTGGAAACAGTGGTCTCAAGAATACTTGACCCATTTTATGCACAGGTACAAATGGGCGCATTCAAATCCTGAACCAAAAATTGGAGATGTTGTTTTAGTAAGGGAAACAGACTTGTCTCCCGCTAGGGCGTATTGTGGTAAAACATCCAGGTGTGGACAATTTTACGCGTGTTGTAAGTTTACGTTTTAAAAACTCGATCATAAAACGGCCTGTGTCAAAATTAATTGTATTACCAATTTGTGAAGATAAGTGATATTTTATTTAGTTCATATTTTATCTTCATTTGCTAATTTTGCACATTATTATTCAGTGTGAAATTATCGTTTTTTATTATTTTTATTAGTTGAATATTGTTATTTACCTTGCTTTACACTTCAAACTAAAAGGATTAAGGACAGTTGTCCTTGGTGGGCGGAATGTTAAAGACATGAAGATAGTTTGAAGGAAATATGAAAAATAAAATTGTAGATTTATTTTATGTATTATTTATTAATTTCGTCTGTTCTTGTGAGCAAAGTTTTGTTAAATAATTAATTCTGGTTTGTTCTTTTTCTAACATTTATATCTTTCACTAGATGGTGTCACTTGTAATATTACATCACGGTATGGTTTGCCTCATAGAACATTACATAACTTACAATTTTCAAAATACAGATAATCGTTATACGCCATACAAGAAGTTTTATTTATCAATCACGGGATTACGGTGTTGGGAAAGTTCTGGGCAGTGAACAGTCCCTTTTCTATTGCCATCTCATACAAAACATATGTTGGCGTTTGGGGCTTGTGTATTCCCACTAAACGCAAAAGTTATTTTTTCAACATAGTGCCGTCGGCTTGTACTCCATTGGTTTGAAACCACGAAATTATTTCATTCTGCCGGTTATTCGCTGTCGGAGGCTTATTTTTTTGAACTGAATGAATGATAGGGTGCATTGTCCAATAGTATCACATGAGGTTCATCTAAATTATTTAGCAGTTTTATAAACCAGTCTTCAAATTTTTCAAAATTCATTTCTTCGTGGCACTCCGTGGTCTTGACATACTTGAATGCCAGTAAACAATTTGATACAAATCCAGACGAGGTACCAGCATGGCCAATTATTACCCTTTGGCTTTTGCCCTCAGGTGCCTTGGTAGACGATTTGATTTTATCATCAGTCAAAGTTTAGAAACCGTGTAGTTTGCATTCAGCCATGTTTCAGCCAGGAACACCACTTTATCCCAATTATCAATATCTATCATTTTTCGTAAAAAATCAATGCGTGCAAGAGCAATGTCGTTACGTTCTATAATGTTTTTCCTTTGTTACTCTTTTTATAATAGAATCCAATTTTTTTAATACTCGTATTGTTGATAAAGATGGTAGGCTCCCACTGAACAAATTTGCATCTTTCAGAAACTGCTAATTTTGTTAACGTTGGCAGCTCGTTACATGTGTAGTATGCGTAAATGTGATTAGGGGTTGCTGCGGCGTCGAAATCGTCTATGTCAGTTACAGAGCAACGTTTCTTTCTCTTTTTATTTGGAGTAGATAACTTATTCTCCTCCGATGATGTATCTCCAAATTTTTCTTTGCTGATTCTAGTCACAGTAGTTCTTCCAATTCCAAGAGCTTCAGCAACTCTGTTACACACTTGTGACACTGGCAACAGCGGTCCACCATTTTGGTATTCACGTACAAAATAGTCACGCAAACGAATCACAAACTCGCAAGATTCGCTATTTAAAACAGTTTTTCTGGTTTTTTTTTTGGCATTGTAATAACAAAAAGGCAATAACAAAACAAAAAACAATAACAAAATAGGAACAACAAATACTCAAAACAAGGAAATAAACGAAAACTGGGGAACACTAAAGCATTTTTTTTTTTTTTTATAGTAGAGGGGGCAAACGAGCATGCGGCTCACCTGATGGTAAGTGACTACCGCCGCCCATGAACAACTGCAACACCAGGGAGGGAATTGCAGATGCGTTGCCGGCCTTTTAAAAAGGAGTACGCTCTTTTCTTGAAGGTCCCTAAGTCGTATACAAGGCGTCTGGCGTCTTTCATTCGTACTGACTGACCTAAGAGTATAGTAACTGTCCTATAGGCACCCTGTACACACTCAATCTCGATTGCAATCACATAGTTCTGATTGCGATCACGGATCACGGGATCGCGCCACAACATTTCACGTTCAATATTGATTTCTTTAGTCCGTGTATCGTAACCGCCGCGTTAACGCCTGTTGGCTTGTCATATTAAAAAGTACTCTGTGGTCATGGATTTACATGAGGTTAAAGCTGTAGTATCACTTGTTTTGGCTCTTACTTTGAAGAAAAGGATTCGAAAAAGGCAATGAGTTAAACAGTGGCCACCTAACAGAGAAATGTACACTTGCTTAAATCTACTAAAATGAATTCAACTAACTGTTGAAACTGACGATTATAAAAACTACTTCAGAGTGGGGAAAATGTTTCGATGAGTTACTACAAATGATAACTCCATATATTTTTTATTATATTTATATTATATTGCTATATATATATGCTGGGCATTATTTATTTTATTTGTATCATATTTATGCTGGGGAATCCATAGCTCTGTTGAAGTTTCCAAAAGTATGATGACATCTTCTTCCAATTGAGGTAACGAAGGTGAATTCAATCGGCGGCGACAGGGAACATGTGTCATCGACGTCCATTTCATTGAAGCACACAGGGAGACTGATGTGATAGATCACAATCAGCGGATTGTGATCTTGATTTCAAAATATCCAGATATTTTGTGATCAGATGCATCAATCCATCAATTGTCGTGTAGAGACAATTAAGAACAAAAAGAATCTAACCTAAGAGCAACAAAACAACAAAAATACAACAAAACAAATAATATATTTAAGATTCAAAAATATTTACAATTTTATATAACAAAAATGGAGTATGAATATGAGGATGGATGATGCGATTTACAGATTATTTTAAAAAAGTAATAAAAAAAGGGATTAGTGCCGAAGCTGAGTCGGAAGATCCAAGGTGTGCTCTCAGCGCCTGGAACGAGCACGCACGGCGTAGGTGAGAAGGCATGGGCGTCTCTAGGCGGCGACCTCCGGTGAATGTGGTAATTGCGGGATCCGGCGATTTCAGGCCAGACAGGGGCTTGCAGGATCCTCGGCGGCTTCAGACATCACAGAAGCCTGCAGGATCCGGTGACTGCAGGCGGGACAGAGGTTTGCAGGTTCCGGTGACTTCCGGCGGAACTGAGGTTTGCAGGTTCCGGCGACTCCAGGTAGAACAGAGACTTGTAGGAACCCGGCGACTTCAGGCAGAGCAACGGTTTGTAGAGTCCAGCGACTTCAGATAGAGCAGAGGTTCGTAGAGTCCAGTGGCTTCAGGTAGGACAGAGGCTTGCAGGGCCGCTCTGCCCCGGGATAAGGCCTTTAGAAGATGCTTCCAATTCGAGAACTGAAGCAAGACTCCTCTCTTCACCGATTGTTCGGCTTTTATATCTTTCTAGAGAGAACGGAAAAATTATTTAAATTAAACGCAAATTTTTTTTGTAAATGGTCAAGAGGAAAAAGTATTTATGTGGAATTATCGAAATAGAAACAACAGACCGGTAGCAAATTTGAATATAATTTCCATGGAGACCAAATAAACAACAATAACAAAACATGTCAAATTTTAGTTTTAGGCTTGTAATAAGAAAACGGCAAGATTTAAGTGGAAAAGGTGATATTATTGATATAGGAAAAAAGGTAGCGCAACTACCCACACAAAGCCCGAAATTGTAGAGTTACGGAAAACTAACTAAAAGATCGAAAAAAGGTAGACTTCATTGACACCAATTTAAAAGTGCTGATAATGTGAAAATACGAAGTAGAAATGATTTGTGATTGTGTTCTTATGGTTTAAAATCGTTACAGGATCCTATGGAAATAAAGGTGATGTAAAATATCCAGTTTTGAAGTGAATGCAGAAAATCGAAACAGAATGGAAAAATGGATTTAAATTAATGTAAAATGATAAGTAAGTAGCATAACACTACACAATCTACTTCGTACATTTTCATTTTCTTCACAGTAAGGACCAAAACAAGTGATACTACACCTTTAACCTCATGTAAATTCATGACTACAGAGTACTTTTTAATATGACAAGACAACAGACGTTGTTAACGCGGCGGTTACGATACACGGACTGAAGAAATCAAGATTGAACGTGAAATGTTGTGCAGCGATCCCGTGATCCATGATCGCGATCAGAACTGTGTGATTGCAATCTAGATTGAGTGTGTCTGGGCTGCCATACAGTAGGAGTGGGCGATACAAAACGTATATAGTTATTGAATCTATATATTGATTCAATATCGTATATCCGATATCGGCCTAACCAAAAACTATATATCGGACGAAACACTATATCGTTTGTGCCCTACAGCCGATCGCGATTTGCGACGATATTGTATCGCAGTGGTATAGAAATCCGAAGTCAAACCGTATATTATACCGTATGACGAATGAATACCGAGCCGACTCGATCGCCGCCGACGCTCCACGTTAGATATTATAACAAAGTAGAGATGGAGTGCGCGATTCATAAAACTGAAATAGCTACAAAATTCATACGATTCTAAACCTTAACTTTAATATTGTACGAAGTCTATTTGAAGGTTTCTCTTAGTATTTTGGCGTGATTGTTTTATAAACATTTGTACGTGGTAGAGCCATGCTGCAGCTATATTAGTAGTATAGTTGTAGCATGAATAGGTCGGCTCGACTGGGGAAGGACCACGCTCTCACAAAATACCAGCGTCAAATAGCAGCTTAACACTGCTGTGTTTCGTATGGTGCGTGTAGAGAACCGGAGACCCTTTTTACTGGAAACGAGGCATTCCATCATAGTCCTCACGGGTGGCAACGCATCTGCATTTTGATTCGCAAACGAGGATAAATGTAGATGTCTATGGGCTAAAACTCACTTACCATCAGGTGGACTGTGTGCTCGTTTGTCACCCTATACTATAAAAAAAAAAATTAAACGTTTGACGTTAATCTAAGGGCACTAATGATCGCAATGCACTTGTATGTTGTAGCACTTGTTAAAATTTGACCTTGAACTAAAGAGCAAAAAAATTAGGAGCCAATATTTAAGTATTTTTGAAAAGTTCTATTTTTAGTTTAATGTACATAGGTAAAACAATCGGGTGGGCGCAATTATTTGTTGTTCCCTACATAGTTTTAAAAATTTTGAAATTAATAATTTGATCTTGTTTTAGAGTTTATTTGTGTTATTTCGGTATAAAACAATTTAATTTTGTGACTCACATTATAAGTGTAAATAATAATTTGTGTATAAGTACCTATTTTGTATTGTAGTGCAATAAGTACATATTAAACTTTAAAAATTTTCGTTTATAATAATTTGGTGACTGAGAAAATAATTTGTGACTCATTTATAACGGTGTAATAAATCTGTAGTGTGTAGTATTTGTGTATGTAAAATGTAAAATGTCTCGTATAAATTCGATTGTAAATAGTGTAGAATATACAGATCAGTAAATGGTATAAATACGCCTGCATTATTATAGTGAGACGGTATTTAAATATATACACAGTCAGGTCATAAGTATTGTCACACAGTAAAAACTTTTCTTTTAGGATGCTAGCCACAAAAAAGTTTATTGGATTCGAATTTCGAATTGTTCATGAATATAAAACTGTATACTTTTTAGAATTTTACTCAATTTTAAATATGGAGTGGACGCTTAAAGAAGACCGTGTTGCAGCTATTGCATTGCATCGTTGCGGTTACGCGCCAATTCAAATTTTTGACATACTGAAAAATTTGAATATAACCAAAATATTCGTTTATCGTACCATCAAACGATACAATGAAGACTCTAGTGTAGATGACAGGTCAAGAAGTGGTTGCCCTCGGTCTGTTAGGACTCCAGCAGTGATAAAAGCTGTGAAGGCGCGAATTCAAAGAAATCCCAAACGTAAGCAGAAACTGTTGGCCCTTCAGATGGGGTTAAGCAGAACCACGGTGAAAAGGGTGTTAAATGAAGACTTAGGGCTTCGGGCATATCGAAGAAAAACAGGACATCGTTTGAATGCTCGTCTAATGGACCTGAGACTGAAGAGATGCCGCGCTTTGTTGAAGCGGTACGCGGGAAAAAAATATCGGGAAATTCTTTTTTCGGATGAAAAAACTTTTACCGTAGAAGAGAGCTACAACAAACAAAATGATAAGGTGTACGCACACAGTAGTGAAGAAGCGAGCAACCGTATTCCGCGTCTCCAACGAGGTCATTTTCCATCCCCGCTCATGGTATGGTTGGGAGTTTCTTATTGGGGCTTAACAGAGGTACATTTTTGTGAGAAAGGTGTAAAAACGAATGCAGTTGTATATCAAAATACAGTCCTGACGAACCTTGTGGAACCTGTTTCTCATACCATGTTCAATAACAGGCACAGGGTATTCCAACAAGATTCGGCGCCAGCTCATAGAGCGAAGAGCACACAAGACTGGCTGGCAGCGCGTGAAATCGACTTCATCCGGCACGAAGGCTGGCCCTCCTCCAGTCCAGATTTGAATCCGTTAGATTACAAGATATGGTAACACTTGGAGGAAAAGGCGTGCTCAAAACCTCATCCCAATTTGGAGTCACTCAAGACATCCTTGATTAAGGCAGCCGCCGATATTGACATGGACCTCGTTCGTGCTGCGATAGACGACTGCGGCCGCGACTGCGGAGACGGCCGCGCAGATTGAAGGCCTGTATTCAAAATCACTAAAGTCATTTTTAATAAACTTTAGTGTCATAAGAATCTATGTTTTGTTAAGTTCATTATGGTATATAAATGGTTAAAGTACATAATGAATAAACTTTTTTCAATTATTTTATTAATATAAAATAATTGAAACATGTTTATTTATAAATATTTTATATTAAACATGTGATAGAATTTATGACTTGACTCATCATCATCATCATCATTACAGCCCTTCACAAGTCCACTGCTGAACATAGGCCTCCCCCAAAGAATGCCACAAAGCACGGTCCTGAGCCACCTGCATCCATCGACTTCCTGCATGTCTTACCAGGTCGTCACTCCATCTTGTGGGGGGACGCCCTACACTTCGCCTACCGGTACGAGGCTGCCACTCGAGAACCTTTCTTCCCCATCGGTTGTCGGTTCTTCGAGCTATATGGCCGGTCCACTGCCACTTCAGCTTACTAATCCGTTGGGCTATGTCGGTTACTCTGGTTCTACTGCGGATATCCTCATTCCTAAGCTTATCACGCAGAGAAACTCCGAGCATAGCCCTCTCCATAGCTCGCTGAGCGACCTTGAGCTTCCTCATACGGCCAGCAGTGAAGGACCACGTCTCAGTTCCGTAAGTCATCACTGGCAACACGCACTGGTTGTACAATTTTGTTTTAAGGTTTTGAGGTATTTCTGACGAGAAGATGTGTCGTAGCTTCCCGAACGCTGCCCAGCCGAGTTGAATCCGTCGATTGACCTCTCGGTCGAAGTTGGACTTACCTAGTCGGACTATTTGTCCCAGGTAAACATACTCTTCAACAACTTCGAGCTTAGTCTAATCTTTGTTTTGACTAGGTATATATATATATATATATCTTTATATATAAAAAGTACGTGTCACGTTGTTTGTCCGCGATGGACTCCTAAACGACTGAACTGATTTCAATGGAATTTTGCACACTGTGTACATTTGGGTCCAATTTGAAAGATAGGATAGTTTTTATCCCGATAAATGACCCTCAAAATTTTTTATTGCCAATTTAAGGATTTTTTATAGGAAGGGTCGTTGGAAAGGGCAGAATATATATATATATCGTCCGTCCGTTGTTACGCACCTAATTAATTATTAAAACAATAAAACACGGTTTTTTGAAATAAATATTGCAGCCAGTCCTAAACCTGGTAAAAGTATGAAGGACAGCCCATTAATGGTGAGTATTAGATTAGTTATAATATATTGTATAAAATACATAGTGCATACCTAGTTTTCAAAATAGTACCTAGTCACTCTAAGTATCATATAGGGATACACTATATATACTGTACGTACGTAGCTGAGTATCGAGTCGGTATCCACTTTGTCAAAAATCGTTGCAAACCGGTATCGAAATAACTGCATATACGGCATAATATCGTAAATATATAGTTTCAGAAAATATAGTGTTTCGAAATCCGATATCAAGTATCAATATGTAGTTTCGATATGATATTCAGAAATTACGATATTACCCACTCCTACCATACAGGAGAAACACTGTGACCAAAGAGTATAGTAACTGTCCTATACAGGAAAAGAGAGCCCACTTGCGTGAAATGTGTCAACCGAGGAGTACTAGCGCCGTCTGGTGTCGTTTCGCCACAATATTGTGAGAATGTGTGCGTGCGTATAACACATGCACCTCTACATATACACCTCTGTTCATGGTAATTCGTTACGCTTTATGTACTAGGATTAATTATCAACACCGAACTGTGAATTAAACATTTGAAACATTTTTTAAGGATAACTAAATGCTTCAAATGTTTAATTTAACAGTCTGTTGTTAATAATTAATCCTAATACATGAAGTGTGATTCATAATTTGTATATAGGAATTAACTATGATATTTTTTAACATGAATGAAATTAAACACAAATAATTGGTACATTATTCTATATTTTTTCAACTTAAGGGAGATAGATAAAGATTTAACCTAGTTTTGACAATACAAAACATAAAACTAACATTTTAATTCTAACGTTATATCATTAATAGATTAATAACACAGCTAGTGTCTATACAAAAATAGAAAATTTTATTATTTTAATAAATGAAGAGTTCTTTATAATAAATGAATCATAACAAACTTCAACATTAAAAAATTTCAAGCTAATACAATAACGGTAAACTTAAACGGCTATGAAGCAATCCAAAGCTGTAACGACGCTTGGCTACTGCAGTTATTAGGAAGATCATTCCATCTGCTGATGTGTTTCCCTCTGTCACCTCTTACGATAACACCCACGGAATGATAATATGGGGTAGTGGATATTCGGTAATGTAATATTTATTTTACAAAAAATGATTCATTAATACAGCTTTGATATAACAAAATATTAAAATAATGTCTTTAACATTGAGTTATATCACAGTATAAAATACAGCTTTGATATAACAAAATATTAAAATAATGTCTTTAACATTGAGTTATATCACAGTATACAGTATAAGTATTTTTTATACTGTGGTTATATGTACTACGTACTAGAGAAGCCATATCAAACAAAAACTGTATTCTACTCTATGTTTTCGCGCATGCGCGGGAGTAGTAGTCGCGCATGCGCGAAGACCACAGAGTACATTATATATGCGAAGACTTTAATTTGATATAAAATAAGATATTAATATAAAATAAATTTAAGAATTTAATATAAAATATCTTAATTTCATCTAAACAAACATGTTATATTTCTAAATAAAATGTAATAATAATTATTTTATGGAATTCACAAATCTTCAATTTACGCAATATTTAGTTTGTACGGATTGCACTACAGTTCAGTTGAACATAGTCAATGTTCGGAATGGCTTCTCTAGTACATAGTACATATAACTCAATGGTCTTTAACAATAAACTTTCACAAGATAAAATATGAAAATAACATTTTTTACAATAAATGATTCATAAACACGTCTTTGATACAACAAAATATTAAACTAATGTCTTTAACAATAAATTTTCACAAGACAAAATATGAAAATAACATTTTTTACAAGAAATTATTCAAAAACACAGCTTTGTATAAGAAAATATTAAAGTAATGTCTCGTACAATAAATTTCACAAGACAAAATATGAAAATAACATTTTTTACAATAAATGATTCACAAACACAAGTTTGTTAATACAATATAAGAAATGTTTTTAATTTTTTTTATATAGAATTGGGTGACAAACGAGCACACAGTCCACCTGATAGTAAGTAGTTGCTGTGGTCCATAGACATCTACATCTACCTTCGTTTGCGAATTAAAATGCAGATGCGTTGTCAGCCCTAGGACTAAGATGGAATGCCTCTTTACCAGTAAAATAGGTCTCCGGTTCTCTACACTCACCAAACGAAACACAGCAGTGTTAAGCTGTTATTTTACGCTGGTATTCTGTGAGAGCGTGGTCCTTCCCCGGTCGAGCCGACCCATTCGTGCTACAACTACACTATTAACATAGTACGGTTCTACCTCGTTAAAAATAATCCCCCCCCCCCTATTGTATATATAAATTGCCGCCTATAAAATATAACTATATTAAAAAGACTAATATACGTGATCAATATATTGATCTTTCTAAAGGTGTAGATATAGGCTGTTATTCATTATTAATTAATACCTTTCCGCTTGAAAAAGGCTTACAATAATTATTTTAAAATACCCGACACAAGGACTTCGCTCACACACATTTTAAACAAATGTGGGGGAGGCACACGGCCACAGAGTACTTTTTATATAGGAAACACACGGCTCCACACAGGCCAAAACCGTGTGCGGTGAGCACCAACCAACCAATCAACGCATTCCGCCCGAAGAGGAACTAGAAGTTGGGAGTGGACTGTAGTCATCAAAATAACGAGCGAAAAATAAAAACGGGGCTTGGTCCCTTGTTATTCATAACAGCTTTGACAATAGAAAATATGAAATAATATTTGTATAATTAAATAAGTGAGTCATCAGAACACAGCTTCGACAATCGCCTCATAGAAGAGATATTTACCATAGTAGCAACGCTTGGCAAGTGGCTTGCTAACCTCAGCTTTTAAATTTAGTAGTTATTAGGAAGACACTGCTGTCCATCTTCTGCTTTGTTTCCCTCTGTCGCCTCTTAAGACACCCACGGGATGATATGGACTGGTAGATATTCTTACTGCACCATACACAAACTAACATTTTTACAATAAACGATTCACAATACAAAGTATGAAACTAATATTTTATAAAGCTGTAGCAAACCGTATGTATTCGGTACCGAGTAACGGGTGCGCCATCTAGTACTGAGTAACGAAACGTTACACATCATAGACTTTGTATCTTAATAGTCAATCCTCTATCTACGTTACACATGAATGTCTTTCGTTATTCGCATTTTTCGTACTATGGGTACCTACACTGTTTCAGTTCACGCAAGTACCGTTGATACGTGATGCGTGTATTGAAACATTTGCTAATCGTATTTTTTACGCATGCGCACACTTATTCGGTGAATTTAAAAACGTACCTTACAAAGAGCGATGTTTGTTTATTAGGTAAAGTATAATTTGGAAATTCGTCGTCCAAGTCTTTTACTACTTATTGAAGGTATTGTGTGTGTACACGAAGTTTTAGATTGGAACATAATTAGATTAGAAAGTATTTTTTACAAATTAGACTTTTTTAACAGTGGTAGAGCCATGCGGCAACTTTTGCTGTCGCACGGATGGGCCGGCTCGAACCGGGGTGGTACCACGACCTCACAGAATACCAGCGTGAAGTAGAGGTTTACCTCTGCGTTTCGCTTGGTGAGTGCAGGTGGCCGGAGGCCCTTTTTACTGGAAATGAGGCATTACATCTTAGTCCTCACGGGTGACAACGCATCTACATTTTTATTCGCAAACGAGGATAGATGTAGATGTATATGGGCCGCAGCAGCCGCTTGCCATCGGGTGGACTGTGTGCTCGTTTGTCGCCCTTATCCTATAAAAAAAAAATGTAAGTTTATGTTTTTTGTTATCGCGTATTTTCACGTTTTTTTTGTTTTTATCTTAAACTAAATTTAGAATAACTTAAACACAAGTCTGGTTCAAAATACGCCGCGAGGTCATACTGTACGCGTACGCAATACGACTCGATTCGATGCTCTAACATAACAGCATGTTGTGAGGTATCAGAAGTAACGAGTAACGTAACGATACGATAGTAACGAGGTTAAAGTAACGAATACATACGGGTACGTTTTTTTTTCGTTACTTTTACACCTCTAATATTACTGACCTGACTGTGACTGACGCTCAAGCAAACAAAATGGCGGCTCAATGTGTTTAGTGTTACCAATATTAAAAAAACGAACGTATGATTTTTTTGAATGGAAACATTTTTTCTGAAACAATAATTAAAACTTAGATTATTGATAGGTCTTCGCGCGCTCAGACTAGATACCGCCGGCGTTCTTGTACAATGCGGCAACAAATACTACGCCGAAATCGGCGTACCCGAGCCAGTCGCGTTGCAGGCGACATGTGATGTGGACGTACCGAATGTTTTATTAAATGTTGATCATAATCCGAAGTAAAATACCAGCTTGCGTAGTGAAACTGTGTAAAAATAATACTACAAGAAATAAGAAAGATACTGGGATAACACACTATCAGTAAGTATCATACAATTTCGAAATTTCAACATAAAATAACACGAGCCATAAATAAGTTACAAAATAGGAATGACTTCATTCAGTGTTGCCGCGTGTACAAAAATAAAGTTACCCGTGGCTGAGATTTTTATATGTGAATTTATTGTTACTATGTTTTTTAATATAATATATTTAATTTATTGTAATATAACCTAATTCTATATTATTTTATGTTTATTTTTGTAGTATTGCTCAAATGACCTAATATTTATATGTTGTTTTATTAATTGTTATTTTTATTTTTAAAACATTATTTCCGTTTATTAGGGTTCCATGCCCAAAGAGTGTCAACGGGACCTAAGTTTTCACTATCGTTCCGTCTGTCTGTGAGCAGGTTGTATTTTATGAACCGTAATATGTAGATACTTGAAGTTTTCACAGAATGTGTATTGGCTAATTGTATTGCTGCTATAACAACATATAATAAAAAATAAAATAAAATATTAAAGGATCCCTAAATCACGTTTCTTCTATGGCCTTCATATTTTTTCTGTATTGATATGTGTTTTGTTTACAGACTGTAGCGAAACCTGGATTAACATGCAATAAGATGATGTTGTGTGTATGGTGGGACTGGAAGCGTATCGTTTATCATGAACTTTTATCGTCTGGTAAAACCATCGATTCTGATCTCTACTGCCAACAAATAATGAGACTCAAGCAAGAAATAGAAAAAAAACGGCCAGCATTGATCATCAGAAAAGGATTGGTCTTTCACCATGATAACGCCATACCACAAGATTAGTTATCTGTTTGAGACTTTAAATACACACAAACATCCCTAAAAATCCAGTATTTGCTTGAGTACTTAAAACTGGTTTAAAACTTTTAATCATTATTTTCTTTTGTTGCTTGTGTTCTTTAAAAGAAAGCTTTCTGGAGGTTTTAATATTTAAGTTTAAAATAATTATTTTTCCACTATAAATGAAATGACTAAATCCATGTTGCTTCAAATCTCTGGTATTGAATATATCTAATAAAACTACTTGTCGCATTTTTTTGATCAAAAATTCCAAGATTTCTACAGCAACGCGATTATGTCACTACCTACAAGATCGCAATAAGTTATCGAACAAAATGGACCCATATATATTGTAATTAAATGTAATAAAACTTTAAAACAAAAATGTCTTCAATTTGTATATAAAATACGAACCAACTTTTGTAACAAAATAATACTTAATAACTTAGGGAATGATTCTGCCTATAAATATGAATAACTTTATTATGGGATCATCTTCGAAATTTTCAATCTATACGTGGTAGAGCCATACAGCAGCTATATTACGGGTATAGTTGTAGCACGAATGGGACGGCTCAACCGGGGAAGGACCACGCTCTCACAGAATACCAGTGTAAAATAGCAGCTTAACACTGCTGGTGAGTGTAGAGAACCGAAGACCCTTTTTACTGGAAACGAGGCATTCCATCTTAGTCCTCAGAGGTTGCAACGCATCTGCATTTTGATTCTTAACTGAAGATAGATGTAGATGTGTATGAGCCACAGCAACCACTTACCATCAGATGGTACTGTGTGCTCGTTTGTCACCCTGATCCGGTAAAAAAAATCTCAAAATCAGTTATTCCATACAGAATTTCGTACAAACTTGTTCAAAATGTAAAACGCATCTGCATTTACCATCAGATGGACTGTGTGCTCGTTTGTTACCCTTATCCTATAAAAAAAAATAGGAGAGTCAAGATCCTTCCAGAAATTTCGGGACCGATATGTACTCGAACATTCTAGATGTCGCTACAGTAGAATGTTCTGGAAACTATCTGAGGCCCTATATAAGGCTTGTATAGACCACGACCGAGTCAGTATTGAATTGGCGATACAAGAGAATACTTCGAAGCGAAATAACTGCGAACTAAAGTGATTGTGTTTTATTATTAGTGTGGTTTTAGATTGTAATTAGTGTTGTGTGATTAAAGTGTCAATTTTGGTAATTTAATCGGCAGTTTTTAATTGTCTCGAACCCCATTCTCGTAACAATTTTTTTAAAATATAACTATTTTTTTAAAAATAATTTGTGAATATTAGTCAGACATTTAAATATAAAAATTAAACTGATAAAAATGAGACCTTATCATTTATATGACATTTATTCAGAAGAATATCCTATACATAACATACACAAATATATTGATACATTCGCTATTTATAAATTATTAATTTTTATGTATTTCTGGTCTACATTCATAACTATGAACTTAACTACTAAGTATGACTTAAAATAAATTTTCCCGTTAATCGGGTAATAGTTCAGCTGCTGGCATATACAATTTTTCACGCACACTAGCATCCCTGCAATTGTCTTAAACACACTACAATATTGAGATGCCGCATTCACGGAGCTGTCATTTTCAAGGAGTGCGGTATCTAGTCTATGGAGTGTAGAGTAGAAGGAGGACCATCTCTGTATATGAAAAGTGTCCCTAAAAACGCGTCCACTAAGGGTGGCGCTGTAGTAGCATAGGATAAATTTAAAAAATAGCGCCAAAATTAATTAGAATAAGATGGAGAAATAAACAAGGACCGACCAATCCGCTTGGTTTTGTACTACGTAAATAGTTGAGGTTTTGTATACTGGCATTTTACTAACTACTCTAATCATGAAATTTTTTAAATATTTGAATTCAGTTGACTTCACTCCGTCTACAAACAGCTATATTCATATCGTAGTTTTTCAGACGCCAGCGCTATTGTGGTAGGTTTTGGAACCTCTATTTTCAGTATATAGTGGGACACTTTTTCAACTTTCACACCTTATAAGATGGTTCTCCTTCTACTCTACACTCCATAATCTAGTCAGAGCGCGCGATGACCTATTATTAATCTATGAATTAAAATAAATTTATTTTAATTTAATAAATTCACATTTGTCGATTTGTCCCATCTCTAACATTTTTGCAACTTGGGGTAACCTTGTAAGGTGTTATTAAATTATTAGGCTTATTGTTTGTTATAATGAATTAATACTAACTGGTTTAATTTTAAAACCAAATTTATGTGTTATGCGCGTTTTTAAGTGAAGAACTGTCATCAAAAATGTTGTTCACTCGCCAGAAATTAATGATATTTCATTTTCCAATATTAATCAAATCACTCGTTACGTTGGACGTATGGAGTGTGTAGTATTATGGTACTTACATATCATTTTACACTATTTTAAATTTATTTTTCCATTCTGTTTTTGATTTTCTGCATTCATATTTTGCATCGCCTTTATTTCCATAGGATCGTGTAACGTTTTTAGACTATAAAAACACAATAACAAATCATTTTCACTTCGTAATTTTCACGCTGTCAATGGAGTCTATCTTTTTCGATCTTTTATTTAGTTCTCCGTAACTCTGCAATTTCGGGTTTCGTGCGCGCTGTTGCGCTATTTTTTTCCTATATCAATAATATCTCATTTCTTACTTAAATCTTGTCGCTTTTTAATTATAAGTCTGAAACAAAAATTGTTAGTTTTTGACATCGTTATTTATTTGGTTGTCATGGCAATTTTTATTCAAATTGGTTACGGGTCTAATGTTTTTATTTCAATATTTCCACATAAATACTCTTTTGCTCTGGGTCATTTACAAAAATTTCCTTCTAATTTAAATAATTTCCCGTTCTCTCTAAAAAGGTATAAAAGCCGAACCATCGGTGAATACAGAAAGTCTCGCTTCAGCTTCCAAACTTGAAGCATCTCCTAAAGGCCTTATCCCTGGGCCGCACTGCCCCGGGATCCTGCAAGCCTCTATCTACACCTGAAGTCGTCGGCGTAGTCTACTCCAAGCGCGGGACCGCACTGCTCCGGGATCCTTCAAGCCTCTATCTACACCTGAACTCGTCGACGTAGCCTACTCCAAGCACGGGGCCGCACTGCTCCGGGATCCTGCAAGCCTCTGTCTTCACCTGAAGTCGTCGGCGTAGCCTACTCCAAGCACGGGGCCGTACTGCTCCGGGATCCTGCAAGCCTCTGTCTTCACCCGAAGTCGTCGCCTAACCTACTCCAAGTGCGGGGCCGCACTACTACGGGATCCTGCAAGCCTTCCTTCATCTGGAGTCGTCGCCTGCACCTCCACCTACTAGTGCCCGTGCTATCTTTAGGCGCTGCGACTGTTTACTCCAGGCGCTGAGAGCGCCTACTCCAAGCGCTACGTGTGTCAACTCCAGACGCTGCGTGTGCCTAGACCAGGCGCTGCGTGCCACCACCGCCAAGAAACTCCAAGCTCAGCGTGTGCCTACTCCTACTCCAAGCGCAGCGTGTGCCACTTTGACCTTCAGGCTCCGCTTCAATATTTTTCTATCTTTATTTTCTATCTAATTGTAATTTCACGTCACCCATCACCATCATCATACTTCATTTTTTTATATAAAATTGTAAATATCTTTTTAAAATTTTAAATATATTATTTTCTTGTTCTACATTTGTTGTTTTGTTGTTCTTAGGTTAGGTTCTTTTTTTTTAATTGTCGCTTCACGACATTTTGGCGCCAAACGTAAAAGTTCTCTTTCTCTCTTAATTCTTTTTCTCTTTTTTTCACCTTTACTGCGCCTTGTCCATTCCCTTTTGATTTAATTGCTTTCTCTTTCGTTCTTAACTCATTTATCATTCATTTTTTTTATATAAAATTGTTTTTGAAAGCTGAAACGAGACGAATCATAAATTTTCTTAACTTTTATTAACTGTTAATTTGTATATATGTATAAATATCACCATCATTTCACCTTATTATTTTTATTTCTTTTAATTTGTTTGTTTGTTTAGTGATCTAGTGTTCTTCAACGTCATAGCGACTAATGCTTGCTTAGGATTAAGTTCTTTATCTTTATCTTCACTTGGGAGCGGCTGACTACTCCCTTAATTTTCTTTATCTTTATCTTCACTTGGGAGCGGCTGACTACTCCCTTAATTTTCTTTATCTTTATCTTCACTTGGGAGCGGCTGACTACTCCCTTAATTTAATTTTTTTTTCACGCAGGAGCGGATGACAACTCCTTAAATAAGCCTGAATGTCCTTTCGAAAACTTACTTTTAGAGTGGTGTCTCTTCGACTAAAGCTTGCTTAAATTATTTTTTTTTCCACGCAGGAGCGGATGACTACTCCTTAAATAAGCCTGAATGTCCTTTCGAAAACACACTTTTAGAATGGTAGTCATTGAGTGTGAACTCCACCCTTACCTGAATGCAGATGATGAATGTAAGAGATAGTATATCTGATTTTGCCTGTTGATGTCTGTTTCTGCAAAGCTGTGTTTTTATGGTTTATTTTAGAACGTACATGTCAAAATTTTTGCTGAGTCAAAAATTTTCCAGGGTCGGGGGGAAAATGTAGTGTTATGGTACTTACATATCATTTTACACTATTTTAAATTTATTTTTCTATTCTGTTTTTGATTTTCTGCATTCATGTTTTGCATCGCCTTTATTTCCATAGGATCCTGTAACGTTTTTAGACTATAAAAACACAATAACAAATCATTTTCACTTCGTAATTTTCACGCTGTCAATGGAGTCTATCTTTTTCGATCTTTTATTTAGTTCTCCGTAACTCTGCAATTTGGGATTTCGTACGCGCTGTTGCGCTATTTTTTTTCCTATATCAATAATATCTCATTTCTTACTTAAATCTTGTCGCTTTTTAATTATAAGCCTGAAACCAAAAATTGTTAGTTTTTGATATCGTTATTTATTTGGTTGTCATGGCAATTTTTATTCAAATTCGTTACCGGTCTGATGTTTTTATTTCAATATTTCCACATAAATACTCTTTTGCTCTGGGTTATTTACAAAAATTTCCTTTTAATTTAAATAATTTCCCGTTCTCTCTAAAAAGGTATAAAAGCCGAACCATCGGTGAATACAGAAAGTCTCGCTTCAGCTTCCAAACTTGAAGCATCTCCTAAAGGCCTTATCCCTGGGCCGCACTGCCCCGGGATCCTGCAAGCCTCTATCTACACCTGAAGTCGTCGGCGTAGTCTACTCCAAGCGCGGGGCCGCACTGCTCCGGGATCCTGCAAGCCTCTGTCTTCACCTGAAGTCGTCGGCGTAGCCTACTCCAAGCACGGGGCCTCACTGCTCCGGGATCCTGCAAGCTTCTGTCTTCACCCGAAGTCGTCGCCTAACCTACTCCAAGTGCGGGGCCGCACTACTCCGGGATCCTGCAAGCCTTCCTTCATCTGGAGTCGTCGCCTGCACCTCCACCTACTAGTGCCCGTGCTATCTTTAGGCGCTGCGACTGTTTACTCCAGGCGCTGAGAGCGCCTACTCCAAGCGCTACGTGTGCCAACTCCAGACGCTGCGTGTGCCTAGACCAGGCGCTGCGTGCCACCACCGCCAAGAAACTCCAAGCTCAGCGTGTGCCTACTCCTACTCCAAGCGCAGCGTGTGCCACTTTGACCTTCAGGCTCCGCTTCAATATTTTTCTATCTTTATTTTCTATCTAATTGTAATTTCACGTCACCCATCACCATCATCATACTTCATTTTTTTAAATAAAATTGTAAATATCTTTTTAAAATTTTAAATATATTATTTTCTTGTTCTACTTTTGTTGTTTTGTTGTTCTTAGGTTAGGTTTTTTTTTTTATTGTCGCGTCACGACAAGTGTAGAGAGAAGGAGGACCATCTCTATATATGAAAAGTGTGCCTAAAAACGCGTCCAATAAGGGTGGCGCTGCAGTTGCATAGGATAACTTTATAAAAAAAAGCGCCAAAAGTAATTAGAATAAGATGGAGAAATAAACAAGGACTGACCGCTCCGCTTGGTTTTGTACTACGTAAATAGTTGAAATTTTGTATACTGGCATTTTACTACCTACTCTTGTCATGAAATTTTTTAAATATTTGAATTCAGTTAACTTCACTCCGTTCACATCAGCTATCTTCACATCGTAGTTTTTCAGACGCCAGCGCTATTGTGGTAGGTTTTGGAACCTCTATTTTCAGTAAATAGTAGGCCACTTTTTCAACTTTCGCCCCTTATAAGATGGTTCTCCTTGTACTCTACACTCCATAGTTGGACGCTACTACAAAGTTATGCTGTCTATTTTAACGACAGTAGTCATTCTAATCAAGCTATATTTGAACTACAGTTAGTATTTATAGATATATTAAAACGTGTGCGAGATTGTATATTATATCATGTGAATGATTTCTATTAGATAATTAAAAAAAATTAAACTTTTTATTTTATTAAACATTTACCATTCAACTAAAAGGCACAACAAATTATGTAGTGAAAAACAAACAATATGTAAATAAAATATTTAGAGTAAGTGGTTGGTAACAAAAATCAAGGACAAATACTCACTAGATAAACATGATAGAAACGACAAGAACCTTTACGGTGAAGAAACAAATGTAAATTATTATTTTTATTTTTATTAATTAAAATAAATAATTAAAAATTAGTAATTTTTTCCTTAAATTAACGCGAACCCAAGGAGATTATAATATTATATAGGGAGTGAGCACTTGAAACATTGAAAACGTTCCTCATTTCTCTTAGAGGCACCGAGTTTTGTATTTTATCTCCTTCTAACATTGATAAATGTTTACACAAAATAAAACCATTACCAACGTTTAGACAATTATTGACTTAAAGTAATATTTAAGACGTATGCTAGAACGATAATCTTACATTTTTTGTCGCTAATCATAGTTGGTATATTCCATATTGTATTTTAATTAAGCTTGCTATTAAGTAACAGAAATACCACTAAACCACTAATACACTTTAATGTATGAAATTTATAACTCCAAATGTCAAACAATTCAATATTAATGTAATTTTAAATGGAGAGAAACTGAGTCTTGTAGATACTACCATTTTTCTTGGAATCACATTAGATGCCAAGCTTCAATGGAGCTCCCATATATCAAAATTAGCAAGCAGACTTAGCTCTGCAGCATATGCTGTAAACAAGGCTAGAAGTCTTACCAGTGTTGAAACAGCTAGATTAGTTTACTTTAGCTATTTCCATAGCACAATATCGTATGGTATTTTGCTGCACACGCAGCTGACACTGAAGTTATATTTGTTTTACAGAAGAGAGCCCTAAGAGCAATTTATGATTTAAAGCCTATAGAGTCGCTGCGACAAAAAATTAAGGAAATTGATATATTAACTTTGGCCTCTCAATACATTTATGAAAATGTAATGAACGTACACAAAAATAAAAGTAGTTTTACAAAAATAAGCGATATTCATTCTGTAAATACTAGGAACAGACATCACACTACATCTACATCTATCCTAGTTTGCGAATCAAAATGCAGATGCGTTGTCACCCGTGAGGACTAAGATGGAATGCCTCTTTTCCAGTAAAAAGGGTCTTCGGTTCTCTACACTAACCATACGAAATACATCAGTGTTGAGCTGCTATTTTACGCTGGTATTCTGTGAGAGCATGGTCCTTCCCGGGTTGAGCCGACCCATTTGTGCTACAACTATACTACTTACATAGCTGCAGCATGGCTCTACCACGTAAAAAACGCCGTGTGCTAATCATTCGCTAAATCTATGTGGAGTGCACTCACTTAGGGAGCGTTAATTCAAGTTTAACTTTTTTCGGAAGAGTTCGCAGGTTCTTTTCATCATCCATACGTCAATGGGAAACTTTAATAAAAAGTGTAGGCGTATCCGTCAAAAGACTCTCAGAGATAAAATTAATTGGTCATCATGACGTTGTTAAACAACTGCAGAATAATTTAAAAAAAAACTAGTAAAAACACTCGAAGATATATATAATCCCAGGACCAACAGAAAAAACGTCGATACAAAAGAAGCAGTATCTACACTCTTACCAGCTTTGTGTGACTTCAGTTTTTTATGCCATCTTTCATTTTGGTGTAAAATCCTATAGTTCGGCCGTTCAGAGAATGCGTTCCTGACACCTATCAGTTAGTCACGACTAGTGATGGGCACAACATAACACTGAGTTCGTTACCGTCCCTCTAAAATGAACCGCCGCGTTATTTTTAAGATTATTTTCGTTTTAAATTGGCGGAATCATTTTAAATTTATATTTTAATAATTCAAGTGGAAACCAAAAAAAGGTAATATTAATATAATAAAATTGTTTTATATATTCTTTGTTACAAAGTTACAATCTGTATTTCTATGCAATAAAGTACATTGAATTTAATGTGCGTACAGAATATTAATCAGACTCCGATTCGCATGAGGAGGTGGTGTCTTCATCATCTTCGCCTACATGTATAATTATATTATTATCAATAACAGAATCAATCCTGATATCTCGGTCAAAATGTTCCACAATCAGATTTTTAGCCTTCTCAACAACCTTTGCCCAGTCATCTCTTGTGACTTCCCCGCAGGCTTCTTTTAATAGGGTCATCATCTTTTTCGTGCTGAATGGCGGGGAAGTATTGTGGTGGACCTTTTATTTGAGCCCAGATTAGCTCAATCGCGTTATATTGGCAATGATACGGTGGAGTTCTTAAAACGCGATGACCGTACTCCAGAGCCAGTTCATCGATTTCGTATCGCACATTTGCCGCTTTATTTTCTTTAACTAATTTAATTAGCTCTGGTTTTAGCATCTGCATATTTGCGTAAATGCCTTTTGTTTGTAACCAAGCCACCATTTCTTCATTTTTATTAGCTTGGGTAGGTGGTTTCTGTATTTGAACCGAGTGATAGGAGGCATTATCCATGAATATTACAGAAGGCTCTGGTAGGCTTGGCAAAAGCACGTTCTGGAACCACTCTTTAAATGTAGTGGCATTCATTTCCTCGTGGTAGTCATTTGTGATTTTTGATTGAAATGCCAGTAACGCGTTCTCCAGAAAGCCGTATTTTGCAGAACCTGCGTGGCATATAATAATTTAGTTTAGTCTAATAAGTCGGGCCCCCTTACCCATTGGTACTTTCCACGTCGACGCTTGTGTATCATCCGTCCAAGAACGGGAAACCGTGTGATTGGCGTTTAGCCATGTCTCGTCAATGAACACGACATTATCCCAGTTATCAATATTTTTTGCTTCTCTCAAAAATCTTATCCGTTTTAAAATTATGTCGTATCGCTCTAATAAAATTTTTCTTTTGTCTGTTTTTTATACGAAAAACCAATATCTTTTAAGATGTTGGTTAAAGCAGTTTTACCCCCGCTAAACAGTCCAGCTTCTCTTAACAATGCCAAAAGCTTCTTCCTGTTGAGATATTCATTTCTGGAATAGTAATCATATATATGATTTCTGATTGCATCGGCGTCAAAGGTGTCAATATCTGTCACGGGTTTAGTTCTACGTTTCTTCTTCGGAGTACGTAAAATATTATCTTCCGTGCCAGTAGAGCCGAACTTTTCTTTATTAATATTTGTTATCGTTCGTTTGCTAACTCCAAGCGTCTGAGAGACGCGTTCTTGTACATTTTGCCGCTCCCGCTCAAAGTAATCTTGCAGCTTGATGATTAACTCACGGGCTCCACTTTTCAATGTGTGTCCACGTTTAAGCATTATTATGCACCAAAAGTAAAAAGAACGCAATACAAAACACAATCGAAGTCCGATTTAGCGCCGATGTCAGTTTGAAAAGCAGAAACAGTCCATTAAACGAAAGCCAGGTAATCAAATAAAAACAGATCGAAAACACTTGAAGAAGGTGGTCCATGCGCACGAAACGACAACAGACGACTGTTTTAGCGTCACAAAATGGCGGCCCATAACGCCATTTGGGGTTACCATTTTCAACCTAAATATAAAAATGCTACTTTCTTTCGTGCGTTCGGTTTGGTCGTAGTTTTATTTTTATATTTAATAAAAGTTATCTTATAGTCCGTCATTATTTTCAAATTCTTAAAAAGAAAAACAAAACGTATTATTTTATAAAGTATAACTGTATAAGAACAGATTACGATATTGTTAGTGCCTGTTATTGTTAGCACAGCACTACAAATATAAAGCGCTGACATAACCTTGTAATAGCGCAGTATAGATTTAGAAAAATATTGTTTACCAAGTTATTTGACACTCAGTTTGGCACAAAATTATAACATTCATTGGTTATTGATATAATAATGTTGTTTTAATGCTCATCAATTGTTAAAACGGTAAACAACTAGCAAAAATATTTTTATCGTAACTGCAACGCCATTACAAAGTTACGTCGTCAGTTCAATCGCGACGTGTCAGGAACGCATTCTCTGAACGGCCGAACTATAATAGAAGTTAGTCAGACACAAAAGCAAATACTAAATAATATAATAATAATCTAGATTATCACTGGAAAAGTATGAGATAAAATTCAAAGCCCAAAATATTTTTCTTTAAAGTCAACGTATTCAACTAGTGGAAAAAGCTATTTCCTACGTGAAAAAAAATGTGAGAATGTGGACATTTCGATTAAAGGAAGAAGAGAAATGAGGAGATATTGAAAACGTTAACAAGAGAAATGACCCGATATGCTGGACTAACATTGCCAGAGGAGCTGCAGAGAACTATGTTAGAATGTCTTGACATATTTACGAGGAACTAGACCATCGCTTCAGAGCAATGGATAATATTCTCGTAACATTTAGTGTTGTTCAGCCTTACACTCTGCTAACGTCACCAGATGAAGATCTTCGTGTAATAGTTCAAAATCTGACAAAAATCTACGATGAATTTTTTACTTTTTTTGTTTTACGATTTGAAAGCTGCCGGCATTTCTTTTTCTTTTTTTTTTCCTTTATTTTATTAAACAAATCGACACAACCATACAGTAAAACATATTCCCACAAAACTGTTTACACAGTTTGTCTGTGGAATCTAGAGTCTCACAATAATACATAAAGGATAGCTATAGTACAATTTTTTTTTCTTAATTACATAATGATAAAAAATGTTTATAAACCATCTTTTTAAATACATTTTTCTTAGTCTCGTGTCGAATATCTTTGGGCAGACTATTCAGAATATACGGTATTTCTTTCTTTAATGTTCTATCTCCAAAGTAGTTTTTTATTCTAGGTACAACTCGAACTTACCCTCGGACATCGACCGGGTACCTTGATTCTGTTTTACAATCGTCAAGTTTAGCTTTTGACAGTCATGGTTATTTATAGCTAGTAGATAATAGAAATGAAGAAGATAATGAATCTGAAAGAAGCGAAAGAGGTATGTAAGAATCGTGACACTTGGCAATCTGTTCTCTCTGGCTACCCCGTCAGGGATTGTGCGTGAAGATAAGTTAAGTTAAGTTAAGTTAGATATTTATGCTTTAAACTAACCGGTAGAATCTTACAAATTTTAAATAATTGAGAGTAGTTACCTTTGCAATTAGCTTTAGTTTTTTTGTTTACGAGTAATTTTAAAAATCTAATCTGAAGAGCTTCCAGCTTTTCAATATTACTTTTGAATGTAAGACCATAACTGTCAAGAGCATAACTGAGAACGGAATCTATAAGTGAGAAATAAAGTGTTTTCAATGTAGTAACTGATACTTTAAAACTTAAGTGGTAGAATTTACTCAGAAGAAATCTTAGTTTATTACATAAGAAATCCACATGATATGACCATGAAAATACTGAATCCACAACAACACCAAGATACGTCACGCGATCTACCCTTTCAATAGGATTACATTTACAATTAAATAGGTTATCATGAATGCAAGAATAACTATGAGTATACATAAACGGAGGTGAATTTAAAGGCTTTAAGTAAGGGGAGTGTATGATAAGTAATTTAGTTTTTTCTGAATTCAAAATGATACCATTGTCGTGCGACCACCTAACGACCGCATCTATATCATGCTGCACTTGGCAACACGTCTCAGTGAGATCAGTCCCGACGCGTAATGTACATAAATCATCCGCGAACATATAAGTGGAGCAGTGGTGGAGCACTCCAAATAGACCATTTACGTGTAATAAGTAGCAGATTGGCCCAGTCCCTGATCCCTGCGGAACTCCACATTCGACATCGGTCTCCTCGCTGAACGTGTCCCCTACCTTCACACGAAATTAACGCGCCGTTAGGTAATCGCGGAACCATTGGTTTAACGGTTGCCCCACACCACATTCGTCCATTCCATTCAAAAGTGTGTCCGTTTCTAAGGTATCGAAAGCTTTTTTAAAATCATAAAAAACTAAGACTACAAATTTTTTATCTTCTAAATATGAATTAATCTCGTCTGTAAATTTTGATAACAGTGTGTTTGTACTTTTACCCTTTTGGAAGCCATATTGGCATTCATTTAATATTTTATTCTTTTGTAGATAACTTCCCAGTTGATTTAATAAACATTTTTCAATAATTTTGTCAATACTAGATAAAATAGCTATAGGTCTATAATTAGTAAAAACTTTACGGTCATCTTTTTTATGGATGGGACGAATGATGGTTTCTTTTAATTTTGATGGAAATTTATGCAGGCTAACAGATAAATTAACTAACTTAGCTAATATGGGACTGACTTTATTTACAACTAATTGCAAGTCAGACATCCGCACAAGATCGCTACCAGGTGGTTTGTTTTTGTCCATCTTATCAATTACCTGTTTCACATCTTTACTACTAACTGGTTTCCATCTCATGCACATGTCCGATCTCTTAACGTAGTTATCTCTTACCAACCATTTGTCAGTGCATACATGTTTTATTTTATCTATTTCGCTAGAAAAACTAGTAGCGAACTTATCACATATCTCCTTTATACTACCTTGCCCTTCCATATTTGAAAGTATTAAACTGTCCAAAGATTGTCTATTCTTTCCCAATAAATTATTTATCTTATCCCATATTTTTTTAATATTATTATTACAATCCAATATACTCTGCTTATCATACTCAACATTACACTTATTCCTATATTTAGTATAGTTCAGTCGTTTTATCATATTTTTTTATCATGGTACCATATATTAAAAAGTCTGTCTCTTTCTTTAATCAATTTTTTAAAATTATCGTTTATCCAGCTTTTGTTATTCCTATTACTTTTATTTAGCTTTAGAGGTTCATATCTGTAACATTCATCATATATATATATATATATATATATATATATATATATATATATATATATATATATATATATATATATATATATATATATATATATATATATATATATATATATATATTATATTCTTCCCAAGAAGCGGTTCAATGTAATTCATTGGAGCTTTTCTCATAAAATTGGGCTATTCTGAATCTGTTCCGAATCTAGCGCTGTGTCTAAATTTTTTTTACTATTAAGTTTCATGTGTAGGAAGCTTTTCAAAACTCAAGTTAATAAAATCTTACTTAAGGTCCACAATGAGCCAAGCGCGATTAACCAGTCTTTCTACTTTGTCTTATTAAAATGAAAAGAAATAATTTTGACTTTGATAATATATTAGAATATTTTAGCAAAATAAAGTCCCGTTAGCATGTATAACATTTTTGGTATTATTTTGGGGGGTGCTTGATAGAAAACCGCCCTAGGTGTCAACCCACGCTACGCCGCCATTAGTTACCGTAAGGTTTGATACTGTAGCGAAGCAATAATGTTATCAAAATATTAAACGGAGTTTAATTATAACACTATTCAGCACTTTCCTTACTGAAAAAAAATACGCACTTCGTTTTCCGTGATGCTGTATACACTAATAATATTCTCAAAATATTGTATCATGGACAGTCTATTAGAAAGAAATGCAACGCCTAACTCGGTGCCTTCCATTCATTTCAAGGTCACTGATTTAGGACCGTTTCTCTAGTATGAAGTGCGCACTCCCTAAATTGCGCAAACCAGACTGTAACATACGGCAATTCAGATTTTTGCGATGGCAACACTGTGCTCGCTCCAAGTCATTGAACATTTTGAAATTGAAGATTTAACAAAATGTCTTCATTTCCGGCGGAGGCAACACGGCGCGGGCGCGATGATTTGCGTCGTTTTATGAAAAACTTAAAATTTATTTTTGTTTATAGATAGGATTAGCGTTTTTGTTAATTGGGGAAACTATTGTGTTGATTAATTCCTGAAATGGGAAAACCTGGTAAGTGACTTGATATATTTTAGGTTTAGCACGTGGTAGTTTAAGTTTTGCCTAGTGTGTAAAATGTAAAATATTTTGATACGTGTTGGTGTTAATTAACAATAATAATGAAATTAAAATACATAAACGAACCTTTAAAGTAACGGTATGAATTTTTAATAGTTATAGTTGCAATTAAGCGTTAGGTGTTTGTTAGGTTATAAATTTGTATTGTGAATTTATAATAAAGTATAGAAGTATTGGATGTGGATGATTTTTTTTAGTGTTTATTTCATTTATGCGTTTTACCATCCAGCTATGCATTCATGGTAAATTAAAGTAGTAATATTTAAAATAACACGATTTTAGGTTAGTCACACATGTATTCAACAATATCTAACCTTTAAAAACTTGAATACTAACATTATTCAAAACGTAATTGTAACTAATTAAGGTATTTATTTATTTATCAACCACGTGCATGTGCAGGTGGATATTTTATTTTCCACGACTGCGATCATTGTGTGCCACTTAGGTTATTTAGTCTAGCTAAAGTCCTTTTAGGTTATTTAGTCTACTTCTTTCTTGTAAAGAAATAAATAAATTTTTGTTACTTGGTTATACGTTGCTGCATTTCGACACCTAATAAATATTGATTAATTGCAGAGTTCAACAGTCCACGTGGTGGCGGCCGTGGGGGAGGTCGAGGGGGTGGAGGAGGTTTTCGTGGTGGACGCGGAGGAGGTGGCGGTGGCCGCGGAGGCTTTGGCGGAGGTCGGGGCGGCGGCGGCGGAGGAAAGTTTGAGAAGCGTGGTGGGGGCGGAGGACGGGGCTTCGGCGGCAGAGGAGGAGGAGGTAATAATCTACCTTGTAACACTTTCGTATAACGTAATATAATATCCTTTATATATATTAATGTCACGGTAGATTTCAATTATAATATTATTACCATTATTTTACATGGTAGAGTTATTCTCTACCATGTAAAATACTCTGTCGGCCGGCTATAATAGGTGCAGTATTAATAAGTTATCATGACTAAGGACACTACGCTTACAGAATAACTAATTTTTTAAAGAAAAATGAAGTGACAAACAAATTTACAGTCCATCTATATTTATAAGTGGCTTCTGCAGGCCATGGACGCTTGTAGCTAACTTCAAAGAAGTCTACAGATGCGTCTTTACTCCTGAGGACTAAGATGGAGTACCTCTCAGCCCATAATTAGACTGGTATTCTATACACTTCTGAACGAAACAGCAGTATATGTATCACATTCATGTTTAATCAAACAACTAATGAATATTCACTAGTAATCCATACTATATTTTTAATTATAGAATAAAGTTGACAAACAAGTACAATCCATCTGATACTGTGGCCTGAAGAAATTTACATATATATCTTTGATTAAGTATTGGAATGCAGATGTGTTGTCAGCCTGAAGACTAAAATCTAAACATCTCACATTAAGCTATACTACTCTATAAAAAGTAAAACGAAAACATGAATAATGCAATTTCCATAGGTCCTCATTTGTACTATACCAATATTTTCAAATTGCAGAAATAGTAAATTGTACAAAGTCAGAGGCAAGATAATAATAAACTTTTAAGAATAATTTTAAATTAAATACTATTGGTTAGACCTTGATCAAATTTATATGGGACCACTTGATAATCACCAGCTTTGAAAAAAAAAGAATAATTGAAATCGTTTAACCCAGAGAAATTATGAGGTAACACACATATAAAAGCATACAGTCGAATTGAGTACCTCCTCCTTTTTGAAGACAGTAGAAAAGTAAAAACTGACTACAAATTGCTAAAAATTAGTTATTTTATATGCTACCCTTAGTGGTGAAATTTTTTCTCCAAATTTACATGGGACCACCCTTGAAGTGTAAACCTATTTAATAAAAAAAAGAATCATCAAAATTGGTTCACAATCTGCATAGATATCGTAACATACATACAAAAAAAAGCACTCAAATTGAAAACCTTCTCGTTTTTGAAGTCGGTTAATAATGCTTATTTTTTTTTATCAATTTTTTTTTTTTTTTTTTTTTAATAAATAAATTTTCTATGTTTATTTTTAAGATCATTATGGTAATTTATATTATGTTATCTTGTATCTATGATGATAAAATGGTCCCTCTAATCTAGACCTATTCATGAAGACTATGATACCACATACCCACTTCTGATGCTTTTCCATCACTGAATTAATATATAAAGGGTATGAAACAGGTTATTAATATTTGCTAAATATTATGCAGGCCGTGGACGAGGTGGGCCAAGCAAAAGAGGTGGCTTCAAGGGAGGAAAGCAAGTTATAATTGAGCCACACAGGTATGTTTAGTGAATAAGCTAATAGTTTATTACTGTTATATTTTTCCATTATAGAAAAAGTGTAATCTTTAGAGGTGTAAATCACTGAATAATTATTATAGCATGAGCTATAAGCTAATATCGGTTGTATACCTATCATGGATGATAATAACAGTTTTAAATGAGGTTATCACTACCAAGCTATTTCTATTTATAGTATGTGCCAAATCGATTGAGAAAAACGGACAATGACCTTTCGGTCGTTTAACCAGGGGTTACAAACCTTCAATATATAGGCACATTTTATATGTAGTACTTTCTTTATTTATAATGATTTTTTTATAATGATTGATATAATATATATTTATTAACTATTATTAAAAAGTTATGTGAAAGATCGCTGTAGAAGAAAAATCATCTATTGTTATAAAGTACTTTATTCATTTAACAACAAAAAACATTAATTTATAACACATATAAAGATTCGAGTGATAACGACACCGAATAAGTACGTACTTATGCAAAAGATAAAACTTTATTTTTAATATTATATAAGAACTTTATTTTTATTCGGTGCAATCATCACTCGTATCTTCACTTGATGAACTATCTGTAACATTAATTATAAAGCGATCTGCAGTTTGGTCAATTCTATCATCCATGCCACGCATTTTTTGTTCAACCTTAAGGACATGCTGAACACAGTTTTTCCATTTATCTGGCGTGATTTGAGTTAAACCATCTTTAAGTAAATTTTTAACATCTTTTAACTTGAAAGTTGTATTTTTTCGTGCAACGTACCCTTTCACATCTGCCCACACAAGTTCAATGGGGTTAAGCTCACAGTGATAAGGAGGTAACCTTACCACTGTGATGCTTTTTTCTTTTGCCATCTCGTCGGTGACGTAACTTCGATAGTTATCTTTAACTGCCTTTATTTTTTCCATTAAGTGGGTCTTTGTGTCCGAGGGCACGTATGCGATCTGTTTAGATTCTAGCCATTCCTGCATATTTTGTTTCCGCCAAGACATTGTTGGGGTTTTTTCTAAACGTCTGGAGTGGTAACTAGCGTTATCCATAACTATGACATCGCCGCTTTGCAGTTTTTCTATTACTTTTCTAAACCAGTCCTCGAAATGGAGAGCGTCCATACTCTCATGGTAGTCACCAGTAGATGATGATTCAAATACCCAATCACATCCCTCCAAAAAGCCATTTTCATTGCCAACGTGTACAACTATTAATCGCTTTCCTTTACCCGAAGGGGCTTTCGCGCCAGTATAGTAATTGAATCTTCTCGTCAATCACGGTTAGAAGGCTACTCTTCTAACCGTGATTGACGAGAAGATTCAATTGTGGTGTCTTCCCATACCTTTCCCATAGTATGACCTGCGTTAATCCATGTTTCGTCAAGGTAAAAAATGTTACGTCCCTCGTTTCTTAATATTTGTATTTCTCTCAAATATCTGGTACGCCACAGAACTATCTCTGGGCGATCTATTAGACCACTTTTTCTGTTTCTCTTTATATATTTGAATTTTAAATGGCGCAACACACGTCGCAGGGAAGTTTTGCTCAAGTTTGGCAACTGGTCATCTTGATTTATACTGAGCAAAATTTTGTCTAAAGTCGGTAATTCTCCTGCAAGAAAGAACTGATGCACTTTCGCTCTTATAGCCGATTTATCAAAATCGTCCAACTTGTCAATTACAGACTTTTTTCTTTTATTAATTATTCCCTTTTCTGGTATTTTATGGGAATCTCTATACACGCTTAATACGCGATATATAGTGCTCTTGCTGACTCCTGAGATCTCCGAAACCTTTTCTACCATATTAACGTTTGAAGGATACACGTCTTCGGGCCAGGTGTTTTTGACATATTTGTATACATTAATGATAATCTCTTGTTCCCCGACCGACAAAGTGGTAGGTTTTCTCTTTTTTACTGGTGACGTTAAAGGTGCTCCAGAAGATGGGCCTGTAAATAAATGACAAAAATATACTACCATAGTACTACATCACATAAATACATATTGTTTTAGAAAATAAATACCACATGGTCACATAAAAAGAGCGCTTTAAGAAATAGAAAGGCTACGTCGTCGCATTTGTACCTATTTGTACGTACCTGCTACGTTTATTATGGGTCGGCGACGTCTCTTTCCACTTGATGTTGAAGGACCGGGTCCTTCACCAAATTCTCCTGAACTCATGTCGATTTAGTAACGACCGTCACAGTAAAACTAATATAACAGATTCAAAAAACAAAAACTTAACGATATAACAAATTTAACAGTAAAAACTCAACTAAAACAATGCAATGAATGCTATGAATTACCCGAGACGTACACACGCAAGCGCTATCCGAACACGAATGAAAACAAAATGGCGGACCGGCCCAAAAAAGGTGACGCATCTCTGGCTGCCATTGTCACGTTTCTTTTAGAACGAACTGACGTAACGCGCGTTTTGTTTATTTTAAAGGGATGAATTTGCAAAAGCTCAATATGGTGATTATATTGCTTCAAATATTTTTTTAATATGAAACTGTTATTAAATGAATTGCTGCGTTACTTACCATAAATTGAAATATAAAATATAACACATTTTTCGCGATGTACCGTAAGATTTTACTATGTTTATAGGAACCACAGACAATATTATTTAAGAAACAAAAAAACAAAACATATGTGCTGACCTAGAAGTGGGAATAATATCAATATTTAAATATTGTTATCACATCTAAATTGAGATTTTGTAGGTTACGCCTTTTGACACTCGGCTCATATCTGAGGTCATTGTCCGTTTTTCTCAATCGATATGGCACATACTATAGTTTTGTGTTGTTAATTGTGTAAAAATTGTAAGGTGGTTTTTTAGTCACACTGGGTTTCTTCCTGGTTCTTCCCAGGACAAGATTTTTTCTGAACCAGTGGTATTAAACAAAATAGTACTTTCAATAAGTATTATTTTAAAAAGTAAAGTGAATAAAAAAGTTTTGGTTTCCGTTTTTATTTGTTATATGTATTACACTTGTCACCAAATGGGGTTGCATCTGTAATATGAAGCTTCAAATTTAAAACATCCTTTGTAATTAAGAACTTGAGTTGACCACAAGGGTATTAAAATTATATTGAATTAGAATCATTTTTATTCAATATTGATTATATGTAATTCTTATTGAGTCAACTTTTACCACTGGTTTGGCATAAAACCTCTGCCCTGGGAAGAACTAGCAAGAAACCCAGCGGGACTTTTTTTGAAGTATAACTTGCTATCAATACAATTGTTATTAAAACATATAAAAACAGCATGGTAGCAATCACCTCATTCCTAGGGTTTCTTCTCATTCATGTACTCTTTAGTGGTATAATAATACTTACACCAATTTTTGCTTAGTAAATATTTTAAGCGTTTTAATAGACAAGTTCTGCTATAATTGATTGCTTACATACAAAATAGTGGGATTTACTTATTATCCTTTTTTAGAAATGTCTAGTTAAAAATTTGCTAACAAAGATAATTTTGTTGGGGCTAACTTATGGATAGTAACACGGCAAGGCATTACTTTGTTGGTCATTTAAATGATGAATTAAAAAATAACTTTCGTTCTTCTGAAAGCAAATGCTTGAAGACATTTGTCTGTACTGATCTGAATTCTCATAGATATAATGTTAAGCTTATAAAAATCGTTTTACTAAATATGTAATTCACTTGTAGACATCCTGGAGTGTTCATAGCGAGAGGCAAAGAAGATGCACTGGTTACAAAGAATTTGGTGCCCGGTTCAGAGGTTTATGGCGAGAAGAGAATATCTGTTGAGGTTTGTATTTCTTATTATTGAAAAGTAAAGTTTTATAAAATATACACACAGCATTCTTTTTTATTCATAGAATAATTTACAATTAAAAATTAAAAATTTTGTACAGCCGACTTCAATATAAGTTATTTAAGAATAACTCAATAATCATTGGTCTGACATTGATTCATATGGGACCACATGAGAACTATCAGCTTTCATATAAAAAAGAATCATCGAAATCGGTTCACCCAGTACAAAGTTATGAGGTAACACACATAAAAAAAACATACAGTCTAATTGAGTTCCGTCTCCTTTTTGGAAGTCTGCAGAAAAAGGGCATTGTCACTGATTTTGTAATTATTTGGTTAAATGAGCTATTTGATTTAAAGAATGTATAACTTGATGGTTTTAAAAAAGTTGGAAGGTAAAATAATAATTTCTTAAAAAAAGGTATTAGAGATAATGAGTAGAAATGTCAATGAATGTATGGTTAAGGGAAATTATTCTGCATACATATTTTACATGGTAGAGCCATGCTGCAGCTATACTATGGTTGTACCGCGAATCGCGGTCGGCTTGACCGGGGAGGGACGACACTTACAAAATAGCAGCTCAATGCTGCTGTGTTTCGTATGGTGAATGTAGAAAACTGGAAACCGTTTTTACTTAATCGAGGATAGCTGTAGATGTTTATGGGCCACATCATCCACTTATCAGGTGGACTGTGCTGGTTTTTCAACCTTATTCTATAAAATAAAGAAAATGAACATGAAATATAAGTCATGATTCTTTTGTAAATAAATATATCAAAAATATTTGTTTTGGTCACCCTAATTAACCAGTTTATGTTAACAGCTAAATTGTGACAATATGGCAGTTTTTCCTATTCTTATTTTGTTCACATTGTAACCATACCTGTGGAGAAGACAACATTGTTTATAAATTGAAATGATGATTGTGGTCCCTCTAATCTGGACCTATCCATGAAGACCATATCCACATACCCACTTCTGATCTCTCATCTAACCCACCTAAAATTCAATGAATTTAAACAAAGTTCAACAGAAAGCTTTAATTCCAGACTGAAGGAGAAAAGGTGGAATACAGAGTATGGAATCCGTTCAGATCAAAGTTGGCCGCTGCAATCATGGGTGGAGTTGATGCTATTCACATGCCACCAGGCTCTCGGGTACTGTATCTGGGAGCTGCTAGTGGAACCACTGTGAGCCATGTCTCTGATATTGTTGGACCAGTAAGTTTAAATTAAGCATTTTTATTAATTGTAGTATATATTATGGTGTTGACTGCCTCATTGGTTTAGTAGTCATTACTGCAATTGTTGATCATGAATTCCCAGATTCAAATCTAAGGTCAGGCTAAAATCAGTAATTGTGTTTCAATGTCAAGAAGTTCCCAGTAACAGTCACGAAATTGGCGATGTCTCGCGAAGCTGCCTCGGAAAGCACACTAAAAAAGCTGTTGATACTGTGCCTAATTTCTCTCTGGTTCTATTGAATTACTATCCTATTCGATTATGAGAGTGAGGAAAAAGAGTGCATCTGTGTTTGCACATACACTCCTCTCCTGCACAGAAGGCTAGTCTACTTTAAGACTGGCTGCACAACTTATATCTAATTTATATCTAGTAATATCTTTCACAGCAACTCCTATGTAAATTTCTGATGATCACTGATTTATTTTATACTGTTTTTTTTTTAATAATGCAATTATTTTTTAAGTTATTTCAAGTCTGTTAATTGTTAGACAACATAAAGACCCATATGTAACCTTTTTTATTAACGATTTTTTATGACTTTTTACTTATTAATTATGGAGCATGGAATTTACTACGATGTCATGGCTTTTAATTTTTATACGCGGAACCTTAATTTTTTTTTTAAAATAAAAGTATTCTAAGTTACTCCATATAACATCAGTTATCAGCTCATATATCAGTGAAAGTCCCGTCAAAGTCGATCTAGCCGTTTCGGAGATTTACCGGAATGTGGAGATAGACTGAAACAAACAGACAGACAAAAATTTTAAAAATTGTTTTTTTTTGTTATTAGTACCGTATATAATTTCATATGCATATAGTATATAGCACTTCAATTTTATTTATTTGTATAGATGCTAAATGATGAAACAAACAATCACAGACCTAACCGTGAAGACTATACAATCACTACCCACTAAACTGATTACAATACACACTATTGATTGTATAGTAAATGTGTAAAAAGGTCTTTAATAGAAACTCTCTTTGCAGGAAGGTTTGGTGTATGCAGTGGAGTTCTCACACAGGTCTGGTCGTGACTTAATAAATGTGGCCAAGAAGAGAACAAATATCATTCCTATCATAGAAGATGCAAGGCATCCATTGAAATACAGGTAAGAAAGAAGTCAATGCAGTTAGTTCATTAAGATCAAAAAAAAAATGTGTAATGTACACAAACAAAATTACTACAAAATAAACTCATTCTTCTTTTATTATATAATTTACATAAGTAGGTTCAATAATAATAAACTCTTGTAGCCGGGCGGTGAAACATTACAAGAATACATGACGTTTTTTATTTTTAATACTACTAAATTTCTCCACTATGTCGATAAGCAAGTTTCACTTTTTTATTTTTTTTATAGGATAAAGGTGACAAACGAGCACACAGTCCACCTGATGGTAAGTGGTTGCTGTGGCTCACAGACATCTACATCTATACTGAATCCAGATATTTTGTCAATCGTGAGGGCTTAGATGCCTAGTAGAAATACCTCTTTACCAGTAAAAAGGGTTTCTGGTTCTATACAGTTCATCATATGAAACACATTAAGCTGGTATTCTGTGAGGGCGTGGTCCTTCCCCGGTCAAGCCGACCCATTCGTGCTACAACTATACGCTTAATAATGCTGCAGGATGACTCTACAATGTTTAAAGTTATTTTTTGAAACTAGGTAACTATTTGCTTCCCTGCGTTAGGCATCTTATTCTCGTAATGTTTGTTCACTACAGCCAATCAAAAATTCACTGCTGAACATAGGCAGGATATTTGCCACATTTTGCAGAGTTTGACATCTGCAGTGTTTTATTATTTTGAGTTATCTTGAAGAGGCTGTTTCACTCATCTCCATTTTTCCTCTATCGCCGCTAATGACATCTATGGGATGATATCGGGTAGTGGATTTCTACATAGCCACTACATGGCACTTGTTAATTCTAACTAAAATTTTTGATGATGAAAATCCTATGAACTAAATCTTTCATGTGGATAAAATTTGAACTCTCTCTCTGATAAAATTATAATAGCACTAGATAGATTAATACATTATTGAGCATTTATATTTATGATTTGTATATATCTCTTGCAGAATGTTAGTGGGCATGGTAGACACAATATTTGCGGATGTAGCGCAGCCTGACCAAGCTAGAATTGTCAGTTTGAATGCACAGCACTTTTTAAAGAATGGAGGACATTTTGTTATATCAATTAAGGTAAGTTTGAAAAAATTTCTTTTTACTATGCACGTGACAACAATACTGCAAGTTCAACTTGCAACCTGATTGAGATTGTTTGATTTTTTTTTGATTGACAATGTGTGATTGTCAACTCGTCATTCATATATTACAATTTTGCAGTTGTTTGGCAAACAGTACTTTATTATTTTGAACTAATATCAGGAATGTGCTGCTACCAATGTTCTATTATAGCTTTCCTATGTAGCCTCTTATGACACCCACAGGATGATATAGGATAATAGGCTATATTAAATAAGAATACTAAATATGCATGATATATTTTCTACCACTATACTCCAAATAAATTCTACTACATATTTCATTTTTAGAGCTATTCATTTTAATATTATGACTACTGCATATTGAAACAACACAATATACAAATATATGTGGTAGAGCCATGTTGCAGCTATATTACTAGTATAGTTGTAGCACGAATGTGTCTGCTCGAACGGGGAAGGACCACACTCACAAAATAGCAGGTTAATACTGTGTTTCGTATGGTGAGTTTAAAGAACTTGAGGCCTTTTTTTACTGGAACAGAGGCATTATTGTATCTTAGTCCTCACAGGTGACAATGCATCTGCATTTTGATTCTTTAGGATAGATGTAGATGTCTATAGGTCGTAGCAACCATTTACCGTCAGGTGGACTGTGTGCTTGTTTGTCACTCTATCCTATAAAAAAACGCAATTAATTTAGTATTTGTAATTTTTTGCTATCAATATTTTTGTAGTTACATTAACTTTATTGTAGTTCTTTTATTATTTATATTATTATAACTTTATTTATTTTCCTGTGATGACAAAAAACCATCTAAATCTTTCATGTTGAAAGAATTGAACTCTCTCACTGAGGATTTACTTTAATTCCATTCATGTAGTAAGTTTAATTTCACAATTGCTCACGCTCGAAACTATTTCAGGCATCATGCATAGACTCCACGGCACAGCCTGAAGCAGTATTTGCAGCAGAAGTCAAAAAATTGCAAGCTGACAAACTCAAACCTCAGGAGCAGTTGACATTAGAACCTTATGAAAGAGATCATGCTGTTGTTGTTGGTGTGTTTAGGCCACCACCAAAGAAGACGTAGCTTTAATAAATTGACAATGAAATGTTTGTTTTTACAATGCTTTTTAAGAAATAGTTTTTTTTTGTACTCGCGTTAATATAAGATTTTAAATATGAGTGAGTAGAAAATATTTTTCAAAATACAGGCTTAAACGCAGAATCATACAATGCCTAAGTATGTAATGTGAGTAGGTCAATTATTGTTTTTATACTATGATCAAACTCGTTCTTTTAACACACAGAAACATGAGGAAACTAACTTAAAATTGTTGAAATATTACTTAAAACCAGAAATACCTCCAGTGTGTTAAGACTCTAGACCTAGATGTTAACTGCAGAATGGTTGAAATGAAATGTATAGATACTGGTAGTATACAGGGTTATTTTGTAAACTATGCCCAAATTTGCAGCTTCGGAATAGGTAATACAGGCGAATGGTGAAATAAAATCAAACATTGTCTTTTTCTCTTTTAAATTAGGAATGCGTTTAAAATCATTATTTTTACTATTTGTCATTCATAAATATCTGATGCCTACTATTTCACTACGCACGCACACGTTCATACGGGTCGCTCGGTGCCTGCCCATCTCCTGTTTCAATTTCCTTCTGTCGCCTCTTGCGACTCCCTAGGGACGACACACAGGGTTATCATTTGTCACTTCGTTAGCAATTTTTTTATGAGGTTATGACGCAACGAAAATATTCACACGGCGAATGCTATGGAATGGGACGGTGTTACTTTTTTTTATTTTAAGCAGTGATAGTTTACGTGGTGTGCAAAGATTATACGAAAGTGAAACTTTACTGCGTTTGCAAAGACGAGAAAACAGAGAAATCAAGAAACTAACTTAAATTTGTAAAAATATTACTTAAAACCAGAAATACCTCCTGTGCGCAAAGACCTACATGTGCCAACTGCAGAATGGTTGAAGTGAAAAATCCTGATAGTATATAATTTGATTATAAGTATTTTTTATTTCAATAGAGCATTGTAATATACAATTATTTTCGTTAGGGTCTTCCTATCACTGTCGCATTTTGTTATATGTGGTATGTGTGATTGATAGATCATATTAGGTTAAGTTTATATATAAGTATATTCATACATGATTGTATGTTAAGTGTAAAATAAGATTAAAAGTATAAGGTGCGAATGATAAAATTGATGTTTTTATTTAAAATTAGGCCAACCTACCAATAGGTCACCAGTTTGAGCGACAAAATTTCGTGTCCCTTGACGACTGTCACTTCTGCAGCGTTTTGCTCTGTAACCCTTTCCTCATTAATTTATCCCGCATTTCCGAAGCATTCTTTCTTTTTATTCTTGGTCATAACATAGTCTTAGGCATCCAATGATCCAATCCAGTTCGCTGTCAATTTTGCAGCGCGCTCGAAGCGGCGTCCGGTAAGACTGTACGGCTATCAGTATACATAAGTCCACTTAAAGCAATAAGTTGTATTTCGATTCTGCCGACTTAATTGTTCAATTGCCGGTTCAGTGTGGGATTACTTTTGTGTGTGGCGTATGACACACGAGTCGCGTATTTTTAAAAATCGTTATAACTCGTTCAAATTGCGTTTTTGGAAAATTTATCCAGAACAAAATATTCATTATTTTGCAAGTAGTTCATGCATGCGGCTTCGTTTCTGGATATTTTTACTTTGTGGATGTTCAATCATGTGGAAAAATATTCTAATAAGTAACAAATAATAGAACTCATTGCGATCGCTCACAAACTCAAGTTGTAAATAAATTTCTGGAAAACAAGTCTCCTGTTAAAAAAAAATCAATGCGTTTGTGTTATTGTTTAACCGATTCGTTGCGGCACCAATTTTCGATGTGGCGGCGAACAAATATTCCATGATACGCCGGGCGTGTCAAGCGCCACAGACATGTGTAAATGTAATGTTCTTTTTTATCCTTTTTTTACTTGTTTAGACCTAATTAAGTTTATTTGACATCATACATAAGTTACAAATGGAAGGATACTTGTTTTTAGTGGGTAACTACGTGTTCTTTTACTCGTTTTCTTTGAAATTGAGAGAAAGTGACTTTTTTTGTGAAGAAATTACAAACCTTTTGGACTATTTTTTGTTGTTATAAAAAAAATCATTTATATAAGTAGGTAGCTAAATCACCCTGGAAACCTTGGTTTATATTAAATTAAATTTTCACCTAATAATAACATTTGGAAATATCAAACTATGAAGAACCTTAATTTGAAAAAAAAATAAGGTATATCATTCATTGATATTTACAAATGTAAAAGTAAAGTCGATCTGAAAACGTCTAATTAGTAAGAATAGCAAAACAAGTGTTTTCAAAAGGATAAAAACGCCGGCGCTATACGGCGGCGGATTGACAAAAGACTATTTATTAGCGAACTTTTTTTATGTATGAACGGTTTCGAACTGCTCAAGCAAAAATAAACCTTATCACAAGAGCGCATGGTACTTCGTAGGTCCATTAGAATAACATATTCAAATATCGCCATCTCATCGAAAAACGATTCACGTCTTTATGATTTATTTTTAACATAATCACCAACTTTTTATAGTAGAAAAGGACAAGTTTTTAGTTTAAAACACTTTATTTCTTAAGAGAAGGCTCGTAAATAAAAAGTTATAGAAAAAAGAGTAACAATTCATTTCGATGGCAAAGTTTGATAGCCAAGAAATACTTAGAATTTTTCTTTTCTAAGTATTGAGCATTTTCTTTGTTAAAATACCGTTCAAGTTATTTAAAGTTGCAGTACTAGAAAGAAAATAAACAATCATAAGCTCCTTAATAGTCTGGACGTACACAAAGTTGTAGCTAGTTGCGCTGTAAAATTCAATATGAGAAGATCGCCGCTCAATTTACATTAAAAAGCCTTCGGGCAAGTCTAATAAAATTAACAACAAAACTGGTTTAGGGCAACGGGCAACGCGATTGAATTTCAAATTCAGTCTCAAGCATATCTAATATAATTAAGACGCTTCAGTAATTGAGTAGACATTCACCCCTAATGTTTCAAAGAACACTTGAATCCAATAAAATTTTAGATTTCTTCTACTTTAAAGTTAAGTAGTAACGTGCTAAAATCGATGCAAATAGAGAAGACCTGTACCTAAGTAAAAAAATACTATCGGTGTTGTTTACCGAAAAATAAGATCATGACGTTCTCTTTCTTCAATTTCGGCGATAAATTTTAGAACTCTTTGAAGGCAATATCACTGTCTAGTCCCTAACGGGTAGGGCCTTTCGGCCGCCTAGCAGTGTATTGTTGAGTAATTGGCATCACGCCATTCGCGGGTTGAACCCCGGATGCAGGTGAATTGTCCCTTTACCCTTGAATCTCCTTTCGGATGACTCTTGCGCTTATCGCGCAACTGATGAGTTCCGTTGTCTTTAGACAACAAGAACGAAAGTCACCTCACCCAAACTCTTTGGTTTGATTGGAACGATACGCTTATGCGCAGCGGGCATCATGCCCCTACGTTCCAGCCGATAATCCGGCGAGTGCGGTATCGCTGTAAAGAAATTTACGTAGTGACCGTTTCGATCTTATGGATCTCTTCAGTAGTGGGTAATACCACTAAGAGCTATATCTCTAATATAGGTAAAACGTAGTTCTTTCTGCCAGCCTTAGGTATACATAAATAGAACTTTGACGATTGTCCATCGTTCTGGAATATATCCAAATGCAAAATTTGCTCTGAAGATTTTCACCAGATAATGAGGAAAGATATCGATACCCCTCTGTATTTGGATGGGAATTATTCCATAATTCCCGCTTATCTTATATAGTTTAAAGGATTTAACAGCCCACTGCACCAGGTTTGACCTTATTATCTTTGCAGCCCTACACTCGCCTTTATTATGCCTAGACGTCTGTCTGGGTGTGGGTATTTGCACTGCTGTTTTGTGATCTGATGAGTATATAGAGAACCAGTATGACTATGCTATGCTATGAGGCATTTCTTTTTGGTCCGCGGAGGTGACAATGCATCTGTAGCCCTCTTTGAAATTTTTATTTAAAAACATTGGTCACATGTCCATGAGTTGCAGTAGCCACATATTAGGTAGGCTGTAAGTTTGTTTGTACCTTTAATAAAAATATGTATGACCAGCCCATTGCCACTTCATCTTACTGATCTGTTGACTTATGTCAGTTACTCTAGTTCTATTGTGTATTCTTATTACAACGTCTATAATGCAGAGAAACTCCTAGCAGAGCTCTCTTCATAGCTCGCTGAGCGAACTTAAGCTTTCCTGTACAGCCAGCTGTGAAGTACCAAGTCTCAGATACATATATCATCTATGATAACATGCATTAGTAGTAAACTCTTTATTTGTCGAATTTTGAGGAATACGTGACAAGAAGATGTGTCGTAATCTCCCGAATGTTGTCTTGCTGAGTCGGAACCGACAATACACCTTTCGGTCAAAGTTAAACTTACCAAACAATTTGTCCTAGGTAAACACAGTCGTCAACAACTACATGAATAATGTTCCAACAACTGCCAGGATAGACGTGAAATTAACGTTACATATGACTTTTGTCTTGTCGTGTTGTTTAGACTTATCCGTTACAAGGCACTATTAAGATCTTTGAGCATAGTGTTTAGTCCTTCAGCGATTTTACCATTATGACTATATAGTCAGCGCTTGACAAGACAAGAGTGACAAGTTGGTAAAACATCCAGGAAATCGATGGATGCAGGTGGTTCAGGATCGTTTTTTATGGCATTCCTTGGGAAGGGCCTATGTTGAGCATTGAACTTTTGGAGGGATGTAATGATGATCATACATTTTTTGATCATCATTACAGCCTTTCATAAGTCCACTGCTGAACATAGGCCTCCCCCAAGGAATGCCACAAAGCACGGTCCTGAGCCACTTGCATTCATCGACTTCCTGCATGTCTTACCAGGTCGTCACTCCATCTCATGGGGGGTCGCCCTACACTTCGCCTACCGGTACGAGACTGCCACTCAAGAACCTTTCTTTCCCATCGGTCGTCGGTTCTTCGAGCTATATCGCCGGCCCACTGCCACTTCAGCTTACTAATCCGTTGGGCTATGTCGGTTACTCTGGTTCTACTGCAGATATCCTCATTCCTAAGTTTATCACGCAGAGAAACTCCGAGCATAGCCTTCTCCATAGCTCGCTGAGCGACCTTGAGCTTCCTCATACGGCCAGCAGTGAAGGACCACGTCTCAGATCCGTAAGTCATCACTGGCAACACGCACTGGTTGTACAATTTCGTTTTAAGGTTTTGAGGTATGTCTGACGAGAAGATGTGTCGTATTTTCCCGAACGCTACCCAACCGAGTTGAATCCGTCGACTGACCTCTCGGTCGAAGTTGGACTTTCCTAGTCGGACTATTTGTCCCAGATAAACATACTCGACAACAACTTCGAGCTTAGTGCTCCCAACAACTACCGGCATACACAGACATGGAAATTAAACATAATCTTTGTTTTGTCCATGTTCATCTTAAGACCTATCCGTTGGGAGACACTATTGAGGTCATTGAGCATAGTGCTCTTAGGTACTCCAGCGATTCTGCCATAAGGACTATATCGTCGGCAAATCGAAGGTGAGTGATATACTCACCATTGATGTTAATACCGTATCCTTTCCGGTCCAGAAGCTTGAAAACGTGTTCCAATGCAGTGGTGAAGAGTTTCGAGGATATAACGTCACCCTGTCTTACACCTCTCTGCAATTGGATAGGTTTCGTACTCTGGTTCTATACTCGGATAGCCATCATAGCCCTACTGTACAAGCACTTCAGCACTTCGATATACCGACAGTCAACTTGGCACCGCTGAAGGGACAGCAGCACCGCCCAAATTTCGACGGAATCCAAGGCTTTCTCATAGTCCACATACGCCAGGCATAGTGGCGAATTGTACTCCTCGGACTTCTGTACAACTTGCCAAAGGGTATGTATGTGGTCTATGGTGCTAAAGCCTTTTCGGAAACCGGCTTGTTCGGGAGGCTGGAAGTCGTCAAGTCTGCGTGCGAGACCATTCGTAATTACTCTCGAAAACAGCACGTAGACGCGGATCAGAAGGAAATCGGTCTGCAGTTCTTCAAGAGAGCGTTGTCACCGTTCTTGAAGAACGAGACCACCGCACTTCCGCTCCACGCCTCCGGTGTAGTGCTAAATTTTTTGATGTGTGAAGTCAACTTACAATTTTACAATTGCGGGACGAATTAACCAAGTTCTCACTTATTCTAGAAAGTTTTTGTCATGCCTTTTACTTGTATTCCGCATCGTTTAAAAGTTTGTCTTACGAAAGATACATTATTTATTATCATGATAACTTAATCTTTTTAAGTACCTACTAACAAAACAGGTTAAAAAAACAGTACCTACATTTAAAAGTGATTTTATTTATTTTTATTATCAGCTGTCTATACATTTTAATATCCTAAATCATAATATGTAGCTTAAGTAAGATCTTATTCTACATCAATAATATTCTAACAAATTCAAACTTAGTATATTTTTAAAATATTTTTTTTATTTTTTTTCATCCGAAACGTTGTCACGCTCACGTCACGCTCAACACCCGGGGCGCTGTCGGCGACACAGCCATCCGATTAGTTTTTATTTGTAGGTGTTTCCTTTTTATAAAATGTACTCTGTGGTTTCCTTACGACATTTTCTGTCGCTGTTAATCGGTAATTAAAATTGCGATTGAAAATTCAAAACCAAAAGAAAATGAAGTCTACGTCCTTCTCCTGGGTACAAGCATCGTCTCATGCAATTCGATGCGTTTTTAAACACTTCACTTCTCTTCGAAATATTTTTATTTTTCAGACATGACGGTTTCCCTACACGATGTTTTCCTTACAGTAGAGGTTTGTACAGAGAGTTTTGTTGCCACAAAACAACACCCACGGCTTTGTGATGGAGCTTAAAAGAATACTTCATTCATGAAATAATTAGCCTAAAGTTATTTTCATAAGGACCATTTTATTCGTTTCCGTTATTTAGAAACACCTACACAAGGTCAAAGCTTAAATTAAATGCAAATTTAACAACTAACACATGATATATCAGCACTTAAATTTTAATTAACAATTTTATTATCGCCAGCAATAATTTAATTTAGGTTCCTCATGTTGTTTGAGAAATTGAGAAAATGTTAGGCAACCAGCCCTTGATATTTATAAAATTATAGTATATCATAGAATACTTTTAATTAAATAGAGATTATTATAATAACAATTCAAATAATTTAATGCTTTTACTACTGATTCATAAAATAAACTGGACTAATATGTTCCAATGTATGACACACCTAATTGTAATAAAAATATTTTGAAAATAGCTTGGTAACGATCATCTTTTATAAGACTACATGTTTTCTTTAATCTGTAATATTCATTGATTAAATATTACTAGGTAATATTTAATTAAATACAATCATGTTTAACTTAGAGCCGTGGTATCTCATATGGTTAGCGCTCGCTGTAAATTTCATAGTACGCGAGCAACCCGGGTTCGATCCCCGCCGGCTCCAATAAAATTGTTAATTGCAATTTTAAGTGCTGATTTACCACGTGCTCGGCGGTGCAGGAAAACATCGTGAGGAAACCTGCATGTCTGAGAAATAAGAAAAAAATTGGAAGACATGTGAAGTTCACCAACACGCATTGGCATTGGGGCAGCGCGGCGGATAATTCCTTGCCCTAAACCACTCTCAGAAATGAGGGGAGGCCTGTGCCCAGCAAGTGGGAATGGGGTCTGTAAATTTTATGTCAAACTTCACACCTTTAATTGCATTTGCAATGCAAAGAAAGTGAGCACGATAACCTCCTACAGGATTCGTTTTCAATGAATAGGGCACAAACTATTTACAACCTACTAAGAACAGGGTGAGTTATACCTAGAACAAAACGAAAATTCTTATAGAACGGGAGTACAGCAAATGACGTCATAGTTTTTATTGTCAAAGAAGAATCATTTTTGCATAGTTTTTTGATTATTGAAACATTACTAAAATAAGAAAAATTAAAATTACCATCATCATTATTATTATTACCTACTTCATATTACAAGTATGATAGTAAGAACATAGCCCCCCCCCCCCCCCCCCGGCAATAACACAAAGCACGGTCTTGAGTCACCAGCATCTATCGACTTCCTGCGTCACACTTACCACGTCTTCTCTCCATCTAGTGAGAGAAGAACTACACTTTGCTTAACGGTACGAGGTTGCCACTATATGAGCTTTCTTCCTCATCGATTATCAGTTCTTCGAACTATATGGCTGGCCCTTGCCCTTAGCGAGCGACCGCTAGCTTCCTCATACGACCAACAGTGAAGGAACACGTCAAATTTTACGATATGGGTCGATTAGTATCACAATTGGTCAATCCCTTTAAGTCCCTGTCGTGAAATATTTGTTTGCCGGCACAGCTAAAAGTTGTCGAAAATTGGTGCCGCAACGAATCGAGGTCGAAGCGGTCAATTATGCATGACGTTAGTCAGAGCTATAAGCGAGAGACGCCATGGTTTCAACTAGTGCGGCATCATGTAAACTTGACGGCGAACTTGTACGTGAGGGGTCTATACAAACTGGACGCCGCTTCAAGCGCGCTGCAAACTTGACGGTAAACTGGATTGTGTATGGTATAGCAGCCATTACAAACCACACTTCTCTGATTCTGATCTGATTTAATTTTTTAATAGTGTGATAAGCACACTATTAAAAAATTAAATCAGATTGCCTAGGTACAAACTTAATTTAACTCTTTCCTAGGTGGGTAGGATCACTATGCTGCCTAGGAGTCCGTCTGGGTAAGAACTATCCTCACCTATTTCTTCTCTTTGCAATTTTTTTTTATAGAAGAGGGGGCAAACGAGTTTGAGGCACACCAGCTGATGGTAAGTGACTACCGCCGTCGATGAACAACTGCAACACCAGGGGAATTAGAGATACGTTGCCGGCCTTTTAGAAAGGCGTAAGCACTATTCTTGAAGGTCCCTAAGTCGTATCAGTCCAGAAAAGTCTCCGGTAGTAAACAATTCCACAGAGAAGTTGTACGAGGAAGAAAACTCCTAGTATAACGCACAGTCGTGGACCGCCAAGCATCCAGATAGATGGTGAGGATGGTATTGTGAATTTTGACGCGATGTGCGTTCGTGAACTTTGGCGGCTGGAATTAATCCGAACAATTCCTCAGAGCACTCCCCGTGGTAAATTCGACAGAAAATGCAAAGGGAGCACTTCCCGTGATAGATGCGATAAAATACGCAAACAGATGCAACATCCCTACGCAGTGCCAGTGTATCGAGCCGATCAGAAAAAACTCGGTCGTCGACGATTCGAACAGCCCTGCACTGGATGCGGTCAAGTGGAAGGAGCTGGCACTGGGGTGCCCCGGCCCAGAGATGAGAACAGTATTCCATGTGAGGCCGAACTTGCGCTTTGCAAAGTTGCAAGCGATGTGTCGGCATGAAATATTGTCTCGCTCTGCTGAGCACGCCAAACTTTTCAGAGGCCAATTTGGCCTTCCCTTCCAAGTGACCACGAAACTGCACACTATTCGATATGTCGACGCCGAGGATTCCGATGCTAGCTGAGGCAGCAAGGGGAGTGCCTTGAAACTGAGGAGATATGACAAAAGGGTTCTTTTTAGCAATAAACGCGCAAACTTGTGTCTTCTGGGGATTGAAATGGACTAGATTTAGTCGGCCTCAATCATAGACTTTGTTCAGCAAAGACTCGACTTCAGACACAAGTTGGTCCCGGTACTTGGCGACGTTTTCCCGAGAAATAAAAAAATATAATGTAATATAATAAGATAAAATAAAAAAAAATATTGGCACGGCCGATATAATAAGGCATCACCAGTGTCGTCGTCTGCATAGCAATGAATATTACCAGTTTGCAACATATTGATATGCAGGAGAAACAGCGTTGGTGATAGCACGCAGCCTTGTGGAACACCAGCGTTGATAGGCTTGAAATCAGAGCATGCATCGTCTACTACAACCTTTATGCTCTGATTAGCAAGGAAACTGGTGATCCATTTGCACAATTTCTCGGGAAACCCATAGGAAGGAAGCTTCGAAAGAAGCGCTTCGTGCCAGACCCGATCGAAGACCTTCGCTATGTCCAAACTAACGGCCAATGCCTCCCCCTTGGACTCTACTGCCTCCGCCCATCTATCAGTCAGGTAGACCAGAAGATCACCAGCTGATCGACCCCGGCGAAAACCGTACTGGCGGTCACTAATCAGCTGGTGATCCTCAAGGTACCGCATGAGGTGGCAGTTTATAACGGATTCCATTATTTTGGAGAACAAGGATGTGATGGCGATAGGTAGTTGGACGGGTCTGAGCGGTACCAAAACTGTCTTCCATGAATTCGGGACTACGCCTTGGAAGTAGGAGTACCGCAAAAGACGCGTTAAAAACGGTGCCAACTCCGCAGCACACGTCTTCAGCACAATGGGACGGACTCCATCAGGCCCACTCGACTTGCTGACGTCCAGGCAAAAGAGTGCTTTGCGAACCGAACACTGTGTAAGCCGCACATCTGGCATGGAGCACGCACACCGCGGGATGGTCGGCGGTGTGTTCCTCCCGTCATCTAGAGTCGAGTTGGACGCAAAGAGAGAGCTTAACAGATCGACTTTCACCTTTGCGGCATGGGCCAGTGAGTCGTCCTCTCTGTGCAGAGATGGAAGAGATGGCTGGCAGAAGTTCCCTTGGACAGCCTTGGCGAGAGACCAGATCTGTGAGGTCGTGGTACCACCCCGGTTCGAGCCGGCCCATCCGTACGACAGCAAACGCTGCCGCGTGGCTCTACCACTGTTAAATATTGTATGTACATGACATTTATGTTCTCTCGGCAAGGTGAGATACTAATCATAACTAAGAATTTATTCTTGATCTAAACTATGTTTAGGATACCTTATCGCAAATCTAAAGCATTTATGTAAAGTTTTAGATTACAGAGAAACGCAACTAACGAAAACAAACATATTATTCATTTTTCAAGTGACTAAATAATTGATAATAAATTACCTCTAAACAAAAGAAATAATAAATACCACTGACATGAGAAGAAATTTTGGACAGATTTCATTTTGGGGGAAGTTAATTTGTTTGTAGCGTTAAGATTAATGTTTCCTCCTAATTATTTTACGTTTATAATTTATATAAAGTTCGTTTGGTTTGCGCAGCAGAATAAGATATAGAGGTAACAAACAACATAAGTAGAAATAAACAGCTTCACTTATTCAGGGTGAGCGCAATCCATTAGTCGTTTAAAAACTATACAAATTGGAAGTGGTTGTTGACTATCAAGTTGTCAACCTCCCCTGACGGGATCTTCAAAACGGTAAGGTACCTGGTGAGGATGGAATAACAAAAGAGCTAATGCGAGTGGAGAATCGCTAATGTCCTTCAGCTATTTAATTTTGCTATACTATGAAGTGTATAATATAATGATACAAAAATATTACACTCCATTCGATCTCTGCCACAATTGGGTAAAATGATTTGTAATAAAACAACACATAAAAATTCAAGGTGTTTATTCCGCGTCAGTCCGAGTCGCCGCTGTCGGCCTCCCCTCCCCCCGCCTCGCCCCACTCGCCCTCCCCCTGGCCCTCCTCCTCGCCCTCCGCCTCGTCCCACGACTGCGCGCTGTCGTCCGACTGGTAGCGCTCCACCTCCATCTCCTCTTCAGACGATGTGTCTGCGAGAATTATTGATATAAAAAACAATTTTAACGTACCACTTTTTTTCACATTGCATATTACATTGTCGTCCGATTATGAGCTATGTTTAAAATTTAAAATCTCTAGTTCATCGGGAAGTTAGTTTAAAATCAATTACTAAATTCGACCCGCACATATACACAGAAAGCGAGTTAATAAAAATGTGGTAAAATAGAGTTTAAAGCCGCGTCTCCACCAGTTTAGTTACCAACACGTGTTGCCAACAAATGTTTCTGTCAACAAGCGTCTCCACCGAGGGAACAAATGTTGGCAACAAGCGTATTCCTTTGATGTTGCCGCCGAAAATGGAAACAAGTTTTGTTGGCAACTGCTGTGTTGGCAAGAAAACTTTGGTGGAGACGCGGCTTAAGAAACTAAAATTGCACGCAGTAATGTCACCAAGAGAGAATACTAGGTCAAAATCATGAAATTATTGTATGGTTATCTGTTCTTAATATATGCAAATCTTCAAATGTTCGGAAGAGGGTGAAAATTGAAGTAAAACATTTCATTACATTTTTTTTATAGGATAGGGTGACAAACGACCACACCATCCACCTGATGGTAAGTGGTTGCTGTGTCCCATAGACGTCCACATCTATCCTCAATAAAGAATTAAAAGATGGAATGCCTCGTTTCCAGAAAAAAGGGTCTCTAGTTCTTTACTCACCATACGAAACACAGCAGCGTTAAGCTTCTATTTTACGCTGGTATTCTGTGACAGCGCGGTCCTTCCCCGGTCGAACCGACCCATTCGTGCTACAACTATACTACTAATATAGCTGCAACATGGCTCTACCACGTTTTTAAAAAAAAATTGAAGTAAAACATTTCATTACATTTTTTTTATAGGATAGGGTGACAAAAACCACACCGTCCACCTGATGGTAAGTGGTTGCTGTGTCCCATAGACATCCACATCGATCCTCAATAAAGAATTAAAATGCAGATGCGTTGTCACCCGAGGGGACTAGATGGAATGCCTCATTTCCAGTAAAAATGTTTTCCGGTTCTCTACACTCACCATACGAAACACAGCAGCGTTAAGCTTCTATTTTACGCTGGTATTTTGTGAATGTGGTCCTTCCCCGGTCGAGCCGACCCATTCGTGCTACAACTATACTACTAATATAGCTGCAACATGGCTCTACCACTTAAAGCTGGAGCATGGCTCTACCACGTAAAAAATTTTTACGTAATTTCATTATTGCGTCTTCGTTCGCAATGCTTGATATTGTTTTCTCTATTGTTTTTTTAAAAAAAAACGTTACCCCCACACTAGGATTTTCTCCTGTGTCGTGGAGGCAGTTTACAAACATAAATTGCACAAGGACAAACATCCAGACCCGGAACAATTATTTGTAGGCCATACAAATACTTGTTCCGTGTGGGATCCGAACCCGCGGCCCCCAGCGCAACAACTGATTGCTAAGTCACTGCGCCACGGAGCCGTCAAAATAGTCAGCCGTCAGATATATTAACAAAGTTGTCGTATGTGCGAAGGAAAAAACATCAAAAAGATCGCAAGTTAAAATATACTTAGTCAAGTTGCGGGAGCTGCCGAGAGCTTTTTTAAAACTAAATACAAACTAAGACTTAAAACTAAATAAAAACTACGTGTTCACAGAGAGAGATATGAATTTATTGTCACCATTGTTTTTTGCAATCCTTCATCCTATGCTTACAGTCTACTTAAATTACTACATACTCAGCATTTATGTATTTATGCTGATGGATGCTTTATCTGTATTACGGGTGGTGCTGGTGTAACCATAACGACTTTGCTTAGAAAATTTCTTTGTAAACAGTGTTATTTGTTACTCAATTTATAGCTAAAATATATAAATTATTTGGGTTAGCAACACGAGACAAATCCTCCGTACTGTGGCAATGGCACATGTTCAGGTAAATCTCATATATTGCTCACGGACAAACATCCTCCCTATTGTGGGAAAAAACCCATGTTCAGCAGTGTTTAAAACAGAAGAAAAACTCACCATCATACTGTAAAACAGGTTCGTGATCCAACTCTGTGTCCCTCGTGCCTCGTTGTGAAGAGATCAACTCTAAGCGGCCTTTGAGGTTGAGCAGCTGACATAGATGTGACCGCCTGGGGAATAAAAGGATTATTTGATTGATTTTGTGTTTCAACTATTTCAATTATTTAGCCAACAAAAAAAGAAGGTTGCTAATTCACCTGTATGTTTTTGGACGTATATTTAGTATCTTTACCATTTTGAACTGATTTTAATCACTTTTTTATTAAATAAGTTATACCTTAATGGTAGTCCCTTATAAATTTGAATAAAATTAAAAATTAATACTTCCCTAATTAACGTGTACAAAAAAATATAAATATGTTTATTGTGTAGTGGTGATGTAATGCCTCCTCTACACTACCGTAGAGAGATACTTCGATTCACTTCGTGCAACCTCACTTCACTTCCGATCGCTGTCGGTTTTTTGCGCTCGAGTCAAAGGACTTCGCGAAGTACCGCGAAGATACACGAAGCGACTCACTTCACTACTCGGCTTACGCCAGTTATGCATATTCTTTTTTATATATAAATGTTAAATATGTAGCTTTCTACATAATTATTTATTTAGTTACCGCATTGACGTCGTACTCTTCACACAATTAGGTATCTATAGCAGCTGCCTCTTGAACGTCATTCATGTTAAGGGTGCGGGCGACTCAAGACGACTGAGCTCTTCGCGAAGTAGCACGAATGTGTGGTCACGTTCTTCGGACTGCGATCGACTTCGACGAGCACTTTGTCAGTTCTTCGCGGGTAGTGTAGAGGAGGCATGAGAATATCCACTACCCAATATCGTCCCGTGGGTGTCGAACGAGGTGACAGAGGGAAACAAATCAGGAGATCTTCGTAATATCAACTCATAATTGTAAAAAACTACAGGTTGGCCAACCTAGCCTGCCAAGCGTTGCAACTATAGCAAAATCCCCTTTTAGAGGCAATATCTGAAAGAGGCCTATGTGCTGAAACATATGGACTTTTGTATTAAATCACTCTTCTAATGATCTAAATAAAATTATAAATTTTTTAGTCCCCTCTATAGCTTATTGAGCGACCTTAAGTTTTCTCACACAGCCAGTAGTGAAGTATCACATCTCAGATTTATATGTATATCATCATTGACTACACACTGGTTGAACACTCGTTTTTTGGTTTTAAGTTACTTGAAATTTCTTTGCGTGATAGAATTTGTAATGAAGATATCCGCAGTAGAACAAGTGTAACTGACACAGCACAACGGATCAGTGCGGTGACAATTGGCACAGGCATAGAAGAACTGATAACTGATGGGGAAGAAAGGTTCTCGAGTGGTAGTTTTCTATCATTGAAAAGTGTAGGGCTGCCCCCCACTAGATGTGAATTGATAAACTTGTAAAAATTGCAGGAAGTCGATGGATGTAGGTAAATCAGTGCCGTGCCTTTTGTAATACCTAGGGGGAACCCTATGATCAGTAGTGAATTATGATTATGCTTTATTTTAACAAAACATGATGTGGTCTGTTTTTCAAGTTTTTGCTTCATTTGGTCGAAAGATACCTTATATTGTATATTCATTTCCATTATACATCCATTACAGCCTATAAACATCCACTGCTGAACATAGACTTCCTCCATAGAATGCTTCATACATAGTTGCCACGCTTGACGGGTTGGCAATCACAGGTTTTTATTATTAGTTGTTATCCGAATAATGCTCCTGCCCATCTTTTATTCTAGTTTCCCTCTGTTGCCTCTTACGACACCTACGGAACAAATATCGGTTAGTGGATATTCTTACACTGCCACTATGGTGTTAGACTGTCAGCTTTGTAAAGTTGTCGTTGTCGTTTAGGTCTTTTACCTACAACAATATATGTGGTGGTGGCGGAAATGAATCTGTGAGAGTGGAAAGAGGTAATCATAGGGTAGGCTTGAAAGATCTCATGGTATAAGAACGGAGTCGAAAAAAAATTACATCTCAACAGATCCCAAAGTAAGTTTGTTCCTATACCACCGCTAGAGTGTAAGATCGGACACTGCCATTAAACTGTAAGTAAATACGTAATTTATTGAAATAAAAAAATCTATATATTTTGCTATATACCTGTGGGTAAGGATAGCCAGTAAGTGTGTGAGCCGCTGGGGCGAAGTCGCCAGTAGCAGAGCTGCGTGCGCCCGCAATGTTGCTCCGAGCCACGTGCAAGCTGACGCGCATCTGGAAATCAGAACACATTGAAAGAAAAGTGAAGGGAACTTGCGTGTAAAGAAGTAGTATATTATGGTTGAAGCACGAATGTGTTGGCTTTAAGAAGGACCACGCTCTCAAAGAATACCAGCCTAAAATAGCAGCTTAAGATTGCTGTGTTTCGTATGGTGAGTGTAGAGAACCGCAGACCCCTTTTACTGGTAATGAGGCTTTCCATCTTAGTCCTCAGGGATCTGCATTTTGATTCCTAATCGAAAATAGATGTAGATGTTTATGGTGGTTGTTTGTCACGCTTTATTTTACAAAAATTTTACATGTGACCTACACGTTAAATTTTTGTAGAATAAAGACCCCCTAGGGGTCTCAAGGCCTTAGTAGTGTAGCTGCAACAATTACATTTTATTAAGACGTTTAATAAAAATATAAATCAACCCCTTTATTTTATACACATAATTAATATTCGTAGATAAAAAACCATGCGTATATTTTTATCGTGGGTGTGTAGAAGTAATAAAGAATGCATCATCCTATTTCGTTTCGTGTGTTTCGTAAGAAGCAACTATCCAACAGTCCAAGGTCCACCTTTACTTATTGTGCAGTCCATCCATTACAGCCTATTAAAGTCCATTGCTGAATTACATAATGATTTCTTGTATTTACGCGAACATCTACACATTGAATAAAATTATTTTTACGGATTTTTATCGTGTTTAATACACTTGTATATTTTTAATTTCCGACGTTTGGGGTGCTTTCGTTCTGGGAGGAATTTAGTAATTTATTTGAAACTACTGAGCTGGAAACTTGATATTTTGAATAAAGCTCAAATTCGGATGACAATGCAAGAAAACGACAAAAAAATGCTGGTCTCCCCATTGCGGGTCTGATCAGACTTATTGCTGTTTTTGGAAGTAGGTATTTATCTTTTTGACGTTTTTCAAAGTCAACTCTTATGACACCCACGAGATAAAAAAGTATATAATATCCCATAAAAACTATTATTTATACTATACTATATACTTTTTTATACGTGGTAGAGCCATGCTGCAGCTATATTATGGTTGTAGTACGAATGGGTCGGCTCGACCGGGGAAGGACCACGCTCCCGCAGAATATCAGCGTATAATAAGCAGCTTAATGCTGCTGTGTTTCGTATGGTGAGTGTAGAGAGCCGGAGACCCTTTTTACTGAAAACGAGGCATTCCATCTTAGTTCTCACGGGTGACAACACATCTGTATTTTGATTCGTAATCGAAGATGTAGATGTAAATGTCTATGGGCCACAGCAACCACTTACTATCAGGTGGACTGTGTGCTTGTTTGTCACCCTTATCCTATTTAAAAAAAAAAACTATATATTTAGCATATAAAAACGGGAAGATGCTGCTGCCCATAACCTGTTTCAGTTTCTCTCTGTCACCTTTTACAAATCTCGCGGGATGATATGGAGTAGTGGATATACTAACACTGCAATTACACAGTCATATAATATATTACTAAATCTAATATATAAAACTCATTACTCACTGACTGGTCTTTCTAGTGGCCATATCTGCCAACTGGTCTAACAATAACGATACATAATCCGCTGGCAGGTGCGATACTGTCCTCATGGCAACTGCTGGGTCGTCTTTCTGTAGCACTGTTAGTATTATCCTGGAATTTAAAGAGTTATAAAAGTACAGTTGTATAAACCTAAGGATAATATATGCAAGTTGAGTAAAAAATTAAAATGTCTTATGATTTTATTTATTTCATGCACAAAAGAAAAACCGTACATATGGCGGACTTAATGCCTTAAGGCATTCTCTCCCAGTCAACCATTAGGCTAAGCAGAGATAAACATATGGGAGGTGGTGCAGCAACCGTAAACTAATAATGAGAAAAAATGGTAACAAACTTAGAATAAACCAGAATATATATATATATATATATATATATATATATATATATATATATATATATATTGACTGTCTCGTTGGTCTAGTGGTTGTAGTAGTGCGACTGCTGATCATGAGGTCCCGGGTTCGAATCCCGGGTCGGGCAAAAAATCAGTTATTGAGTTTTTCCATCAAGAAATTCTCAGTAGCTGCCCGGAGTCAGGAAGTTGGCGGTGTTTCACCCCCGTGCCTCGGAAAGCACGTAAAGCCGTTGGTTCTGCGCCAGATCTCTCTCCGGTCGTGTCGATTTACCGTCACATCGGACTATGAGAGTGCACCTGTGCTTGCGCATACACTTGGGCACTATAATCCTGTCCTGCGCCGATGGCTAGTCTCCGTTGAGACTGGCCACCGCGGCCGAAATTCGGTCTGGAGGACATTACTATTATTATTATTATATATATACTAGCTGACCAGGCAGACGTTGTTCTGCCCTTTCCGAACGACCATTTGCTTTCCCAAAAAAACTCCTGAAATTAGCAATAAAAATCTGATGAATACTTACAGCAACACATGGTGGTTATACTACTAAATTGTAGCTTATATTAAACGTTTGTATTTTTAACATAGCGCCATCTATTGAATATTTACTCAATCCAATCAACAGATATCGTCATCTGACAGAATCGTTTGGAGCTAACAGAAAATTATTGTGACTGTCAAATAATAGGCAAATAATTTTCAATAAAATAATATTGTATTGCGACTATAAATTGAGATGTAAGCTATCCTATCTTTTAAGTTGGACCAAACTGCACATTGACCAAAAATTTCATTGAAATCAGTTCAGTAGTTTAGGAGTCCATCGCGGACAAACAACGTGACACGTACTTTTTATATATAAAGATATATATATATATCTTCTATTTTTATCTTTTTTTCAATTTTACTAGGTGATAGGACTCCTATCATTCTTAGTAGTTTGTCTGGGCAGGTACCACTCTCTTACCAATGTATGCCGTCAAATTGCAGTGTGTGCACCACTTTATTTCAATAATTAGACCTATTTTTATACCAAATTATATTAGTTATTATCAAGTGGATGGTAAATTCGTTTATTTTAGTTTCATAAACCGTCACAGCCTATTAAAGTCCACTGCTGAATATAGGACTCCCCTATAGATTGCATCATAGACGGATACTTACCATAGTTGCCACCCTTAGCAAGCGAGTTGACAACTGTAGTTTTTTTATTCTTAGTCGTCATTAGAAAGACGCTGATGCCCGTCTTCTCATTTATTTCCCTCTTTCGCCTCTTACGACATTTTTTTTATAGGATAAGGTGACAAGCGAGTACACAGTCCACCTGATGGTAAGTGGTTGCTGTGGCCCATAGACATCTACATCTATCCTCGATTACGAATCAAAATGCAGATGCGTTGTCACGCGTGAGGACTAAGATGGAGTGCCTCGTTTCCAGTAAAAAGGGTCTCCAGTTCTCTACACCCACCATACGAAACACAGCAGCGTTAAGCTGCTATTTCACGCTGGTATTCTGTGAGAGCGCGGTCCTTCCCCGGTCGAGCCGACCCATACGTGCTACAACTGTACCAGTAATATAGCTTCAGCATGGCTCTACCACGTAAAGTTATCATTACTGTGTAGTTTACTTAGAGTCAATTATCTATTCAAGGATTGATCCTTTAAGCTAAATAGGATAAAGCCTTTGAACGTGTCGTTCTAGGACCCGTAGCAATAATGTTCGGGATGTCTGAAAATTACTTCATTCATGTGCAATATTCAAGTAAATATAAAAATCTATTACGTAAGTACACACCTTTTATCCTTTGAATGCAAGCCCTGCATTAGTAACTTTGTGAGGTTCTGGTTGACGGCAGACTTGCCTCTGCTTTTAACATCTAATCCTAAATTTGCTAATCTCTCTTCCATTGTCACTTCCACCTAAAATATAAATTGGATTAATTTATAAAAATTAGCTCCCTCTAACTCTCTTATCGTGTAGTGGCGGTGTAAGAATATCCACTACCCCATATCATACCGATGGTATCATAAGAGGCGACAGACGGAAACAAATCAGGAGATGGGCAGCAGCGTCTTTCTATTAACAACTAAACTAAAATTAAAAAAAAAACTGCCGTTGCCAACCCGTTTGCTAAGCTTGGCAACTATGGTAAATATACCCCTAATGGAGCAATCTATGGGGGTGGCCTATGTTATCAGTACAAGTGGACTCTAGTAGGCCGTAATGGTAATGGTAGCTCTCCCACTCTCTCTCTCTCTTTTATCTCCTGTGTGTCAAACCACAAGTTCACTTTTAACAAAAATTTATTCAGGTATCAGCCATGGTAGCTCAGATGGTTAATGCTCGCTGTAAGCTTCACAGTACGCGAGCAACCCGGGTTCGATCCCCGACGCCACCAATGAAATTGTTAATTCCAATTTTAAGTGCTGATTTACCATGTGCTCGGCGGTGAAAGAAAACATCGTGAGGAAACCTTTATGTCCGAGAAATATATAATATAATATTTAATTATAATATTTCAAAGACATGACATGACCAACACGCATTGGGGCAGCGCGGCGGACATATCCTTGCCCTAAAACCCTCTCAGAAACAAGAGGAGGCCTGTGCCCAGCCGTGACTTAAATAGGCTGCAACTTTACTTTACAGGTATTGCATAATCAATTCAGGTATTGATTATGCAATTAAGTGTCGTATGAAATTAGTTTGACGATATCTTTTCGTCGTGAAGTTGAAGTATGAGAGAGAAGAAGAATCAATAATGTATGCTATGAACAGTATCCTTTTTTTTATAGGATAAGGGTGACAAACGAGCACACAGTCCACCTGATGGTAAGTGGTTGCTGCGGCCCATAGACATCTACATCTATCCTCTATTACAAATCAAAATGCAGATGCGTTGTCACCCGTGAGTTCTAAGATGGAATGCCTCATTTTCAGTAAAAAGGGCCTCCGGCCACCTGAACTCACCAAGCGAAACACAGAGGTAAACCTCTACTTCACGCTGGTATTCTGTGAGGTCGTGGTACCACCCCGGTTCGAGCCGGCCCATCTGTGCACAGCAAAAGCTGCCGCTTGGCTCTACCACTGTTAAAAGTTTTAATAACAGTATATTCGAGATATGTTTTTATTTTTATTTAAAGGACTAACATTTTGCAAAGTACAAGAAATATTGACATTTAGAGTTTCAAATGCAAAGAAAAATTTAAATACACCAAAAAAATTATTTTAAAAAGTATCTAACATAAAACAGTTGTTATATTAAAATAATTTCCATGGTCTACACTAAGAAAAAGAAAGGAAGGAAAGGGTACGATAACGAACAACGTTAATTATATGAGGATGCAATATTTATTTAATTTTTAGGCTTTTAGGGGATCGCGAAACGAAAAAGTTTGAGAAACAATGTCCTCAATAACTAACCTGTCCGCCTGGCGTGGGTCGCTTCCTGGTAACTCCGCCCATTGGTTCAACATATGTGACGTCATTAGATTTTTCGTCCGACCTCACTTTGTTGACTTCGTTTGTCTGTTTTACTTTCTTTTTGCCCTCTTTCGCTTCTCCGCGTATGAGAATTTGTGTTTTTGTGTTAAGATCTGGTGTCTGTGAAAAAAAAATATTATACGATTGTGAAATAAATTGTAATAACAATTAAAAATAAATTATATTAACCTTTAAGTACTAAAGTGCGGTCTGTGAGGCCTCGTTAGGCACTTGACTTGCTAGTTTACCCCTTTCCCCGCGTAATACCGATCCCCGCTTTTAAGTAGCTGCAAAAACAGTGCTCACGGTAACGTCGGAGCAGGAAGTGGTGACGTCGCACGCGCATTTGGTAATTACGATTTAAAATTCCGTACGCGGCCTCTCAGGCCGCACGTCGGTACTTACGTGACTGTTTTGTTTTATATTTTGTTAAGGTAAACTGTTATTTTTACAGATATTGTGAATTATGAATATACTAGAGACTTCAAGTTGTAAAAGAAATAGTTCTGCCATAGATTTATAGCAATCAAAGGGATCTGAACCCCGTGAACTAAGGATGAGTTTGGCAAAAATACTTGGTTCTGATAAGCCAGTGACATCTGAAGATGAAGCTGAGGAAGTCAAGACACGAAAGACTTGTCGCTCATGTCAACCTAAGCTGAATAGAAAATTGATATATATATATAGATACTATTCGTGCAAAAAACATGTTTCTTTACAGTGTGCGAAACAAGTGTGCCTTGCCTGAACTTAGATTTTAAGGTGTAGTTGGGCTGCGGTAATTTTTTTTCCAGAAGGTTTATGTTCCAGCTTTATTTATTTTCTATAAAAGTTATATAAGTTCTAAGTAAGAAATACTATTTTTTGTTATTCTGAGAATATTATTCTTCGTGTTTTCATTTTTTATATCTTGTAGTCGAATTTTGCCCCAAAATTCAAGCCAAATATTATTGTAGTCTTATATTTAAAAATTTAATAAAGTTGAATTCCTTTTTATACTTATTTTTACTTAAAACCCTTTACTTTTCATCATAATGCAAAGACGGATATTTAAATCATCACTTTATTTAAAAAACACTACATAATATACGCGGCCTCTCAGACCTCACGTCGGTACTAACGTTACAAAAAATGCACGTCGGTACTTAAAGGTTAAACAAAAAAAGTCACTCTGAACCAACTCAACTGGCTGGGCAACAGCATGTAGTGGCAGCATAAAAGATATCCCATATCATCACAATAAACTGCTATAAGAATATACGGGGGAAGGGGGGGGGGGAATATTCAGCATTAGACCTTAGGTAGGCTGCTCATTACAGCCCTTCACAAGTCCACCTTTCACATGAAATACATTCCTCAAACACTTGCGTCCATCAACTTCCTAAATCTCTTACCAGGTCGTCACTCCATCTAGTAAAGGACCACCCTACAATTCACTTACCAGTATGAGACTGTCACTTGAAGACCTTTCTAATCCAACGGTTGTCGGTTCTTTGAACTATATGACCGGCCCATTGCTACTTACCATTATCCTTTACAAACTTTACATAGGCTATCAGTAGATGGTCTCATAAGGGGGATATTTTCCATTGTTGCTACGCAGGCAGGTTGGCAATGCTATGGTTTGTTTCCCTCTGGCACCTCTTACGACACCCACGGGATGATATAGGGTAATATGAATAGGTTTCTCTATGATCAACTTACCACTACACATGGTTACAAATTATCAAGATAATAATATTCATTGTATCCAGCAACATAATGTGTAAAAATAAGTATTTTAATAGTTATAATTCTTTTATTTCAATATAAAAAAATCTTGCTTTGATACAAACAATAATAACAAAATTTAAACAAATCAACATTATTTTGTCAATTACCTGTTTTCAGTCATCTAATACCTATATTTATTGCATCGAGCCCATCAACCGCTATTTTTTTGTTTTCATGCAATACACGCTATAGACTTTACACACAATATCACACGCAGGAATAAACATTATTATCATTGATAATTATCTGTACATAATTATGCAGTACAACCCTGCCACTACACGGTTAGCTTATCATAGAGAAAGTTAGTTGACAATAAGTACAATAAAGAACTACTCACAACTCTCTCAAAACACAATGCAGCACCATTCGTATATCCTAGCAGCAAATCCCCAGTGGTAGCCAATCTACAGCACTGGAGTGGTAATGGTGTGGCATCCGGAGTTGTCACATACACAGTTACTGAAGGTTTGATTGGTTTTGTTGCGGACCTGAATCATAAATAAAAAGCGAGTGTGAGATTCTTTCTATCTGCACTTACAAAATACTATTTGGTGACTATTTGAAGCTCCAGTTCTTTATTATTTAAATTTAACTTTTTTATAATTTTTATCTGTTTTACTGTGTCTGCCTGTTTGTTCCGACTAATATCCGAATTGGCCGGACCGATTTTCACGGGACCTACACTGGCAGATAGCTGATATTATAAGAAGTAACTTGGCTACTTTTAATTAAGAAAATGAATTAGGGTTCTGCACAAAAAATTTAAAAATAAACCCATAAAATCCAAACACAAAAAACTCAATGTGGACGTAGTTGCAGTGAACAGCTTGTATTATTCTGCTGCTGACTAAACAAAACAAAAATATATATAATTAATAGAATCAGGCATTACTTTGCGGAAGTCCATTATATTAAAGTTGGTAAAAAATTGCTACGGATACATCCGTTCCATTATTTTTTTTTTAATTTTTATCGAGCGGATGTATGCGAAGTAATTTTTTACGAAAAATTAGGGTTCTGCACAAAAAATTTAAAAATAAACCCATAAAATCCAAACACAATAAACTCTATGTGGACGTAGTTGCAGTGAACAGCTTGTATTATTCTGCTGCTGACTAAACAAAACAAAAATATATATAATTAATAGAATCAGGCGTTACTTTACAGAAGTCCATTATATTAAAGTTGGTAAAAAAAAATATATATATATATATATATATATATATATATATATATATTGCTTACCCATTCAACATATGTCCATAAAAATGTACAACACCACTTCTAGTTGCCGCTGCCAGCTGTAATTTAGTCCCATTTTCTGTTTCTACATTTACGTCTATAATCTTCGGTGCGTCTTCCAACACGAAGTTACACGTCGGCGTTGGTACAAGAGGTGCACTGGTAATAGATTTCTTCCGCTGTCTCTTATTAGGTGTGGGTTCATCTCCATTAACTTGGGGTAGGTTTTCATCTGTGATTGTCACATCCCAGAATGACAGGAGTCGTTCGTTCCTGAAAGTTGAAAATAATACAAAATTTTTGGCCGTATCATTATTTCGATAAGACTTACACTTGTTGACTTGAAGGTTAATTTAAAATATAATATATCAAAAGAAAACATAATACGAACTGTGAACCCTCTATAAGCCAGCATGTATTTCCTGCTGTTGCTAAAGCTAGTAACGCGCGAGGTGACGCATTGTGACCAAGATTTTTTACCAATACCGCCTGGCTTTCGTGTAGGCACCATATCCGGAGTTGCCATGATGCTGCCACTAAATACCTTGCTGATGACTTCTGCAATAAAACAAGATGAATTATTAATATCGAAAATGAAGGAATGTATGCTTTGATGGAACACATATGTGGGTTATAAGTGACAACTATAGGAAAGGCCCAAAAAACCTAATGCCTTCCGTTAAATGTGTATATGCCACTTCATATATTTCAGATGTGAAATATCCAGACTAGTAAAGGACATCACAGCTGCTAGAAATTTGGCATTGTGATACCCACAACCCTTATCCTATAAAAAAATTGTCATTTAATTCTTTTTCTTTTCTAATTCTTCTTATTTTTTTTATAGAAAAGGGTGACAAATGAGCACACACTGCACCTGACGTTAAGTGGATGCTGTGATCCATAGACATCTATATCTGTCCTCTATAAAGAATCAAAATGCAGAATGCGTTGTCACCCATGAGGACTATAAGATTGGAATGCTTCATTTTCATTAAGAAGGGTCTCAGGTTCTCTACACTCACCATAAGAAACACAGTAGCATTGAGCTGCTATTTCATACTGGTATTCTGTGAAAGTGTGCTTCTTCCCCAGTCGAGCTACAACTATAATATAGCTGCAGTATGACTCTACAACATATTTTATTGTTTTATTGTACAGTAGTAATGTAACGTAATAATATAAAACCCATATTATAAACCAAAATTGGTTTTGCGCATTATATAGTGATACATTTTTACCAAGAGCTTGTTTAACAAGTGAGTTATTATAAAAACAAAGACCCTGACTGTAATGATCAAATTAATGCAAAATATATTTCACATATACAAGTTATTTGAAATGTAACCATTATTCTTGTGTCCTATATATACACATTCTCCCTAATAACCACTCCCATCTACAAACTTTATTACATACTTTACTATATTAGTAAAATTAAACTATAATTAGTGTAATTGTGTGTTAGTATTAAATATTTTACATACACCACCATAGGTTAGTAACTATTGAAACACAAATGTAATATTTTAGAACCATAATTATGTAATCTGAATTTCATTGTCATGACTGTTATCATGTTTTACTCAGTTTATCATGCAGAAAAACTTTGAGTATAGCACTCTCATTTGTTTGCGTGTTTAAGAATATCCACTATGTCATATCATCTTCTGGGTGTGATTAGAGGCTACAGAGGAAAACAAACCAGGAGATTGGCAGCAGCCTCAAACTGACTGGCAACCTGCCTATATACTATAAAAACAGCCTGGCATAAGTAAAGACATAAAGAAACCACCCTCAGTCCCCACAATCCCTGGCTATGTTTAAATCTTCAATGCTTTTGATTTTAGCAATTCTATTAGAATGAAGCTGAGGATGGATGTGTGCGGGCCTCCATGTCGTAAGGGTAGGGTGGCTAACTCTCAGGGTATAGACTTAACCTATGCCCATCAACATAAGGACACTTTCCTGGCTATGTCACAGAGAAAATAGGTATAGATGAGGCAGACATGAAGCAATCAGTTTGTGATGTGTTTTAAGCACTCTTGACAAAAGTGGTTAAGTCTTTTGTCGGGCGTTAATAAGACACACGCTAATAACAGTTGGGTCATGCCTGTTCACATATATACCTTCGGCATACTCAGGTGGACTCAGACTGAACTGAATGCTCTGGATAGAAAAGTCCGCATTGTTATAACGTCCCACAGGATGCATCATCCGAGATTGTGAGTAATGAGGCTGTACTTGCCGCGGAAACATGGCGGGCGCGGCTTTTAAAGCACCCTCACCATAATCGCGAAGTGTGCAGCCTCACTTTCAAGCCTTACTTTCTGACGAGATTGATGATTTGTTCTGCAGCCAAAACAGATAACTTGACAAAATATCATAACCTGGCTCACAACGTGACCAACATGTGAGGTGGTCTGGTGACGGAAATTATTCATGTCGTTGTTTCTGCGGTTAGCCTCTCAGATCATCTGAGGCAACTGGGACTCTGTAACGGACCGCTCCAGGCTCAGCCGTTTGGTATCTCCTGCCAAGGGCTTCCATCTGGTTGGGTTTTTGTTAATTTATGTATTTATTTTATTTTATTGATATTATTTATGTGTATTTATCATTTTTATTTACATTTTTATATTTATACAGTCCAATCAGATGAGAAAAATATATAGATACCCCACAATATAAATAATAACATTACATAAATGTATACATGGTTGATTATAACCTTTGTGAATGAGGTAGTTGCTTCCAAGATATTTCATAAATATGATTTTTGTAAGTAGTTTGAACAACTTGTGTTTTGTTGTATAATTTTTCTATGATAGTAAAAATCCCACTACTTTCAAATAACTCGTAATATACAGCAAATCTTCCAATAACAAAAAAAAATAATGATATTATGCACTGAGCATAATTAAAGCACTTACATCAATTTCTAAATCTAACATTTTCATATTGGCTCTGCTTAGACCTAGCAAATTATAACTAACACACGTTACGACTTTCCATTGATGTTCGTCGAGTTGGGTGTTGATACGTATTTTTACAGAAAGGTTAAATTTTTATAAGCACACACACAAAGTTTCAATATGCGGAAACACATACTTTTTGAGAAATAAATTATTGAAAATCACTTATTTTTACAATATTTTGTTGTTTTTTTAATTGGCTTTACGGCTCTGGGTTCTAGCTGTTCTAAGCCTATTTTATTACGAATTTCCATTGACATGCGTCGAATAGAGGGGGGGGGGACTAATTCAGAGGGATTTCCTATCTATTTTGAGACTGCAACGTCTCCGGCGCTGCGGGAAGAGCAGTCTCAACGCCTTTGCGTAACAAATCGCAGGAATCCCTCCTCGTCCGATGCCTACGATTTGTTACGGCAGGCGGAGGCGGCTCCCCATACGCGCCTCCGGATCTATGTAACCACCCTAGGGGAGGACAGACTCATACCAGGTGGAGTCGGGGTCAATCAAATTGGTTCTTTGACATAAGTAAAAGCTAACCTATTTTATTTATTATCTGTCCTAATAGGTACTGTTAAAATAAAACAAATCAAATATAATGAATGATTTATTAATCAATTTTATAAACATATTGTATAGCCTTAATTAATTCTTCGAAGACATCTTTATTCTCTATTTTCATTTTTTTTCTTCGATCTGAGATCGATTTTTCAGAGCCAAAATTTTATTTTTTTATAGGATTGGGTGGCAAACGAGCACACAGTCCACCTGATGGTAAGTGGTTGCTGTGGCCCATAGACATCTACATCTATCCTCGTTAGTGAATAAAATGCAGATGCGTTGCCACTCGTGAGGACTAAGATGGAATGCCTCTTTTCCAGTAAAAAGGGTCTCCGGTTCTCTACACTCACCATACGAAACACTGTAGTGTTAAGCTGCTATTCTGTGAGAGTGTGGTCCTTCCCCGGTTGAGCCGACCCATTCGTGCTACAACTATACTACTAATATAGCTGCAGCATGACTCTACCACGTAAGTAAGAAAATATCGTTTTTTTAAATCAGTATGCAGTACAGAATGAATGGATCCAATAAATCGATATTTCACCCTTAAAAATTGCCATTAAAACTGATTTTACTGATAAGAGATCATTTATTGTGTTATCTTTCTTTTTTACCATAAGAGATCATTTATTATGGTATCTTATAAATGCAAACAGGAAAATATATCTATATTTTAGAAATAGATTTTTTATGAATCGATACAGCTTACGATTCAAATCGATTTAAAAATCTATCTTTTTTAGAAAGAATCGACATCCCTACTGACGACACCAATGACATTACAAAATGGTGCCAATTTTACGGTAGGAATTTAACATAAACATTGCAAGAATAATTAATTTTCTAATAATTGTTTTTCTCAAAAAGTATGCATTTCCACATGTTAAAACTTTGTGTGTGTGTGCTTATAATAGTGTAATCTTTCTGTAAAAATATGTATCAACACTCGACGAACGTCAATGGAAAGCTAAGCCAATGAAATAAGTTAAATAAGTAAGCATCTTTTCTGTACTTACCACATTATGCGGGATAATCTTGATGGCACTAACACCATTTGTTTGTTTACTTTTACTATCAACATTTATATTGTACTTATTATTAACTGACGCGGTCTGCAGGTCCCATTCATGCACCACATTATCACCTGTACAACTGTACAAGCCATACTTTCTATGCCAGTCTAAAGTCTTTATTTTATTGTTGTGTATTTCATTACTCTTCTGATCAATTAACACTGTTTCAACCTTCGCTTGGGCAACGGAATATAATAAGATCTTTCCACTGGTAGTCCCTACTGCTATTAGTTGAGTCTCTTGATCACTAACTGATTTTCTTCTGACACCTTTTTGTGAAGAGACCTGCAAGAAAGGTTATCTCTTAGAATTTGATGTTTTTACTATATTTTATGATAATCAAATACTTTATGAAAAGCTATAATTTTATTGCAGAACAGGCTTTTCAAAATAAAGCTCAAAAATAATGATTTTTTCAATAATGATAAAAAAACCACGTGTGTCTACTTACTGATCGTGTGACATTTAACCATTGCAAGCAAGACGGCGGGGAAGTTAAATGCAAGTCTGGGGTATATTCCTGTTTAAGGACATTTGTTTCTGTATCCCAAATCCTAAGCCTGCCATCCTGAGTTATGGCAGAATAAAATTTCCCATCGTCAGAAAACGCCGCATCTGCCATCTTCCTGACTGAATTCCTAGTGGTTAAAACGTGACAGTGACATCTGACATTTGAGTTCCGTTCTAGTTATATGTTATATCATTTTTACTGGTACTTAAATATACAGATGGGTAAAACGAAGTCATAGATGCACGAAATCTTAGCTCACGTCAATTCTGCATAAGGATTATTCTAGTCATTGCAGAAAAATGTATATAATTTACGATTACAATCTTTAAAAATACCATATTCATACTACTAAAATAATTTTGGAGTACTGCGTGTAGTGAAAATGAATTTACGATTCTTTCATAAATGTTACCAATTAATAAAAACCAAAAAGTATTTATGAAAAAAAAAACAATAATATTATGTTAAATGAATAATGAGCATTTTTGTAATGCCTGTCTGTCATATTATCAATTTTAAAATTATAGCGTTCTAATTGCGACTATTATTTTTATTTTGTCAAACATTGTCAAATAAGTAAGACATTACCGTGATTGGTTGTAATATTTACAACCAATCCTGAAGCAGTCTTAGTGTTTGTTTTTTTAATATACTCATTTATTGGTTGTTTCTAGGACCAATTCCTCCGTCTACGGCCAATCCTAAAACCCATATTAAGGATGTTGCCAGAGTTCTAATAATAATATTTTAAAATGTAAAATAAAGGACAAAGGAAACCAGATTACAGATTATTAAATGTCGGGCGAAACCGAACCGAACGTCGGATTTTATTTGTCATCGCTCATCGCTAGTTCAGTCGATTACGTTTGCGTACGTTTCGCGTACTCGATACTCGCGAAATCGCGAATCGCGAACGAAATCTAATTGCGAACGAATGTTGTACGCGTAGTTTATAATTTATTTTTTTATTTGTGCTCTCGTTCCACTTTTTAAATTGATTACTTTTATTTTACGGAAAATCTGTGCTTTATTTTCTGTGCTTTTTTTCGAAGTGAAACAAAATAATTGCGAAAGTGCAGTGGGTTTGGGTTTCGTGAATTATGATGTCATTTAATCCTTGAAAATATGAGTGTTAGTGTCGACGACGTTTCCAACCCTTTATCGGGAGGACAGGGGTCGGTTTGCAACGATGGAACTTCTTCAGATAACCAAAACACTAAGAATGATCAAGTTGAGGCAGGTCAGGAAAAATTGGAACCATCGAGCCCTAAGCCTTATCCAATGGCGTTTACCGTCGACTTTGGCGAGAGCAAATCGTTTGATAATCGTAGACTCGAAGAGCTAGCGAAGAAATCGCAAGCCCGTCACCAGAGGGTACAATCGATGTCAACTGGTTTAACTAGGCGGAGTCCGACGGCTCAGCGGCCCCCTTTGAGCGTAAAGCTCCCCAGAAAAGCTCAAGGATACAATTCGGAAGGTTATTTCTCCTCCGATCAGGAAGATAATGGTGTGCCCAACTCAGTTAAAGTTAGAAGCAGTTCCCTTGCGCAAAATGTTGAAAAGACGCATATAACAAGCCCAATTATTAGTAGGCAGGTAAAATCACCAATTGTAGACCAAATGCATCAAAAGAAACAATCAAAAAGCCCAATTGTTGATAGTATAATGTCCCAAAGTGAAAATTTCACTACCCGTCAGTCTTTAAATCTGCCTTTGAATCCCACCACCACCTATAATCAAAGTGGCATCCATAAGACACCTAGCTATGGCAGTATTAGTTATCAGAAACATATGGCAGATATTGTTGATCAGAGTCCTGAAGGTTTAATGCTTACTGATATATCTAGTCCTGAATTGGATATTCTAACCCCTGATAATGGTTTGTCAACACCTGAACCATCGAAAAGTCCTTTAGTGCGTAAAGTTAGGGCCATGTCTGAAACACCAGACTTGTTATTTAAAAAGTGTCCAAAACCTCAACCTTTGTTCATTGATGATGATGTAGATAGACAGTCCAATAATTCTTCAACTGGCACTTACACAATTGAAGGAGATAATTATACTGAAGAGCAAAAAGCTAGAATGAGTATAGATAGGTCTTTCGGTGCTAATTTACTTAACGAAGCAATAGATAAATCATTAAACAAAGTATCTAATGTTGAAAGAGATCCTGAGCTCGTATTTGACTTCCCCAACTCACAACGAGTAATCACCACGGAACCAAGACGAGAAACAGGGCTTAGAAGTCCTCTAGCCATTCACTCTGCATTTGAAATTCCAAATAAAGTGTCAAAAGATAAGAATGTTCTGGAGATTTCATGCTGTTATGAATCTCCCACAGAGAATGACTTGGCAGCACAAACCTCTAAACAGATAAAGTCTACCAGGAGTTATTTAGAGAAAATTAAAAATAGGGTTCGCACTATCACTGAGAAAACGTTTCCTAAATCACCACCAAAGCATGACGAAGAAGTTGATGTAGGCAGCTTCACATCAGTCACCACTTCGGGTGTTTTCAGTATGAAAAACCCTGTGAAAATTGAGATGCCCATTAGGAGACGTTGTAGTCTCACTAAATCTGAAATAGACCAGACTGACTATGTACATAGATTATCTAGAGAGTCTTCTGTCCCAGTTTCATTGCCCAGTAGCAAGGGTTTCACTTTTGAGGATGCTACGTTTGAAAGCACGGCTCTCAAAAACGCCCAGAAAGCTTTAAGAGATGATAGTGGCGTTTCGTCTGACATAACTCCGGATCAAGTTGTAGGAAAGTTGTCATATTTGAGTCTGAATCGGTGCAAAGGCGACAAGACCTGGATACAGGACTGGGCTGAAAGTGTCAAAAAATACAATAACAATACCTTGGGAAAGGAATCAGACCTGACCAGCTCATATTCTGACAGACCACCACTCAGTCCTCGTCATTTACCAGGGAAATGTAAGTACTTTTATTAAATTATTGAACATTTCTGCATGGTAGAGCTACATTGCAGCTATATTATGGTTGTGTGTATGCTCTATTATGACGAATTTGGCAGCTCTACTGGGGAAGGACCTTGTTCCTACAGAATACCAGTGTAAAATAACAGCTCAATGCCACTGTGTGTCGTATGCTGAGTGTAGAAAACCAGAGACCTTCTTTACTGGAAATCAGGCATTCTATCATAGTCCTCAGGGGTGAAAATGCATCCACATTTTGATTCTTAACTGAGGACAAATGATATATGTATGAATAGATGTTTATCGGTCACAGCAGCCACTTACCATCAGGTAGACTATATGCTCGTTTATCACCCTTATTCTAAAAAAAATCTTATGTACTATATTTTATGTAAATAAGTTTTTCTAAACTTTTAATGATGATATGTGTATTAATTGAAACAATGTTAAGACATAGTATAATATAGAAGAATTTAAGCCCAGTAGCTGTTATGTGGAACTTGTTATTCCATTTATTTATTTACTAGCTGTCCCCTGCGTCTTCACCCGCATGAAATTTATAACTATTGGATTGGATAGAAAAAGAATTAGGCTTTTTTCATCAGAAAATTTAATATATTAGACTTAATGGAAAACTACAAATAAGATTAATTTTCTTTTGGACAAAAAGTTAGTAATCCGGGAATAATAAATGTTTTCTTGCTGTCCTCTAATTTTTTGAAAAAATGAGGTTTGTCTCTATGTGGCGTTAGTGACGAATTGTTAGCCCTTCTAATTTCAAGAGGGAGTGCTTTCCAGAGGAGAACAGACTGTATTGTGTTTTTACTGTTTAAAGACCGTTTTTACTTTTAATTTTTAACACTGTGGATTAATAATGTAGCAACTAAAATGTTGTCTAAGTAGTTACAAAAAAAACTTCATTGCTATACCCTTATGGTTTATACCCTTTAATAAAAGAAGAATCATATTGATAGTAAACATACTTAAAAAAATATAGAACCTCCATTTGAAGTTGGTTAAAAATTAATGACATTAGACCGAACAAAAAGTATTCATTCATTACAGCCTATAAAAGTCCACTGCTGAACATAGGCCTCCCTTATAGATTGCCTCATTTTGCCATAGTTGCCATGCTTAACAAGTGGGTTGTCTTCTGCAGATTTTTATTTTGGAGTTTTATGAGGATGATGATGATGATTTGCGTGCGTGCGTGCGTTCATGCGTGCGTGCGTGCGTGTGTGTGTGCGTGTGTGCGTGCGTGCGTGCGTACGTGCGTGCGTGCGTGCGTGTGTGTGTATGTGTGTGTGCAATATACATATTAACCATTTCCTTCAAGTACTTAAAGAACTTCCCTCTTAAACATATTCCTATTGCTCTGAAAAATGTCAGTAACATTAAATTGGTTATTAAAAGTTCTATGCAATCGACTGACCAATGCGTTTTGTGCGTAATTTGATTTTGATCGTGTTACAGCAAATAATTTTGTGTGTCTCATTCTAATTTTCGGGGTGCAGAAACTCAGTATTTTGGTTGCTAGTTCAGGGCTAAGTATATATCTGTTGCATATTCCGTGCAAAAACGATATGTCAGCAAGTACACGCCTATTTTCGAAAGTCGTGATATTATGATAAGGACAGGATTCATCATAGTTTTTAAAAAGGCAATGCGACTGATAATTTAAGTGTTTTATGATTTTTTCTTGCATTTTCTCCAAATCTTGAGTATAAATGATATACTGAGGGTTCCAAATTATGCTACAGTATTCTAGAATGCTCCTGACATAGGCGTAATATAGTACTTTTAGGCAATCTATTTATTTATTTATTTACTCTTTATTGTACACCAAAAAACAAAACAAAACAAATACAGTTAAATCTAAAGTAGAAAATGTACAACAGGCAGTCTTATCACTCTGAAAGTGATCTCTTCCAGACAACCTTAGTGTAGAGAACTGATGCAATCAATAGTTAAAAATAGAGGGGGGCGTACAAAATAAAAATAAAAAATATGAAAATACATACAAATAAAGATAAGTGAAGATTATGTATGATATAGTATAATAGATTAAATGAAGAGAGTTGGAGGAAATACTGGTCCTTGAAAGAAAAAATGAAGAACAAAGATCTAGGCATACATATCAAGAGAAAGATTTTCAACACTTGTATTCTCCCCTGCATGACATACGGCTGTGAGACATGGACATTAACGGACAAACATAGAGAAAAACTTGCTAAAACAGAAAGAGCAGTGAAAAGAAGCATGTTGGGAATCAGGCTTAGTGATGGAATCCGAAATGTGGAAATAAGAAGGAAGACAAAAGTAACAGATATAATAACTCGTATAGACCATCTAAAGACCAGATAACGTAGCATATGTCCTGTCCAGCTCCATTTTAATGGAGCTGGACAGGACATATGCTACGTTGCAAAATAAATAAATGGAGCAAACAAATAACCTTATCGTATCCAAGAGGAGACATCAGAAGACAGGGGCGTCCTTAAACAAGATGGAGTGATGATATCCGCCTAACTCTAGGACCATACTGAATTAGAGTTGCAGAGGACCGGGCTCAATGGAGAGAGCTGGAGGAGGCCTATGCCAAGAGGTACGCCGAATTGCATGATATAATATAAGAAATAAAATTTATAAAATCAAAAATGTTAAACTGCATGTAGTTTGGAATAAAAGGGCTTTATTATTATTATTAAATGAAGAGAGTACGAAAAAGGAAAAGTTATTTATCTAATAGCGTTCTAAGTAATACAATTTAACAAGTATTCTCATATATTATCTAATTATGAAATTTTATAATTAATTATATATTAAAAATGAAGCATTGAAAATTGTGAGTTTAAAAGATACCTACTCACTATAGGTAAATAGATAGATAGCTTGCCTTTTGTACAAATATTTGGTGCAATAAAGAATAAATAAATAAATAGGATGTTTCGCAGAGTGAGAGTAATATAGAATGAGAGTCATGGAGGCAGTTTACAAACATAAATTGCACAAGGACAAAAATCCAGACCCGGAACAATTATTTGTAGGCCATACAAATACTTGTTCCGTGCGGGATTCGAAACCGCGGCCCCCAGCGCAACAACTGATTGCTAAGCCACTGCGCCACGGAGTCGTCGCCGGGTTATAGCTAAAGTGACCATACGTCCCGTTTTGAACGGGACTGTCCGTTTTCTCGGTCACCTGTCCCATTGTCCCCAAACAAAGCGCCGGGACACAAAATTGTCCCATAACTCGTTGGATGGAAGTATTCAAAGTCAACAATCTTCAACATAATTTTTTAATCGAATATATTTTATGTCTAACTGGTACAAATGCTCCAGTAGAAAGAGTATTTTTTTTATTTTGAATAAATTGTGGGCGTCTGAAAGAAACACTTACGGTTCCAGTTCTAAAGGCGATGTTGTTAACAAAGGTGACAATAAAAAAACTTGAGCAGAATTTTATTCTTATTTAAAATCATCACCAACTTTATTAAAGCAAATTTAATCCACTGACAAATGTAATTAATAATTTAAAAAAAATGTTGCATTTAATAATTACCGTCTATACCGAATATAATTTTATAGTGAACACTAATTGTATAAAGTTATAGTTTTTAGAGTATAAATAAACCCATGTCCAGTTTTGAGTTAAAAAATAAATGGTCACCTTAGTTTTTTTTAGTTAAATTTAGTTTTAAAAAATTTTAGAGTAAAAAGTAGGTATATTAATACCTACTTAGATACCCCTAATTCCAGTCTTTTCGCCTTTTTACTCCATAAATAAGATTTCTAATAGTCTTAACTACAAATATTGTCAACTAAAAAATTCTTTGTACCTAGAGGAAAGTATATTTATTCAAATATTACCTCGCAGTTTTAAACCTAACAGTGATAAATCAAAACAGGTACGCAACGAAAAACGATCATTTTCCTAATTATTTGACAAGTTATGATCCCGGTAAAATTATGCTTACTTTACATTATCTCATATATAGGCTTTTTGATTTGTATGAATATGACTACAGACATAGTAATGCAGTTATTTTTGTTTGAATTTACAAGTTACTTATTTTCTTTTAGTGGAAATTAATTGGGCTGTAATTAGATATAAGAAATGTATGGAGTGCATAATGTAAGCCGCCCGGCTGTTATTTGGTTTGACGTACCTAATAAGAAGTACCTAATTTCAGCCACATAATATAAATCAGGGCTGCCATAAACTGGAATAAATACCATTAATTAGATCATAACTTATTTTATAGCTAAGGGAGTTATGATCAATTTGTCTGTTTTAAAATTGGTTTTAGATTTTAAAGTTTATCAAAAGATGTACTAGCTTTGCTCTCTGACATTCGGCGTATAGAACACCTTATGTACTCAATTATTTTTTGAAAGAGAAGAAAAAAAACAAGCATTAAATAATATACTATATTTTAGCAAAAAACTATAACTTAGTAACTATAACTTAGAACATAAATGAAAAACTCATAACTGACTTTTTGACCCGACCCGGGATACGAACCCGGGACCTCATGATCAGCAGTCGCACTACTAGAACCACTAGACCAACGAGGCAGTACTATACCTGATAAGATATTATGGTTGGGTATTACGATTATTTTTAACTGTATACTATACTGATAATATTGAATTAGCCTTTTATAGTGTAAATTATAATATTTGTCGAAATGTTAATTATGGATTCGAACCTTACATGCTAATGGTGCTTCAGTTTTTTATTTGCATTTACTTCAAAGAAAGTACACGCAAAAAGCTTCATCGCGCAGTAAAAAACACAACAAATATATGTATAACGAATACGAAAAATTATACCCAAAATAAACAAATAATACTACCTATAAATAACCTAATAAGTAATAATATTATCGACTGGTAAGATGACGTGAGCGTGTGCGCTGGCAGACGGTCTAACGACACGGGTGTCACGTCGAAGAGCTCAGCGCTCACTGACCGATGACCGACCGTGGGCAGTGAATACGCCCAGATTTTAAAATAATTTCTTAATAAAATCAAATTTTGGTCTTTTGAAAAATAATTTACAATAGAAATGTTCATTAATAAATTGCCTATCCATTGGTGTAAATCTCAAAATAAAATAATACTTACTTTACGAGGAGATGCATGTTATCCACAATAATTTCACATTTATGTGGTTTCGTTGTAAGGAGATTATATTAATATTTATTCCTTTAAAAAAAAATTGGATATAGCTCTTATGAAATCAAGATTATGTAGAAATATAATGTGTTTTTAATTTGTTGATATATCTTTTAAATAAAAAGTAGATAGCTCCTAAAAACCGCACGCCTAGCGCGATATTTTGCTCAACCTGCGCCTTAAAGGTGCCTACTGACATGCCTGCCGCAGGGGCAATCTAGGGTGTAGGAGTGGGGATGACTCTTAATTGCGATGTGTGTAGGCAAGCAGGGGCAATTTTTTAAGTCCGCCCTGCGGCAGGAGCGCAAGACCTTCCTTGTAGGGATGGGCAAAGGGATAAATATATCGATATATATCGCGTGATAAATATCGATTATTCGTCACCATTTGAATGATGTAAAGATAAGGTCCAAAATTTGATCTACTGACGGTTGGACGACGAAAAAAAACGATACAACATTTTAAAATATATCGAAATTGATACGAATTCGATACTCTAATATAAATATCGATTTGTCGATATATCGCGATTTAAAATATCGACGATATATATCGAAATATTTATTAAAAATATCGATATTTCGATATATCGATATGGCGACTTTCGCGCGGAGCACACGTATGAGTACAAGTCAGACCCGCAGAAAGAATGTTATTTGAACGTTGTAACTTACAAGTAACATTACTGGTATTTGTTACCTAACTTATCATAAGGGCTAGTATGGGAAAGTAAATATTCCAATAATATTAAAATTGCTGGAATATAAATAAAATGTCATTAAATAAATATTTAAACAAAAATACAAATTTTAGTAAATAAATTTTATTACAACCATCATTAGAAAACTATCCTGGCTATTTGTAACACTAGTTACATTATAGTTACTAAGCACTAGATAGTTAAGTTATATCACAGAACAGTGGTAGAGCCACGCGGCAGCTTTTGCTGTCGCACGGATGGGCCGGCTCGAACCGGGGTGGTACCACGACCTCACAGAATACCAGCGTGAAGTAGAGGTTTACCTCTACGTTTCGCTTGGTGAGTGCAGGTGGCCGGAGGCCCTTTTTACTAGAAATGAGGCATTCCATCTTAGTTCTCACGGGTGACAACGCATGTGCATTTTGATTCGCAAACGAGGATAGATGTAGATGTCTGTGGGCCGCAGCAACCACTTACCATCAGGTGGACTGTGTGCTCGTTTGTCACCCTTATCCTATAAAAAAAAAGAACAAATTGGTTATATTAAATTATGACGAGTAAAGTTAGTCATATTTAATTGTCTTTGATAGCCTAAAATAGCGTGGCAGAGCTATGTTGCAGCTTATAAGCACTATATTATGGTTCTAATTATTAATTAATTGGTTGTTTTATTGATAAATGGGCACCCGCCCATAGGCCACAGTGTCCACTTACCATCAGGTGGACTGTGCTCATTTGTCACCCTTATTCTATATGAAAAGAGCCAAGGCTATATATACTGATTCATTGATATTTCGATAAAACTGGTGCCATTTTCAACGCGTGCGTCCAGCGAGACATACACTCTCATACTGAACGGCAGGTAGATTTACTCAGTTGCTAGACATTTTTCAAAATGTTGCTAGATTGCTAGCTTTTTTTTACCCCAAAAATTTGCTCGAAGTAGCTAAATGTTACAGTACGTAGGTAGATTACAATAAAATGTCAATTTCTGACAATCATTTTTAATTTCTAACAAGAGAGTTAAAAATGTCTTGTGTACAGTCACGAGCAATAATATGTAAACAACATAGGACTATATTATTTTACATATATTGTCGACTTTTGTGGCACAAATAGTTTTGTTTCGGAACGCTTAACGTGACAAAGTTCTATGTTGTTTACATATTATTGCTCGTGACTGTACGTTATTGAATAAAAAAAATAACTTTAAAATTAATCAATCAAAGAAGAAGATGTCGATATTTGGGGTTCAGTGTTTTTCGTCGTTAATTCCGAATATTTTTAGCGGTGCCCATTTTATACAGTACATCTTTAGACAAAACACGTTTAGAGCAGCATTCACCACTTTTCCTGAGGGAGTCACTAATGTAGAGGATTGAGTTCAGAGTTATGAAACTCAACCAACCTTTAAATTCGTCCATATTTTCCCACTTCGGTCTATATTTCTGTGCGTACGCTTTTTTTTTTCAAAGATGAATCCATTTTCAAATAAAATTAGTTTATATGGATAAAACAAAACAACACAAGGTGGAATACGAGTAGCGTGTACTATTTTGGTTAGTGAGTAATCTGTCGTAACGCAGCAGGAAACGGGGAATTCCCGGCCAACACCGACCTAAACCTCCCATAGCATCTATGACCATAGATTCGTGTTTAGTTTTTATTTTTTCTTTCCAGACTCTGTACCCTACTCTACAAATCTCGATAGCCTCACGTCTCATGATGAAATGAAAAGTTGCTAGAAAAAGTAGCTAAAAACCTTAGCTACAAATTTCATTAAATTGTAGCTGTCCGTCACCAAAAAATAGTTATATCTAGCTATAAAGTTGCTAAGTTGGTATCACTGGGCGTGTGTATAGAGACACCTCCGATATTTCTCCGACCGCTGTGCTCCCTAGATTGCCCCTGCGGCAGGCAGGTCAGTAGCCGCCTTAAGCGGGAAAGCGTATTATGCGGGATAGGTAAAATAAAACATCATTTACAAATATTGTGTAGGTATTCAATTATAGGTATATGTAACTTGCTTGTCGCATTCGGAGGTAAGAAAACAAGCGTGATGTTCTTTAGTTCAACATCTTTAGGGTGAGCGGGGCAGTTATCAATGAAGAGAATTATGCGTCTACATTTAATCTGGAACTGCTCATCTAAAGCTTTTAACCAGTTAATAAAACGAAGGCCAATCATCCAAGCTCGAAATTGTGCATCATATTACAGGGAGCGATTTCACGTTTTTGAAGCAACGCGGATTTTACCAATGACTAGTTAACGTAACTCTTCCGACCCATCAGAATTTGCATAGGCCAGGATAGTGAATCTCTCTTTACTTGCTTTCCCACCATGGCAAGTTTCTCCCTTGAAGACATATGATTTATCTGGCATCGATTTATAAAATAAACCAAATTCGTCTGCGTTAAAAATGTTTCGCGGTTCATAGTTTTTTAATAATGCAGGAAATTGTGCTATCTGTGTATGAACATCTTGTTTTGCCACTATCTCCGATTCCCCAGTGATTTGACGATACACAATGCCGTGACGATTTTTAAAACTATCTATCCATTTGAAGTGGTAAAATCTGTGATTTGTAAGCTTTCAGCAATTTTACGCGCTTTTTCGCCTAATATGGGGTCACTTATGGACAGTTTTAAAGCTCGTGCTTGATAAAGCCATTTCACTAAAACTTTCTCTAATTGATCAAACTTTCCCACCTTTTGCTTTTTTCTCTTCACACCTCTCAATCTGTATTTTTCGTTCATTTCTTGTCTATTCTTTAAAATGGTACTATTTTATAATGCAACTCGGCTCGGCTCGGATGTTGCACAGATGGCGTATTAGACGGGATGACGAATCGTATTAAGCGTGTTAAAAATGTGTGAAAACATGCCTCGAGTTGCAGCGACTGACAAAATGGCGTATTAAATGAGAAATCGTATTAAACGTGATCGTATTAAGCGAGTTTTACTGTAGTTATAAAAACGTAGTTCTACTACCTATTAGTTGACGGGAAAAGCATTTGTGTGTGAAATCCGACCAGGATTGGAGCTCTGCCTCCAATCCTGGTCTGACTAAGACTGTATGATAATATAAGTTTTTAGTTTTGTTTTTTTATTATGGTAACGAATAATTTATATTTTAATAAAGCGTATAAATATATTATAATGTCTGAATTTTTTTTTTATAGTATAGGGTGACAAACGAGCACACAGTCCACCTGATGGTAAGTGGTTACTGTGGCCCATACACATTTACATTTATCCTCAATAAAGAATCAAAATGCAAATGCGTCGTCATCAGTGAGGACTAAGATGGAATGCCTCTTTTCCAGTAGAAAGGGTCTCCGGTTCTCTACACTCGCCATACGAAACACAGCAGTGTTAAGCTGCTATTTTACGCTGGTATTCTGTGAGAGCGTGGTCGTACCCCGGTCGAGCCGACCCATCCGTGCTACAACTATTCTACTAATTTAGCTGCAGCATGGCTCTACCACGCATAAAGATGTTTTTAATGTGCGTAATTTACACATATACTTAAAAATCCTCCACGAAGCCTGATCTCTCCCCGGTCGTGTCTGTTTACCGTCCCATCGAACTATCAGAGTGAGAGAATAGAGAGTGCACCTGGGCTTGCGGCATACACTTGGGTACTATAACCCTGTCCTGCGCAGATGGGTGGTCTCCGTTGAGACTGCCCGTCGTTATCGAAAAAAATCGCTCACGTATTACTAAAACTACGCTAAAACTTGGCAATTTTACTGATGTTAGGCAGGAAACATTATCAGTCGCGACAGTATGATATCACTGTCAGTCGCATCTTATGATGTATGCACCGCCATCCGTGCGCCTCGCTAAACCCGACTCTTGAACATTTCAAGGTCGTCAAATCAATACAGTGAGCAGTGATAGTGAAGTGATAGTTAAGAGAAACTTCTTGAATTAGCACCAGTGGCTGCCTGATGTTTACCGAAAAAGAAAATAAGGATAAGATTTTAAATGCATGATTTAAAAAAATATGACTTGCATGACGCCATTAAACGTGAAAGACTATCGTGGTCTGACTGATTTTTTGTAGAATAAGGATGACAAACGAGCATACAGCCCACCTGATAGTAAGTGGATGCTGAAGCAAATAGACATCTACATCTATTCTCGATTACGTATCAAATTGCACATGCGTTGTCACCACTCAGGACTAAGATGGAATGTCTCGTATCCAGTAAAAACGGTCTCCGGAAACACGGCAGTATTAAGCTGCTACTTTATGCTGGTATTATTTGAGATTGTTTTATCATTTCGTCCTTTTTCGTTTAAGATTTAATCAAATCATTGATTTGAACAATGATTCTTCAAAACTACTTGTCCTTATTTTAAGAGAATGTCGAGAGTCGAAAGTTTGACCTTCACCACTCTTTTATACCGGCGCGGCGGGGTTAGCCATGATGGTTTCCTACGATCGTTAACGCTGTAGAAACCCATAAAAATGAATGGGAATGACATATTATCTGAGCGTTAAGTCTCGTGACTCAGCGAATTTGATTCATTTTTATAGTTTTCCATCATAGCGTTAACGTGGTGCTAACGACCGTAGAATATCTATCTTGCTTGACCTCATAGTTGAGAACTTGGACAAAGTTGATAATTTGTCAAGGTTAAGAAAACCTTTTCACACAAACTGGTCGTGCAGTTGCTGTGTAAAAATAACAGAGAAGTGACAGAGGGCAACAAATCAGGAAATGGGCAGCATTAAGGATAGCAGGAAGGAGGAGCAGCAAGGACGAAGGAGCAATAAGGATGAAAAATAAAAAAAAACTGCCGTTGCCGACCCGTTCTGGAAACTATGGTAGGAATTGGTGTATTTCCGCGAGAGTTTGTGGTCGATCGAAGCAGATATGACGGCGGGGGCCGTCTATGATACGGTCACAGATTGAAGACGTTATGCGTTTCCCAAAATCTTTTCTTACGAGATCGGTATGGTGGTGACCGATATGATTCTTACGTCTTTACGGTAATAATGACAAATATAGATCGTTCATAATTAATTAATAGAATCAAGCGTTACTTTGTGGAAACCCATTATATTAAAACTAGCTGCAGTTCCCCGCAAGTTCGCCCGCGTGTAATTTTGGGTTTTAATTATGTTGCGCGGAACCCTAATTATTTTTCTAAAAAATAAGTAGCCTAAGTTACTCGTTATAACATCAGCTATCTGCCAGTGAAAGTCCCGTCGAAATCGGTCCAGTCGTTTTGGAGATTAGCCGGAACAAACAGACAGACAAAAATTTAAAAAATTGTGTTTTTGTTATAAGTACCGTATATACTTTCATATGCATTTAGTAAAAAGCGGGTATTTTAACATTACAAACAGACACTTCAATTTTATTTATTTGTATAGATGTTACAAATTAATTTGCTTAATATCCGCCTAATGAAATAAAATGATGTGTCTTACCTAGTTTGAAGAGCGCCTCCCGCCCTCCACCACCACTCTTAACACCGCTACACTAGGAAAAACACACCACCGTCGATAATAGGTCACGTGTTTCGCTTTTTTTTATAGAATAGGGTGACAAACGAGCACACAGTCCACCTGATGGTAAGTGGTTACTGTGGCCCATAGAAATCTACATCAATCTTCGTTTGCGAATCAGAATGCAGATGCGTTGTGAGGGCTAAGATGAAATACCTCTTTTCTAGTAAAAAGGATCTCCGGTTCTCTACAATCACCATACGAAACACAGCAGTGTTAAGCTGCTATTTCACGCTGGTATTGTGTGAGAGCGTGGTCTTTCCCCTGTCGAGCCGACCCATTCATGTTACAATTATACTACTAATATAGCTGCAGCATGGCTCTACCACGTACAAAATTCTACATGAAGTATTATCAGGTGAAGTAGACTCTGCCTTGGAGGTTCTTTTCAAACTAGGTAAGACACATCGTTTATTTAATTACGCGGTTATAAGCAAATTAATTTTTAACAACTTTAACTTTCATAATTATTCTATATCTACTATTAGTCGAAAACACGGTTCTAATTCACCTGCATGCCTCACCGTGTCGTCAGTTCATCTAGTGCTAGGCGCCCTTCACTTACTGAGATCGGTACGACTGAACTGAGCTATATGGCTGGCATTTGCCCGTGCGTTTTGGCTTGCTGTTCCTTAGAAGAACCCTATGTTCCGCAGTGTACTTTATAGGGTAGGTCAAGAATCGAGACCAAACATTTCTTATGCCAGGACAAATATTTGCCAAACAATATCATTGTTAACACTTACAGTTACAGCCTACTAAAGTCCAAGTGGTGAACATGGGCCTCTCCTATAGATTGCCTCACAGGGGGATATTTGCTATAGTTGCCACGTCTGTTAAGAGCCCTCTTACATTTCGGCGTTTCGCAAATTTAGGTATTTTACGCACCGAGCGGGTGGCAAACTACGCGACCGATACTTTCTTTCATATCTATTCACTCGCTCGCACTATAATACTGTGAGTATGGCGATTAAACGATCTTGATCTTCCATAATACAAAGTTTTCTTAGGATGGACTTCAGTGGATGGAATATTTTTTGGTGTGTCATTTTAATGTTATCTTATTAATTTATTATTATATTATTATATAATTTTTTATTTATTATTATATACCATTTTGATATATTATTCATTATTTATGAAATTTAGTGTCAAAATAAGTACACATAAATATTTTAATTGTTACGCTGTAATCGAATGTTAATAATCGATTATGTCTACTACCGGTAGAGTAGTGGTATAAATGAATAAACGGTTGCAACCTGTGTTAATAAATATAACAACCAAATGTAACTAATATTTTTTTAATCGGTACTTACAGTCAATTACTATATTTTTTATAAGAAAAATATTTGCTGCGACGGCATTGACCGAACTTTTCTCGATTCGATAATTTCAGGCAGTACACACTTTTCATAAAAAGATTGTAACTTGGGTAACATTGAAAATCTAAAATTGGTCGTATTTGTAAATTTTTAGTACTTTTACTGCATTAATCTGGGCCAATACATATTATGGCAAGTATTCAGACATTTTTATTTGCTAAATGAAGCTGGCCTTGGATTTGGTAAAACCAGTCATTATTTTGATTTAATGTTACACTTGAATCACTGAATTTATAACCTTTAACTTTTTTTTTTGCCGAAAGGCCGTATCAAAATCTATTCCGAAAGCTGAAATAGGACATTTAACTTCAATAAGACCGTTGCTGTATAAACCATTAGGTGAAGCCCTCAAATAACAATGATCTAGGTCAATGAATAGACCACATTTTTCTATAATAATATTTTTTTGTTTGCTCAATTGTGCACATGCTGCAGACTCGTTGTCCCTACCATGTTTAATGGAAGAGACGTGATCTAAATTATAACTATATAAAATAGTTTTAAACCGATCGATCAAAAATTGCGGTCGTATTTGACAATGTTCTAGTATGCAGGCAATCGACGCACACTACGATAGCAATCGACGCACACTACAGTAGTATCGAAACCATGCAGCGCCCGAAATAAACTGACGCAGGTCCACCCTCGGCAAGCGCTCGCGCGTTAATGATCTCAGATGGCCGGCGCAGTTAAATATATAGTACTTTTATTTAATTAATTATAATATAATAGTAACGATTTCAAAAGTAAAAATAATAGCATAGTTTAAGCAAATGTTGATGATTATTTTAGTATAAATTTTACGTCTAAGTGATGTAGAACTTCGGAAATATGGAGGCTTGCATCGAAGCTTTTTTGGTCGTTTTTTGAATTATGTCGAATTTTTTTTTCCTAGTGTGAAAAGCATATAACGAAAATGTATTCCATTATTATTAAAGTGTAGGATATTTGGGAGATAAAAATATTTTTTTTGATGGTCGATATTCAATAGAATCTACAAATTAGAGCTCCCAAATCATGTCTTCGAGAGTTTTTGCCTAAACATGCATCGGGAGAATGATTATTACTGATTAAATAAATAAGTTATCTAAAATCCATTCCGAGCTTATTTGAGGAGAGAAAACGAACTATTTTTACCAGGTAATTGTTATTTCAAGAAATGAACGATAAACATAAAATTTCAACGAGGAAACCTTGTAATTTCGCGTTTTTTTGTAATACGCCTCTTAAGCGATTTTTATTTTTTGTCTTTACTAATAAATAATAGTAAATCTTGTATACTAAGTAAAGGTGTAACGAAATAGTATCAATAACTTTGGAAAGATTCTGCCCGTCAACATGAATAATTTTTATTATGGTATCATCTTCGAAATTTTCAATTTATTAGTGGTAGACCCATACTGCAGCTATATTACTGGTATGGTTGTAGAATGGGTCAGCCCGATCGGGGAAGGACCACGTTCTCACAGAATACCAGTGTAAAATAGCAGCTTAACGCTTTTACTGGAAACGAGCCATTCCATCATAGTCCTCAGGGGTTGAAACGCATCTGCATTTTGATACTTAATCGAGGATAGATGTAGATGTCTATGGGTCTTCCTAAGAAGACGCTGCTTGCTGCCCACACTTGCGTCACAGGAAAACAACAACAAACTTACGACATTCAAGGAATTTTATTCTTACACCGCCACTACACGGTAATAATATTATGGTTGTTGGTATCTTATAAACATTTGCCAAACAATATTCTGGTGGTTGTTGATGCGCCAACATTCAATAAGCACGTCGATGCCAACCAATCGTGTGTTCCATCGCGATTATTCTGATATGACGGACCGAATGAAACGTGATAGCGACCCGCCGCGTTTGTAGAGATAACATTGTTTAATGTACACAATAGACTTTATTACGAAGCGATAAGGATTATATTTTCCGAAATCATGCGTTTGCCTTGCAACATTTACAATATACAATATGTTGCGTTTTTGTTGATATGTTACTAATTATCATATTTCTATTGTATCTGTTAATTGAAATTGTAATGACGGCATCCGCGACTTTCTTCCACCAGGGCGGCATCAGTTAGGAATGAGGTGAAATACTTGACAGATTTCATAGCGGGGGAAGTTAATTTGTGAGAAAAGTGTAGAGATTAATATTTCTTTCTGAAATATTAGTTATATACTCCTATAAGTAGACGAATTTAAAAAAGTTAAAAATTAAAGAATACAGCACTGTTGTGTGGCATTGTTTTGTATTTATGCGTTCATTAGTAACCCGAAAAACTTATATTTCAATCGCAACTTTTCAATGATGATGACACTGTGTGATCACCTGCGTAACAAATAAGTTCACCTCAGTCCTAACTAGTGATATCTGGTGAGCGTAAGATTATAGGTCCGCATTGGCCGCCTATATAGCCCATATAATAAAGAATCAAGGAGAAGAAAGGCTCGATGAGGCCGCCTCGAACAGTGCCAAGTTATAGCGACTCTACCTCTAGATGATAAAACAATTTTATCTCTAAAAATGTATAATACCGCGTTTTTTAAAACGGACTAAAAAGTATATATTTTTTTTCATATTCTTACGTTGTCATCCGATTTTGAGCTATATTCAAAATTTCAAGTCTCTAGCTCTACGAGAAATTAGTTTAAAATCAATTATTAATACACGAGCGAGTTTATACAAGTGGTAAAAGTAAAAATTTTGTACAACCGACTTCAATATAAATAAAATGAGAACATCATCAATGTAGTCGAAGTCAATTAAATACGCATTATTGAGGATAACTCAAAAACTACTGGTCAGATCTTGATCAAATTTATATGGGACACTTGAGAAGCACCAGCGTTCAAATAAAAAAAGAATCATCAAAGTCGGTTCACCTAGAAACAGTTCTAAGGTAATTCACATAAAAAAAAACATGCGAGAGTGTCGGGGAACACGCGGTTGGAACGAAGTTCCTTTCGTAGTATATAATTTTGATAAACGTATTATATTATTGATTAACAAATACAAATAAATTAATTTCAAGTGTCTATTAAAATGAAGCATCATTTAAAAAATATTTCATGGCAAGATAAGAAAAAGAAGAAAGAAGATAATTTAAAAAATAAAAATTTTGTACTGCCGACTTCAATATAAGTTATTAAGAATAACTCAAAAACTATTGGTCTGACCTTAATCAAATTCATATGGGACCACACGAGAAGTACCAGCTTTCAAATAAAAAAGAATCATCGAAATCGGTTCACCCAGCAAAGAGTTATGAGGTAACACACATAAAAAAAACACAGTCGAATTGAGTACCGTCTCCTTTTTGGAAGTCGGCAGAAAAAGAGATGGATATTATTCCATCTCGCTCACACTATAGAAAGGGGGTCGTGACGGAAATATCTTATAGTTTTTCTCACCTAGCCCGCGTCCTTCAGATTCGTACCGTACGATGTAGAACTTCGTTCCAAGAACAGTCGAATTGAGAACCTCCTCCTTTTTATGAAGTCAATACAAAAGGTCAATGCACCTGCCTGAAAATAATGTCTAGGCTGCGTTTAGTCCATACACATGTACTTCTCTGTTTCTTCCCTGAATAATAGTAGGTACCTACTAGTATTAATTTACCGTTTAGTGGGGGTGTTACAAAATCCACTACCTAGTATCGCCAGAGGGTCGTAAATACCAACAGAGGGAAATGAAGAGATTATCAGCAGCATCTTCCTGATAACAGCTTTTAACGTGGTAGAGTCATGCTGCAGCTATATTAATAGTATAGTTTGGTCGGCTCGACCGGGGAAGGACCACGCTCTCACAGAATGCCAGCGTAAAATAGCTGCTTAACGCTGCTGTGTTTTGTATGGTGAGTGTAGAGAACCGGAGACCCATTTTACTGGTAACGGGGCATTCCATCTTAGTCCTCACGGGTTACAACGCATCTGCATTTTGATTCGTAATCGAGGATAGATGTAGATGTCTATGGGCCACAGCAACCACTTACCATCATGTGGACTGTGTGCTCGTTTGTCACTCTTATCTTATAAAAAAGCTCAATAATTATAAATATATTGCGGTTGCCAAACCTTTCGCTGAGAGAGACAAGTATTGCTTAACCAAAATAAGGCAATCTATGGGAGAATGTTTTTTTTGCGATATCAATCAATGTCTTTATTCATTAACAATAAATTGTGTACGAATATTACAGCAATGTCCACATCATCTTTCTACCACTGTCATGTTCCTATGTTTTGTTTTTTGATAAATTATTTTAGAATCTAAGAAATATCATAAATTACTGCAACTCCACCGTTATACCATATTTAGACATCTAGCAAACAAATTTACTAAATAAGCGAACCGAAAAATAAAAGATAAACATGTAGACATAGCCACAATTCTTCTTAAACTGTTATTAATTATTATTTTCGCTTTTGAATTTGGAAATACGAAATACTAAAAAAAAATATGTTGTCAAGTTTTCATAGATCATCGAAGCTGCAATTGTCTCTCCCGACCTATCTCGGCCGTCGTTCGGGCACAGCGTGACAGCATTAAATCGTTAATACCTCAATTTTTTTGCAGTTCGGATATCCATTTTGTGATTTCCCCTAGGAAGGTCCGAGTTGTGCGCTTGTGATGGGACTGCAATGATAATGATGATTATGATGATGATTGTTAACCGACAGGATCCATTTAAATATAAATTTACGCAAATTCACAAACCAGTTTCAATCGCGAACAAGTCTAAGCTGGTTCAGAAGCAATGAACTAATAAAATCAAATTAAAAAAAATATTTCGGATTCTTCATCCGTGTTAGTAACTATTAGTTTGTTTTACACGTATGACATAAATAATGTAGACCAGGTGACATTTTTCGAAGGAGGCATTTGAGGAATGAATGAGAATGAGTCCTTTTCTTTACCAAGTAAGGCTTATTCTCAGAGCAAAAAACTCAAGCTCACATCTATACAAATAAATAAAATTGAAGTGTCTGTTTATAATATTAATATAAAACCTTTTTACTCAATGCATATGAATGTATATACGGTACTTATAACAAAAACACAATATTTTTAATTTTTGTCTGTCTGTCTGTCTGTCTGTTTGTTCCGGCTAATCTCCGAAACGGCTGGACCGATTTCGACGGGACTTTCACTGGCAGATAGCCGATGTTCTAAGGAGTAACTTAGGCTACTTATATTTGAGAAAAAGAATTAGGGTTCTGGGCAATATAATTAAAACCCTCAATTACACGCGGGCGAAGTCGCGGCGCACAGCTAGTAAGGCCATAAAGCGAGAGCGTTGACCCTACAAGACACTTGTTGTGGTGTAGTCAAATAAAACAATTTAGGTGGGCGGTTTAGGCGACTTATTATCGCTTTGATTTATGAAGATGAAAATTTAATAACTTGGACATTGATCAGTTTGCTTTCACCAATTTAAGCGACGGCGATATATTTTTCTCCGTCGTCATCATTACAGTCTATCACAAGTCCTCTGCTGATAATATGTCTTCACTATACATTGCTACAAAATATGGTCTTGAGGAACAGACCTGCATCTGTCGGCACCCATGTTCCATCGTGTCATCACTCGATGGAGTACCTATATCATCACTAGATTTAGTGAGGGGTCGCCCAACACTGCGCTGGCCTGATCCAGCCAAAAAAAAAAACAAAGCATACATAATACCTAGCCGATGGAATCGCCGTTTTATATAGAATAGTTCAGATATTTTTATGGAATAAGGGTGTCAAACGAGCACACAGTCCACCTGATCGTAAGTGGATGTTGTGGCCATAGACATCTAACATCTACATCTATCCTCGATTGCGAATCAAAATTCAGATGCGTTGTCACCCGTGAGGACTAACATGGCACTCCATGGAGTTCAGTAATTTTTGAAATTTCTTAGATTTTAAAATAATTTATCAAAAAACAAAACATAGGAACATGGCAGTGGTAGAAAGATGGTGTGGACATTGCTGTAATATTCGTACACAATTTATTGTTAATGAATAAAGACATTGATTGATATCGCAAAAAAAAAACATTCTCCCATAGATTGCCTTATTATGGTTAAGCAATAGTTGTCTCTCTCAGCAAAAGGTTTGGCAACCGCAATATATTTATAATTATTGAGTTTTTTTTATAAGATAAGAGTGACAAACGAGCACACAGTCCACCTGATGGTGAGTGGTTGCTGTGGCCCATAGACATTTACAACTATCCTCGATTACAAATCAAAATGCAGACGTTGTTACCCCGTGAGGACTAAGATAGAATGTCTCCGGTTCTCTACGCTCGCCATACAAAACAGAGCAGAATTTTGCTGCTTCTTTACGCTAGTATTCTGCGGGAAAGTAATCCTTCCTCAGTCCAGCCGCCCATTCGTGCTACGGCATCGATCACTAATAAGTTTTTTTATTAGGGATCTATGTACAACGACCATAATATAGCTGCAGCGTGGCTCTGCCACGTATAAAACAATATTTTAACCGGCTGTCCCAAAAGAGGTTAATATTTTCATCCAGGTATCGCTCTTCTGTCATTAGAACATGGAACTATGCCTATATTTGACAACGTGTATCATTATATCTGATTACTATTTCACTGTCACTTTCTGTTCCGTCGCGCACGAGCAGACCCGCGGGCGAAAACTAGTGTAATGTGTAATGTAATTTAATATTCAACGCGTAATTCATGAGACTCGTCGGGTTCATCAACATGATATAAATTGCTTTCCCATGTCTCAGAACTCTAATTTGAATACATTAAACCTAATGGTTATCCCCATATTATCAACCCGTGGGTGTCGTAAGAGGCGACAGAGGGAAACAAATCAGTAGATTGTCAGCAGCGCCTTCCTAATAGTGACAAAAAAAATTGCGTTAACCAAGCTTAGCAAGCAAGGCAAATATGCCCCTATGAGGCAATCTATGGTGAAGGCGAATGGACTTGTAAAGGGCTGTAATGATGACGATGATGAAACCTAACGCTTTTTACTCACTAGGAGGAACGTATTATATCTTTTATGTGGTAGGGTCACGCTGCAGCTATATTATGGTAGTAGCACGAATGGGTCGGCTCGACCGGGGTAGCATCACGCTCTCACAGAATACCATAAAAAGCAGATGCAGATTAATGCTGCCGTGTTTTGTATGGTGAGTGTAGAGAACCGGAGACCCTTTTTACTGGATACTTATATCTTCTTAAAGAATAAGTCGTCAAGACAACGAATCTGCATTTTGATTCATAATTAAGGATAAATGTAGATGTCTATGACCACAGCATCCACTTACTATCAGGTGGACTGTGTACTCGTTTGGCACCCATACATCTTAGTCCTCAGGGGTGACAACGCATCTGCATTTTGATTCTTAATCGAGAATAGATGTTGATGTCTCGGAGGCACGGCATCTACTTACTGTCAGGTGGACGTGTGCTCGCGTATCACCCTTATACTATAAAAAAAATTGTCAGTCCGCTAAAATCTACTGCCGTAACTGGCTTTGGCGTTAAAGAACTGCTACGTACTAGAGTTAACGCAGTACATTGATCCTTGAGCCAACTTGTCACCATTCAATAAAAAAGATGACGAAACATTACATTGCGTAGAATTGAAAGAGACGGCACGATGTATTGCTTTTCAGGCAAATAGATGTATTATAAGCACCTGTACTATATCACGGTAGTCATGCAAATGGCGTGCCCTGAACAAATGCGGTCGTTGAGCTAGGTGTATTGTGAAGTCTTGGAGTGACGTCAGCTTAGTTCAGTTCGCACCTGAATCGGGCTGACCTTCATTTATACGTTTTAGTCCTCTAAACCACAGAATAAATATGTCTAAACATAAGTTCAGGAGTAATGATTTCTTATATTTACGCGAATATTACAAATCAAATGAAACTAATTTTACGGATTTTATTCGCGTTTAATTTTAACGTTTAAATTCCTGACGTTTCGGGTGCTTTGCAGCACCCATGGTCGCGGGGAGGGGGGGGGGGGGGGCTGAAGAGTTTGACGTCCTGATGTCATAATTAACCGACCGGCTTACCTTCAGTTTTTGTATATTAATTATTGGTCTGCGTAGATCGAACCATATAATGTGTATGAGTGTGACGTTCACGCGAATTCAATGCTTTTTCCCCATACCAAAAGTGCCCAACCAACCTAAAGAAGTTTTCACATCAAAACTCGTCAGCTTAACTAAGCTTACCAAAAAGAAAACGAACTATTTTATACCCTTTGTTGCTTTTACAACTGAGAGGAAAACGTCACATCATAATATGTTAAAATCTATCATGCCAAGCGATTTAGGCTGCAGAGCATGCCAAAGAAATAGACATACATACATACACTCTCGAAAAACATTACCTTCCTTCTGGGGCAGTCGGGTAAAAAACCTAATATATTCTTAGTAAACTCGTAGATATTTAATATATGCATTTAACTTCTTTATTCATTATCTAGTTAAGTTACCTATTAGGGGTTAGACCCCTAAATCTACCTAGGAGTACGTCTGGGTCAAATAGCATTGCTTTGACTGCTGTGTTCAGTCATTAAGCCTGAATAGAGAGCCAGTATATAATCACAGGCTGTGAGACGTTCCACTAAAGTCCTCGGAGATGGCAACGCATCTACAGCCTTCTTTGTTTGAAGTTGGCTGCAGGTGTCTATGTGGGTTGTAATCGGCTTTTGACTATTAGGCGAATGAACTGTAAGTTTCTCTGTCACTTTTTTATAGAATAAAGGTGACAAACGAGCACACAGTCCACCTGATGTTAAGTGGTTGCTGCGGCCCATACACATCTACACCTATCTTCATTTGCGAATTAAAATGCAGATGCTTTGTCAGCCGTGAAGACTAAGAGGGAAGCGTCTTTTCCAGTATAATGGGTCTCCGGTTCTCTACTCTTACCATACGAAACACAGCAAAGCTGCTATTTTACGCTGGTGTTCTGTGAAAGCGTGATCCTTCCCCGGTAGAGTCGACCCATTCGTGCTACAACCATAATATAACTGCAGCGTGGCTCTACCACGTATAAAAAGTTTACTGAAAAAAAATTCGAACCAAACTACACGAAAGCGAGCGTGGCAGAAAACATACATTCTAATGGACGACCTCCTCCTGTCTTGAATTCCGCAAAAACAAGTTTAACGGATTTTATTGAGTTAAATTTATTTGAAATTTATTATTTTTGACAAAAATATTTTTTTTATGTTTTCTCGTTGGCTTTTTGGTGCTAGTTGGTGGCGGTACAACAGAAATCATCATCCATCTTGTTTCATGAATTTAGTATGATGCGAATATGAGGAATGTTTCGGCTAACAGTTATCAAATATTGTGGTAAGGGACCATTCTTTAATCACGTGAGGTTTTTAGGCCACTTTTATACCTCCCCCCTTCACACTTGGTGATACGTCGCGAGGTTTAGGCTACTCCTCTCCTCCACCTCTCAGCGTCGCGTGTATTTTTTATTATTGGAAAGATCCGATATTTTTAGAATGTTTTAATAAAAAAAATCATAAAATTAGATTCTGAAAAACCACAATAAATATTAATAACATTGTGAATTTAGATAGTAATGGTAAAATACTTTAGACGTCACATTCTTTACAAAAAAAAAACAATAACTGATTTTGGCCAAACCCGGGATTTGAGCCCGGGACCTCATGATCAGCCACCGCATCTACGACCAGTAGACTATTTCTGTACAACTATTTATATTTTAACGTGGTAGAGACATGCTATAACTATATTATGGTTGTAGCAAAAATGCATCGACTCGACCGGGGTAGGACAACGCTCTCACAGAATACCAGCGTAAAATAGCAGCTTAACGCTGTCGTGTTTCGTATGGTGAGTGTAGAGAACCGGAGACCCTTTTTACTGGAATCGAAGCATTCCATCTTAGTCCTAGGGGGTAGCAACGCATCTGCATTTTGATTCTTAATCGAGGATAGGATGTAGATTTCTATGGACCACAGCGTCCACTTACGATCATGTAGATAGTATGCTCGTTTGTCACGTTATATATTTCTATAAAAAACGTCATCCTTAGTTTCTGATGAATAGTTTGTAATACAAACTGTTTTAACATGCACCTTGTATGTAATAAAACGGATCGTTACGGAGAACGAAACGTTTCTCGAATATAGGAATCGAGTATAAGAAAACGTTACCTACGTCACAAAGTAAATTTGATGCAATAGTCTTCACAAATGCCTGCGCGTCAAAGGTCACTTGTTAACCTTGTCTTTATGTGTTTTTCAAATTATGTATATTTTATTTAATAAAACTTGTTTTAAGTAATTTTGTCTCAACATATGTGTTATAAGAAAAAATGCAAATATGAATTATTCATGTGATTACTTATATAGATTTATATTCCGATTTCTTATCTTAAAATAAATTCGGAGTGGAACCTTTGGAATTATTAAAATTGCCAGGAAACCACCAGTTAAATATTCTAGTTCCTCGATTCACTGGCGCTGCGCAGGCTATCGAAGCTACCACGGGGAGTGCTCTGAGGCATTGTTCGGATTAATTCTAGCCGCCAAATTTCAACACATCGCGTCAAAATTCACGATATCATCCTCACCATCTGGATGTTTGGCGGTCCACGACTGTGCGTTTTACTAGGAGTTTTATTCCTCGTACAAATTCCCTGTGGAATTGTTTACCACCGGCGATTTTTCCGGACCGATACGACTTAGGAATCTTCAAGAAAAGAGCTTACACCTTCCTAAAAGGCCGCCAACTCACCTGCAATTCCCCTGGTGTTGCGGTTGTTCATGGGTAGTCACTTACCATCAGGTGAGCCGCATGCTCGTTTGCCCCCTCTTCTATAAAAAAAATAAGTTATCTTATTTCATATCTTTTAGGGTTCCGCTGTCAAATAAGAAATTCTTATAATTATTTCCGTTGTGCCTGTCCGCAACACATTTGGGTTTTTGGAATGCATAAATTTTAAATATATAACCAAAACAAAAATAATTCATTGGTTTTTGTTTATGTTTTTTTATTTAAGTTGTGCAGTGTAGCGACGGCGAAAGAGAATCCACGATAACACATGCAGAGGCTGTCGTAGGGGGCGACAGTGGGAAACTGATCTCTGGTCTTGCTCTTGATAACAACTGAATAATTTTATAATACTGCGGTCGTCAACCCATCTGCTGAACCTGGGCATTATGGCAAATATATGCCCCCTATAACCACCATACTTATATATATGGCAGGCACCCCTATAAGGCAAACTATGGGGGAGGTCTATGTTCAGTTGTAAATTATTATGGAAGAAAATATGATAAATAGATCGAGATTGAGCGATCGATATATTAGGTAGCTGAATCAGGACACTTGTGAGACAATCTGTGGTAGGCTTATGTCCAGCAATGGAATCGTAAGAGTCTGTAATTTTTTTTATAGAATAAAGGTGACAAGCGAGCACACAGTCCACTTGATGGTAAGTGGTTACGATCTATATTACCTTCAAGCTTTAAAATAACTAAAGAAATTTGAAAAATTTAGACTCATATTAAAATAAATTAACAGTCCATTTTTAAATAAAATAATACATGCTCTATTTCTTTTTTCTTTCAATTTTACATTCATGTCGGAAAAAGTTCTTTCCGTAGAAATTACTTATTCCAGACTTCCAACACTGACTGCTTAATGCTGCTGCTGCTTTTTACTAGAAACGAGGCATTCCATCTTAGTCCTCGCGGGTGACAACGCATCTGTATCTTGATTCGTAATCGAGGATAGATGTAGATGTCTATGGGTCACAGCAACCACTTACCCTAAGGTGGATTGTGTGCTTGTTTGTCAACCTTTTGCATTAAAAAAATACAGTTATTATCAATGACATCATACCTAAGGTTTTGTCGGCCTACCGTGTCAAATTTTAAACCGTTAATTGATGTAAATATGCAGAAACTATTGATGTATGGGTTTATAATGCATTACCTCCCTAATGTTGCTTTGATTGCACTGTACTGTACTGTTTAACGATGAAGTCGGCCATAGTGATGTTAATATGTTTATTGACAGCCTGTTTGGCGTTGTAATCGTAACATTTTATAATCGTATATTCTGTCTGTGCTACACTTTTACACTTCACTCATAGCCGTATTTTGTATTCCTGTTGTGGTGATGTAAGAATATCCACTAACGCATATCGACCCTTCGGTGTCGTATACACTTCAAGCTTTATATATAAAAATTACGTGTCACATTGTTTGTCCGCAATGAACTCATAAACTACTAAACTGATTGCAATGAAATTTTGCACACTGTGTGCAGTTTGGTCCAACTTGAGAGACAGGATAGTTTTAATCCCGATAAGTGACCCTCAATATTTTTTATTACGAATTTGAAAATTTTTATAGGACACATGGTCGACGGAGAGGGCAGAACAACGTCTGCCTGGCCAGCTAGTATAAATATAAAATGAGAACATCGTCAATGTAGTCGAAGTCAAGTAAATACTCATTATTAAGGATAACTCAAAAACTACTGGTCGGATCTTGATCAAATTTATATGGGACCACATGAGAAGCACCAGCTTTCTAATAAAAAAAGAATCATCAAAATCGGTTCACCTATAAAAAGTTCTAAGGTAACACACACAAAAAATACAGTCGAATTGTGTACCTCTTCCTTTTTGGAAGTCGGTTAAAATGCGACAGAGGGAAATTGAAAAAATAAATAAAATTGAAGTGTCTGTTTGAACTGTTGAAATAACTCCTTTTTACTATATGCACATGAAAATATATACGATACTTATAACAAAAACACGATTTTTAAAAATTTTGTCTTTCTGTCTGTCTGTCTGTTTGTTCCAGCTAATCTCCGAAACGGCTGGACCGATTTTCACCAGACTTTCACTAGCAGATAGAAGTAATTTAGGCTACTTTTATTTTAGAAAAAGAATTAGGGTTCCGCGCAAAAAAATTAAAACCCATGAAATCCAATCGTAATAAATTACGCGCGGGCGAAGTCGCGGGGAACAGCTAGTAACTTATAAATACATTTGTCATCCACTATAAGTTAATTAACTATAAGCTATCTACTATAAGTTAATTGTACTGTGCCTATAACCTCCGCACAAGTGCAAGCAATAAGTTGACAAAGTTTTAGCGCAATCTGGTGAACGGTATAACAGCGTATGAAATACGAACAAACAAACATTAATTTTTATATATTAGATAACGACTCAAAATAATAAAAATTGCCGTCGTCAACCCGCCTGCCAAGCTAATTTATGAAGCAATCTATGGAGGAGGCATATGTTCAGCAGTGGTCTTTTATAGGCTGTAATTCGACGGATGTAATTGGCTGTAATAGACTGATGGCATCGTACTTTGTGGATCATTATCGGATGAGGGGGGGGGGGGGGACGTGTGCATTTGAGTTACGTAAAGTACCTGATACACGTGAAAGTCGCTAGGTGATAGGCCTCCTTTCTAACCGACACCAAAAAGGAAGAGGTTCTCAATTCAAATTATGTTACGCGATATCTTCGCAGATTGTGAACCAATTTTGATGATTCTTCTTTTATTAAATAGGTTTTACTTCATGGGTGGTCCCCTATACATTTGGAGAAAAAATTCCACCTCTAAGAGTATCAAATAAATAACTTCTTGATAGGGTTTCGTACCCAAAGGGTAATACTTAGCCTCCGCTATCCGTCCGTCTGTCTGTCAGCGGGCTGTATCTCATGATCCGTGATAGGTATGTATTTCTGTTGCCGCTATAACAACAAAGAATAAAAATATAAATAAATTTAAATTAAAAGGGGCTCCCCTACTAGAGACGTGTGTTACAATGATACGGGACCCTTAATGAGCGAGTCCGACTCGCACTTGGCCGGTTATTTAACAATTTGAAGTAGCTTTTTACTTTTTGTTAAAAGTTATAATTAGAAACTCTACTACCTAGAAGTCGGTTTGGGTAAGTATCACCCTCTTACCTAGTTATGCTGCCTAATAGCAGCGCTTGCACTGCTGTTTTCCGTTCTGAAGGTTTCCGGTTCCAGTTTATAATGTCAAAATAACAGCTTTTTACTGAATGCTTTCATGTGTATATATACGGTGCTTATAACAAAAACACCGTTTTTTAACTTTCGGGACTTTCACTGGCAGATATGTGATATTATAAGAAGTAACTTAGGCTACTGTTATGATACGCAGACACGCGCGGACACGCACACGCACACACACAGACACACACGCATATACACAGACACACACGCGCACGCACAGACGCACACACAAAACACGCACGCACGCACACACGCGCGCGCGCAAACACGCACACACACACACACACACACACACACACGCACGCACGCACGCACGCACGCACGCACTCACACACGCACACACACACACACACACACACACACATACACACACACATACACGCACAGATAGAGAGAGAGAGACCCACATACATACATACAGACATACGGACATCATTGCGAAAATAGCTAGAATAGCTTCCTAGGGCCTCAAAACGTGAAGATCTAATCAGAACTCGATTTACTAAAACCGGGGTGAAACCAATAACTTTTTGAAAATTATTGATCGTAGCGGGAAGTTACAAAACCCATGAAATCCAATCGTAATAAATTACACGCGAGCGAAGACGCGGGGAACAGCTAGTACCTAATAAAAATAATACGCATTGCGAAATTTAATGATATCGTAATTTTTATTCATTAGTGTTTCCTTTTAATATTTATGTGTTTTTTTTTCACATATCAGTGTGGTATAAAAAAATAAACCAGATTTAATGAGAATGGGTAGCGTGACCTTGTCAAGTCGACAGTGAAGCCTTCTTTGCTTCGATTTCGAGATATGCAAAGTAGTGAGCCACCCACAGAAAACTCATATTTATAGTTTGACAGTGGAAGTATTTTTATATTGAATAAACCTAGCAAGCTAGCAGCATAGCAAAGTGGCGAAGCAATCAGCTTTGTAGTGGTTTCTAACGGGAAAAAATCAAAATAGGAGGTTCAGATGCCTGGGTGATCAGTAATCGATTGCTGAAAACAGAATTTGAAAATTCGAAACCGTTCTCGAGATAATCGTGGGACAGACGGACAGACGGACGGGCAGAAGGACAGACATCGTGAAATCAATAAGTGTCTTCGCAAGCTTCGCCACTTAATAAGGGTGATAAACGAGCACACAGTCCACCTGATGGTAAGTGCATGCTGTGGCCCATAAACATCTACATTTATGCTCAATTAAAAATCAATTTGCAGATGTATTCTCATGAGGTACACTATCTGAGGTTTCTAGTAAAAGGGTCTCCGGTTTTCTACGCTCACCATACGAAACACAGCAGCATTAAGCTGGTATTCTTTGAGAGCGTGGTCCTTCCCCGGTCGAGCCGACCCATTCGTGCTACAACCATAATATAGCTGCAGCTTAACTCTACCACGTAAAATTCTGTGCCATTTTGGCCCTTATACGTTACAACGTGTTTTTACTACCTAATGTTGTATGGCTAGCTTTTAAATACTAATACAGTAACAGAGTCAAAAGTTGACCGTATAGCATATCGTCTATGGCGTGTGTAAGAATGTTCACTACCTCATATCGTCCGGTGGGTGTCGCAAGAGGCGACAGAGGGAAACAAACCAGGAGATACGCAACAGTATCTTCCTAATAACATTCATATAATCACGTCTGTTCTCCGTAGGGGTAGGTAGACTTGTTTCGCTTCGTCCACTTTCATTATTCCCTTCATACATGCTCTTCGGTTTAGGGTACTCTTGACCTGGCCTTTTATCAAGACGTCCCTGATTTGGTCTAGAAACGTTAATATAATAACAACTTTTAACAGTGGTAGAGCCAGGCGGCAGCTCTTGCTGTCGCACGGATGGGCCGGCTCGAACCGGGGTGGTACCACAACCTCACAGAATACCAGCGTGAAGTAGAGGTTTACCTCTGCGTTTCGCTTGGTGAGTGCAGGTGGCCGGAGGCCCTTTTTACTGAAAATGAGGCATTCCATCCTAGTCCTCACGGGTGACAACGCATCTGCATTTTGATTTGTAATAGAGGATAGATGTAGATGTCTATGGGCCGCAGCAACCACTTACCATCAGGTGGACTGTGTGCTCGGTTTTCACCCTTATCCTATAAAAAAAAACTAAAAATAAAATAAAATCTGGTTGTCAAGCGTAGCAGCTATGGCAAATATCCCTATGCAATTTATGGGGGAAGCCAATGTTCAGCAGTGGACTTAGGCTGTATCAGTAACAGAATTAAAGTACATAATGCACTCTACGTTCACTTCTATACCGGTTAAGTGATACGAATATATTGATTTTTTATTGAATCAACTTTCTGTTACAGCCCGCAGCCCGCATGGCGGCACACCTACTAAGATACCAAGCCCTGTTGGCACCCTACTTCACAGGAGAACGCCGGTGAGTATTCGATAAATTGAAAACTGTTCTAAATTTAAAAACAATCATTTAATTGATCACGAACATTTTCTTTAATAACTGGCTTTACGGCTCTGGGTTCTAGCCCTTCTGAGCCTGAAGTTACAATGTATAATTATCCTTCATAGTAAACTGCTTCACAATCTTTATATATAATAATTACGTGTCACGTTTGTCCGTGATGAATTCCTAAACTGCTGAACTGATTTCAATGAAATTTTGCACACTGTGCAGTTTCGTCCAACTTGAGAGATACTACATAGAACTATCCTAGTTTTTATCCTGATAAGTGACTCAATATTTTTTATTAAGAATTTAAGGATTTTTTTTATATGAAGTGTCGTCGAAAAGGGCAGAACAACGTCTGCCTGACCAGCTAGTATATTTATATTTTATAATAATTAGTGTTTTGCTCATTTTATCACAAAACACTAAAAAAATTCCAAAATATTCAATTCGCAATATCCAAAATATTCCACAAAGGATTAATATTTACTTATTAAAAACAAAATGTATTTAGTAAGTATATACCTAATTTGAAGCGTGGGAAAGAAGAAAAAAATCTAGGGTGTGGACGACTTTGGCGCTTGTAATAATGACAAAGTAATTAATGTTTTGTAGTATATATTGTTTAATACTATCTAGAGATGCTATATTTGTTATTTAGGAATATATTTTATAATTAAATACATTATAATAAAACAAAAGAACGACATCTACACTATACTATTATAAAGAGGAAAGATTTGTTTGTTTGTTTGAATTGAATAGGCTCCGAAACTACTGGACCGATTTGAAAAATTCTTTCACCATTAGAATCCTACATTATCCCTGATGAACATAGGCTATATAATATTTTCAAAAAAGTTAGGGATCCGTATGAAAACTTCGTTAATGTAACTCAAGGTGTGAAAAAAATACCAAAAAGAATCCTTATATTGCGTACGCTGCGGAAACTATTGATAATAGAGCAAAGTGATGTACTACAGTTTTATAGAAGATATCAATATCTACAAAAAAGTCTGCGATAGCATAAAGTTTAACTATAACAGTTATGTCACAATAACTCCTTTTTCATGTTAAAATGTGAAGTAGTAACGCTGGTACCAACTAGGCCACATTATTCGTATCAGTAATTTTAGTAACATATTTCACTTTTTAAATCTTTGTTAATTCAGCAACCGTCCGTCGTGATGTTACTCTCGAAGTTCGCATGTCGCAAGGTGCAGACGCGTGATATACGCGGGTGAAACCGCGGGGCACAGTTAGTCTCTCTATATAAAAATGAATTGCTGTCTGTTAGTCTCGCTAAAACTCGAAACTGGCTAGACTGGTTATGATGAATTTTTTACGTGTGTTTTACTGGATCCCTGCATGGTTTGGATTCCTAATTGCATTGACGTTGTTGTCGAGATAAAGAAATCAACCGGGCGAAGCCCGGTCGGATTGCTAGTATATAATATATGTTATATTTTAACTTTGTATGTATGTATTTAATTACGTATGGATTTTAGACATTTTATTTTTTTATTTTTAGTAGTCAATCCAGCCCTGTTCGTTTCTACTTTAGATTCAAGTAGACCAGTCCTTTCTGGTGGTTCTGAAAAGCCTTATTGCAAAACAAATAACTAAGCCACAATTTATATTAAGCTGTGCACGAGTCATATTTCGACACATAAATACCTAACCCGATTTCATTTCGTATATATAATCAATTAGCATTCGCTTGTCATAGCAAACAATGGCCGAAATGCAAATTGGCACGGCAGGTTTTCGCGCCATTTATCACTAGTACAATGGTATTGGTGCGAGGGAGACAACAAATGATAAATGAATTTAGAGAAATAAAGCTAAGTATTAGACTTGCAACAAATATTCGGATATTATTAGGTATTCGGCCTATTCGTCTACTTTTATCCTATTCCGTCGAATACCGAATATCTAGAATCTAGGTATTATTAGGCCAAATACCGAATACATAAGTTTAGAATACATAAGAGGTTTTATTGAAGTCAGATGATTGGTAAAATAAAAATATTTATTTTATTATATTTTTTTCTTGTAATCATTAAAGGAGTCATAGGTACATCATCAACAACCTCCATATTATAAAAATTTAAAAAAATAACTATCAGATAAATGTCAATGCACTCGAATTATCATAAATAAAGTGGAAGATAATGATGCAGAAAGACAAATTTTTCTTCATTTTCTTGCAGTAGTTACTCCTTTTCTTCACGCAAAATACGCGCTTAGACTTGGAGTTCAGAAAACAGCCTGTTTATTCAATTCAATACTTCTATTCTTCTCGTAGACAATCCCAGCTTCATACTCGCTCTGAAAAATAAACACTACTTCCTTCCCGGCCGAATACTTTTGCCTAATATTCGTCTATTCGGCCAGCAAGTCCGCAGAATATTCGGTATTCAGCTTGTGGCCGAATATACTATTCGTTGCAAGTCTTCTAAATATACAAATGAAATTTTTAAACCACGGAACCACCTATCAGGTCCAGATTTTGTGATTTTCTTTTTGGCACAGTTAACTCCAGCGCTACTTATCGAATCCTAGCATATCATATAGCTATGTTCCATTGTCAAATATATTTATTTCAGACCAGCTTTGTTAGTAACAATTACGAGGGCGGCACTGAAAATTTCGGGAATCAAGGAAGTGACACAACACTACTATTTAAAAATATATTTATTGCTTTTCGAAGTATTCTCCGCGAAATTTGACACATTTTTCCATACGATGGAACCAATCACTGAAGCAAACATTCCATTTGGAAGTTGGGGTCTCCAAAATGGCCGTTTTGTAGACGTCCACAGCTTCTTCAGGTGATGAAAATCTCTGTCCACGCAATTTATTCTTTATTTTAGGGAAAGTATAGAAATCATTAGGGCTTAGGTCGGGGCTGTACGGCGGATGGTCTAATAATTCTATGTTTTCTTGCTCTAAAAACTCTTTTGTTCTGTGTGCGGTGTGAGAATTCGCTTTGTCGTGGTGGAGGATGATGCGGCGTTTGCAGTTCTCTTTACGGAGTTCAGAAACGACCTGTGGCAAACAAATGCTAGCATACCTTTCTGCATTAACCGTTCTTTGTCCCTCAAGAGAAATAGTCGTAACATGGCCGGTTTTGCAACACTCCGTGAACGGACAATTTTTGTTGGCTTTAACTCATTTTCGAACACCCAAACTCGTGACTGGTTTTTTGTTTCGGGTTCGTACGCGTATATCCAGGATTCGTCACCTGATACGATGTTGTATACAGCATTTGAGGATCCTGCGTGGAATCTTTCGAGAATTCTGACGCACCAAGTAAGGCGAGCCGCTTTTTGCTCTTCACAGAGTGAATGCGGTATCCATCGGGAAAACAACTTTTTTACACCTAATTGTTCATGCAAGATTATTTGTATTTGACTCATGCCAATGTCTAAAGTTGCCTGAATTTCGCGGTATGTTACATGTCCATTTTCCTCAATCAGCTTACGCACAGCATCAATGTTTTCTATGGGTGACTGCAGTTTTTGGACGACCTGGACGGGGATCATCACTGAGCTTGACACGTCCACGTTGAAATTCAGCAAACCAGCGATAAATTGTGGTTTTGGATGGGCTTCATCACCAAATGCAGAAATCATCCACTGTTTAATAAATCCAGTGTTTAACACACTGTTTTTGTGTTAAACCACTTCGAAAGTCATAATAAATCATCGCTCTTGAATTTTCTCGAGTCAATTCCATTTTCTCAACGACTAAACAAGTGTGACAAAACCTTGTGACAAGACCGAGAATCTTTTTAAAAATAAATAAATGGTATTCGATTTTTAAAACCAAGGAGTTTTCAATTAAAAAGATTTTAATATGACAGGAACAGTGGAAATATTCCATTCCCAATACTTTTAGTGCAGCCTATGTATTATAACTTAATGAGTTTATCATAATATTATGTTAGTAAAAATAAAAAAGCAAATAACATAAAAAAGCATTATATATATATATATATATATATATATATATATATAATATTTATTTACATATCATAATATACATTATTTTATTATATACAATATAAAGAACTATAATAATAAAAAAACTAAAACTAGTAACTTAATTATCATACAGTCCACGGACTTTCATGTAAGAAAAGTGCTGGTACGTTTTCACGTCACGGTTTGAACGATGTCATCCGAAGGGCTCTTGTCTCTATAAATGTTCCCTCGGTTTTAGAGCCTTGTGGAATATTTAGAGACGATGACAGGAGATCCGACGATATGAAATTGGTCCCTTGGGAAAGAGGTAATGCCCTAGTGTGGGATGCTACTTGCGTAGACACTGGCGGCCTCTCATGTCAGGGGTACCTTGTTTAGAGCCGCGGCGGCATCAGAGACATCTGAACTGAGTAAGTGGCGAAAATATAAGTTTCTGAGAGATGACTACATATTTGTGCCATTTGCTGTAGAGACTATCGGTCTGCGGGGTTCACGTGCGGTGAAGTTCCTAAAGGAACTCCATCCGCGGCTGGTCGTTGCTGCTGGTGATAAGAGGGCTGGTTCTTTTCTCGCTCAAAGGCTAAGTATAGCCAACCAGCGGGGAAACGCAGCCAGCGTTATTGGCACGATACCACAGGGAGTAGGACTGTATAATTAAGTTACTAGTTTTCGTTTTTAATAATAATATATTATTGATGATTATGTTAAGATTTTTCCGATCTAGTTATTGGGTCGGAAAATATCATGCCTCTTGAGAGCTTCCACGGCGTGCGCTGCGTCAATAGTAATGCTTCCTCTACACTACTCGCGAAGTAACTTCGACGAAGTGCTCGTCGAAGTCGATCGCAGTCAGAACAACGTGACCACACACTCGTGCTACTTCGCGAAGAGCTCAGTCGTCTTGAGTCTCCCGCACCGTTAACATGAATGACGTTAAAGAGGCAGCTGCAATATGTACCTAATTGTGTGAACAGTATGACGTTAATGCGTTAACTAAATAAATAATTATGTAGAAAGTTACATATTTAATATTTATATATATAAAAAAATATTTATAACTGGCGTACGCCGAGTAGTGTAGTGAGACGCTTCGTGTAACTTCGGGGTACTTCGTGAAGTCCTTTGACTCTGGCGCAAAAAACCGACAGCGATCGGAAGTCGCCCGAGGCGAAGCGAGGTTGAACGAAGTGAATCGAAGTAACTCTACACTATTCGCCTCGGCCTACTTCGATCTACTTCGCGAGTAGTGTAGAGGAGGCATAAGGTTCAGTTTATATTGCCGCGGAAGGGAATGGAAGTGAATTTTTGTAACGAAATTGTACATTGTATAAGTGGTAAAATTAAAAATTTTGTAAAACCGATTTCAATATAAATATAATTTATTGTTGAGTTTTTAAAAACGGCTCGACCGATTTCCAAAAAATTTAAATAACCACCTGGGAAGTATATCCCTTGAAACAAAAAAGAATTTTCCAAATCGGTTCAGGCGTGTTTGAGTAATCGGTGTAAATACATTAAAAAAAAAGATTCCGACGAATTGTAAACCCCCTCCTTTTTTAAGTCGGTTGATAATGAAATTTATGTTAATTGTGTAACGTGCAAACTAGATATGAGCCAAAAAAAGTCGCGCGTCTTCCGTGGAATTCTCGAGGATTCCCGTAATATAAGAATTAAAAAGGCAGTTGTGTTGTCACCACTTAAAACTAAAATGGAATGCCTCGTTTCCAGTAAAAATATTCTGCGGTTCTCTACACTCACCATACGGAACACAGCAGCGTTAAAGCTGCTATTTTCCACTGGTATTCTGTGAGGGTGTAGTCTTTCTCTGGCCGACCCGACCCGACCCATTCGTGCTAAAACCATAATATAGCTGTAAAACACACACTACAAATGTTTTTTTACACTCCCTTTACCGTGTAGTGGCGCTGTAAGAATATCCACTACCCCATATCGTTCCGTGGGCTGTTGTAAGAGGCGACAGAGGGAAACAAATCAGGAGATGGGTTGCAGCGTCTTCCTAATAACGATTTAAAATAAAAAATGCGGTTGCAGATCCGCTTGCCAAGCGTGGCAACTATGGCAAAATCCCCCTATGAGGCAATGTATGGTGGAGGCCTCAGCAGTAGACAGGAGGAGGAAAGCACACAAAACAAATTATTTGCTTTTATACAGTAACTTGTTAAAATGAAATTTGTTGTAGGAATACGGCAAGAAGGAGAATTTCGGAATGTTCACAATGTTCGTACCAGTTAACGGTCAAGACATTTTAGATAATTATTGTACATTTCACTAACAGATAATTTACTGTATATTTATGATTAAATTGTTTTATTTTCTAAATAAAAGTATATTTTATATTTTACAATAGTATATTTTGTTCGTAGTAGCGCAGCGTTTATTTTTTTTACCGACAAGACCTAGAGAGGTTCGTCAGAAAACAGTCCAGTGTCGATTTCTTATGTTTACGCAAATACTACATGTTAAATGAAATTAATTTCACGGGTTGTATGCTTTTGAATATTTAAGGTAGCCGGACTGACTATGACATCGGACATCAAACACCCCAAAGGGGAAATCAATGTGCTACGAATAAAGAAGTTAATGACTTTGCCACCGCTGAGTGTGGCTCCGCAATAGGGCTTGGGTCCCGGGACGTCGAGACACGAGAACTTTTCGTAATTTTAGTTGTCTTGAGTCCCGGGGCTTTCGGGTCGAGACTTGAGACGAGACAAGATTGTCAAAATTGTTATGTAATCATTCTTATTTTCAAATAGTTGAAGGAGCCTAGCGCCATGTGTTAGTTTAACGAATGATTACTTGGTCTACTACGTAACTACTGAGTACGCAACACAATAAATTAAACAAATATGTGACTATGAGAATTAACAATGAGATTATGAACAATGATTAGATATTATATATAGGAATTACTAGATAATAGTAAAGTTATTAAGAATTAGTATGATTTTAACTAAGTTCGTTACATAACTATGAGATTTAACTGTTTATAATTTTATTTTTTATTTTATTAATAATATTAATAATAATAATAATTCATTTATTTCGGACAAAAAAAATATCCATAGTTGTTAGTAAATGTTTTCTTATATCTAGTGTTATCTAGTTTAGAAGTGCATCTGTGTGTGTGACTAAAAGAAATAAACAAAGCAATTATTAAGACTGAAATTAACGTTAAAGTTATTTAATTTTCTGTTTAATTGTTTAGCAAAATGTTGATTTTTACAAAAAATTGCCTTTTTGAATACGTTTCACCAGAAATTAACTCAATTAAAATTCTTCAAAAAAGGCTTACCCATCTCAAAAAAAAAAACATAAAAGTCTTTTCTTAAAAGTCTCGAAGTCCCGGGAATTCCTGGGACATTGATTATAGGCTGTCCCATGTCCCGGGACTTTGAAAATTCTCGGGAATTCTCAAACCATACTCCGCAAGTATACATAAACCCAACCTTATTTCATCCAAATTAAGCTGTATTTAGGATGACTGTACTTACGGATCGCGTCCACAAATAACAAAGAATGTTCAGTATGAATAAATATAAAACTAATACGTTTGTTTATCTGTTTACCCAACGTACAGGAATACAATGTTATATGTACACATATTTCAACATCAAAAGCTTTCAGCTTTCTTTATAGTAGATCTTACTGAAGGACGTGTTAAGCTGGTTGTATTATATCCCTATTAATGTTAAAGTTACAGCCTTTATACGTCCCACTGCTGGGCACAGGCCTCCCCACATTTCTGAGAGGGTTTTAGGGCAAGGAAGTGTCCGCGGCGATGCCCCAATGCGTGTTGGCGAGCTTCATATGTCTTCGAAATTTTTTTTTATTTCTCAGACATCCAGGTTTCCTCACGATGTTTTCCTTCACCGCCGAGCACGTAGTAAATCAGCACTTTAAATTGCAGTTAACAATTTCATTGGTGCCGGCGGGAATGGAACCCGGTATGCTTGCGTACTGTAAAATTTACAGCGAGCGCTAACCATTGGAGCTACCAAGGCGCTCTCTTTTATCCCTATCATGGTTAATAATAGAAACCAGGCGTTACTTTGAGGTAATCAATTATATTGAGGGAGGGCGGGAGGTGCTCTTCAAACTAGGTGAGATCATTTTATTTTATCGAGCCATCCGCTAGCAAGGTAATTTTTACCAACTTTAATTATATTAAAGATATTATAAATTAATTATCTAAAATCCGCGTAATAAAATAAAATAATAAAATAATGTGTCTTACCTAGTTTCAAGAGCATCTCCCGCCTTCCTTCAATTGCGTGCACTATTCCCGTCGCGATTGATCCCAGCACCACTACTCCCAGCACCTGTACATTAGGAAAGACACACCACCGTCAATAATATGACACGTGTTTCGCCTCTTTTTTATAGGATAGGGTGAGAAACGAGCACACAGTCCACATGATGGTAAGTGGTTGCTGTAGCCCATATACATCTACATCTATCCTCAATAAAGAATCAAAATGCAGATGTGTTGTCACCCGTGAGGACTAAGATGGAATGTCTTTTTTCCAGTAAAATGAGTCTTCGGTTCTCTACACTCAGCATACGAAACACAGCAGTGTTAAGCTGCTATTTTACGCTGGTATTCTGTGAGAGCGTGGTCCTTCCCCGGTCGAGCCGACCCATTCGTGCTATAACTATCATCATCATCATCATTACAGCCCTTCACAAGTCCACTGCTGAACATAGGCCTCCCCCAAGGAATGCCACAAAGCACGGTCCTGAGCCACTTGCATCCATCGACTTCCTGCATGTCTTACCAGGTCGTCACCCCATCTCGTGGGGGGTCGCCCTACACTTCGCCTACCGGTACGAGGCTGCCACTCAAGAACCTTTCTTCCCCATCGGTTGTCGGTTCTTCGAGCTACATGGCCGGCCCATTGCCACTTCAGCTTACTAATCCGTTGGGCTATGTCGGTTACTCTAGTTCTACTGCGGATATACTCATTCCTAAGTTTATCACGTAGAGAAACTCCGAGCATAGCCCTCTCCATAGCTCGCTGAGCGACCTTGAACTTCCTCATACGGCCAGCAGTGAAAGACCACGTCTCAGTTCCGTAAGTCATCACTGGCAACACGCACTGGTTGTACAATCTCGTTTTAAGGTTTTGAGGTATGTCTGACGAGAAGATGTGTCGTAGCTTCCCGAACGCTGCCCAGCCGAGTTGAATCCGTCGATTGACCTCTCGGTCGAAGTTGGACTTACCTAGTCGGACTATTTGTCCCAGGTAAACATACTCGTCAACAACTTCGAGCTTAGTGCTCCCAACAACTATCGGCATAGGTGTGACATGGACATTAAACATAATCTTTGTTTTGTCCATGTTCATCTTAAGACCTATCCGTTGGGAGAGGTATTGAGCATAGTGCTTAGGTCCTCCAGCGATTCTGCCATAAGGACTATATTGTCGGCAAATCGAAGGTGAGTGATGTACATTGATGATAATACCGTATCCTTTCCAGTCCAGAAGCTTGAAAACGTCTTCCAATGCAGCGGTGAAGAGTTTCGGGGATATAACATCACCCTGTCTTACACCTCTCTGCAATTGGATAGGTTTCGTACTCTGGTTCTGTACTCGGATAGCCGTCGTAGCTCTACTGTACAAACACTTCAGCACTTCGATATACCGACAGTCAACTTGGCACCGCTGAAGGGACTGCAGCACCGCCCAAATTTCGACGGAATCAAAGGCTTTCTCATAGTCCACATACGCCAGACATAGTGGCAAATTGTACTCTTCGGACTTCTGTACAATTTGCCGAAGGGTATGTATGTGGTCTATGGTGCTAAAGCCCTTTCGGCTATAACTATATCTAGTACTAATATAGCTGCAGCATGTCTCTACCACGTAAAAATCGGGATCTGAACCGCTAAGAGCTCTTGTAGGGCGGGAGGTGCTCTTCAGACTAGGTAACACACATCATTTTATTTTGATTACGCGGATGTTAGCTAAATAATCTTTAACATCTGTAATTTTTCCTATTATGGTTGTTTTAAGCCTTGAGAAAATCACATGTTTGATGCTATTCTGTGTTTATTTACGCAGATTTGTTGGCAGGCCCGCTTTATAACGTTTATTTTGAGCGCGCAAGGTTACTACGAAACAGAACCCGCGTGTGATTCGCGTCTTTATTGTATTCAACACGATGAGCCCGCTCGTGCGTATTGACTGTTCTTTAAACAAGTAAAGACAAACGATTGGCTGCTTTAATATTGAAGTAACATAACGCATATGACGTGAAGACGATATGAAATTCAGGAGATACGAGGGATAGTTAGAGAGAGCTTTATAAAAACTTTTCCGCGGAAGGTATTGACAATGCTGTTCTAAATAAATAACCTTTTAACATCATTACAAAATAACGTCACGTCTGTAATCAGGTCCCAAAGAGCAGCGGATTACTTTTAGCCAAAAAATATAGCCATATTTTTGATGAAGAAGCACGAGAGTAAAATAAATGCTGTAGAAATGCGGTCATTAAGGAGTATGTTAGGGCTGAATCTGAATGACAGAGTGAGAAATTGTTTGATAAGAGAAGAGTGTGGTTTGCAAGATGATGTTGTGACCAGGATTAAGAAAGGAATGCTTCGGTGGTTTGGTCATGTAGAAAGAATGAATGAGGAAAGGGTGACAAAGCAAATTTATGTTGCTGAGGTGAATGGCAGAGTCGTGAAGGGACGCCCTGGGCGAAAGTTTATCGACCAAATTGGCGATATTTAAAATAGGCCAAATTAAGAGTAATTTTAACCGACGAGCGTGTATGCGTAGGTATATGGATGTGGAGGAAGCGAGAGAGGTATGTCAGGATCGTGCCAAATGGAAGTCCATAGTCTCTGCCTACCCCTCTGGGTGACAGGCCTGAGTATTTATGTTATTTTTGATACATGAAATATTGAGAAAAAAGTAAGAGCTGACCACCCTACGCCTACACATTCACAAACCCTATAACAAACATATTAGTTCACTTATACAACATGCAGTAACTATAACACTAGTGACCTGTTACAGTTACATCTTTTTAATGTCCACTGCTGAACATAGGCCTCCCCCATAGATTTTTTTTATAGAATAAGGGTGACAAACGAGCACACAGTCCACCTGATGGTAAGTGGTTGCTGCGGCCCATAAACATCTACATCTATCCTCGTTTGCGAATCAAAATGCAGATGCGTTGTCACCCGTGAGGACTAAGATGGAATGCCTCATTTCCAGTAAAAAGGGCCTCCAGCCACCTGCACTTACTCCCGGCTCTACCACTGTTAATGTTAAATGATTATGCCCATAGACACATTTATGGATTAAGAATCAAAATGTGAATGCGTTGTTATCCTTGAGGACTAAGATGGAATGCCTGTAACGTAAAAACGGTCTCCGGTTCTCTCCACTCACCATACGAAACACAGCTGTTAAAAATAGATAATAATAATGTCCAGACCGAATTTCGGCCACGGCGGCCAGTCTCATCGGAGTCTAGCCATCGGTGCAGGACAGGATTATAGTGTCCAAGTGTATCCGCAAGCACAGGTGCGCTCTCTATTCCCTGATTCTCATAGTCCGATGGGACGGTAAAACGACACGACCGAACAGAGATCTGGCGCAGGACCAACGGCTTTACGTATTTTCCGAGACACGGGTGTGAGACACCATCAACTTCCTTACTCCAGGCAGTTACTGAGAATTTCTTGACGGAAAAACTCAATAACTGTTTTTTTTTTGGCCCGACCCGGGGTTCGAACCCGGGACTTCAAGATCAATAGTTGCACTATTATAACCATTAGACCAACGAGGCAGTGGATATAGATCGATATAGATACAGATATAACAATTATGACTTTTGAGGCGTAAACCTGCAATAACATGGTCCTTACCTGATGATCATTTAACGATCTATTTTTGCAGTGGAAACTTGTTTTAGCCGCGTTGAGTGATTTTTGGTAGGGGAAAATCTAATGGGTTTGCGTCACCGATGACCTCGACATGCCCGTGACATATTGTCGTATGTCTACTGCGCGTCGCTAGTCATAGAGGAAAAATCGTAGGGTAGTCATCATTACAGCCCTTCACAAGTCCACTGCTGTAAGGCCTCCCCCAAGGAATGCCTCGAAGTACAGTCCTGAGCCACCTGCATCCATCGACTTAATGCACGTCTTACCAGGTCGTTACTCCATCTAGTGGGGGGACACCTTACACTTCGATTGCCGGTACGAAGCTGCCACTCGAGAGGGTAGGGTAGTAGTAGGGGAAAATCTAATGGGTTTATGACTGATGACCTCGCTTGCGCGCAATACGTCACGAGCATGTTGGCTTGCGCCAGACCAGTGACGCGTAGTACAGCGGCCTGTGTATGTACATGTGATACATGTGTATGCGTATACGCATATATCATTGAGTTTTAACTTCTGTCGGCAGTCCTTATGACTGCTTCTCTTTTTTTTTAAAGAAGCTAACTTAGCGATTCTTTATAAAGCATTTATCTACAATTCCGTTTATATGAAAATAGACGCGCGCAACTTTATCCACTTGATCCGACCTCGCCATTGTTAGTTTTTATTTAACTATAAACTCACCGTTTTATAGCACTCTTCGTGTTTTATAACCGCTCCGTTTTATATTTTTAGAAATTAAGTTATAAAACTGCTCGTTTTAACATATTATGTATCTTTTTATTACGGCTACATATGGCTTCATTTTATTATATTCAATTTCATTGACTGACTACTTGTCTATATCTTCTATGTTTATTATTCATCAAATCGGCCGTGATATTTTTTCTATTATATTTTTTTTTATTATATTTTTCTTTTCTAGATTGCTTCATTACTATGCTTGACAGGCGCGACGGTAACCTCAGTTTTTTTAACCGACTTCAAAAAGGAGGAGGTTTTCAATTCGACTGTATTTTTTATGCGTGTTTACTTTATAACTTTTTTCTAGGTGAACTGATTTTGATGATTCTTTTTTAATATGAAAGCTGATGCTTTTCAGGTGGTCCCGTATAGGTTTGATCAAGGTCTAACCAGTAATATATATATATATATATATATATATATATATATATATATATATATATATATATAGTTATCCTTAATAATTTATATTGGAGTCGGTTTTACAATTTTTTTTAATTTTACCAATTGTTTATGAGTTGTTATCAGTAAGATGCTGCTGCCTATCTTCTGTATCATTTTCCACTGTCGCCTCTTACGACACCCCCGGGATACAATTATGTAGTGGATTCCTTTTCGACGCTACTAAACAACAAAACAAACATACTGGTCAATCTTAGTTTTCTTTTTTCGGTCTTTTGAATTTTGAGTTAAAAATTCTTCGCGTTAACAGTCAATAAAATCCACTGCTGGTCATGCTGGTGTGGATTTAATTGGGGGATGCCTTTAAGAGGCGCTGTCTGTCGTCAGTTTGTTCAATTTACGTTTGGCGTAAACGGTTAGACCGCTATCTGTTGAAAGTCTTTAGATCCTTCTGGTTTTGGATCAACGACAATAGGACGGAATGCAGTGATAGATTCTCTGACTCTATCACCACACGATTTTTTTTTACTTATTATAAGCCAGTGCTTGACCACAATCCCACCTGGTGGTAAGTGGTGATGCAATACAATTTAAATACTATTCTGTAGTGGCGGTGTAAGAATATCCTCTACCAAATACCGTCCCGTCGATGTAGTAAGAGGCGACAGAGGGAAACTAAAGAGCTGCAGCATCCTCCTGATAAAATCTCGAAATTATATTAAAAAAAAACTACAGTTGCCAACCCATCTGCAACTGTAGCTAATTCCTCACTAAGAGGCAATCTATGGGGAGGCAAAATTTTTTACGTGGTAGAGCCATGCTGCAGCTATATTAGTAGTATAGTTGTAGCACGAATGGGTCGGCTCGACCGGGGAAGGACCACGCTCTCACAGAATACCAGCGTAAAATAGCAGCTTAATGCAGCTCTGTTTCGTATGATGAGTGTAGAGAAACGGAGACCCGTTTTACTGAAAATGAGGCATTCCATCTTAGTCCTCACGGGTGACAACGCATCTGCATTTTGATTCGCAAACGAGGATAGATGTAGACGTGTATGGGCCACAGCAACCACTTAACATTAGGTGGAATCGCCATAAGAACTACATCAACATTAAGCTCCTGCTTTGCGTTGGTATTCTGCGAGAGCGTGGCCCTTCCCCGTTCGAGCCGACCCATTCGTGCTACAACCATAATATAGTTATACTCTGGCTCGACCATGTGAAAACAAATTTCACAACATTGACACTAATAGATGTATGTATGACCCCGATTTACTATTTGATGTTTTTGTCAAAGAAGAAATTATCTTTGGGAAAAATCGAATGATACCGAAATGGTTATTTATTCATCTTTGGACATGAGATATTTTTGCCGTATTCCTTCGTCGACTTTTACAATACCCGTGGGATGAAATGAAATACTGTATTATCGTAGGTCGCCGCAACAAAGTTTCTATATTTAATTTTCCTGTTGAACGATAAGAAAAGTAACGAAGAATTTGAGTTTCGAAGTTAAATCAAATTATTTCAATAATAAATTTTTATTCAAATTTTTATTCCGTGATCAAAGCTGCCCTATTTCCTTCCCCGGGACTTAAACTATCTCTATATACCAAATTTCATCAAAGCGGTTCAGCGGTTTAGACAAAGAGGTACATTTGCTCAGGTGGCGATGAGCGATGTTTTCCCACACCTCGCCCGCAGTACGCCCGGCTGCCCTGCGCGCGCCGGACCGCACAATTTTATATCGCCGTTACTTTTAAAATATTTGACCAAATTACGTAGTTCAAAAGACAAAATTTATCTACTTTGAAAATCAAAAGCGATTAAAACATTTATTTTGATAAAATCGATTTGTTACTGCAATATGTACATTAGAAATAAAATATCAAATGTTATTGTATTTATGGTTATAATGGTTTACACATAAAAAATAAATATATACTGTCGCGGACTTTTTTTGTAGAACTATTTAGGAGAAACAATTCCACCATAGATTAAATTTTGTGTAACTATTACAGTTTTTGCACCACACGCAAAAATAGCTCACAGATGTCAGATTTTTTCCAACTTACTTAACACTTATCGTTATATTTTGACTAATTGACACAATTTCTTTATTATTTATGACCTACGTGTTATTCTGATGTATGAGCTATATTATTGTAAAGTTTCATTAAAATACATTCAGTAGTTTTTGTGTAGAAGAGTAACAAACATCCATACATCCTCACAAACTTTCACGTTTATAATAATATAGTAGGATTAGTAGGATAGTAGGATTAAAAGTCATTATTTTGTCTTTACCACTGTTTCGGAAAAAAATCTCTGTCCTGGGAAGAACCAGCAAGAAACCCAGTAGGTCTCAAACTATACATACAAAGTTTACTTAAGAAACAGCTAGGAAGCGATCATCTCATTCCCAGGGGTTATTACCAACCATGTATTAATTTATATAATTTATAAAGTTTTTGCTTAGTAAAATATCTAAACTATGCAACAAAGAGAGTTACCTATATTTTCAGGTATTTTGTAATAAAAGCTTATACATTGCCTGATTAATGATTATCTGAATCTGTGGAGATCGTGTAACTGGTGTCACTAGCTTGAGTTTGTTCATGATCCAGGTGAATCCGAGGCGATTTAGGTCTTATCTCTCTAACTATAAATTCCCCTATTTATTATAGCGTTGTAGGTATCAACCGGAGGTTTACTCATGCCCACCGTCTTATATATGGGATTATGTATATCCGATAACTCTACAAAGCGGGTCGGTGCAATATTTGACACCAAAATATTTGGATCTTAATGTTCAAGAACTGAACATAAATATTGGTTTCATCTGGAATTGAAACTTATTAACGTGCATTTTAAGCTATAGGTTATAGCTTAAAATGCACGCAAGGCTTTGCGATCAACATAATAACAATTATTTAATATTTTACATTAGACCATGGTGTCTCCCAGGGCAACTTTCTTAGCCCAATGTAATTATGGTTATATAAAAAGTCTTAAATTAGTGGTCTTGCGTAGCGATCTGGCCATTCAGCATGCCAAGGCGTCCCACTCAATGAATTCTAAACCTGCCTTATTCCGTATGCAGTTCTTGTATATAGTTCATTTTGTAGGCGGGTCACGTTAGGAGTGGATTTTGACATCCGATCTTTGAAGTACTGAGACATTGTCGGTGACGTTCCAAGAAACCACATTTGAATTGTTTTACCACAGTTAAGTCAGGAGGCAGCAGCGTCTTCCTAATAACGACTAAAAATAAAGAAAACTGGGGTTGGCAGCCTGCTTGCTAAACGTAGCAATTATGGAAAATATCCCTCCTATGAGGCAATCTATGATGGGGGCCTATGATTAGCAGTGGAATTTAATAGGCTGTAACGGTAACGGTAAAATAGTTAAGTAACATTTCCGATATATCATTTAGGTTGGTTTTCTCTAATTTCAAATACAATCTCAGTCTGTGCGTAATTTCATATGGTCAATCAATCGTTGTGGTCAAAGTTACAAAATACTTAGATTTCAAGCTAAAACCGTAACTCAAAAATCTTAACTGACGTCAAAATATATGAAACACTGTCTTTTACTCAATCAGTTCTAAAAGAGATTTTGTTATTAAGTAAACGAGCATAAAGTCCAAAGAGCCCATTTTTCTTCAATCATGAATCAAAATGAAGATGTTTTTTAAATTTATTTTTCGTTGTTAAGAGTTGTTAAGATATTAGAACAGATTTACAAAAATTTTGTTGATTGACTATTCTGATATCAGTTATTAGTAAATTAAAAGCAGCAGGTAGCTGCATCGTGTTTTTCTAGATTTGAAACTTAATGAATGGCGCTCTATCTTGTCGAGAATATAGATCTTGTTGTTCCGCAAATTATCGGCGACGTTGTTTCCTCTCCCCCGTGTACGTGATAGGGTCATCATCATTTTTATAAAGTGAAAGCCACGTTGAGCGATTTTTGGTAGGGGAAACTTATAGGTACGCGTCACCGATGACCTCGACATGCTCGTAACGTATTACGCTTGCGCCAGATTTGCGACGCGTAGTATAGCGGACTGTGTACGAAAAAAAACAGAGGCAGTTTTTTTTTCGGAGAGTTACATTGCTAACAAATTTATAATAGTAAGCTTAGACTTTTCATACATAAAAAAGCAACATAAAGAGGTAACATATAAACTGAACTGAAATTAACTGTGTATGAAAATTACATGTGTGCATGTATTATACCTATTGTATAACATGCAATAAGTTCGTTATGCATGACTAAATGTGTACGAACGAAAACCGAGTGACCTAGTGAGGACATAACTGATTGATACCTCATGAACAATACATATTATAGTGTATACGAGCCTTAATCAAATATTGTTTTTAATATCTATGATTTTGTCTATGATAGTGACTACATTTGGCATCTTCTTAACTCCTGTTCATCATTCATTTGAATTTCGTTGATTTGGCATGGTTGTAGCTGAGATTACGTTGAGACAGGCCCCGTGACCGAAATTAGGTTTAGAAGGCATTATTAAAAGAAATTATTGAAGTGGATACGCGTTTCGTATTTAATTATCGGTGTTTCGCCCAACATTTTGTCCACCTTCTCCCTTTTAAAATGCGAGAAACTGCCAAGCGATGCTATAATTCACCATAATCATCCTGCTACCATGGTCCGAAAATTCACATAACTTATAATCGAAACCTGTTTTCAGATTTTACTCTATTGAATGTTCAATATCCAATAACTGAATTAAATTGGCTATTTGCCAACCCTACTGGCTGTGAGTTATAAACTTCGTGGTTATAAAATTAAGACCTACACTTATTTATGCAAGCTCGAGTATTCAGAGTGGAACAGACAGAGAGAGCAAAGTAGCTCATTTCACTTTTGCGGCAATGGTGGCTTCTATACAGCGGTTACATGTATTTTATACAAGTGACTAAATTAAACATTTCGTACAACCGACTTCAATATAAATTATTAAGGATAACTCAAAACTTAGTGGCCGGACTTTGCTCAAATTTTTATCACCACATGAGAAGCACCAGCTTTCAAATACAAAAAAAAAACATCGTAATCGGTTCACCCGGAAAAGGTTAATGAGGAAACACACATAAAAAACATACAGTTGAATTGAAAACCTCCTCCTTTTTTTAGTTGGTTAAAATACTAGCGATCCGCCTCGACTTCGCACGGGTTTTTATGGATCTGAATAATAGCGCCATATGATCATATGGTCCTAATTATATCTAAGAATCAGCCAAGTGACCCCATAAGTACTTATCCTAATTTTTATCAAAATCAATCAAGCTTTTTAGGAGTAGGAGAATTACAAACACACGCATACCGGAGTTTTATCTTCTTTATATATAAAAAGTACGTGTCACGTTGTTTGTCCGCGATGGACTCCTAAACTACTGAACTGATTTCAATGAAATTTTTGGTCAATGTGCAGTTTGGCCCAACTTAAAAGATAGGATAGCTTACATCTCAATTTATAGTCGCAATAATATATTATTTTATTGAAAATTATTTGTCTATTATTTGACAGTCACAATTATCTGTTAGCTCCAAACGATTCTGTCAGATGACGATATCTGTTGACTGGATTGAGTAAATATTTAATAGATGGCGCTATATTAAAAATTCAAACGTTTAATATAAGCTACAATTTAGTAGTATAACCACCACGTGTTGCTGTAAGTATTCAACAAATAGAACCGATTTAAAAAAAAAAAACTGCAGACTGTGTGCAGTTTGGTCCAACTTGAGAGATAGGATAGTTTTTATTCCGATAAGTGACCGTCAATTTTTTTATTGCTAATATCAGGAGTTTTTTTTGGGAAAGCAAAAGGTCGTTCGGAAAGGGCAGAACAACGTCTGCCTGGTCAGCTAGTATATTATAAGACTTGCTGTTCCTGGGACGCGTTGCAAAAAAATTGTCAAAACCTTCGCGGGCGTGCACACAACAACTCACCAAAGTTTAGTCGTGATCGAATGAATGGTATAGAAACACGAAAAAAGACGAACAAGCAAACAAAGATTCGTATTTTCCATGAGGAAGTTTGTACAAAACACTATGAATCTATACCCTGATTGCAGCATTACGAAAAACTTCTTAATGTTTTTAAATTAATTAAGGGTATGTCAACCTTGATAGTCAGTGGTGGCAGAGCAGTGGTAGTTCAGGGACAAAGCGCTGGCTGTAAAATTCAACCCGAGTTCGATCCCATGCGCACCAATAAAATTGTTAATTGCGATTTTAAGTGCTGATTTATCACCTGTTCGATGGTGAAGTAAAACATCGTGAGGAAAGTTATTACTAAGACATTTAAAGGTCACCAACACGCATTTGAGCAGCCGCGGCGGACATTTCCTTTCCCAAACAATCCACGCAGCATTGACAGGAGGCTTGTGCCCAGCTATGGAACCTATATAGGCTGTAATTGGAAGGATAGAAAACGAGCATACAATCCATCCAGATCAGACAGAGGACATTAGTTAATATATTTGCCAAACTTCGGCAATCGAGAAGCCGAATAAATTCACATCGCTTCCGTAACTTGAGGCCGATAATTCGTTTATCGTTTACCGCAGAGCCTTGACACCTAACGATTTAACCGATTTATTAATTAACTAGCTACCCACCCTGCTTTCGCATGGATAGGAGCTATTAATGTGTGTTTATTATATGTAGTAGAGCCACGCTGAAGCTATATTATGCTTGTAGCATGAATGGGTCTGCTCGACCGGGGAAGGACCACGCTCTCACAGAATACCAGCGTAAAATAGTAGCTTAACGCTGCTGTGTTTCTTATGGTGAGTGTAGAGAACCGAAAATACTTTTTACTGGTAACGAGGCATTCCATCTTAGTCCTCTGGGGTGACAACGCATCTGCATTTTGATTCTTAACTGAGGATTAATGTTGACGTCTATGGGCCACAGTATTCACTTACCATTAGACGGACTGTGAGCTCGTCGTGCTGCAACCACAATATAGCTGCAGCATGGTTCTACCAATTAAAAAAGTGGAAAAATAGGGGTGATTTTTTTATGTAAAAAACACATTACTAGCACTTTGGTATTATTGAACTGGGTTAACACAAGCAGTGTTATTGTTTAGTTCACTTAAAAAAATTAAATCGTCAAATAAAATAAATCCGATTTAAATATAATAATAATTTCCACATAATGTGCTTCAATTTGATCAAGGTAAGACCAATAGTTTTTGATTTATTCTTAATAACGTATATTGAAGTCGGCAGTACAAAATTTTTCATTTTAAATTATTCAGGGAAGCAGTTTATATAAATTTTAAATTTGACCTGTTAGTACGTAAAACTGAGTAGTGTAACGTGTCTTATACTTCTGCTATTAGTTAGGTATTTATCTGTTATACAATTAATTCTAAATAATTATTTTCAACTATTAAAAGTACTGAGAAATAGGATGAAAAATTACTACTTACACTTAACGCATTTGTGTATAGCATATGATTTTCAATTATTATGTATAATAATTATTGAAAAAAAAAAGTAAATATATATAAAATTTATTTTTATAACATTCAACCTAAATTATCATACATATATTATATGCCTATCATTATAAATCACTTAAAGTTTGTATGAATTTTAGTACTCATAGATAAAGTGGTTTTAAGCTAAGTTAAATACATTTTGTAATTTCTATCGTGGGTAGTTATGTATATAAGCAACTTTGATACTTTTGTCTCGTGCTTCACGCAGGTTCGGTTTGGACCGAAAGAGATGGAGTTATGGCTTTCCGATAAGTGCAAAAGATGCGGCATATTCATTTACAATATTTGGCAATAAAAAATGTAAACCACAAAATGTTGCATTTAGCACATTTATCTTCTAGACCATCGATATGTAAAACACACTTTTTACTTTACTTTTTCTGCCGACTTCCAAAAAGGAGACGGTACTCAATTCGGGTGTATGTTTTGTTTTTTTTTTTTGTTTCTTTTTTCTTTATGTGTGTTACCTCATAACTTTGTACTGGGCAAACCGATTTCGATGATTTTTTTTTATATGAAAGCTGATAGTTCTCGTGTGCTTCCATATGAATTTGTTATTGAGTTATTCTTAAATAACCTATATTGAAGTCGGCTGTACAAAATTTTTAATTTTAAATTATTAAAGTTTAAATAGTGTTTTTTCTTTGTCTTTTATGGCATTTAATAAAACAGTACTCTTGTACGTCTATTGAGTTATCTCTATATCCATTTCTAGCGTGAGAGACCTTTTGTTTGTTTAGTCTTTGATGAGTACAAGGTAATCTTTAATTCACCGTTACTATTAGTGTCGATTATTATCTCTAGTACGCTAACGTTTCCTCGCGTTGATCGTGAAAAAGGTAACTGCTGTTATTTATATAAGTATAACATACATACTCTCACGCTTGTCACCCAGTGGGGTAGGCAGAGACTGCGGAGTTCCATTCGGTACGATCCTCACATATTTTTCTCGCCTCCTTTACAGCTAAGACTGCCTGTTGTATAGGATAGTGTTATTCCGTTTATCCACCCTAAGAAATCTACCCAGGGTGGATAGTCGGATACGCATGTTCGTTTATCCACCCTAGACGGGATGGATAATCAGAATTCGTATATTATTTTCTTCCGATTTTCTCCTTCGGCCGTGTACAGTCGTTTATAAAAACACGATAGAAACTCACCTAAGATTTCTTTAGTAGACATTAGCATATTTCAAAAAAATACATAATACATACTTCTTGTTTAAAGGTCATAACTGAAATACATATTATTGTTCATATATCATTCGATGGGACATAATTTACATCATTAATTTTTTTTTAATATAGGATAAGGGTGAAAAACGAGCACACAGTCCACCTGATGGTAAGTGGTTGCTGCGGCCCATATACATCTACATCTATCCTCTATTACAAATCAAATGCAGATGCGTTTTCACCCGTGAGAACTGGGATGGAATGCCTCTTTTCCAGTAAAAAGGGCCTGATGATGATATGATGGCGGTACTATGAAAAGACATGGCTCAAGGATGAAAGTTACGTGGCTGTTGACAAATTTATTGGAATCTTGGCTTAAAACAATATCAAATGAAATTAAAGACAAACATACTTTAGTAATCCTGCAAAAAAAACGCCCAGTTTTTTGCCAACACATCTGTTGCAACAAAGAAATTTGAAAAACGATTGCAAATGTACATTAAAAGAGACGAATTTATACAGGATATACAATGAAATGTACTTAATAATGAAATTAGTGTTGGTCATTTCTAAATCTATATTCAGAATTTATAAATTACTTATTATTATTTAAAACGAGGAAATTTCATTTGGTTTAAATGCAACACGTAATATGAATTTTGTTTAAGCTTGTGGTTATTAAAAAATAACCAATAATATATTAAAGTATGAATATATTTTCTGTTGAATTATACTTGGGGTGGAAAAGCGGAACAACGATCAAAAAGTAAATTCCGACTATCCGCCCTAGGGTGGATTTCTTAGGGTGGATAAACGGAATAACCCGACACGATTTTATGAAGAAAGAATAAATGAGAATGCTGAAGACCTCCTCACCGTATGTGTGGAAAAGAATCTTTTTGTGGAGTACACTTTTTTCGCCATAAGAGGATTCACATGTATACTTGGGAAAGAGGGGATGATAGAAGTATGATAGATTTCATAATTGTGGATGAAAGAATGAGGAGCGCAGTGGTAGATACAAGGGTTTACCGTGGGTCCAATGTAGGGACGGATCATTACTTGGTCTTATGCCGAATTAATGGTATATTCAAGCGTTGGCGGCATCGGACATCTGTGTCTACCACTGCGTTACAGCGTATAAGAATAGAGAGATTACAAGATGAAGGTGTGAAAGAGAAGTATAAATGTAGACTGAGGGAAAATATAAGTGGTTTGAATGAATTAGACCTGAAGGCTGTATGGAATAATGTTAAGAAAGTTTTGGTGGATGCAGCCACCGAAGTATGTGGTGTAAGTAAGAGAAAGAATGAAAGGAAAAGTAATACGTTGTGGTGGGATGATGAGGTACGTATGGAAGTTGAAGCAAAGAAGAGAGCATGGCTAGATTTACTAACAACCAAATCTGGTAATTCTGGCGGTATGAATGATGAGATTGAAAGAAAAAAGGCAGACTTTAGACGTATAAATAAGAAAGTAAAAGAAGTTGTTGAAAGGAAAAAGCAAGAAAGGATAGATAAGAATGATAGAAGGATATCTGATAACTTCCAGGCAAATGTTAAAATGTTTTGGAAGCTCGTAAGAACTGCCAGGGGAAGTTCAAAACAGCCTAGAATGAATGCTATACGAGACTAGAATGGCTGCATGCGGAATGATGAAGTTTCGAATTTAAAGAGATGGAAGGAATACTTTGAAAGTGTGTTTAAGAGTGAAGAGTCGTCTGAATTAAGTGAAATAGAAATTCCGAGAGAAATGGAGAGAGATAAGGAGATAAGTGTAGATGAAATAATGAAAGCAATGAAAAGCATGAAAACACGTAAAGCAGCCGGATATGATAGAGTATCACTCGAAATGCTAAGGGCTGGAGAGGGTGTGCTTGCAGGCCTGCTGTACACCTTGTTTAATTTATGTTGGGAACTGAAGCGAGTACCGGAAGACTGATGCAAAGCCGTTATAGTCCCAATATATTATAAGGGAAAGGGGTCACAGCAGGACTGTAAAAACTACCGTGATATCAGCTTGTTTAGCATTGTGGGGAAACTGTATACTAAGGTACTAATTGAAAGAGTTATGGAAGAAACTGATGGAAAAATTTGGGATGTGCAAGCTGGATTGAGAAAGGGGATGGGGTGTACGGATCAAGACTTTTCCATGCGCATGATTGCGGAGAAATTTTTGGCCAAAAACCAGAAAGTTTTTTGTGCGTTAATGGACTTGGAAAAGGCTTATGACAGAGTGGACAGGAACGTGTTATGGCAAACACTGACCTCATTTGGGTTGAGCGCTGGCTTGATACAGGCATTTAAAGTCTCTTTATAGGGACTCTAGTGCTTGTGTCAGGATCAACGGGGTCTACTCGGACTGGTTTGGCATTCATAAAGGTGTCAGATAGGGCTCTGTAGTTTCCCCGTGGCTGTTTAACCTATTTATGGACAGTTGTTTGGAAAATTTGAAAGTAGAAGAATGCGGGTTAAGAATGGGTGAGTTAACTGTCAAATGCCCTTTGTACGCCGATGATCAAGTCATACTTGCGTCGTCGGCAGTCGAGTTGCAAATGATGGTTACATTAATGAACAGGACATTAAAAGAAAAGGGAATGAAAGTGAACGCAAGTAAGACGAAAGTGATGGTTTTTGAAAGAGAAGAGAGTAAAACGTTATGCGAAATAAGAATAGAAGGGGAGTTGATTGAGCAAGTGGATGAGTTTGTATATTTGGGATGTTTATTTAGCAGGGATGGTAGATATGATAAGGATATAGAACGACGAGTGAACGCAGGAAATAGAGTGAATGGGGCTCTGCACGCGCTATTATGAAGAGTCAGAATGTGTCAAAGAAGGCACGTATGGCAATTCATAATGCTGTGTTAGCTGTAAATGCTGTGTTAGTCCCTACTTTAATGTATGGTAGTGAAAGTTGGGTCTGGCAGAAGAAGCATGAAAGTAGAATAAATGCTGTAGAAATGCGGTCATTAAGGATTATGCTAGAGCTGAATCTGAATGACAGGGTGAGAAATAGTGTGATAAGAGAAAAGTGTGGTGTGCAAGATGAGGTTGTGACCAGGATTAAAAAAGGAATGCTTCGGTGGTTTGGTCACGTAGAAAGAATGAACGAGGAAAGAGTGACAAAGCAAATTTATGTTTCAGAAGTGAACGGCAGGGTCGGAACGCCCTAGACGAAGGTTTATCGACCAAATCGGCGATACATTGAAAATGGGCCAGATTAGGAGTACGCTTAAGCGACGAGTGTGTATGCGTAGATATATGGATGTAAAGGAGGCGAGAGAGGTGTGTCAGGATCGCGCCAAATGGAAGTCCGTAGTCTCTGACTACCCCTCTGGGTGACAGGCGTGAGTTTTTGTGTTGTGTTGTGTTGTTGTTCAATTTTATTTATTTGTGTAGATATCACTCCTACAATTAAGATGAATCTAATGACATCTTACCATCGGTCACTAATAAAAAACTAGATACACAATCTCATGCATAAGTTCTCTAAAAACTGTCGCCAATTGTTTTCACGTAATTCTACTTGAAATAAATATACATTAATGTAAATTCAACCTTAAATGCATTGCCTAAAGTTGTATTCACAAAGCTACGTATAAATTAAAAGCGCACCCAAAGGTTCGAGTGGGCGCTCATTCGGTAAGGAAATTTTTTGTCACTAATTGTGTATCTTGTTTTTTATTAGTGATCGATGTATCTTACATGTTAAAATCCATGGAATACTATAATACACACATAATTAAAATCCATCAAGTCGTTTAGGCTACAGAGTGTGATAGAGTGAAATATACATACATATACATTATACATACTCTCGAAAAATAATACCTTCTGTCAGTGCATCAGTAAAATAATATCAACGATCTCTCACTAGCCGATGGTTGCGGTTTTGAATGTGCGGTATCGCGTTAAACCACTTCTCGGTCGTTAGGCTTTTGTAACCTGAGTGTTGTGAGGTGACCATAACGCAAGAGTGCCCTGAGAGTGTACCTAGAATATATATATACCATATTTTGTGCAGAGTACTCTGCATAACCGTCTCGCGGGGTCAAGCATACGATCTGTCTGACCTGCGTAGACTAAAAATTTTAAGGTGGTTTACGTGGTAGAGCCACGCGGCAGCTATATTATGGGTGTAGCATGAATGGGTCTTCTCGACCAGGGTGTTTTTTTAATTTAATTTTTATATGATAAGGGTGATAAATGAGCACACATTCCACCTGATGGTACGAGGGGCGGCTGATAAGTCCGCGGCCTAAGGTACTTTAATAAAAGAAAATATATGGTTCTTATTTTTTATGTTTCAATATAACCTCACATACAATGCCTTTAACGCACCCAAAAAATATTCTGTATCTTTCTCTTCAAAATGACGATTAACCGCGGCTTTCATTTCGTTGTCATCTGAAAATCTCCGGCCCCGTAAGTCCTTTTTTCAAATTGGAAGACAGGAAAAAATCGCCAGGTGCTAGGTCTGGGCTATACGGAGGGTAGCCAATCTCTGAAAACCCCGTGTCTTTCAGGGTTTGCCTCACAACATGTGCGGTGTGGACGGACGCGTTGTCTTGCAGAAAGAGCACTCCGCGCGTCAGTTTCCCACGTCGTTTCTGTACAATAGCCTCGCGAAACTGAGTCAATAAATTGGCGTAATATTGGCCATTGATCGTATTTCCCCTGGGTAGGTAGTCGATAAGCAAAATTTCCTAGCTATCCCAGAAAACAGTCGCCATTAGCTTGGACGCCGACATTTCCAGCTTGAATTTCTTCGCCAGCCTTTCCCCTTTTTTTATCCATTGCATGGTTTCTTGTTCGGACTCTGGATCATATTGGCCAATCCATGTTTCATTTACGGTGACTATACGTTGCGAAATGTTTTCCTTGTTATTGCCGACTAGCTCCAAAAAAACTGCAACTTGCGAGTCGACGTTGCTTGTTGAGCGGTGTCAGCATTTTCGGTACCCAGCGCGCGCTTTTTTCTCATATTCAAATGTTCATGTAAAATTTCTCCAACTTGTTCTCTGCTAATCTGCAGTTCTTCAGCAATTTGCCACAATTTATTATTCGGTCGGCCAGAACGACTTTTTCGGCATTTTGGACTTATTCTTCGGTTAGTGCCGTGACAAGGCGGCCCGGGCGAGGGTTCTCCTCACAGCTCTCTCGTCCTTGTTGAAATATGCGGACGCATTTTTTCACTATCGTATATGAAGGCTCATAATCCTGAATAACCGATGACATCCTTTCAAAAATGTCTTTCGGTGTATTTCCCTTCTTTACGAGGAATTTTATCACTGCGCGGTGTTCAAAAGTTCCGAGAATTTTCAGATTCGGCTGACATGATGATATTTGTTGTTCAATAAATCACCCGTGAGGACTAAGATAGAATGCCTCGTTTCCAGTAAAAGGGGTTTGTTCTGTTATCTGTTGTCTCTTCAATGATTAATTAATATAAACACGCAATGTTTAATTGAGGATAAATGTAGATGTCTATGCGATACAGTTCCACTTACCATCAGGTGGACTGTGTGCTCGTTTTTTTTTTAATAGGATATACACAGTCTACCTGATGGTAAGTGGTTGCTGCGGTCCATAGACATCTACATCTATCCTTTATTACAAATCAAAATACAGATGCGTTGTCACCCGTGAGGACTAAGATGGAATGCCTCATTTCCAGTAAAAAGGGTCTCCGGTTCTCGACACTCACCATACGAAACACAGGCAGCGTTACGCTGCTATTTTACTCTGGTATTCTGTGAGAGCGTGGTCCTACCCCGGTCGAGCCGACCCATTCGTGCTACAACTATACTACTAATATAGCTGCATCATGGCTGTACCACGTAAAGAAATCGTTTGTCACCCTTATTCTATAAAAATGGTGATCTTCGCTCCATATCGGCAAGACTTTCGGACGCTTACGCGCAAATCCGCATTATCGCCGTCAGCTTGGCGGTTATTATTCGGGGAGAGGACAGCCCTTTTCACTCTTCGGAAGTGGATGCTGTGGCCCATAGACACACTGGACAATGACAGTATTAGCACATTTGTTCCCTAACGTGACTGGTAAATGGACTGTAATCGTTTGTAATATCTTACACTTAATACGTTTTAAAACTGAATAAAATAACTTTGTTCTATTTCTGTGCTGCATTTAACGTGATTGTTATTAATTACTCCATGAACTAATTGAATTTTCCGTACCATTGTCCGTGTTGGCAAATTGAAGTAAATACAAAATCATTCAAAAATCAACCGTGTGCTATTGTAACAAGCATAATGTACGTTTCATTTTAATTTTGTATATTTCATTGTGCATTGTTACCATTCGAAAAGTATCCTTATATCATAAGTTTAAGGACTAATCCAGTGCATATTAATACTGCTGAATTGTTTATCAATAAAACGACTTATGTGTTTCATGTTATGAAAGCAGGAAGCTCAATCTTACTACTCAGTAATAAGAATAAGTACTTATAGTTTAAATTTAGCGTAGTCAAAGTTTAGTTATTTTGGTTGTTAAATGTTCCTAAACGCTGGTTTCAGCCGTGGCTTACTAGGAAGCAATCTAGATTGATTTATTATCTGTTGTGCGAAATAAAAGGAAACAGATCTAGTGCAATTTTGTTATACAATGGATAAACAAGTTTGGTCTCTAATACACAGTAAATAACATAATCGGTCTTATTACATGAAAAACGTGGCATATTAATAGTCTTGTGCTAATTACCTAATAGTTCCGTGTTTTTTTTTTAATGTAAAGGAGGCGAGAGATGTGTGTTGCAGGATTGTGCCAAATGGAAGTCCGTAATCTCTGCCTACCCCGCAGCTTTCTTATTACTCTATTTCGTATGGTGAGTGTAGAGAATCGGAGACCCTTTTTTACTGGAAATGAGGCACTCCATCTTAGTCCTCACGGGTGACAACGCATCTGCATTTTGATTTTTAATCATAAATGTAGATTTCTGTGGACTACAGCATCCACTTACCATCTGGTGGACTTTGTACTAGTTTGTGACCCTTCTTCTCTACGTAATATAAAACAAAGTAGCTTCCCGCCGTCTGTACGGTTAGATCATTAGAGTTTAGATCTTTTAAACTATGCGACAATTTTGATGCGGTGTTCATCAATAGACAAAATGATTCAAGAGAAATGTTTATATGTATAATACATGAATATTATAGTAGAAAGATGATTTTGTCCGTTTGTAGGCATGTGATTGACCTCCTAAACGGCTGGACCGATTTTGATGAAATTTTTGTGTGTGTGTGTGTGTGATGAAGTTGGTTCGAGAATGGTTTAGATTCATATTGGATCCGGCAGGTGGCGTTGTTGTCGAGATCCAGAAATCAGCCGTGCGATGCGGGAGCAGATCGCTAGTATTCTCTAGAAAAAGTTGGCATATTTTCCAGGGGACTCTAGTTTGAACCTGAGACTAATAAATATAAACTGCTTTTAGTAAGACGCTTTAGTTTGAGAAGTTATATATAGATATTAGAACGTTTAGTCATTCCCTTCGATTGTTTTAAGTATCCGTTTTGACACTCCGAGGGGAAACAATTTTAATTTAGAATTAATTGAGTTAGCCCAGTCAGCTTTTATAAATAAATACTTATACTTACTTTAGTGTATTCAAAAGCATGGATGGAGAAATCATGTTTTTTTTTAATTCTTTTTGTATATTTTGAAATTCAGTGGTTGGTAACACTTTTTGACATAGTAGGATTAAAAGTTTTTGAATACATATGTATGAAATTTATTAAGAGTAAAATAATTAATACTCTACTAATTACAGTTCATATATTAAGTGTAAATTTCTAAAAAAAAAATCTTTGGTTGATTTTACTAAGTTTATGAGACTAACAGACCTCATCACTACGTTTTTGTGGATTTTCCAAAGTTTATGAGACTATTGTAGTAGAATAATAAGAATTACATAAAATAATAAAAAAATTACCTTATTTTAAGCCAGTATTATTTCATTTTCTGGCTATTACATTAATTTATAGATGTTGATTTAAATCAATGATTTTTAATCAAAATCAAGCGATTTAAATCGTGATTTAAATCGGTCTGATTTGAATCAGTAAACCCTGTTCAAAACTGTATTTTAAAAGAGATTGGTAATAAATTAAATAAATAAATAAAATAATTTTACGCTTTTACCCGTCGTTAAGGTTAGGTTTAGTATTGACGTTTGCAGGACCAAAGGTCTCGCAATTTCCACGATGCTCTAGTCGCAGGTCTGGCTATTTTACGTCTGGTTTTAAGATGTTTTTACCGCCATCTAGCGGAAGCCTGAAAATCTTTAACTTATAACTCATAGTCGCCTATTACGACACCAATGGACCAATGATTCAATGACAAAATTAATGACCTAGGTTAAAATACATAAATCGTTGAATAATTTAAAATTTCCATAAACTATTTAAGCTCTGTTATATATGTATTGTTCGATAGGTACTGTGTAATGACGGTGCAAGAATATACACTACCCCATATTGTCACGTGTGTGTCGTTGGAAGCGATAGAGGGAGATAGGAAATAAACCAGCAGATGGGCAGCAGCGTGTCCACAATAACAATTAGATAATAAAAAAACTCCGGTTGCTAAGCGTGCCAACTATTGCAAGTATCCTCTTTAAGTGGCAATCTTTGGGAAGACCTATAATGAGCCAGACTCACAGGCTGTATATTGTAGTAACATGTAAGTACGGGCTTACCGTCTGAAATAAATTAACAAATTTTAATTTATTTTGATATCAAAAGGGAGTAAATTATAATGTATCCTTGATGTTAAGAGCGTAGTCGGCTGCGCGGGAATTGAGAAATAGATATTTGAAGAAACTATTGCCGTCGCGCTATATAGTCTCCCCTCGAGAGTGCGATAGGGACAACTGCAGCTCAGAACGATTTTACCTACAAAAACCATGACCGATCGACATTTCGTATCGGGCTGTTTTCTCCTCGAAAACTAAGGCGATTAAATTATTTTTGGTAATACTGATTACGGAGGTAAAACCAGGCATTTTTTAGGTTTTTGGAAAGTCATATTTATTTTTGTAATAATTTTTTGGAAAAAATAAATGACAGGGGCATGCCTTGAACCTAGATTTTTATAAACAAAAACGATTTTTCTAGGGGCATTATATCCAGGAAGAAAATAGGGCAATACATTTGTATATTTGTAATTATTGAAAAAAGTGCAGCCAGTCTACGCTCTTAATGAACAGAATTAAATTATCAATAATAATAAATAATAATACATCGTACAAGTTTGATTTTTTGATGAAATAGTTCTATCATCGAATTGTGACGTATGCGGAAATTTTAAGATTTGATGAGAATTGATTGCATAGGTTCGGAATGAAATATTTAAAATATCATGTTCTTGGCTATATGAATATCATTTTGGCTTATTCATTGTCGAAGGAAGCCAAATACTAGTCGAAACTTGGCTCTGTTTGAGGAATAATACGATGTATTCATGGTTATGTTTCTATTACGTCTTTATGGAACGACTTTGTCGATAGAAACTAGAAAGCCTTTTACTCAATAAATAAAAATACATTGATAAAACTTTCAATCCTTATTGGGTTGAATTTAATAATTGATTTCAAACCAACTTCCGAATAAGCTAGAGACTTGAAATTTTAAATATAGCTCAGAATCGAATAAAAATGTAAGAATATGAAAAAAAAAAGTGGTATATTAATTTGTTTTGCAGTACATATTTTTTTAAACTTCACACGTTATCTGCCCAGTTACTAATATTATGTTTTTTATATTATAGATGTGAGAGTGTCAAACGAGAGACAGTCCACCTGATAGTGAGTGGTTACTGTGGGATGTGGCCCGTAGGCACCAACCTACATAATATGTACATCCTGATTTTGATTCTCATTAACTTCTATTAAGAATCAAAATGCAGATACGTTGTCTGGCCACGATAAGTAAAATGGAATGTTTCGTTGTCAGTAATAACGAGTATTAAAATTAAAAATTTTGTGCAACCGACTTTAATATAAATAAAATGAAATAAATGAGTCAAGTCGAAGTCAATTAAATACGCATTATTGAGGATAAATCAAAAACTACTGGTCAGATCTTGATCAAAATATGGGACCACATGAGAAGCACCAGCTTTCAAATAAAAAAAGAATTATAAAAATCGGTTCACATAGAAAGTTCTAACATAAAACATAACACGTAAAAAAGAATACAGTCGAATAGAAGTAGGTACTTCTTCCTTTTTTGAAGTCGGTTGAAGTCTCCGGTTATTTTATTCACCATACGAAACAGTATCATTACGTTGCTAATTGTCGCAGGTATTCTATGCAAGCGAGGTGTCCTTACCCGGTCGAGCCGACGCATTCTTGCAGCGGCTCTAATACGCTGTAGCTCTTCCACGTAGCATGTATTTATGTAGTCGACTTAAATGTTGCAACTAGTGTAAGCGACCAAACGACGTAGAGTTTACAACATATATAATTCGGTGTCGTGAACAAGGACAATATGACACACGGTGTTTGAGTGTAGGTAGTGTCTTTGAATAATCATAAGCATTAATGTTACACAGTTATAATTATTAAAGTACTACTAACGTGTGATGTTTTACGCAAGTGTGTACATAGCTTCAACTATCTCATAAAGCACGTGTAAGAAAAACTATATGTTTTCTCACCAAAATTAAGTAAAGAATAATGATTTAATATTATGCATTTGGTATTAGCAACATTGTTTTTGTGCTTGTGATAGGAAAACAATGACAATAGTAACGAAACTGTGCTACAATGAAAAAATAGAATCAAGTACGAATTCCGAACTATTGTATTAATGTGACAAGATTTTTTAAGAATTTTTACGTCTTGTGTTTTTATGTTCGTGTTTGTTTTGCTTAATTGCTTAAATATCTCACATATAGAAAAATATATAATATTTGATTCTCGAGGAAGCTGTACTGCAATATGTGGAAATAGCGATTTTTAATATTGATAGATTTTATCATATTTGTATTTTTAAATGTTATTATTAACAATCTCTTATCATCGATTAAATTATGGGATAAAAACAAAAGTTGTGTGTCGGAATATCTCCAAAACCATAATAATATATTGAACCTAAACGTGACTCACCTGTCAAACTTTCGCGGGCAAAAAAGGTGCGCGCCTCTGCAATGGCGGTACGGTGCGTTCTGAATCACAATGATTGTGATAATTTTTTATTTTTATTTAACTGTATTTGCGGCTTCACTGGCTGGATATTTTTAGAAAATTGCAATCGGACGATTAAAGTTGATAGAAGTTTTTATATTTTTTTTCCATGATCTTTCGTTCTACTTGTCTGCGGCTCTTGTTTTTATTTTATACTATAATTTTAAACCGCGACGTGGACCGCGTAGAACGTATATCCTAAACCTGCAGATCGTTTTAGGATTAATAGTGGTCTTTGGGCAAGTAGTTTATCGATTAGATATTATGACAAAATATTCTTTTTGCTATTAGATATTTTAAAATTTATATTATGCTAAAAGAGTAGTGGATATTCTTACACTGCCTCTACGCGGTGACCCAATCTTTAAATAAACGTAAGTAGCGGCAATTTAATGGTCCTGTTTCTCGGAAACACTCGAAGCGTTATGCATTTAATACTATTGTTCTGTTGCACAACGCAAGTTGAAAATTTGTTTATCGTCTAAATAATAAAACTACATATGTATGTAAGGAACTATTTACTAAGCCCAGAGGAAGTAAAACCCTAGCAAATAAGTAACTCTAGTAATTTATTGAAGATGTAGGGTTTCGTAGTAAACTATAGTCATATTAGCGGTCATAATAGATCATATTGGTTGCAGTAGCACTGGTCTTACAAGACCTGCATAGCCGCTCGCGCAAAAAAATGCAATAATTACAGGGCAATGTTGCCTGTTAATTTTTTTTTATATTACAGATAACAAACAAGTACACAGTTCACCTGATGGTAAGTGGATGCTGTGACCCATATATACATCTACATCTATTCTCGATCAAATATCAAAATATAGATATGCGTTTTCACCCTTGTAGATCCAGATGGAATGCCTCGTATCCAATAAAAAGGGTCTCCTGTTCTCCATACTCACTATACAAAACACAGCAGCATTAATCTGCTATTTTACGCTGGTATTCTATAAGAGAGTGGTCCTACCCCGGTCGAGCCGACCAATTAGTGCTACAACCACAATATAGCTGCTGCGTGGCTCTACCACGTAAAAAATCTGATGACAGAACTCCGATCCACCGGTGGCCGATGCTCGTGTCAGATAAATAATTCTCCTAAACGATGTGAATAAACTAAACAAATTTTAATGCAGTCGGTTTGTTGAAATACTAGTAACGGTGTCTGTTAAATTCCGCAAGATGATGTTAGTCAGCGCCACATCGTTATAACGTCTTAGGGTATACGTAAGCAAGCTCTATACGTGTGTGTGTATATATATATATATATATATATATATATATATATATATATATATATATATATATATATATATATATACCCTAAAGTAGCATTGATGTGATATTTGCCATAGTTGACACGCTTGGGCGTAGGGCTCCGTGCCGTCCGTCTGTCCGTCAGCGGGCTGTCTGTCTGTCTCATGATATTTAATAGGTAGACAGTTGAATTTTTCGCAGAATGTGTATTTCTGTTGCCGCTATAACGACCAATAATAAAAATAAAAAATAAATTAAAAATTAAAGAGGGCTCCCCTACTAGAAACGTGTTTTGCGATGGTACGCAACACTTCATGCACGAGACCGATTCTCACTGCGCCGACTTTTTTTACTTTAAACCGTTATTATTAAGACGTTGATGCCCATCTCGTGATTTGTTTCCCTCTGTCGACTCTTAGGACACACGGGATGATATGGGGCAGTGGATATTCTTACACCGCCATTACACGCACAGTACACGCTGTACGCTGTACCTAGATTCATATAAAAACTTTGAAAATTTTATTACTAATGCGCTTACTTTGAAATTACACGTTATACTCAGTTTCCAACACCGATTTAATAAAAAAAAATTACATCATTTTTATGATGCCAATAAAGTGTATTACTCTGTGATTTGTGTTTGAATGGAAAGCTTGTTACTTAAAAAACATTCCAAGCAGCAATATTAATATTATTATGTATGTAGTTGAGTCACAGAAAGAGAGCATTGCCCCCGGCTCCCGCGCGGTCAACACAGTGTTTGACATTTCCTACGTAATTGTTACAAGTATTTTGAAATTTACTCATTTCGGTACACAAAACAGAATAACATCCAAACATGAACACAATGAACATAGTAATTGCCAAGTTACAATTTGGATGGTATTCCAAAACTTACCAACAGTTTTCAAAAAAGGAGGAGGTTCTATGTTCAGCTGTATGTATTTTTTTTTATGTATGTTCGCCTATTTCTCCGTAAATTGTGGACCGATTATGATGATCTTTTTATTATTGAATAGATTATCTATTCTTTAAAAGTGGTCCAATGTCAATTTGGAGAAAAAAATATCCACCCTTAAGAGTTGCAAAATAAGGAATGACATTTTTAATGTAACTATTTAGACAATATTGACATTGTCATAGTCCTTATTCCACTCAAAAGCTGCAAAAAAAAACTTTTAACAAAAATTAACGGCCGACTTCAATGAACTATAAAGAATTTAATAATTTAAAATTTTGTGCAACCGACTTCAATACCAATTATTAAGAATAACTCAAAAACTATTGGTCAGACCTTGATCAAATAAAAAAAGAATCATCGAAATCGGTTCACCCAGTAAAAAGTTATGAGGTAACACACATAAAATTACGTGGTAGATTAGTATTATACGTGGTAGAGCCATGCTGCAGTTATATTAGTAGTATAGTTGTGGCACGAGTGGGTCGGCTCGACCGGGTAAGGACCACGCTCTCACAGAATACCAGCGTAAAATAGCAGATTAATACTGCTGTATTTCGTATAGTGAGTGTAGAGAACCGGAGACCCATTTTACTGGAAAAGAGGCATTCCATCTTAATCCTCACGGGTGACAACGCATCTGCATTTTGATTCGCAAACGAGGATAGATGTAGATGTCTATGGGCCACAGCAACCACTTACCATCAGGTGGACTGTGTGCTCGTTTGTCACCTTATCCTATAAAAAAAAAACATACAGTCGAATTGAGTACCGTCTCCTTTCTGAATTAGATAGAAAAAAAAGTGTATGTCAGCTCCGACGCACGACTGAAGTATCTTACGAACGATTATACTATATGATATTTAATATTAAAACTGCAAGTTGACAGTTGGTTGACAGTTGTTATTTGTTTTTATAAAGTAATACAGCCGAGAGTACTCTGTGCTGGGGGCTGCACAAGATAAGTTGCGCACGACATTACGTAGTCATGGAAACATGAATACATAACGTAACGCACGACGTAACGTTTGATTTTAATTCCCATCGATCGATTTTACTGAAAATCGATTCTTAAGTATTAAAACTCCAAAAATACATTCTGAAGTCGTAAATTTAATTATTTTGTACATTATATTTTATTTTAAAATACTGTAAATGTTAACTGGATTTACAATGCTAATTACAACTAAAAGACACCGTAGCCTAACGATTAAGAGTACTGACTACGATAATTTAAAATTAACAATTTTGTACAACCGACTTCAATATAAATTATTAAGGATAACTCAAAAACGATTGGTCAGACCTTGATCAAATTGAATCCTTCTCCTTTTTGAAGTCGGTAGAAAATAAAAGTCATGGGTTCGAATCCGCCATTCGACTAATCATTCCTAACATAAGCATTTTAAGCTTTCCTGGAATGTTTATTATAAAAACTTTAAGTTTATACAAATGGTCTAGAACTCTTGCAGTTATTTTGTATACCTCGCACGTTTTCTTAACCAAATATGTTTTTATAAAAGTTTTCTTTATCAGTTTGTCCTCATAAAATAAAATAAAAAAACTATTTTATGTGTAATAAAATTTATCCTCCAACCAATTTAATATTTGTTTTACACCCATAAGCATTTGGACTTACATAAAATTCTAAACAAAGACAGCAATAACTGTTAGCAATTAACGTTTTCTACCATATTCAACAACTGTATAATTTGTATTCAATTTCCAGTGGCCAGTAGCATAGATTTTCTGTTTTGGCCCCCCGGGGGCCACTGGCGCCAAAAATGCCGCCCTTTCATCTTTCACCTCATATTCGAATATTAAAATATTGTTAAAAATTTAAAATCTGCAAAAGTCTTCTATCATCACCATCATTTTTACAACCTTTCACAAGTCTACTGTTGAATTTAGGCCTCCCCCAAGGAGTCCTGAGCCACCTGCATCCCTTGAAGTCTTCTATTGTTTATTATTTGAATATTCAATTAACAATAAAATCTATCAATATATCTAATAATATGTATCATTTTATACTCATCCCTACGCTAAGCAAGTATGTATGTGTACAGATAATGTCTATTTTTAGAAATATCAATGCTACAGTGCGCGTAATATTTTACTCAAACAGCTAATTTTCAGATTTTTCTTTCATTCCAAAAATGCCGCCCCCTAAAGTCTATCGCCCGCGGCTATACCCCCCTTATTACGCGACTGTCAGTGACACTAATAAAACTAAAAAATATAAAACCAATATGGCACACGTAGATGACTTCCGCCAGATCGCGCGCCATCCTTGTTTATTATTAATTACCCGTGGCATTTATCATTTATAACGACTGTTAAACAAACAATTAATCAGCGCCTTATGTTTCCTTATACAGGCTGTAATAATTAAGGTGGATCTTTCGATATAGAATAATACCTATTAATTAAGTTCCCATGTATGTTCTACAAGTGATCAATTTAAAAGGTATAGGTATGTTAATTTATCACTGCAATCTGGGTTTACGGTAAAAATACTGTTAATATCTATAGTTTGAATGTGGTGATAAAGTTTCGCCTACAAAATGATAATGTGACAAAACTCTTAATGACTTTTATATCGATTAATATTTTTTAAATTTGGTAGAGTCAGCAGCGTGTTTATAGCTGCAGTACGAAAAGGTCAATTCAACCTGAATAGGACGATGCTCGTCAAATAGCAGTGTTAGATTCCTGTGGTTCGTATTGTAAGTGAAGAGAACCGGAGATTTATTGGTAACGATTCATTCCATGTTTGTCCTCAGGGGTAACAACGTTTTTTTTTTTTTTTTTTTTTTTTATAGTAGAGGGGGCAAACGAGCATGCGGCTCACCTGATGGTAAGTGACTACCGCCGCCCATGAACAACTGCAACACCAGGGAGGGAATTGCAGATGCGTTGCCGGCCTTTTAAAAAGGAGTACGCTCTTTTCTTGAAGGTCCCTAAGTCGTATCGGTCCGGAAAAATTGCTGATGGTAATCGATTCCACAAGGAAGTCGTGCGAGGAAGAAAACATCTTCTAAATCGCACAGTGGTGGACCGCCAATCATCCAGATGGTGTGGATGGTATCGGGAGTTCTGCCGCGATGTGCGTTCGTGAAATTTGGCGGCTGGGATTAATCCGAACAATTCCTCAGAGCACTCCCCATGGTAGATGCGAAAGAAAATGCAAAGAGATGCAACATCTCTTCGCAGCGCCAATGAGTCGAGCCGATCGGAAAGAACTCGGTCGTCAACGATTCGAGCCGCTCTGCGCTGGATGCGGTCAAGTGGAAGGAGCTACATACAATTTAATTTTAATCAAGTATAGATAATAGGTTTCTATGAGTCACAGGTTGCCCTTACCATTAGATAGACAGTGTGCGTGTTTGACATCTATACTATTCAATAAAAATTAAAAAAATGCATGAAGATTAAATCGATATGACTTTTTTAATAAAATAATTGACAATCGCAATTACAGGCCACCTGATGGTAAGAGGCTACTGCCTACCGTAGATACCTGAAATTAATTTCGATAGATGCGTTGTCAACTCTAGAGTTCTAAGATAGAATGTCTTACAATCTGTAATTTTGCTGGCTTTCTCATAAAGGGTATACTCGTATACCGAAATACAGCTGTGCAAGCACTTCCATTTAGCGGCAGAAACAAATCAGAAGATGGATCTACCCAGACTAACTTCTATCAAAAAAAAAAGAATCTCACCAAGTATATTATTAAGGTAGTTCTATCAGGTAATATGTATCAGACAATCCATACACCCTGTATAAGATGCGTTTATAAAATATCTAACGTTTGTTAGAAACGTAAACCTTTTAATAAACAGTGCCTAATATTTATGATAGATTAAGACGGAAGCTGTCGTGGAATGCACAAACATTGAAATAGGAGGAAATCTTCCAGCTAGTATGTATTTAATAAATTCATTTAGTCGTAGGTGTAGGTAATGTTATTGATTAAATGGTGTCATTGGTGGATACCATTCAAAATTCAACATCACCATTATCACAAATCATCACAAGTTCTGCTGAACATTGTGCTTCTACGTCCATCCACTTTCTGGGTGTGATAAAAAAAGGCCTATTCGTTAACCTTGTCTAATTAAAAGCCTATCGCTCTCGCTTTGAGGACAACCACAATTTTCTGCCGACTTCAAAAAGGTGACGGTACTCAATTCGACTGTTATGTTTTTTTTATGTGTACGGTTCACCCAGTAAAAAGTTACCTCATTACTTTTCAATGGGTGAACCGATTTCTATGATTCGTTTTTTATTTGAAAGCTAGTACTTCACATGTGGTCCTATATGAATTTGATCAAGGTCAGACCAATAGTTTTTGAGTTATTCTTAATAATTTATATTGAAGTCGGTTGTACAAAATTTTTAATTTTAAATTATAATTGTATAGAAAGACAGATGCCGACAAATTATTGTACCAGCTGTTAAAGTTACAGCCTATATACGTCTCACTGCTGTGCAAAGACCTCCTCTCGTTTCTGAGAGGGTTTTTTAGGGTAAGGACATGATCGCCGCTCCGTCTTTATGCTGCTCACTAGCTGTACGCGTTTCAAAAGACAAAGCAAACCGAAACTCCAATGATACATCCTGAAAAGTAGGAGTTAGGGTAAGTATAGTCACAAGGAAGCTTTAAATGAGCTTGTTTCAAATGTATATGATGTGTTTACGAAATTATTGTCTTATATTAGTTTTTTTTATATAGAATATGAGTGACAAACGAGCACACAGTTCACCTGATGGTAAGCGGAGGCTGTGGCCCACAGACATTACATTTACCCTCGATTAAGAATCAAAATGCAGATGCGTTGTCAGAGTAACGCCTCCTTTTCTACGGTCTCCAGTTCTCTATACTCATCATACGAAACACAGTTGCATCAAGCTGCAATTTTACGTTGGTATTCTATGAGAGCGTGGTCCTTAACAATATAGTTGCAGCGTGGCTCTACCACGTACCTTTTACTGGAAACGAGGCATTCTATATTAGTCCTCACGGGTGACAGACAACGCATCTGCATTTTGATTCGTAGTTGAGGATGGATGTAGATGTCTATGGGCCACGTCAACTACTTACCAGGACGGCTGAAAAGTTCGTGGCCTAGGGTACTTAGCTTGTTACTCATGTCACTAGTTGCAACACTCAGTAGTTTTATAAAAGTAATCATTAGTGGCTCTACCACGTATAAACAGTATCCACTGTAGACGGTGTTTTTTTCTTTTAACAATTTTACTTAATAGTATGTGTATTATTTAATGCGAACTGTTCGCCGACACTAATCGCATCGTATTGTACAAGCGTAGCCGACTTTCTCTAGTCCATTTCGTTGGATTTTAATTATTTTTGACGATTTGCGTTTATGAACGCTTAGAATGTCTATGCCGAGTGCACGTTATGTTTCCGGGCTGTTGCATGATTATTTAATTGTTATTATCTCTTATTATTACTCTGTAATTTTCGCAGTAACGTATTCGGACATTTCTAGACCGCTTGGCTGGGTCGGAATGCCTTTCTTATTAAGGCTGCGTTTCCGCCACAGCTGACGACGTATATTAGTGGTGCTCGAGGAAAAATTAACCAATAGAAGTGCTTTAGTTTCTTAGTTTTGTTCAGCGCCAATAGACCAGAGATTGCTAAAGTGTGTTCCGCGGAACCTAAGGATACCGTGGAAAAGTCACCAGGGTTCCGCGAATTTATTTATTTTTGCTTGTTAATTAATTTCAGACTGGTACAAATATTATTTAGAAATAGCGCAAAATATGTGATAAGAAGAACTATTACTATTATATAGATACGTGTAAATTATGTTAATTATAATAATAAATCATAATATTTCAATTGCACTGTCTATGATATGTAATCATTTTGACGTGGGGTTCCATAAAATAAAAGGGAAGTGTTTAGTGTATTTTTTATATAGGATAGGGTAACAAACGAGCTCACAGTCCACCTTGATGGTAAGTGGTTGCTGTGGCCCATAGACATCTACATCTATCCGTTTGCGAATCAAAATGACTAACATGTAATGCCTCTTTTCCAGTAAAAAGAGTCTCCGGTTCTCTACACTCACCATACGAAATACACCAGTGTTAAGCTTCTATTTTACGCTGGTATTCTGTGAGAGCGTGGTCCTTCCCCGGTCGAGCCGACCCATTCCATTCGTGCTACAACTATACTACTAATATAGCTGCAACATGGCTCTACTACGTATAAAACGTAGTGTTTAGTGTTGATGAGTGTTCCATTACCATAAAAGTTAGGGAGGCCTTGTACTAGACTATCAGTCAATGGCATCTATGGCTGTTTTTGCCACCAGGGCGGCGCCACTCAGAAACGAGTTGAAATATTCGACATTCGACAGATTACGCGGCGGAGAAGTTAATTTGTTTGGAAAATGTAAGGGTTAAAGATTCTTTGTGTAATATTAGTTATATTTTATATTAACTAGATTAGAAATAAATGAACCAATCCACAAATTATATTCCTAAAAGTAAAAAAAATAAAAAAGAGTCAAAAATATGTGATAAACGTTAAGTAACAAAACCACTGAGATGTTGTTTTGTGTATTTATAGATTACTCTAGAAACCGATAAAATTTTATTTAAAACGCAACTTTACAATTATGACAGTGTAACAAAAAAACTTCACCTCAGTCCCAACTAGCGACATCTGGTGAGCGGAAATTATTAGCCCTCATGTACCTCCTCGCACATCATTAGTGGAAAGAATCCGTTACTTGAACATCTGCGAGGTGCTCAGCTACCTCGAACATCTCTGGTGGGAACGCAGCCTTATTATTTACAAGATTCACGCCCTGGCTTCACACGGCTACGATTTACCAGTTTAAACCTTTAACGACTCGATCACAAAAGGTCAAATGAAAAGGTTCTCAATTATTGTTCGTCTAAGAATAAACAGCCCAATCAAATTATGTTTTGTATTCTAAATGATGACTATGTTTCACTAAAATTGAATAAGAGTAGAAATGCAATAAAAGACGAATACTCCTGAGCCTTGTTTAATATTTTTTGTTTGTATAAAATAAGGGTGACATACAAGTACACAGGTGGATGCTCTGGCCCATAGACATCTACATTTATCCTCGATTAAGAATCAAAATGCAAATAGTGTGACAAATGAGCACACAGTCGACCTGATAGTAAGTGGTTGCTGTGACATACTTAGGCATCTACATTTATCCTCGTTTATTTATTGTATTTTCGTCCTTTTAAATAACACCCATTGCTAAATAAATAAAAGATAAAGTTTAACTCCTATAAACATGTGGTATCATATTTTTTGTAACAACACCAACTAACAACTATTCAGCTACCTGTATTTCGGATCCCTTGTACATATTATGTAGCTCATATTATAGGACGTAAAATATAGAAAGGGAATAGAGAATAGGGAGGCGTTTAATAAATCGAATGATACTATCTTATATTGTGTAAGGACGTCCTTTCCGATCCAGGCGACCCATTTGTTCTAAAGCAATAATATAGCCGCAGCGTGGCTCTACCATATCTAAAGGCCTGTTTTCACTTTGATTAGTGCGAGTGCAGGTGATTAGTTTTGCGGTTGATTAGTGCAGGTGTGTAGTGTAAGTAGTGTCCAATTATGTTTAGTGGCTGTGTTTAGTAAATTCAGTTGTTAGCAGTCGACCAGGAGGTATGGACATTTTTTTAACAGAAGCGAGCGTCCGACGCTAAACGCTAAACACTTAGCAGTTAGCACTGCTGTCCAAACGTGTTTAGTGGCAGGCATGCAGCGAGTGAGGGGAAAGGAAGGGCGCGCGGGGTGTGACACTCGCAGTCCACTCGCAAAAAAATAGAACACGCTTCTAATCACTTTACTACACAGTTTATTAATCACTTGCACTAATCAATAGCTGTCCACACGTGTTTACGCCTAAACACTAAGCAACTGCACTAATCACCTGCACTAATCACTAATCAAAGTGAAAACAGGCCTTTATGTAGATGTGTCTGTGAGAGATATACTTCTACATATGAGTGAATTAACCCAAATTTAACCGTATATTTGCGTTACAGGAATATTCACTAACCCATATTATCATGCTGTAGGAGTCTTAAGAGGCGTCATAATGAAACTTGATCCAGGAGATGGGCAGCAGCGTCTTCTTAATTACAACTAAAAAATAAACAGCCATTGCCAACCTGTATGCCAAGCGTGGCAACTATGGAAAATATCCTTCTTAGACGCAATTTATGGGGTCTATGTTCTGCAGTTCTGGAGTGCTTTTATACGCCGTAACTCTACCAGTCTGTGAGATGGCTCTCTTTTTCTACCATTACGGAAACGTCAGAAAGACGAAACTGTTGTTTTAAGAATTTTGTAATAAAAAACAGGCCAGATGTGGTAAGCCTTTGGTGTCTGCCACGAAATTTAATCTCGTTGTCTCGACCAAATCGCACTTGACCGCAAAAGGAAGTCTATTGTGCGAGTTATTGTGTTTCAATATTGAATGCCTATTGTCGTGAAGCGATAATATTCCGTGATTGGTTAATAATAATTGACCGTTACGTTTTTTTTTCAGGCTAATTATTATAGTAAGTCCAGGGGCGATGTTTCTAATAAGGTTTTTTGAAATTTTGAACAGCGTAGAAGACATGATATTTCACTCATTGATACTCGTAACATCCTATCAAAAGTTCATAGCTGAACAAAACCCAGCCCCATTAGATTGCTTCCTAGGAGAGATATTTCCAATAAATGCCACGCTTATCAGGTGGGCTGGCAGCCGCAGTTTTCTGCCGACTTCCAAAAAGGATAGACGGTACTCAATTCGACGCGTATGTTCTTTTTTTATGTGTGTTACCTCATAACTTTTTACTGGGTAGACCGATTTCAATGATTCTTATTTTATATGAAAGCTGATACTTCTCGTGTGGTCCCATGTGAATTTGATCAAGGTCAGACCAATAATTGTTGAGTTATTGTTAATAACTTATATTGAAGTCGGCTGTACAAAATTTTTAATTTTAAATTATTTTTATTATTATTTAAGTTGTTATCAAGAAGATGTTACTGACCATCTCCTGTCTCTTTTCCCTCTGTTGCCTCTTACGACACCCACGGGATGATATGGGCTACTGTATTCTTTTACGCTGCCATTACATGATGTAGAAGATGTAATGCTACAAATTTACTTGTAAACGGGCAATTGTCGTGAATTGAATTTTCACCAGAGCTGTGTGAGGTAGCTATCGCGGTGCGCGAAGAAAAAATCCACCAATAAAATAATTTCATTTTCCCATCCCCTCTTAGCGCAGCTCTGATGGAAAAGGTACATTTTTTTATAGGATAAGGGTGACAAACGAGCTCGCAGTCCACCTAATGATAAGTTGTTACTGTGGCCCATAGACATCTACATCTATCCTCGATTACGATTCAAAATGCAGATGCGTTGTCAGCTGTGAGGACTAAGATGGGTTGTCTCTTTTCCAGTAAAAAAGGTCTCCGGTTCTCTACACTCACCATACGAAGCACAGCAGTGTTAAGCTGCTATTTTACCCTGGTATTATGTGAGAGCGTGGTCCTATCCCGGTCGAGTTGACTCACGGCTCTACCACGTAAAAAAAACCATATAAACAAAAAGCGAGAGATGTGTGCAAGAAACGCGAGCGATGGACGCAAGTGTGCGAGGAATGTGTGTGAGGTTTTTATTCGAAATTCACAGATAGACAATCAATTATCTTTCATTTATTAGACTAAGGCCCGATGTTTCAATCCCCAGGTTTTTTTTTTATTATATAAGAGGAGGTAAACGAGCTTTTTATTTATATAAGAGGCTCACCTTATGGTAAGTGACTACCGCCGCCCATGAACAATTGCAAGACCAGGGACAATGCCGGCCTTTTAAAAAAGAATTAGCTCTTTTCTAAGTCCTAAGTCGTATCGGTCCGTATAAAAAGGTAAGAAGTAAAGAAGAAAACCTGTGGTGATGTTATATGTAAGATAAAATACAACATAAACAAGTTAAATATTACCGCTATGTTACTAAAATATTTTAACTGTTTCACTTTTATATTCAATCAGGTTATAACTTAATTGCATCGATCACTAGTAAAATATTAGTGGTCGATGCTTATTTGATGGATAACTTTTAACTGAGGATTGAAAGATCAGTCAAAAAACACAAACAAAGCAATCGTCCACGTATGATCTAACATGCAACACTGAAATGGTGTAACTTTTAATCAATGCACATGCATCGAGCCTACGTAAAGAGGTTACGCACCTCTGTTTTATTTCTTCATACAATTATGTTCCTTATATAAAGACTATAGGGGTGATTTTAATATGATTTACACCTCACTAAATAATGGATTTATGGTGATGGGAGTACGGAGAACAAATTTACATGGTGCCTATAGTTGAATAGACAATGACTGTATTTGCATAAGTTTTTTGTAATCTGGACTCTAATTCAAAGCTATGTAGATACTTTTTCGTGTGTACATAAACCTGGATACAATTAATCTCTTATGTTTTAAGCAATAAGGGCTGATTTACTTTGTCGTTAGAATGCAGGATGCGGTTTAAATATTCAGGACACGACCAGGATAGCGTGGGTACAGTTGATAATAAATAGTTAAACAGGGATTATTAACCGTTGAATTCGTGAGAACGCGTTTTTGTTTAATCGTCATCGTAACGATCATCATCATCGTCACTCCATAAAAGTGTGCTGGACATGGGTTTCTCCAGTTGTAGGGATGATTTGCATCATGATCATCACGCTTGGCAGGGGTATTGACGATCACAGTACCAGACATGGCCACATTTAATACTGCTTCCCGTCCTTGGTTTGAATACGTTACGTCTGACGTAAATGATGTGGTTGTACCGCCATTTATCAAAAGCCGTAAGATATTCTTATCATACCCATTTATATATGGTAGAATCACGCTGCAGTTTTATTATAGTTGTAGCAATACGGTAGGTCTCGACCGGGGTAGGACCACGCTCTCACAGAATACCGGCGTAAAATAGCAGCTTAATGCTGCTGTGTTTCGTATGGTGAGTGTCGAGAACCGGAGACCCTTTTTACTGGAGACGAGGCATTCCATATTAGTCCTCACGGGTGACAACGTATCTGCATTTTGATTCGTAAACGAGGATAGATGTAGATGTCTATGGCCCACAGCAACCACTTACCATCAGGTGGACTGGGGACTGGGCGTCCGTTTGTCGCACCGATTCTATAACATAATAAAAAATGCTTGAGTGTCGTGGAACACTTTCTTATTTCGCCGCCAAGGCCGTCTTCTACACTACTACACTACTCGTCTACTACACTATGACACAAGGGGTAGTGACGAAAAAAATCTTACACTTTTTGTCGCCTAGCTCCCATCCGCCAAACCCGTACCGTCCGATAAGGAACTTCGATCCAAAAATTTACTTCTTAGTTGCCTCTTACTACACTTACGGGATGCAATGAGGTGAAGGATTCTCTGTCGCCATCACCAAATTAAAACGTCTTTATTAGTTGTTTGTTGTCCGGGGAAATAGCGGAACAAGTTGGTATTTCATAATTCGCTTTAATTTTTAACTATTAATTAGGAATAATGTTCTATAAATGACAACACTTGAATAGAGTAAAATGATTTAAAGTCATTTGATATTCCCAAAAATGTTTCTTTTTTTTCCCGTGGCTTTAATTAAAATACATTTTTATTTGAAAAATCATAGAAAATTTTTTTTTTTTTTTATAGGATAAGGGTGACAAACGAGCACACAGTCCACCTGATGGTAAGTGGTTACTGCGGCCCATAGACATCTACATCTATCCTCTATTACAAATCAAAATGTAGATGCGTTGTCACCCGTGAGGACTAAGATGGAATGCCTCATTTCCAGTAAAAAGGGCCTCCGGCCACCTGCACTCACCAAGCGAAACGCAGTGGTAAATCTCTACTTCACGCTGGTTTTCTGTGAGGTCGTGGTACCACCCCGGTTCGAGCCGGCCCATCCGTGCGACAGCAAAAGCTGCCGCGTGGCTCTACCACTGTTAAATTCATTGTTCATTTTATATATAACTTATTTCTAGACGCAATAATTTTTGTCAACTATTTTTCTGCCATTGTTCTTTGTGAACTGTAATTGCTAAGGGACTAAAATTTTTCTCGCTGTAAACTTAGCAGTACGTAAACAACTAGGGTTCGATCCCCGCTACAAATAAATAAAATTGAATTGTCTGTTTGTAATGTTAATATAACAGATTTTTACTAAATGCATATATAACGTTATATACGGTATTAATTGCAAAACAACAATTTTTAAAATTTTCGTCTGTCTGTCTGTCTATTTGTTCCGGCTAATTCCCGAAATGGCTGGACCGATTTTGACGGGACTTTCACTGGCAGATAGCTCATGTTATAAGGGGTAACTTAGGATAATTTTATTTTAGAAAAATAGATTTCCGCGCAAAAAAAAAATTAAAACTCATGAAATTGTCCCATTCCACGCGGGCGAAGTCGCGAGTTAAAGCTAGTTTGTTACTATTTTAAGTTCTGATTTATCACTTGCTCGGCGGTGAAAGAAAAAATTGTTAGGAAAAAAATTATACATAACCTTCAAAATAGGGCCTGGAGAACATTATTTGACAATAGCTTTCCGGGACATAATTTATACAATATATAACTGAACAATCATTTCATTTTAATAGTAAATGTTTGCTAAAGTGACTTTTTCCCTTTCCTTCTTCAAAAGTTATATATTATTATCTATGGCAACAGAAAATAACTTTTTTATAGATTGCCTTTGGCAACACGCCCCAAAGCGAAAATACTGTCATACAGAAGTAACTTGGACACGTTCCAGGGTTCATTTCCATGTAAATACATTTCTTGGACAGGGAAAATTGCAGCAGCGTCAGGGAAGTTAGTTAAAGATTTATTTGGCTGTTAGACCTGAATTAATTTACCGTTAATCCAGATATTTTATTATACTTATCAAGATGGATTTACCAGGCATAATAAACGGAGCATCTATTCGACTATCTATTGACACCGCGGTGTCGCAGTGGCTTAGCGACGAGTTGCAGCGCTAAGGGCTGCGGGTTCGAATCACGCACAGAACAAATATTTGTATGGTCTACAAGTAATTGTTCCGGGTCTGGATGTTTGTCCTTGTGAAATTTATATATGTAAACTGCCACGATACAGGAGAAAATCCGAGTGTTGAGGTAACTTTAAAAAAATCTATCCATTCATTCATTCATTACAGCCTATTAGTGTCCACTGCTGCATATAGACCTCCCCACATAGATTGCAATTCAATATTTCTATAGTTTTTTTTTAAATAGAATAAGGGTGACAAACGAACACCTAGTCCACCTGTTGGTTAAGTGTGGCCCATGATATCTAAATCTATCGTCGATTAAGAATCAAAATGTAGATGCGTTGTCATCCATGAGGACTAGGATGGAATGCCTCGTTACCAGTAAAAAGCGTCTCCAGTTCTCTACACTCACCATACAAAACATAGTAGCATTGAGCTGCTATTACACGCTGGTATTCTGTAAGAGCGAGATCCTACTCTGGTAGAGCCAACCCCTTCGTACTGCAGCTATGTATTGCTGCATCGTTGCTCTACGCTTGGCACCATCACTGTGTTATATATATATATATATATATATATATATATATATATATATATATATATATATATATATATATATATATATAGTCAAAACCGGATATAACGACATTGAAGGGACCATATAACTTCGGACGTTATATCCGATAGTTGTTATAAGCAATATACACTAGTATACAAACATAAAAATATTTATTCTGAAAAACTTGAAGTACCAACAGTACAGCTTATAGACTACAATTAGTTTTTAAAGAAATCAGTCAGTTTGGTCTGTTTTTTTAAGCCGAGTCTCAAATGTGTTTTGCATTTTACGTTTCATTCTCGTCAAGATTGCTTGATTATGATCAGCATTAAACTCTTCGTTAAAAGCAACAAATTTTTGTAAAACTATAATAGCATTAATAGCCTCGCACAGTGTGGTTGGTTGGAACTGCTCTTTGGGGTCTTGGTTTTCTTCATCAGTGTTACGATTATTACTTTCAACTTCTGCAAGAATCTCTTCCTCAGTAACTACGGCGGACACGTCAACATTGTCATCTATTCCAATAAATTCATGCGATGGCCAAGTCAATTCATTTAAAACAGGAAAGATTTTTAATATTGATATGGTCACTATAAGATGTTGTTAGGTTAGCTAATTACGTAATAACTTAAGACAGTAGGGACTGAATAAATTAACCGACTTGGTATTACATGGATCTCACAACTTTTTACGGTAGAAGAACTGAGTTGCGAGACGTGGTTTTTTTTACAAGTTATGTTTTTGATGGCATTTATTTTGCAAGCACAACGGTTGGTCGTTATAGCCGATGAATATCGATAAATTTCCGTCGTTCTAAGCGATATGTCGCTGTATCCGATGTTGTTATAGGCGGTATGTTTACTTAACTGTTTGTTAGAGATTCGGCCGGTACCTTACCATTTGGTCGTAATAACCAATTCGTCGTTATAAACGATGTCGTTATATTCGGTTTTGACTATATATATATATATATATATATATATATATATATATATATATATATATATATATATATATATATATATATATATATATTATAAATATGAATTTATTACTTATCTACAATCCATTTCGTTTTGTGAGTGCCGAAAGAGAAAAAATACAAGAAAAACTTTATGGCTTCCAAAAATATCCAAACCTGTAACGGGCTTCAGCGTAAGTGGTGCAAGATGTCTAATACCAGGTTCATTTCCAGCTGTGCTACAGCTGCAGATCTCTATTGGCTGATAAGAAGAAAATTATATAAAACGAAGTCTGCTCGTCCGTTTTTGTCTGTGTTAGCATAAAACTTTAAAACTAATTGATAGATTTTGTTGCGGTTCTCACCGCCATCCAAACAATTTTTCAACAATTTCCCTGTCCGCGAAAAAGACATTAGTTAAACAATCGAAATGTCCTTATACGGGGTATTTTTCAAAAAGTAGCCAAATTTTTAACTTAAGTTCAAATATATGTTATATATACGTTATTGTAGTTTTTTTTAAATACGAGGAAATAAGGCTTATACTTTTATTTGAAATTATCCCACATTGAATGTGATTTATGGGCAACAACGTTTTTGCCTACCGATCTACTCTTACGAAAGTGTGCGCAGTAAAAGGGTTAAAATAATGCATTACCACGCATTTAAAAGATAAAAAGGACAGAGAATGTTTGAGATTTTTTTAAATTAATTTTTCTTCTTTATTTGCTTATATTACTTATTCTAAACCTTCTCTGCAAATTTGACCGGTTATAGCAAAAGAACCCTGTTTGTCGTACGAGACAGTGAAATGAACGATGAATTGTTGCGACAGTTTTTCTTAGCCAATACACTTAGATCTAAATTGATTCTTAGCTATCCTCTTAATTGACATCTGTTAATTGGTGTAAAAAATCAATCTTTAACAGCGTTTAGACAGCGGTCCACGAACATCAGTTTGCAACATTTATATTAATTTACGTCACAATCCCAACAAAACGGAGCGCCAAAGATGAAACGCGTGATTATCTGGGTCACTTTGATTTGAGCGTGGAAATTATAAATAGGCGTTGCTTTTCGCAAATCTCCAAGGCCACAGCTATGTAAGCGCGACCCCATTTTGTGATCGTGACGCTTCGAACAAGATGGCCGGATGTGTGGTTGCGTTCAAAATCATAATAATGCCGTACTCATGTATCGGTGTACAGTTGTTGGAAAGTACGTTCGAAGTTACCGTGTAGTGGCGGTGTAAGAATAGCAACTGCCTCATATCATCCCGTGTGTGTCGTTAGAGGCTACAGAGGGAAACAAATCATTAGATGGGCAGCAGCGTCTTCCTAATAACGACAAAAAATAAAAATATGAGATATCTTTTGGAAGGCCTATGTTTAGCAGTGGACTTTAGTAGGCTGTAATTAGGGTTGTCAACTTTTTTTTTCAATAAATATAGTATTTTTGCCAAAAAAGACGCAATAATATAGTACTTTTGGGAAATTCAGAAAAAAGTACACATTTATTTTTAATCTTTATGCATTTTTCCATATCAATTTAATATTGCTCGTCGCTTCGGCCATCAGTCTTTAAAGTAATTATAGGCTAATCTGAGCAATTTAGATCCATATTCAAATAAATTAACATTTCATTTTTAACTAAATTTATTATTTATTTATTTCTTTCTTCCTTCCATTTAAAATTCACGACGAAAAAATTCTTTCAGTAAAACGTACTTGTTCCAGACTTCCAGTAACAGTTTATATAAAAATAGAGACATTTGAATTAGGGGAAAAATATAGTATTTTCGTACTTTATTATTTTTCTATAATATAAATAGCACAATTGACAGAAATATGGTACGATACTATATATTATAGTACGGGTGGCAACCCTAGCTGAAACGGTTACGTTAGAAGTTGTTGTCCGACCAGAAGAGCCCAACCCTAACCACTCAAGAAATTCCAACACGTCTCTATTTCTAATATTGTTCATAGGAGAGTCCAATGTCAACCACTCACGAAATTTCGGCAGGTTTCTATTTTTTTTTAATATTGTTCAAAACTTTAAAAGTGTAGAACCGGTGCGTGTTGACAGTGACGACCTGTGGAATCCAGACATAGACCTTTCATTACTGGCCGTATGAGGAAACTCTAAAGTCGCGCAACGATCCACGGAGATGATTATGTTCAGATACTATACTACAGATACTGCGTGATAAAATTTTTAACTAGATACCCACGGCAAAACCAGAGTAACTTACCAGAATCAGTAAGTTGTGGCGACAAGGGTCCAGCCATTTCGTCCGAAGAACCGACAACCGATTGAGATGAAAATATTCTCGACACCGTCTCATACTGGTAAGACCAGTGTAGAGCGATTAGATAGAGTGACGACCTGATGAATGTGGGGAGCCGATGGATTTAGTGACCGTGCTTTTTGGCAATCTATGGTGGAGGTCTGTACAAAGCACTGAACTTGTAGAGGGCTATGATGATCATTCTTTTCATTTCTTTGTTTTTTTTTCAAGTAATACATGCAAATTAGTGCATTTTCGAGCATAACCCTTTTAAGTCAACTAGTGAACCGAAGTCCACCAGTAGACTTGAAAATCTGTTGATGATGGAATTTAAAGTAAGTAATTGTGACCTACCACAATAAGAATACAACACAACAGAAGATGAAGACAATTGAAAACGTGAAAAGTATTAAAAAATTGAGCTTTGTTTTGTGTTATGTGTTAAAAATAAATTTATAATCGGTGACCGCAAAACACCTAAATATATTCATCATGGACAAAAAGTAGATAATAAAGCCCACGTTAACTATAAAAACCGTTGTGAACCTGTTTTAACATAAATTTAATTAAGTAGACTGCACAACAGGTGTAAAGGTGTGGTACTATTTCAAACACTAGCATAATATATTATGCTTATTAATGTCCGACTCCATTGTAATAAAAACTATATGTGTACGGCATAAAATACAAAATGCTTTAATGGTGTGTTCAAGGCGCGTTGTTGGCAATTCAAAAATGGAATTTGACATTCGATATTTCATGTTTGATTTTGGAATTAAACGCATATTGTTTTGTTTATGTGCTTCATCTTCTACTGGATTTTGAATTTTATCGTTTTGCTTAAAGGCTTATTTTAGTGTCTGTTGAATTTTAATATCCATGTTATTGAATAATAGAGTCAGTAAATAATATGGTAAAGGATTTATCAAATAAATTTTGTTTTCCTATGACTCATGTATGGAATTGCCACATTAAAATCGTGTTTTATACGGCCTTATATGTAGAGAATAAGAATGCATTTTAAATTATAACTATAATTAAAAACAGTTAATTGTCAATGGCTGGCAATTGATTAATAAAAGTAATTTATAATCTGCTAATTTTACTACTGAGTGTTTTCTTTAAACTGAGCCCCGTCTATTGATATTAAGTTGGTATAAATAGTAATTTTAAAGCATTTTCATTTTAAATTATTTAACTTATAATAATTTATATTTTAATCTGATATACAGATATGTTTATATAGGAAGAAAGATTTTCGAGTGGCAGTCTCGTACCGGTAGGCGAAGTGTAGGGCGGTCACTCACTAGCTGGAGTAACCTGGTAAGACATGCATAAAGTCGATGGATGCAGGTGGCTCAAGATCGTGCTTTATGGCGTTCTTTGAGCTAGACCTATCTTCTGCAGTATACTTATGATGATGATGTTGATGATGATGATGATGATGACAGATTAAGAAAGGAATGCTTCGGTGGTATGAAGACACGTAATGACAGCAAATGTATGCTACAAAAGTTAGTGACAGAGTCGGCAAGGGACGTAGTTTAGAAGGCAATTTATCGGACAAATTGGCGATATTTTAAAGATGGGCCAAATGCAGCCCTTGAACACCTGCAACCAATTTCAAATAAAGAAGGCTTCGGATGAGCTGTCACCGGTGAGGACTATGATGGAATGTCTGTTATTATACTGGGTCTGTATACCTACTCGTATCTGATCGAAACACAGCAGTGTATGTTTTTTCACTGCTGTTTTGCTTCAGTAAGATTATTGTGACTTATTAGAAGAAAAAGAGGTCAACCGCCCGCATCTATTTATAAGGCAGTTCTTGTCTACCTTCTTCTATCTCACTTGATAGTAAATTGTCATCTGGCAGACTAATGCGCACTCACTAGCTTAACGTTGTAATCGGACCGAAAGGCGGTTGTCAGTCAGTTTTGTGTCGATTTATTATTATTTATTATCGATGTATTTATTAGCAATGTGTCCTCCCGGCTTTGCACGGGTGATTTCTGGATCTCGACAACAGGTCCACCTACCGGGTTTCATTGTGAATCTAAACCCTTGAGTGGGTTTCACACACACAAAAATTTCATCAGAATCGTTCGAGCCAGTTTCGAGTTTTAGCGAGACTAACGGACACCAATTGATTTTTTTTATATAGAGTTATTAATGGCTGATAGTGGAGTATATAGTAATACGATAAATAAAACTTATTTCTTTTAAATATAAATCGATAAAATTAGAGATAAAGCGACTGTCTCAAAAGAAATCCTTATTAGCTCAAGAGAAGAGAGCCTACTCCTTTTTAAAAGGCAGGCAACGCATCTGCAATTCCCGTGGTGTCGCAGTTGTTCATGGGCGGCGGTAGTCACTTACCATCAGGTGAGCCGTAAGCTCGATTGCCCTCTCTCCTGTAAAAAATAAAATAAAAAATATAGTATCGATTTTATGCAATAAGGGTGATGAACGATCACACAGCTCGTTCATCACCCTGATCCTAAGTAGCTGCTGTGGGCCATCAACAGTTCCATCTGTCATCGATTAAGGATCAAAATGTAAAAGCGTTGCAACCCTGAGGAAAGATGGAGACTCATTCTTGCTGTAAACATAATATAAATAACAAGTGATAAAATTAAACATTTTGTACAACCGACTTCAATATAAATAAAATGAGAACACCATCAATGTAGTCGAAGTCAATTAAATACAGGTTATTGAGGATAAACCAAAAACTACTGGCCAGATCTTGATCAAATTTATACGACACCACATGAGAAGCATCAGCTTACAAATAAAGAAAGAATCATCAGAATCGATTAACCTAGAAAAAAGTTCTGATTTTACACACAAAAAAATACAGTCGAATTGAGAACCTTCTCCTTTTTTTGAAGTTGGTTGAAAATTATCCCATTCTATTCTATTCTACATGGATGTTATGTCAAACGTTACTTATTGCGTTCCCGCGCTTCTCTGCGGGTTAAATAGATTCAATAAAAAAAAAACTGTTGTCTACGAATTCACACTATTGACTAAAGATTCACTGTTATTGTAGTTGTAGAGTCATTCGGGGAAGATCAATGCCGTGGGAAATTCGTTTGCTACGTATCTAGCGTTTTATGACGGTTTTATGGAGTAGTGTTTTATTTTTATGCGCCTGCGTCAGGCTATGTGTGTTTAATGTGTTTGTTTAAAAATGCCATTTTTTTATAATTTAAGATTTCGATTAATTTTTATTTAATAAGAAAAGTCAAGTTACACGTCCCACCGTTGGGCACAGGTTATGGACTCTTATGCTTACCAGATGTCGCTAGTTGGGACCAAGTCGGTTTCGAGTGTAGTAATTATATATTTACACAAAGTAATGCCTTTAGTATTCTTTGATATTTAAAAAAAAACTACTTATTTTTAAATTATTCTACTTTTAGTAATATCCAGTTTGATTTATCTATTTATAATGTAATTAATATAAAATATTACGAATATTAAAAAAAAAATTAATCTAGAGTCTAAACACTTTTCTTATAAAATTAATTTCCCTCGTTATAAAATCTGTCAAATATTTTATTCACCTCATTTCTGAGTGGTGCCGCCCTAGTGGCAGAAAAAGTCAATTAGTCTAGCTAATCATAACTAATTACTCGAGAGCGTGTTCGCGAACTTACAAACAACATAGAAGTTTTAATTATGTATTCCTCCCAGGCATCGCAGATTATTTAAACATTCTATACCATCGACATCAATATAAATTATCAAGGATATCTCAAAAACTACTGGTCAGACCTTGATCAAATTTATATGGAACCACATGAGAAGCACCAGCTTTCAAATAAAAAAAGAATCATCGAAATCGGTTCACCCAGTAAAAGGTTATGAGGTAACCACACAAAAAAAATACAGTCGAATAGAGTACCTCCTTCTTTTTGAAGTCGGCTATAAAAGAATCAGTGTTAGTTTTGGCGATTTTTGTCAAGGGTAGGCAGAGACCACTTCTTTCCACTTGCTACGATCCTTACATACTTGTTTCGCTTCGTCTACTTTCATTATTCCCTTCATACATGCTCTACGGTTTAGGGTACTCTTGACCTGGCCTTTTTTCAAGACGTCCCTGATTTGGTCTAGAAACGTCCGCCTAGGCCTACCCCTTCCAACACTTTCATTCACACTCGCCTTATACACATTTTTCGTCAGTCGTTCTTCATTCATTCTCTCGACATGGCCAAACCATCTTAGCATACCTTTCTCAATTTTTGTCACTACATCTTCTTTCAGACCACAACGTTTCCTTATCTCATTATTTCTTATCCTGTCACTCAGCTTAACTTCTATCATAACTGCATTTATTCTGCTTTCACGTTTATCCTGCCATACCCAACTTTCACTTCCGTACATGAGTGTCGGAACCAACCCCTCATGCACAGCCAAACGAGCCTTGTTAGACACCTTCCGACTGCTCATAAAGGTGTGCAAAGCTCTATTCACCATGTTTCCTGCATTCACTCTTCTTTCGATATCACTCTCACACTTTCCATCTCTCGTAAACTTTGAACCCAGATACACAAACTCCTTCACCTGTTCAATTTGTTCATCTCCAATCACGATATTGCAGTCTGTCACTGCCTCATCTGTTTCAAACACCATCACTTTCGTCTTCTTTACATTCATCTTCATTCCCTTTCTAACAAAAGCTCCACTCATAGCAGTTACCATCTCCTGCAACTCCTCGGCCGAAGACGTAAGTAGTACTTGGTCATCAGCATAGAGAAAACATTTGACGAGTAACTCATTCATTCTCAACCCACTTTCATTCTCTTTTAAATCAGTCAAACAATTGTCCATGAACAGATTAAACAGCCACGGTGACGCTACACATCCCTGTCTAACACCTTTTTCGATATTAAACCATTCAGTGTATGCCCCGTTTATCCTTACACAAGCACTAGAATCCCTATAAAGAGATTGCAATGCTCGTATGAGGATACTGCTCACACCGTTCACGGACAGTGCTGACCATAATTCCTTCCTCACCACTCGATCATAGGCCTTTTCTAGATAGATCTAGTCCCAGTACACCTAACAATAATAACATCATAAAGCATTAAATTACCAAACGTTTTTTAATTCGACAAAAATAAACACATAAAATGTGAATTTATTATAAAAATACTAAATGATATCCGTTGTTACCACAATATGATTTTCTCCTGTACCGTAGAAGCAGTTTAGTTTATAGACATAAATTTCACAAGGAAATACATCCAGACCCAGAACAATTATTTGTAGGCCATACAATCACTTGTTCCGTGCGGCAACCGAACTTGCGGTTCTCGGCGCTGCAACTCGTTTCTAAGCCACGCCACGCAGCCGTCATTCTACATTTTTTTTTTAGAATAAGGGTGACAACTGACAACCGAGCACGTATAATGGATAATGTGGCCGATAGAAATCTACATATAAATTCAATTTTAATAGTACTACCACAAGAGGCACTGTATTAGGGATAGGCAAGGAAAAATATATCGATATATATCGAATGAATACTTTTAAACAGTATCGGTACATATCGCGTGGTAAATATCGATATATTGGTATCATTTGCATGATGCCCAAAATTTTAACATTATTAACGGTTGGGCGACGAAAAAAAAACAAAAAACGACAACCACACATGAATGCTTTTGTAGCCCCTTTAGTTGTTTCGTAATTAATACAATATTGTAAAATATATCGAAGTTGACACGAATTCGATACTCTAAAATAAATATCTATATATATCGCAATTAAATATATCGATGATATTTTTATAAGAAGGTATAGATATTTTTTGCCCAAGTCTAGTCTTAAAATAGCGGGAATAAACTACAACACATAACTTGCAATTACACTTTATTTTTAAACTACTTAACATCAAGTTAAAGTAATTAAGGTTATACCAGCTCACTTGAACCTGTTTTTGCTTTTATGTTAAGGCTAGTTTATGATTCACACCAAAAGAGCATATTTTAATACGTTTCCTTCCTTATTTCCTTAATTGTGTTGACCCTGCATCGTCCGCAGTAATTTAATTTAAAAAAAAAAATCTCTTTAACAGTTCATTTACAACGTGGTAGAGTCATGCTGTGGCTATATTATCGTTGTAGCACGAAAGAGTCGGCGCGACTGGGGTAGAACCACGCTCTCACAGAATACCAGCTTAAAAAAGTAGCTTAATGATGCTGTGTTTCGTATGGTGAGTGTAGAGAACCGGAGACCCTTTTTACTGGAAAAGAGGCATTCTCTCTTAGTCCTCACGGGTGAAAACGTATCTGCATTTTGATTTTTTATTGAGGATAAATGTAAATGTCTATAGGCCACAGCAACCATTTACCATCAGGTGGACTGTGTGCTCGTTTGTCACCTTATCCTATAAAAAAATCTATGGACCTTACGCATGTCCTTATTAACGTGACTTACATGATATTTAAAAAAAAATGGACAAGTGCGCTTATTACACGCGCCTTGTGATACCAAACACAGCAGCATTGAGCTGCTATTTTACGCTGGTATTCTGTGAGAGCGTGGTCCTTCCCCGGTCGAGCCGACCCATTCGTGCTACATTTTTTTTGAAAAAAGAAATTAATTTTTGTTTGCCACATGTATTTGGCATTGGACTTCACTGAGTGCACCAATTTAGAACATTTGGTAGTATTCTAAATTCAAATTTATTTTAAAGTTCAGTGTAATAATTAACTCGGCTTTTATTAAATCAAAGGCAGCTGTGATGTGAAGAGAAACTGTTTGTCTGGAGATCACTTAAAATGTCGGGAGAACCCTGACGAATCCTGACCATCTGACAACGCTAACTACTCGTACAACCTATAAAAGTTAAAGTGGGCTTTTTTCATTGCTGAACATAGGCCTCCTCGTATATTGCCTCATTGGAGAGGCCATACTTGCCACGCTAGGCAAGCGCAGTTTATTGTTATTTTGAGCGTTTATCAAGAAGATACTGCTGCCTGCCCATCAGGTGTTCCAGTTTTCGTCTGTCGCCTTCAGCGACACCCCCGGGGCGATATGGGATATAGAATTATTTTCAGTCTTAATCTCAGTATGAGTCATTCAAATGATTTCATGACGCAATATAAGATATCACAGTTTAAATGGTCTAAATCTACATTCTTAGTTCAAAAACCGTAACTTGATTCGCGCGCTCTCAATACAATGTAAAAAGCACGCGCGCGAAAGGCACTGACAAAACGCGATAGTAATGGAGAATGGTCAACATGGCGGACGCTCCGTCACGGATGCTTTGCTATCTGTGCAATAAAATCTCGCGGTTAACAAAAGTTATCTATACGTATAAATAAAATTGAAGTGTTTGTATGTAATATCGAAATTACTGCCTTTTATTAAGCTCAGGGGATTATTTGCACGCTACAAAGACATAAAAAACCATATGTTTTTATATGAGAGGGGGCAAACGAGCTTACGGCTCACCTGATGGTAAGTGACTACCGCTGCCCATGAACAACTGCAACACCAGGGGAATCGCAGATGCGTTGCCGGCCTTTTAAAAAGGAGTAGGCTCTTTTCTTGAAGGTCCCTAAGTCGGTATCGGTCCGGAAAAATCGCCGGTGGTATTCGATTCCACAGGGAAGTTGTGCGAGGAAGAAAACTTCTTCTAAATCGCACAGTTGTAGACTGCCAATAATCCAGATGGTACAGATGATATATTTTTTTTATTGAATAAGGGTGACAAACGAGCACACAGTCCACCTGATGGTCAGTGGTTGCTGTGGCCTATAGACATTCTACATCTATCTTCGTTTGCGAATTAAAATGCAGATGCTTTGTCAGCCGTGAGGACTAAGATAGAATGCCTCTTTTCCAGTAAAAAAGGGTGTCCGGTTCTCTACACTCACCATACGAAACACAGCAGCATTAAGCTGGTATTCTGTGAGAGCGTGGTCCTTCCCCGGTCGAGCCGACCCATTCGTGTTACAACTATACTATTAATATAGCAGCAGCATGGCTCTACCACGTACGTACGTCTCGAGTTCTGTCGCGATGCGATATTTAAAATATTTTGTCCGTTTGTCTGTGTCGGTCCGGGCTAATGTACGTAATGGCTGAAACGATTGTAAAGAAATTTCACGATCAAATAGAGATTAATGCCAAGATATATTTATCCGGGAAACTTGGAAGTTTTTTTTTTGTGAAAAATTAGAAAACTGATGAAACAAATTATATTTCATGATTACCTTAAATCTAAATTATGCCACATTAATAAATTCCACCCAGGCGAAGCTGGGGTGCGTTGCTAGTATCAAAATAAGAGATTACCGAGTAAAAAATTCCTAGGCAGTTTTAGATAATGATCTAGTTCGTTGTGTAAATGTAGAATACATTCAAATTTGAACCAACAAGATTTATATAAGTTTATTATACGTGGTAGGACCGTTTTACTGCCTAGGATACCGTATGGGTACGTGCCGCTATCTTATTAGAGGTGACAGGAGGAAATGGAACAGGAGATGGTCAGCAGCATCTTTTTCAAGCTCAAAAAATGCCGGTGCCAACCCGCCTGTCAAGCAGGCAATTATGGCAAATGTCTCTCCAATGAGACAATATATGGGAAAGGCATATTCTTTTTATAGAATAAGGGTACAAACGAGCACACAGTCCACCTGATTGTAAGTGGATGCTGTGGCCTATAGATAGATTTATCCTCAATTAAAAATCAAAATGCAGATGCGTCGTCACCCCTGAGGACTAAAATGGAATGCCTCGATTCCAGTAAAAAGGGGAGACACTGTTTACTGGAAACGGTGCATTCCATTGAAGCGGTGAGGTTATCTACGCTCACCATACGAAACACAGCAGCATTAAGCTCCTATTTTACGCTGGTATTCTGTAAGAGCGTGGTCCTACCCTGGTCAAGCCGACCCATTCGTGCTACAACCATAATATAACTGCTGCTTGGCTCTACCAAGTACAGCAGTGGACTTTTAAAAGGCTGTAATGTATGAAAGAATGCTGAAACTATTTAAGGAAGGTTCTTAGCGTGACAACCTTGTAATGGTAAGCGCAGTGTAGCCCCCCCCCCCCCCCCCCCAACAATCGAACTGTACACTCGTGGACAAATTTAGACGAACGCAAAAAAGTGTATATAAAACTAAATATTATAGATATTTGCGACCATTAAGTTTATTAATTAGAATTTGTTTATTATTCGCTAATTTACAATTGCGATTAAATGACAGAAATTAAACAAATTAAGAAAAAAAAGTAAAATTTTACAGCAAAGAAAAAATTTTGTACTAAGCATTTCTTTTCATTAATGATTAGGAAAGTCTATAACGTGGGCTACTATCAGTACTTAGTGTTGCCCACACTAGCTCTTCGAACTGCTTCCAGTCCCCTTGACATACCCCTATTCAAGTTATCAATAGAATCTTGAGAGATTACGTTCCATTCTTCCTTTTTTTTAATAACTGGCTTTACGGCTCTGGGTTCTAGTCCTTCTGAGCCTGAAGTTACAATGTATAATTATCCTTCATAGTACACTGCTTCACAATATGTTGATGCGTCACATTGTGCAGCCTTTGGGAGATTTTGACGGCAACTTGAGCCAGCAGACAGCTGATAGTTGGCGATGGTATCTCGAGGCGCCTAAGCAAACAGACACCTTATCTTGAGAATCACATCACCATCAGAGCACTTGTTTCACCGTTTCCACTAATAGTTCACATGTGTAGACATTTAATACACAAAATCGCACCACTTTTACATATCAAAATCCACTTCAAACCATTATTTAAACAATAATACAGGAGCGGCAATCCGTCGCCGGTCAAGTTCCCGCCAAAACTCTCCATTCTTCCTGTAATGCGTTTTTAAAATATCAAATTATCGTGGGCAAGATTTCTTTTCTTAATTTGTCTTGCAAGCTTATCGCATGCATGCTCTATGGGGTTTCATCGGGCGAGCGTGCTGGCCACCCCATTGATTTCAACGTCTCTAAGATATTCGCCAAGAACGGACACAGTATGGCAGTTTATGCATTATCATGCATAAAAACCAATATAATATGACTTATAAAAGGGGCCAATGACACTATAATGTCTTTCAATATCTCAGTTACATAACCATGTCGCCCAGTTAGTGACCCATTGAGTTACAGTATGTGCCCTAGTACAAATACCTCCCCATATCATACCAAACTGACCCTTCACCATATGCCTCTTTTCCAATGTTGCACTGAGCGAACCTCACTACCGGTCTTCACCACACTTTAATCCGCTTTCGAAGCACGCTGGTAACGATGAACCGGCCATCTCTGGCCATAGTTTTCTGTTTACGTACTGTCCTGCGAGTCTCGTATACTGTCCGGTCTGCCGATACCTCTTGACAGCTATGTGTACCACAGATTTTGATACTTGTAATGTTTAGGGCCACATGTTTGTAGGTGTGCCCAGTTTCAGTTAAAGTAACAGCCCTAGCAACTTGAGTGGCGTTTAGATCTGACATTCTCAGTTTATTTGCAGTAACAATTCATACTAAACACGATAAACAAGGCAAAAATTGAGAAGAAAACCTAATTTTAAACTTAAATTCTAAAATAGGCAACATATTTCGTATCATGAAAGAACGCAATATTGCGCAATAATTACATAAATAAAACAAATTAAATTTGAAAATAAAATAAAAAGTTCCAAAACTTTTTTTTTATTACATTTATTAATGTTTGTGGCCAGTACGCATGATAATTACAACAGGAGAAATTAAATTTTTTTTGCGTTCCATTTAATTTGTCCATGAGTAATAAATACACATCTATTAAAAGCCGATACAGTTTTAGTTATAAAATGTCATAATAAAAAAGAAACGAAGTTACGGAATGATTCTAATTGGTATATGGTTCCCATCATCATAGTTACCCAATGATGTTCTAGAAAGCCAAAAAAAACAAACATCCTGTGCTTACATTAAAAGAGTCGATAGTTGGTTCTATTTTAAAATACAGTATAAACATTTCATATTCATCAATCGTCAACAAATAGTAACAAAGCTGGCAAAGCCGTTTAAAATATACCAATCTAACAAGGTTTTCTATAAACAAATCGATGCAACATCTAGAATATCGTCAACAAATGCAACGACCACGCATGCAGTATAAGGCACGGACGCACGCCTCGCTGCTCACGAAGTTGCCTCATCCTGTCTTATGCTACCCCAAGTTAAAGCATTACAGCGATAATATACATAATATCTCAATTCCATAAAAATGTTGTCGTTACTCATATTGACGTTAGAAATAGGTAATTTTTAAAGGTTGTCTGAAAGAAATGGCTTTTAGCGATAAGACGGTCCAGATAATATTTTTTTTGTTTACAATAAAGAGTTATCTATCTATCTATCTATCTATGTAATTTAAGAGTGTAGTCTACTGTCTCATGTTACCTCAAGTAATTCAATTAGAGCGATTAAATAAATAATTAGAGCCGTGGTAACTCAGGGACCAGCACACGCTGTAAATTTCACAGTACGCGAGAAACCAGGGTTCGATCGCCTCCGGCACCAATGAAATTGTTAATTGCAATTTTAAATGCTGATATACCACGTGCTCGGTGGTGAAGGAAACCATCGCGAGGAAACCGGCATGTCAGAGAAATAAAAATTTTAAAGACTTGTGAAGTTCGCCGACACGGATATTTCCTTGCCCTAAAACCCACTCAGAAATGAAAGGAGGCCTGTGCCCAGCTGTGGGATATATAGGGCTGTAACTTTTTTTTAATATTAAATAAATAATTTTCCTACTTTATAAAAATGTTCTTTTTACTCATTTTGACTCTAGAAATAGGTAATTTAAGTTTGTAGAAAAAAATATGTTGGAGACTTCTGAAATTCGCCAACACGCATTGTAGCAGCACGGTGGATATTCACTTGCCCTAAAACCCTCTCGGAAATGAGAGGATGCCTGTGCCCAGTAGTGGGACGTATAAAGGCTGTAACTTTTAATAGTTATTTAAAGTTACAAGGCCTCTGGACTTACCCTTAATCGTTCACCACACTCATTGCTTTGATGGCAATGGGGGTTAATCAGGGGGTTCACCAGATGTCGCTAGTTGGGACTGAGGTAAACTTATTTTTGTTATGCATATGGTCGTAGTGTCATTATTATTGAAAAATGGCGTTTTAATAACAATCCTTCAGTGCTGTATTCTTTATTTTTTATACAATTTTTTTTTTAATTTAACTTTTAATTCTTCTACTTACACATAACATTAGAATTGGAATCCAGGAACCTCGAAACGTGGAGAAATATCGAAGGCTAAGGAATTAGTGGCCTTTACAATGACTTCCAGATAGAAAATAAACATAAAATCAATATCATGCATCATCATTACAGCCTAAAGTCCCGCTGATACAGACCTGCCTCATTACTTATTTTCCATAGTTGCAGGAACAGGCGGACTGGCGACCGCAGTTTTTTTTATATTATTTTGAGTTGTTAATAGAAAAATGCTGCTGCCCATCTCCTGTTATGCTGTGCTGCTGTTGATTTCCCTCTGTCGCCTCTTATGGCGCTATCGCATAATTTGGGGTAGTGACTTCTATTACGAAATCTAGGTAAACTAATCTCAGAAATGGGAGGAGGCCTGTAAACAGCAGTGAAACGTATATAGGCTGTAACTTTAACTTTAAACTAATCTGTCGCTCACCGCTTATGCTTTGGGCAGTTGCTGTGCGTAAGGTTGCGGTCTGTCTGTACACCTGTTGATGACGTCACGTCCGCTCATTGTCAGCCCTTTGTCCCTGACAGAGGGCAGGAGCCCTTACTATACACGTCTTTTATTCGAATTTGTTTGTGAATAAGAGAAAATATTCAACAAATGTCTTGCGTTTCTTAGTCCTCAGGTTGACAACCCTTGTGCATTTTTTTGGAACTTCCCACATTGTTGTTACTTAAAAAAACTTAAACAAAAAGTTTATCCTCTATTGTTCCGCTAACGTAAGTTTTTACTGTATGGTGAAATAAAGAAGAAATATTTTAAAATTGGGCGTGATGTCATTATTAAAAAAAAACCGTTAACGTCTTAGTTTAAGGCGCGGGTTGAGCAAAATGTCGCGCTAGTCGTTATTTGTGCGGTTTTTAGGAGCTATCTACTTTTTATTTAAAAGATATATCAACAAATAAAAAACACATTATATTTCTACATAATCTTGATTTCATAAGAGCTGTATCCAATTTATTTTAAAGGAATAAATATTAATATAATCTCCTTACAACGAAACCACATAAATGTGAAATTATTATTGATAACATGCATCTCCTCGTAAAGTAAGTATTATTTTATTTTGCGATTTACACCAATGGATAGGCAATTTATTAATGAACATTTCTATTGTAACATTTTTTTCAAAAGACCAAAATTTGATTTTATTAAGAAATTATTTTAAAATCTGGGCGTATTCACTGCCCAAGGGCTTGCTGGATCATTGAGCGTTGAGCTCTCGAACGTGGAGCCCGTGTCGTTCGTCAGAGCATCGGCCTGCGCACACGCTCACGTCTTGACAGTCGATAATATTATTACTTATTAGGTTATTTTATAGGTAGTATTATTTGTTTGTTTTGGGTATAATTTTTCGTATTAGTTATACATATATTTGTTGTGTTTTTACTGCGCGATGAAGCTTTTTGCGTGTATTTTCTTTGAAGTAAATGCAAATAAAAAAATGAAGCACCATTAGCATGAAGGTTCGAATCCATAATTAACATTTCGACAAATATTATAATTTACACTATAAAAGGCTAATTCAATATTATCAGTATAGTATACAGTTAAAAATAATCGTAATAACCAACTACAATATCTTATCAGGTATAGTACTGCCTCGTTGGTCTAGTGGTTGTAGTAGTGCGACTGCTGATCATGAGGTTCCGGGTGCGAATCCTGGGTCGGGCCAAAAAGTCAGTTATGAGTTTTTCATTTATGTTCTAAGTTATAATTAGTATTACTAAGTTATAGTTTTTTTTGCTAAAATATAGTATATTATTTATTGCTTGTTTTTTCTTCTTTTTCAAAAAATAATTGAGTACATAAGGTGTTCTATACTTATAATTCGGTAAAAAGTATCAAAGTAGGTACTAATATACCTACTTTTTACTATAAACTAAAAATTTTTAAAACTAAATTTAACTAAAAAGACTAATCTGACCATTTATTTTTTAACTCAAAACAGGACATGGGTTTATTTATACTCTAAAAACTATAACTTTATACAATAAATTAAAAAATAATGTTGCATTTAAAAATAGGTAATTATTAAATGCAACATTTTTCTTAATTATGAATTACATTTGTCAGTGGATTAAATTTGCTTTACTAAAGTTGGTGATGATTTTAAATAAGAATAAATTTCTGCTCAATTTTTTTTTATTGTTATCTTTCAACATCGCCTTCAGAACTGGAACCGTAAGTGTTTCTTTCAGACGTCCACAATTTATTCAAAATAAAAAAATACTCTTTCTATCGAAGCATTTGTACCAGGTAGACATAAAATATATTCGATTAAAAAAATTATGTTGAAGATTGTTGGCTTTGAATACTTCCATCCAACGAGTTACGGAACAATTTTGTGTCCCGGGGCTTTATTTGGGGACAATGGGACAGGTGACCGAGAAAAGGGACAGTCCCGTTCAAAACGGGACGTATGGTCACTTTACCTATAACCCGGCGACGGCTCCGTGGCGCAGTGGCTTAGCAATCAGTTGTTGCGCTGGGGGCCGCGGGTTCGAATCCCGCACGGAACAAATATTTGTAAGGCCTACAAATAATCGTTCCGGGTCTGGATGTTTGTCCTTGTGCAATTTATGTTTGTAAACTGCCTCCACGACTCTCATTCTATATTACTCTCACTCTGCGAAACATCCTATTTATTTGTTTATTCTTTATTGCACCAAATATTTGTACAAAAGGCGAGCTATCTATTTATTTACCTATAGTGAATAGATATCTTTTAAACTCACAATTTTCAATGCTTCATTTTTAATATATAATTAATTATAAAATTTCATAATTAGATAATATATGAGAATACATAATTCTAATATAATGCAACTAATATACCGAATAAAAAAATTAAAATACATTTATCGTTGTACGCTGTATGTATTTCCATAAAATAGTTTATTGATGTTGAAAAAATAATACTACGTTCGAACAATAGGTGGCGTCTTACATATTTCTTCGCAATATATTGTAGCGAGCCGCGCGCCGCGCCGGCCAAATGCTCAAGGTCGTTCGCATGGACTAGCCCCTTAAGGGGCTACTCCATGCGAACGACCTTGAGCGTTTGTGTGCCGGCTGCGCCAACTCCCTACAATATAGGATCGCCTAAAAAATAATATTTTAGACGCCACCTACCATAGTTTTGTATAACTCAATGCCACCTACTGTACGGACGTATTTTTCAACATCAATAAACTATTTTATGGAAATACACACAGCGTACAACGATAAATGTATTTTAATTTTTTTATTCGGTATATTAGTTGCATTATATTAGAATTATGTATTCTCATATATTATCTAATTATGAAATTTTATAATTAATTATATATTAAAAATGAAGCATTGAAAATTGTGAGTTTAAAAGATACCTACTCACTATAGGTAAATAGATAGATAGCTGGCCTTTTGTACAAATATTTGGTGCAATAAAGAATAAACAAATAAATAGGATGTTTCGCAGAGTGAGAGTAATATAGAATGAGAGTCGTAGAGGCAGTTTACAAACATAAATTGCAGAAGGACAAACATCCAGACCCGGAACGATTATTTGTAGGCCTTACAAATATTTATTCCGTGCGGGATTCGAACCCACGGCCCCCAGCGCAACAACTGATTGCTAAGCCACTGCGCCACGGAGCCGTCGCCGGGTTATAGGTAAAGTGACCATACGTCCCGTTGTCCCCAAATAAAGCTCCGGGACACAAAATTGTCCCGTAACTCTTTGGATGGAAGTATTCAAAGCCAACAATCTTCAACATAATTTTTTTAATCGGATATATTTTATGTCTACCTGGTACAAATGCTCCGATAGAAAGAGTATTTTTTTATTTTGAATAAATTGTGGACGTCTGAAAGAAACACTTACGGTTCCAGTTCTAAAGGCGATGTTGAAAGATAACAATAAAAAAAAAATTGAGCAGAATTTTATTCTTATTTAAAATCATCACCAACTTTATTAAAGCAAATTTAATCCTCTGACAAATGTAATTCATAATTTAAAAAATGTTGCATTTAATAATTACCTATTTTTAAATGCAACATTATTTTTTAATTTATTGTATAAAGTTATAGTTTTTAGAGTATAAATAAACCCATGTCCTGTTTTGAGTTAAAAAATAAATGGTCAGCTTAGTCTTTTTAGTTAAATTTAGTTTTAAAAATTTTTAGTTTATAGTAAAAAGTAGGTATATTAGTACCTACTTACATACTTTTTACCGAATTATAAGTATAGAACACCTTATGTACTCAATTATTTTTTGAAAAAGAAGAAAAAACAAGCAATGAATAATATACTATATTTTAGCAAAAAACTATAACTTAGTAATTAGTGCAAGCGGGATTTAGAAAGGGAATGGGATGTACGGATCAGGTCTTTTCCATGCGTATGATCGCGGAGAAGTTTTTAGCCAAAAACCAAAAAGTTTTTTGTGCTTTCATGGACTTGGAGAAGGCTTATGACAGAGTGGACAGGGATGTGTTATGGCAAACACTGAACTCATTTGGGTTGAGCGCTGGCTTGATACAGGCATTGAAGTCTCTATATAGGGACTCTAGTGCTTGTGTCAGGATCAACGGGGCCTACTCGGACTGGTTTGGCATCCATAAAGGTGTCAGACAGGGCTGTGTGGCTTCCCCGTGGCTGTTCAACCTATTTATGGACAGTTGTTTGGAAAATTTGAAAGCAGAAGAATGCGGGTTAAGAATGGGTGAGTTAACCGTCAAATGCCTTTTGTACGCCGATGATCAAGTCATACTTGCCTCGTCGGCAGCCGAGTTGCAAATGATGGTTACATTAATGAACAGGACATTAAAAGAAAAGGGAATGAAAGTGAACGCAAGTAAGACGAAAGTTATGGTTTTTGAAAGAGAAGAAAGTAAAACGATATGTGAAATAAGAATAGAAGGGGAGTTGGTAGAGCAAGTAGATGAGTTTGTGTATTTGGGATGTGTGTTTAGCAGGGATGGTAGATATGATTAGGATATAGAACGACGAGTGAATGCAGGAAATAGATTGAATGGGGCTCTACACTCTATTGTGAAAAGTCAGAATGTGTCCAAAAAGGCACGTATGGCAATTCACAATGCTGTGTTAGTGCCTACTTTAATGTATGGTAGTGAAAGTTGGGTGTGGCAGAAGAAGCACGAGAGTAGAATAAATGCTGTAGAAATGCGGTCATTACGTAGTATGCTAGGGCTGAATCTGAATGACAGGGTGAGAAATAATGTGATAAGAGAAATGTGTGGTTTGCAAGATGATGTTGTGACTAGGATTAAGAAAGGAATGCTTCGGTGGTTTGGTCATGTAGAAAGAATGAATGAGGAAAGAGTGACAAAGCAAATTTATATTGCAGAGGTGAATGGCAGAGTCGGGAAGGGTCGCCCTAGGCGAAAGTTTATCGACCAAATTGGCGATATATTGAAAATGGGCCAAATTAAGAGTACCTTTAACCGACGAGCGTGTATGCGTAGGTATATGGATGTGGAGGAAGCGAGAGAGGTGTGTCAGGATCGTGCCAAATGGAATTCCATAGTCTCTGCCTACCCCTCTGGGTGACAGGCGTGAGTGTTTATGTTATGTTATGTTATGTTAGTAATACTAATTATAATTATAACTTAGAACATAAATGAAAAACTCATAACCGACCCAGGATTCGAACCCGGGACCTCATGTGCAGCAGTCGCACTACTACAACCACTAGACCAACGAGGCAGTACTACAACTGAGAAAATATTGTAGTTGGTTACTACGATTATTTTTAACTGTATACTGTACTGATAATATTGAATTAGCCTTTTATAGTGTAAATTATAATATTTGTCGAAATGTTAATTATGGATTCGAACCTTACATGCTAATGGTGCTTCATTTTTTTATTTGCATTTACTTCAAAGAAAATACACGCAAAAAGCTTCATCGCGCAGTAAAAAACACAACAAATATATGTATAACTAAAACGAAAAATTATACCCAAAACAAACAAATAATACTACCTATAAAATAACCTAATAAGTAATAATATTATCGACTGATAAGATCGTGAGCGTGTGCGCAGGCCGATGCTCTAACGAACGACACAGGCTCCACGTTCGAGAGCTCAACGCTCAATGATCCAGCAAGCCCGTGGGCAGTGAATACGCCGAGATTTTAAAATAATTTCTTAATAAAATCAAATTTTGGTCTTTTGAAAAAAATTTTACTATAGAAATGTTCATTAATAAATTGCCTATCCATTGGTGTAAATCGCAAAATAAAATAATACTTACTTTACGAGGAGATGCATGTTATCAATAATAATTTCACATTTATGTGGTTTCGTTGTAAGGAGATTATATTAATATTTATTCCTTTAAAATAAATTGGATACAGCTCTTATGAAATCAAGATTATGTAGAAATATAATGTGTTTTTTATTTGTTGATATATCTTTTAAATAAAAAGTAGATAGCTCCTAAAAACCGCACAAATAACGACTAGCGCGATATTTTGCTCAACCCGCGCCTTAACTTGACAAATGCAATGTTCAGTGTTGCTAGCGTACCCTCAGGATTAAAGCCTCAGCGGGAATATTTGACTAAAAAAATTTAAAACGTTACCACCACACTAGGATTTTCTCCTGCATCGTGGAGGCAGTTTACATACATACATTTCACAAGGATAAACAGACCAAACAACAACAACAGGAAGGGATGGCCAAATTGGCCTCTAAAAAGCTTGGCGTGCTCAGCAGGGCGAGACAGTATTTCATGCCGGCACATCGCTTGCAACTTTACAAAGCGCAAGTTCGGCCCCACATGGAATACTGTTCTCATCTCTGGGCCGGGGCACCCCAGTGCCAGCTCCTTTCACTTGACCGCATCCAGCGCAGAGCGGTTCGAATCGTCGACGATCGAGTTCTTTCTGATCGGCTCGATACACTGGCACTGCGTAGAGATGTTGTATCTCTTTGCGTATTTTATCGCATTTATCACGGGGAGTGCTCTGAGGAATTGTTCGGACTAATTCCAGCCGCTCAATTTCACCATCGCACATCGCGACAAAACTCGCGTTACCATCCATACCATCTGGATGATTGGCGGTCCACCACTGTGCGATTTAGAAGAAGTTTTCTCCCTCGCACGACTTCCTTGTGGAATCAATTACCATCAGCGAATTTTCCGGACCGATACGACTTAGGAACCTTCAAGAAAAGAGCTTACACCTTTCTAAAAGGTCGGCAACGCATCTGCAATTCCCCTGGTGTTGCGGTTGTTCATGGGCGGCGGTAGTCACTTACCATCAGGTGAGCCGCATGCTCGTTTGCCCCCTATTCCATAAAAAAAAACCCGGAACAATTGTCTGTAGGCCATACAAATACTTGTTCCGTGAGGGATCCGAAGCCGCGGCTATCAGCGCCGAAGCGCATTGCCTCATTGCGCCGCGGAGCCGTCAAAAATACAATATTCATTATTCTTTGTTTGGGATTTCTTAACACTCTGTACTTTATGCAATTTTACGGAAAAGGTATAAACATAGGTTTAACATAATCCTTCTTCGAGAAGACTTCTTGCTGCTTCTTTATTTTTATAGGAGAGGGGGCAAACGAGCATGCGGCTCACCCTAAGTGACTACCACCGCCTATGAACAACTGCAACACCAGAGGAATTGCGGATGCGTTGCCGGCCTTTTAATAAGGAGTAGAGCTTCCTTAACATTACAGTTAATCAAGTTAAATAATTTTTGATGACGAAGATTGGCACGCGTCAATGTTATACAATTTTGGAGAATAAGGTCAAAGCAGTCAAGTTCAATTCACACAAAAGAATTATACGTTAATAACGCGAAACCAATTTAAAAACTCTGGGTTCCGTAACATTTGCTCGTAATAAATTTTGATTGTTGTGAATTGTAGTTATGCTTACCGTTACCGTTACAGCCTACTATAATCCACTGCCGTACAAAGGCCTCCCCCATAGATTGCCTCATATATATTGAATATTTGCCAATTTGAAATTTGGCAAGCGGGTTATTGACCACAGTTTTTTTATTTTAATCGTTACTAGAAAGACACTTCTGCCATCTCCCGATTTGTTTCCCTCTGTCGACTCTTACGACACCCACGTGATGATATGGGGTGGTGGATATTCTTACACCGCCACTACAAGGTAGTTATGGTAGAAAGTACAAAAGAAGCGATTTCTTCCAAGCAACCCTTTTTCGCAAAGTACTGTTGTTTACAGCGAATTGCGAATAGGGAAAGTGAAAAAAAAACAAGGTAATGACAGTTGAAGAAAGGTAGGATCGATACAATTAAGGACGGGAATTATATTTTTATAGTTTTTAAATTTTATTCGTATTATCAGATGAGGTAATTCTGTTGCATTTAACTTAATTACCTACTAAGTTTCTATACAAATAAAACAAAAATAAAATAAACATTGATAAGTACATATTTATTCATTAGTTTTATTTAGTGGCAAATAGTGTTCCAACTTTATGTATTAAATAAGCAAGTGTTTACATAACATTAATTTTAATTTTGTTTTATAAAATTGAAGTGATAAATAAACTGGTGCATTTTACCTGATGGTAAGTAGCTACCGCACTCATGGTCAACTGCAGCTAACTTCAAATAAAGAAAGTTGCAACACTTCGGCTACGAAGTGTTGCAACTTCCGAGGACTAGGATGAACAGAAATAGATAAAAGATTCACCCTCTTAACGCACCCGCAATTGCTCTGGTGTTGCAGTTGTTCATGCATGCTCGTTTGCCACTATTTTATAAAAAAAACATACCCAGGTGAACTCCCAAGCGAACGAGTCTTACCACCTAGTAAGAGAGCCGTGGTAGCTCAGAAGGTTTTCGCTCGTTGTAAATTTCACAGTATGTGAGCAATCCGGGTTCCATCCCTACCGGCACCAATGAAATTGTTAATTGCAATATTGAGTGCTGATTTACCACGTGCTCGGCGGTGAAGGAAAACATCGTGAGGAAACCTGCATGTCTGAGATATAATAAAAATAAGAAAAAAAGAACAGTGCGGCGGACACTTCCTTGCTTTAAAACCCTCTCAGAAATTAGAGGAGGTCTGTGCCCAGCAGTGGGACGTATATAGGCTGTAATTTTAACTTTTTTTACCTAGTAAATAAGTTTAAAACAATAAAATATTACACAATGGGGGCATCCACGACTTTTCTACCACCAGGGCGGCGCCACTTAAAAGTCAGGTATAGAGAAATCTTAGCGGGGAAGTCAAATTTGTTCGGAAAATGTGAAATGAAGGTTAATGTTTCTTTCTGTGGTATTAGCTATATTTTATGTTTATAATAATAAAAATAAATGTACCAAACCACAGATATTCATAAAAGTAGAATTTTTTAAAAAGGTTAAAAATATGCAAAACCACTGAGGCATTGTTTTGTGTAGTAATTTATTACTCTAAAAACTGGTAAACTTTTATTAAAAACTAACTTTTTAATTAAATGACATTGTGGAACAAAAAAACTTTACCTTAGTGTCAACTAGCGACATCTGGTGAGCAGAAAATTATTAACCCTCATTCCATCATTGGAAGCCATTTAGGTTATTAAGGTAATATCTCGAAAAATGTGGTTTTTAAAAGTAGTTTCTAATTAACTAGTTACATTTCTCCATGCAACCACTATGTTTTTTAAAGCATAGTAAATAATCATATTAAAATTTTACATAAACCATTTTTTAATCCATAACGTTTTGTTAAACACAATAAAAATGTTGTTTTGCTGTTCATAGTTTATTTGCGAGCGAGTGCTCGGTATAGCTACTTCATAATTTGGCTATATGAAGTAATTGCATCACATTCATTTTGACACCCTCAATCATCCGTGAGTTTCATCGATGCGGGCTAAGCCGCACCCCCAAAACTACGATTAATTTACAAAGTATCCACTTAAACTTTCAATACAACATTTTAAATAAATATAGAATTAAATTTACTCAAAATTCTTCATGTAGACGTAATGGCGATAGTAGGGTTCTATTCGATCCAACTATTAAGGAACTCTAAAGATAGCCTCCCGATTGAGGCAACGCGGAGATATGACTCACTGTATACATTGACTCACGAAATTTATTCTCGTGATATCATAAAGCGTCGCCATATTTGTCATATTTTTCGAGCATCGACAATTTTGCCGCCAATTTTGGTATTGCGCTATTTTAAAAAATTTCATCAATTAATGGTTGTAGGTTACTACTGAGTCGGCTCCACCGCGAAAGGACCAGGGTCTCACAAAATACCATCCTGAAATTAATGAATGAGTGAAATATACTTTAGTGTATGTACACCGATTAATAAGACTAAAAAAATACACATTTAAAGAAACGAAGGTACAATTGGCGACCTCATCGCTTACAAGCGATCTCTACCAAGCAACCACATAGCAGGGGATATACCTAATGACCTGTGAGAAACGGTAAGGGTGTACGCAATTTATTTGGAAATAAATACAACTTACATATGTATTGATAATTATATATAGTGAAATGTCTGCTTAATGCTGCTGTGTTTCGCATGGTTAATGTGAAGAACCGGAGACAATTTTTACATATAAACGAAATATACCATTTTAGTTCTCAGGGGTGACAACGTATGTAAATTTTGATTCTTAACCGAGAATAGATGTAGATGTCTATGGACCACAGCATCCACTTACAATACTTACAATATGGTGAACTGTGTGCAGTTTGTTCTGCGTTCTGTCGTTTGTTACTCTTAGTCTATATAAAAAAATGCACGTTTCCTCACCATGTTTTCCTTCACCGCTGGTAAGGATTGCTTTGCCGCGTGGATAATAAATCTACGTTAATTGTTTTCTTGCACATTTATACGCTTTTAAGTCCTCACACGCGTTTTTCAACCCACAAAAGCCTTAGAGCGATAAAATCAACTTGCATATTGATCACTGATTCATCACGTAAATGGTAGGTGACCTCATTGTTTTCAACCTTATGGGCAGTGCAAAAGTGGGTGTCGCTTTACGCTTCCTTATAGAGACCGTTTACTTTGTGGATGACTCGGCAAATTAAATTGGATCGATTACTATCGGATTTGACAAAAATCATCATGGGTTCCAATAAATAGTGGTATGGCCAACTCGTTTAAGTCTGGCGATACATATTCAATAACGGTGAGCAAGTCTGGGCCAGCAGTGGCGCGAATCTAGGTCCTGATCGAACCAAACTGCGAGAAGTCCGAGAAGAATATCTTTTTGTTTACATAGCATTTTTTTTTCTTTAATAGTCTTAATATAATACAGACCAAATTTCGGTCACGGCGGCCAGTCTTAACGGAGACTAGGTGTACGAGTGTGTGCGCAAATCAATCAATCATCGATCCAGAAATCACTCGTGAGAAGTCGGGACTGATTATATTATATCATCATGGGCTCAAACGCCAATCATGAAAATGGACGATGGCCTATACTCGACCAATATAGCAGGTTTCCATTTTTGGAATGGTGTCGACCTTCTACGGCGCCATAACGCTGACACTGCGTCTACCAAGGTTAAGTGAAAGTACCTAATAGATAGGGTCAACGTGTCAAGTTTAGTCGTCTCGTTGCCGTACTATCGAGTTCCGGGTTCATATGCCGCTTTAGGAGTAAAAAGAAATTTCGTATAATTATTATGTCATTGCTTGTTGGAGAAATATTTTGGAATTTAATTTCGAAGGGATAATTTTTTTTAACTATTCCTAACCAGTGCTTCACTGTTAACCCACTTTATGTTAAGTGGTGATGCAGCCGAAGATGGTGAAGCGCACTGACTTAGTCCCTTGCCTAGTGACGACACTACATTCTAGTCGGGATATATTGATTTATCTAGGAGGGGTAGCAAGTGTTCTTAAAATTCAAGGAGGATGAAAAAGGGAATCGTATCAATAAAAAGATTACGCTTTTCTTCAGTTTGCGGGAAGCCCAAGCGGGTGCTTCTGGTTCTTATGTGGTTATGTTATTATATGGTAAAAGCGTACAGTTGTAGGCTGAACTTACACAGCGTAGTTAATGACGATCATTAGTAACTATTAATAACTTAATTGAATTGAAACGTAAAAGGCTGTATGATTGCGTATGCTTTTGCCTAAAAAAACATATAATTTTACAGTTGATAGGTTGATAAATATTTTAACTTAGGTAATTACGCGCATAAAATATAATGCTAATATAATATAATACTGATATTTCACAATAAAAGGATACCGACGTGCTTATTTTTTATTATCTATGCAATGCAAACATACGAAGTTTTTATAATTTTTTTTTTATAAAACTGAAGTGGCAAACGAACTTGGAGTCCACCTGATAGTAAGTGGGTACTGCAGTCCATGGACACCAGCAACTAATTTCAAACAAACAAGGCTACAGATGCGCTGTCATCTATATGGAATAAAATGACACCTATGCGTATGCCTCACCGCCTATGATTATATCTACTGCTGATCGGTGTCAAAAATAGGTACCAGACGGATTCCCACGCGGAACAGTAGTCCGTATATTAAATAGTTTCTTTCTTTCTACATATTTGTGGTAAGACGTTTTGGAAGGTAGAGCCTTAGACGGAACACTTCTGAGGTTTCAAATCCCATATAGCTGCTGTCGCGACGTAGATTTAAAATGGATTTAGTGCCCATATGCGTTTGTGTAACGTTATTGTACTAGGGTAACAGAGTGACTAAGGAGTTATATTATCTAACCATCGATATACATATATCATATATCGATATATATATATATATATATATGTGTGTGTGTGTGTGTGTGTGTGTGTGTGTGTGTGTGTGTGTACTACGCACTAGATTTCGCATTCCGAACATTGACTATGTTCAACTGAACTGTACTGCAATCCGTACACTAAACTAAATATTGCGTAAATTGAAGATATGTGAATTCCATCATTATTATTACATTTTCTTTAGAAATATGTTTGTTTAGATTAAAATAAGAGTATTTTATATTAAATTCTTATATTTATTTTATATTAAAATCTTATATTAAATTAAAGTCTTCGCGCATACGCGACTCCACTATCTCTCGCGCATGCGTGAAGACATAGAGTAGCGCACAATTTTTGTTTGGAATAGCTTCTAATATAACTCATTTTTTCTAACTAAAGAATTGCGGCGTTCGAATTCAGCTTAAATTGGCCTTTGTCCTGCACAAGTCACAAATGTTGTGACCTTTCTGCCTTACATTATGTACGTCTGCTTATCCCAAAGACTAATAAATATTACTTAGATCTAGACCATATTATTGTCATAACATGAAAACGAGCCGTGGTAACTCAGGGGTCTAAGCGCCCGCTATATACGCGAGCAACCCGTGTTTCGATCACCGCCGGCATAAATTAAATTGTTAATTGTAATTTTAAGTTCTGATTTATCCACGTGCTCTGCGGTGAAGGAAAACATCGCGAGGAAACCTGCTTGTGAACTTGTACACGTGAAGTTCGCCAATGCAACGCGGCAGACATTTCCTTGCCCTAAAACCCTCTCAGAAATAAGAGGAGGCCTGTGCCCAGCAGTGGGACGTATATAGGTTGTAACTTTAACTCAAACTTTTCACATGAGAAACGGGATGTCCGGAAGAATTCGCTTTTAGTAATAAGACCGTTCATTGTATTACTTTTAACATTATGTATTTTTTTTCGCTCTTATTTGTCTTTTGGTGTGTGCAATAAATAATTATCTATCTATCTGCACATATCCAACAAATTATAATTTGTGTACAAAAAATGCAGTTTCGTAGATAAACCGACTCGCTATAATTTCACCTAATAGAATCGGCTCGTTTTAGTTTCCCCGTTTACTAAATGTGTACACGCGTATTAAGACTAATCAATTAGTTCGAACAAAAGTAAAATTTCTCCAAAATTCTTTCCAATTTCCAGTTAAAGTGGTTGCCATGATTGAGGTCATATTTACACATATTGTTTTGACAAGACAATGGTTCATAGCTATACTAGGACCCGATAGGTGGCGCTGTGGTCGAGTTATAATTTTTTTTTATGGAATAAGGGTGACAAACGAGCACACAGTCCACCTGATGGTGAGTGGATGCTATGGCCCATAGACATCTACATCTATCCTCAATTAAGGATCACCGTTGTCACCACTAAGGACTTTCTTTGTTTTCTTTTTCTTTAAAAAAAAAACGTTATCCTTACGCTAGGATTTTCTCCTGTATCGTGGAGGCAGTTTACAAACATAAATTGGACGAGGACAAACATCCAGACCCGGAACAATTATTTGTAGGACATCAAATACTTTTTCCGTGCGGGATTCGAACCCGCGGCCCCCGGCGTAACAACTCATTGCTAAGCCACTGCGCCCTGGACTGACGTCAAACTGACGATTGGACTGATATAGAATGCCTCGTTTCCAGTAAAAAGGGTCTCCGGTTCTCTACACTCACTATACGAAACACAGCAGCATTAAGCTGCTATTTGACGCTGGTATTCTGTGAGAGCGTGGTCCTTCCCCGGTCGAGCCGACTCACTCGTGCTGCAATCACAATATAGCTGCAGCATGGCTCTACCACGTTATGATTTTTTTTATAATTACACTGTAAAAAGTCCAACCCAAAACTTTTGCACTACCAACCGGCAAAGGTAGAGCAACGTCTGCCAGCCAACGCGTATTTTATAAAAAATAATTAAAAATTAAAAATTTTGTACAGCCGGCTTCAATATAAGTTATTTAAGAATAACTCAATAACCATTGATCTGACCTTGGTCAAATTCATATGGGACCACACGAGAACTATCAGCTTTCATATAAAAAAGAATCATCGAAATCGGTTCACCCAGTACAAAGTTGAGGTAACACACATAAAAAAAACATACACTCGAATTGAGTACCGTCTCCTTTTTGGAAGTCGGCAGAAAAAGAAACTAGACCCGCTACGGCTTCGTCTGGGTACAATTATTAATGTGGCGTTATATACGGCTCCGTGGCGCAGTCGCTTAGCAATGAGTTGTTGCGCAGGGGGCCGCGGGTTCGAATCCCGCACGGAACAAGTATTTGTATGGCCTACAAATAATTGTACCGGGTCTGGATGTTTGTCCTCGTGCAATTTACGTTTGTAACCTGCCTCCACGACACAGGAGAAAATCCTAGTGTGGGGGTAACGTTTTTAAAAACAAAATATAGCTTTAAGATTATCGAAGACCATTTATTTCCTAGTTAAAAAAGTTTCCTAGTTTTTCGGATAAAATATAACCTACATCACTTCTGGATTTGCTCGCTGTCTGTTCGTAAAGTTTCATTACAATCCGTTCAGCCATTACAAAGACTAGCTCGGCCGGACAGACATAGTTTTTTAAAATGGTTGTTCTCACGTGTTAATGGCAGGCAAATAACTTCCTGAGCTCAATAAAAGGAAGTTATTTTGATATTACAGAGAGATACTTTACAGACAGACATCAATTTTATTACACGTGGTAGAACCATGCTGCAGCTATATTACTAGTATAGTTGTAGCACGAATGGGTCGGCTCGACCGGGGTAGGACCACGCTCTCACAGAATACCAGCGTAAAATAGCAGCTTAACACTGTTGTTTCGTATGGTGAGTGTAGAGAACCGGAGATCTTTTTACTGGAAAAGAGGCATTCCATCTTAGTCCTCACAGGTGACAACGCATCTGCATTTTGATTCGCAAACGAGGATAGATGTGGATGTCTATGGGCCACAGCAACCACTTACCACCAGGTGGACTGTATGCTCGTTTGTCACACTATCCTATAAAAAACATTATATATATGTCTTAGATGTATAGGTAAAGTTTATAACCCAAAAATAATTTCCATTTCTCTATTGTTGCAGGACTTAATACCGCCACAAGACACTGAATCTTACTTGCTAAAGACACAAAACGCCATCACCAACCTGCAAGCGAAGCTGCAATCATCCAGGGCGAGCAACTTCTCCAACATTCCGTCCCAGCTCACCTCCAGCCTCATAAGCGAGAAGACGACAGTTTCACGGCTGCCTCTGTCCCAGTTAAGCAGATCAAACTCCTTAAACTATCGCCTTAGACGGAAAGAAAACTCTGGCGATAGCAGTCCCCTGAGGAGTCCAAATCATTACGTCATCACCGGTTCTAACAAAGTACCAGAAAGCACTAAAATACTCATTAATAGCGTCACCAGGTCACTGGAGACAGACAGAAGGCACGATTCTAACATGAACAGCCCATCATCAGAAAGAGGGCTATGCAGTAATAGTTCTGATGATAAAACGTTGTCTAACAAACCTCAGTACAAAGGATCACCTCACAGACAATCACACTCGCGGCACAAAGGCTTCGACGGAAAGCATCCGAACGAATTGTATACAGATTTCAACAATGCAAACCCAGCGGTGTGCCTTAAGGTAGTCCTTAAGAATAACGCGTTAGACGCGAAATCTTACACCCGAATCGACCAAACGCGTCACCATAGCGACGCTAAGAAGGTCCATCAACGCGTCTTCAGCGATGGCAGCAAGCAATTCAATCCCGTCCATACAAGCAACAACGCCGCTTTTGGCATATCAATCAAACGCTCTAGCTCGTTCAACACGGTCAACAGAAATAATAATTACATGGATGTCGGGAGAATCGTCTCGAGACGATCGAGTGGGCATTCGGAGGAGTACAAGGATTATTATCTGTCAGACGAATCTGAGAACGGGTCCTTCCATAAATCGCAAGATTTGAGGTTTAAGAGGACTACCCATAGAGGCCGAATCGACTCGCCAGATCTGAAATCTGTTGCACCTGCCAATTCACCTAGATGCCCCAATACCCCTGAAATGCAGCGGAAATTCGGGCCAGGGCTGGTCAGAAATACAAGCAGAGTGAGTAACAAAGAGCGTCACAACACTAGGATGTCTGAACCGCCCGTGTCGAAGGAAGAGAGAACAAAACCAGTCAATCATCAGAGCAGAAGGATATCAGATCAATCTAGACAGGCAGTTCTGAGCAGGCTGACTAAATCTAGGTCTTCCACGAGGGAGATGAAACCCAAAGTTCAGGAAAAAGGTGCGTATTTAATTTTTTCACCAAACTCCTAACAGAAAACCAGAGCATTTTTATGATTAATATAGGTAGGTTTAGTTGGTATAGGTTAAGTTTCGATGGGATTGACATATCCGTACAGGACAAAAGTCCTTAGATAAATATACAGAGAAGTACTACGGTCGATAATTTACGTGCTGAGTATATCGCTCACGGCATATTCCCGATCCCAAGATGTTAAGAAAGAACCCTGGACAAATTACTTTTTTGATGTAACAGTTTTAAGCGTACGCTATAATATATTAAAATGGGCAACGTAGCAGATGGTCAGAGGTAATTGAAAAGTAACAAACTGAAAAGTAAACAATAATAATGTTATCTTTCAGACCGAATTTCGGTCACGGCGGCCAGCCTCACCAGAGACTGGCCATTGGCGTAGGAATATAGTGCCCAAGTGTATGCGCAAGCACAGGTGTACTCTCTATTCCCTCCTAGTCTGATGGGACGGTAAACCGACACGACCTAAAGATCAGGCGCAGGACCAACGGCTTTACGTACTTTCCGAGGCAAGACACACCAACCTCCTAAATGCGGGCAGCTACTGACAATTTCTTGACGGAAAAAATTCAATAACTGTTTTTATTTTTGGTCCGAACCGGGATTCGAACCCGGGACCTCATGATCAGCCGTCGCACTACTACAACCACTAGACCAGCGAAGCAGTCGTTGAACAATAATACGATGAAGTCGAATGAACAATAATACAATTGTATATCCCAAATGTATTATTGTTCATTATAAACATTGTTGCTTGAAGCGACTCGACCTAAAGGACGAACCTTGCACATAATAAGTAATCTTGAAATAGCAGTACAATGCAGCTGTGTTTCATATGCTTAGTGTAGGGAACTGGAGACTCCTTTCACTAATCACAAAGCATACCATCTTAGTGGTCAGGGATAACAACCAGAGGGCACCAATAAGCCTTATATGACGCCTCTCTACTGTGTCTAAATCTTCTAGGTCGCATTTTGCAGCCTATATCTATATGTGATAATTGTACTCAAGGCATAGGATAAGAAACTGTCATAGAGAGAAATACTGCCACACCTTTGTACATACACTTCCTTCTTACTTCTTTTTATACGTGACCACGAGATTTTTATAGTATAGGGTGACAAACGAGCACACAGTTCACCTGATGGTAAGTGGATACTGTGGCCTATAGACATCTACATTTATGCTCAATTAAGAATCCAAATGTAGAAGTATTGTCACCCCTGAGGACTAAGATGAAATGCCTCTTTCCCAGTAAACAGGGTCTCCGGTTCTCTACATTCACCATACGAAATACAGCAGCATTAAGCTGCGGTCTTACGCCCGTATTCTGTGAGATCGTGGTCCTACCCCGGTCGAGCCGACCCATTCGTGCTACAACTATACTACTTACATAGCTGCAGCTTGGCTCTACCACGTATAACGTTGTTCATTAAATGTTGATGACCCTTTGCGGTACTCCTTTTTCTAGAGAATAAAGGTGATAAGCGAGCCACACAGTTCACCTGATAGTAAGTGGATACTGTGGCCTATAGACATCTACATCTCGATTTTTTTTTAATAACTGATTTACGGCTCTGGGTTCTAGCCCTTCTGTGCCTGAAGTTATAATGTATAATTATTATCCTTCATAGTACACTGCCTCAGAATATGTTGATGCGTCACATTGTGCAGCCCTTGGGAGATTTTGACGGCAACTTGAGCCAGCAGACAGCTGATAGTTGGCGATGGTATCTCGAGGCGCCTAAGCAAACAGACACCTTATCTTGAGAATCACATAACCATCAGAGCACTTTTTTCACCGTTTCCACTAATAGTTTACATGGGCAGACACTTAATACACAAAATTGCACCACTTTTACATATCAAAATCCACTTCCAACCTTTATTTAAACAATAAATAATACAGGAGCAGCCAACCGTCACCGGTCAAGTTCCCGCCAAAACTCCCATCTCGATTAAGATGCAAAATGATGCGTTGTCACCGCTGAGAACTAAAGCTGAACGCACATTTGTCCGCGCCGCACGCGCCGTACGCGCCGAATTTTAGAATTCGTTGTATGAAATCATATGAAACCTCGCACATTACAGCCGCACCGTACGCGCCGAATTTTATAAAATGCGGTAGGCATACGATATCGAAGGACGAATACTGATGACGTCATATAACGCGGCGTGTTTGGCGCGTGTAGATACTCAGTGTTGTCTAATATTGCCAACTTAGTGGATTTTACACTAAAATTGGTGTTTCGAATTATATTTTTTAAGTGTTAAAATGTACACTGCCGTTAGAGGTTGGCAGAAAAATGCTGCAACGAAATTGTAATTCCGATAAACGTTGCGAAATGAATACTTAGTGATAAATTATGATAATACATAAAAAAAATTGATAGTGAATTTTAATTCAAAAACCCTGATTCTGATTACTTAATTATCAATAAAATACTTACAACAAGTCCTTCCTCTGGTTCAATTGGCCTTCTAAATCTTGAGTTTTCCATAGAAAGATATGGTTTTAATATATGTAACAATTCTTGAGATTTCTTATATGTTAAATGCAAATATCTAAACAGTTCATTATCATATAACAAGTCTTTAAATAAAGTATAATACACTCCATACAATTGCCTTTTTAAATTAATACTATGAATCCAGAATCTTCTTTTTCTGCGAATTTTGTTTTCTTCTTCTGCCAATAACCAGGCTATTACAATATTTTTTCCATAGTGATTCCGAGCGATAATGTCTTCAATCTAATATATCCAATGTACCGTTTCACACCAGTGGTTGAAAAAAACTGCAAGAGTTGTTGGCAATCCAAAAGATTTGCGGACGGCGCGGACGGTGCGTACGTGTAACTGTGCGAGGTCATCAGTAAAATTCGGTGCGTACGGCACGTACGGCGCGGACAAATGTGCATTCAGCTTAAGATGGAATGCCTCGTATCCAAGTAATAAGGGACTCTGATTATCTACCGATACCCTTCAGGTTTTCGGATAGAATATTTACAGTTTACTCCTTACATTGAACTCTATCTGTTCTCCAAGTTTCATTACAATAGGTTTAGCCATTCCAAAGATAAGCCCGTACAGATATAAATATTGGTAAATCCAATTGGGCATACCTTAAGCGCATTAAAAAAATTACGTATAACATGATTATACGGAATTATTAAAGTAGTTTAAATACATTTCGACAGCACTATCGGCTTCAACACCCTCGAAAACCATGAAAATGACACCCATGATGAAAAAATTGATACCTATTGCAGCCGCCATCTTGGATTTACATTTCGACAGCACTATCGGCTTCAACACTCTTGAAAACCATGAAAATGACACCCGAGATGAAAAAATTGGTACCCATTGCAGCCGCCACCTTGGATTTACATTTCGACAGCACTATCGGATTCAACACCCTCGAAAACCATGAAAATGACACCCAAGATGAAAAACTTGATATCTGTTGCAGCCGCCACCTTGGATTTACATTTCGACAGCACTATCGGCATCAGCACCCCCGAAAACCATGAAAATGACACCAATAATGAAAAAATTTATATCTATTGCAGCCGCCATCTAGGATTTACATTTCGATAGCACTATCGGCTTCAACACCCTCGAAAACCATGAAAATGACACCCATGATAAAAAAATTGGTACCTACTTCAGCCGCCATCTTGGATTTACATTTCGACCGCACTATCGGCTTCAACACCCTCGAAACTCATGAAAATGACACCCATGATGAAAAAATTGATACCCATTGCAGCCGCCACCTTGGATTTACATTTCGACAACCCTATCGGCTTCAAATCTCTCGAAAACCATGAAAATGACACCCATGATGAAAAAATTGATACCTATTGCAGCCGCCATCTTGGATTTACATTTCGACAGCACTATCGGTTTCAACACCCTCGAAAACCATGAAAATGACACCCAAGGTAAAAAAATAATATATTTTGCAGCCGCCATCTTGGATTTATATTTTGACAGCACTATCGGCTTCAACACCCTCGAAAACCATGAAAATGACACCCATGATGAATAAATTGGTACCTAATTCAGCCGCCATCTTGGATTTACATTTCGACAGCACTATCAGCTTCAACACCCTCGAAAACCATGAAAATGACACCTATGATGAAAAATTTTATACCTATTGCAGCCTCCACCTTGGATTTACATTTCGACAGCACTATCGGCTTCAGCACCCTCGAAAACCATGAAAATGACACCTATGATGAAAAAATTGATACCTATTGCGGCCGCCATCTTGGATTTACATTTCGACAACCCTATCGGTTTCGACACCCTCGAAAAGCATGAAAATGTCACCCATGACAAAAAAATTATACTGCTTAATTTTAGTACGTACTACTATTATTTATTCTGTGATTTTAAATATTGTAATAAAAAAATCTCTTATTATTATTATAATCAAGTATTTAAGAAATTTGGTTATTCGAATATTGTCTATTTGTACAGCGATCTTTTTGAGCCGCTGAAAACAACCGAAACAATATCCACTCACGACGGCGACTGAAGCCGAACTAAACTTAATGCTTAATACAAAGGTACTCTGTGAACTAAACTACTCTGTGGCTGTAGATCCCCATTTACAGAAACAATTTATATACGAGGCAACGAAATCAACGAAAATTTCGCCATTTTGGAGCCGAAAAAAATTAATTATAGCTAAACAAAACAAAATTACACTGCCATTTACATTCAGTGGCTTCCCACATGATAGATGAAGAGATTAAAAAATAGATTGAGTTAAACAATTGATATTTTCAAAAGTTATAGTGTTTACAAGCCACAGGGACATGATAAATCCACACCATAAGCCACTAAAACCCTTTTTTTATTTAAAAATAGCAATTAATCGATTTAAAAAAATTATTAATAAGTTCAACAATCATTTATCTTTCTAACAATGTGCTTTTTATATCATTTATATGTATAATATGATTGCTAGATACGATTTTATTCGATAAAATGTTGGAATTTTAATTTTTAGGCGATAGTAGAACATTACCTTGCGCTTTCGCTTAAGGTATGCAATAACAACAACAACATGCAATAATAATTCCCTCAGCTCAATAAAGGGCAGTTATTCCGGTATCACAGACAGACAGACGATTCAATTTTATTTACATGTATAGATTTCTCTGTATATTATTTTGTATAGATAACTGAAAAGCGTGGTGAAGGGCGTTTCCGTCAGGGTCGGTGTAACCAATTTTCAGTAAACACGCAAACTTAAGAGAATGCAAGGATTTTGTTTAGTAATATTTTATTTAGTTTACGTTAATTAGGCGACGGTGTTGCCATTATACAATGTAAAGCTAAATAAATTTAATCGTGCATAATGAGGGCATCCACTTTTTCTGCCGCCAGGGCGGCGCTACTTACGTATAAGTTTAAATACTTGACAGATTTCACAGCAGGGAAGTTAATTTGTTATAAAAGTGTAAATCTATAAAGATTTTAGAAACTGGACTCTCCTTATATTTATTTTCTTTAACTAAACGACAGAGGTCACAACATCACTCTGGACTTTCAAACGGAGACCATTTTTACTGGAAAGTAAAAAGGGTCTCCGGTTCTCTACACTCACCATACGAAACACTGCGACATTAGCTGCTATTTTACGCTGGTATCCTGTGAGAGCTCTTCCTCGGTCGAGCCGACCCATTCGTGTTACAACTATACAATTAATATAGTTGCAGTATGGCTCTACCACGTTTAAAATTACCATACTCATTGTTGAGATAGCAATTATGCACGATGAAATTTATTTTGCTACTTTGTGTCATCTCTGAGGAGGACGATGACTCGGATATGGTCCCGAGACGTCGTGATAGCACTGCGAGGGTATGGAGGTAATAAATGCTACTCCGGGGCGTGCTTAGTCGAGCAAAACGATAGAGGTGCCCCAGTTGCGTTCCAAACGGAGATCCCGGGTTACGTTGATGGTGACCACCGTGGAGATTTAGTCGGTAGGAGTCCGGTATAACTTTAATGTTGCCCTCGCAGCGGAAGGTCCATAAAAAAGAAACCATAAGGAATTTCCAACTAGAAAAAGGCCGGTATTCATTTAAAAATAAGCCCAAAAACAATTTTAGTATATATCTGTAGTTTCTTTTAGCATACCTTTTGGCAGATCTCACTTAAATTGAAATGCGTAATTCTAGACATAGCAGGCGTTATATTATGTATATATACCTACATAGAAGTTTCATGCCACGTAATAAATTTATTTCGTAATTTCGAAGCAGTGGAATGATTTTTTAAGCTGGTTACATTTATACAAAACTATCATTAACAAATGAACAAAAACAAAAGCCAACCTATCCTTGGACATCGACAGTCAATCCGTCTCGGTGCCCGCTTGTTATTGTGAAGATGTGAAGTGATTAGTTACGCGTTACGCCGCGAAATGTTGGCTCTAACGACTGTCGTGATTGTGCTTTATTAGAAACTGGGGATGTGAGATCGCCTTGTGTGGTCTTCGGTCGCGACCGGCTTAAAAGTGATCTAAAAATACCACTTGCTTGCTTCAAGCATTTGCTTCAAAACCGTTGGTGAAACGCGTGAAAACTTGACGTAGATTTATAATACATCGACTACCACCAGCGATTTTTCCGGACCGATACGACTTAGGGACCTTCAAGAAAAAAGCCTATTCTTTTTTAAAAGGCCGGCAACGCATCTGCGATTCCCCTGGTGCTGCAGTTGTTCATGGGCGACGGTAGTCACTTACCATCAGGTTAGCCGCATGCTCGTTTGTCCCCTCTCCTATAAAAATAAAACACATTTTTAACAGTGGTAGAGCCAGGCGGCAGCTTTTGCTGGCGCGAACCGGGGTGGTACCACGACCTCACAGAATACCACCGTGAAGTAGAGGTTTACCTCTGCGTTTCGCTTGGTGAGTGCAGGTGGCCGGAGGCCCTTTTTACTGGAAATGAGGCATTCCATCCTAGCCCTCACGGGTGAAAACGCATCTGCATTTTGATTTGTAATAGAGGATAGATGTAGATGTCTATGGGCCGCAGCAACCACTTACCATCAGGTGGACTGTGTGCTCGTTTTACACCCTTATCCTATAAAAAAAACATTCTAAACACCGTGAATATTTCTATTCTGCATATTTTAGTTTATGGTATTTTATAAGAATTAATAAGTTATGGTATTTAATAGAATAAGACAAGTGAGTACACAATTTACCTGATGGTAGATGGATACTGTGGCCCATAGACATCTACATCTTTCCTGGATTAAGAATCAAAATGCAAAATGCGTTATCACTCTTGAGGACTAAGATGAAATGCCTCGTTTCCAGCATAACGACTCTCCGGTTCTCTACACTTACCATACGAAACACATTTAGCAACAGTATTAATCTGCTATTTTACGCTGGTATTGCGCGAGAGCGTCCTTCCGCGGTCGAGCGGAACCATTTACATAGCTGAACCATAATATAGCTGCAGTATAACTCTACCACGTATTATTGTGCAACCTGGTTCACTCTCTTTAACTCTCCTTCATGAGGCAATATATGGGAAGGCAATTGTTCAGCAGTGTACTTTTAAGGTTGTAATGGATGGATTTGTAACACGTTTATACCGCATTTGTCTATTGTTTTACTGTGGTAAAACCACGCTGCAACTGTAATATGACCGTCTAGAGACCACCCTCTGACAGTGGGATGTATGTTGTGGTCTCTATTCTCAGTGGCTCTGTCGTAATAAAACATGGAGACCAAAGACTATGTGTTTAACATCGCCCAACACTACTTTTAACTCCAATATCTCTCGATTTCCATTGACCCCGTTTTCTATGAAGAGGCGACGAGTAGTGATAGTTGTTTAGGGCACGTATTTGGTATTTCGACAGAGCCCTTAAGTAACAGAATTTATAATAGTACAACAGTAACAGTGGATTTAAGGTCTAATGATGCCCAAGATTGAAGCTTGGGCATCATTAGACCTTAAATCCACTGTTATTTAAGGGTCATTATTGCGTGCCGTGAAATATTATATTTAAAAATAGTCCTACACAACAAAGGCACAGTAAATATATAGTAGGAACAGTATGGAAACTTCCTACAAACGCTCGAAACGGCACACTCACACAAACATGCGCAACGACGAGACGTCTAAGCGCTCGTCGCGTTGCTTTCAGTAGCGATTATCGCCTCAAGACTTTAAAAATGCTACGAACGTATAGCGTAGTATACGGCTGTTTGAACTCGGCTTCATCAAAACCGGAGCTATCTTATTTTAAGCTTCCTGCTGATTTTGAAAGGTAAGAATGATTTTTATTGTCATTGTTATAATAGTTATCGAATTACAAGTCCGTGTAATTGATCATAATGAATTCGTGAACTTATTTGTACATCCAGAATGAGGCGGCTTTGAGGCTATTTAAAGCTGATAGTGCAATAGTGGTAACAAAGTGTAAATCCAAGATGGCGGTTGCAATAGGTATCATTTTTTTCGTCATGGGTGCCATTTTCATGGTTTTCGGGGGGGGGGGGGGGATTGAAGCCGATAGTGCTGTCGAAATATAAATCCAAGATGGCGGCTGCAATAGGTATCAATTTTTTCGTCATGGGTGTTATTTTCATGGTTTTCGAGGGTGTTGACTGTCGAAATATAAATCCAAGATGGCGGCTGCAATAGGTATCAATTTTTTCGTCATGGGTGTCATTTTCATAGTTTTTGAGTATGTTCAAGCCGATAGTGCTGTCGAAATATAAATCCAAGATGGCGGCTGCAATAGGTATCACTTTTTATCGTCATGGGTGTCATTTTCATAGTTTTTGAGTATGTTGAAGCTGATAGTGCTGTTGAAATGTAAATCCAAGATGGCGGCTGCAATAGGTATAAATTTTTTAGTCATGGGTGCATCGATCACTAATAAAAAACATGGGTGTCATTTTCATGATTTTCGAGGGTGTTGAAGCCGATGGTGCTGTCGAAATATAAATCCAAGATGGCGGCTGCAATAGGTATCAATTTTTTCGTCATGGGTGTCATTTTCATAATTTTTGAGTATGTTGAAGCCGATAGTGTTGTCGAAATATAAATCCAAGATAGCGGCTGCAAAAGGTATCACTTTTTATCGTCATGGGTGTCATTTTCATAGTTTTTGAGTATTTTGAAGCCGATAGTGCTGTTGAAATGTAAATCCAAGATGGCGGCTGCAATAGGTATCACTTTTTATCGTCATGGGTGTCATTTTCATAGTTTTTGAGTATGTTGAAGCCGATAGTGCTGTTGAAATGTAAATCCAAGATGGCGGCTGCAATAGGTATCAATTTTTTGATCATGGGTGTCATTTTCATAGTTTTTGAGTATGTTGAAGCCGATAGTGCTGTTGAAATGTAAATCCAAGATCGCGGCTGTAATAGGTATCAATTTTTTCCGGCTAATGTCCGAAACGGCTGGATCGATTTTGACGGAACTTTCACTGGCAGATAGCTGATGTCATAAGGAGTAACTTAGGCTACTTTTATTTTAGAAAAAGAATTAGGGTTCCGCGCTAAAAAATAAAAACCCTAACACGCGAGCGAAGTCGCAGAGAACAACTAGTGAAGAATAAAGGTACGTTTTCGTCCCGTACGTTCCCGCCGAAACTTTCAAAAGGTTACACCGTAATGACAAAGTTAAAGATCTATAGTTCTACAAGTTGTTGTGTTAATATTAAATTGTTTTCCGTGTTTAAACTATAGTTTTTTGCTGAGATTACCTATTTAAATTGTAAGCTAGTTAATTAAATTCGAATGATTGATAAAAAAAGCAATATCAAAACATTAAAAGTTACAACCCTATTGCTTCAATGGAGCGTAGGTAATTATATCCTCAACTAGGCTTAGTTTCCATACTGTTCATATTTATACTGTGACAAAGGGAGGAGGGATTTGCATACATAGATATAAATTTTCAAACTTGACAAATATCAAAACTTGGAAGATTTTTAGACCAAAAGTACACTTGTGCCGTGCGGGGTTCTAATCCGCGGCTTAGAAGCTTAGAACAACTAAACGCTTACCCACTGAACTATTTAAAATCGCAAAGGAGACAATCGTTTTTGGGCCCACTAGAAATATTAACGTAACGTAATTGTACTACACATAAAATAGATTTAACAGAAGATACCAACTATATCACTACACACACACACACACACACACACTATAGTAAACGCCCTAAACATTTAATGAAAATTTAACCGGAATCATATAATCAGAAACAAAATTGTTTTGATATTCGTGAAAGTCCTTAATAGCTTGCTTTTACGTTGATACTAGCGCCATCTCATAGATAGCAAGAGCACTACATAGGTTTTACACATTTTGTTGAAGATATGGCGCCATTCAAGCATTTACATTGTTTATTTATTTCAACAAATAAAAAAGTCAGTTGTTATTTTATTGTAAATACTATTATATTTTGGACATTAGCTATAGCCAAGTATATAAAAGTCCTCAGTAGCTTGCTTTTATGTTGATACTAGCGCCATCTCACAGTCATGAAAAACACTATTTTCCCCAATATTTTTACACATTTTGTTAAAAAGATGGCGTCACTGCTGGCATTTATTATTTATACCGAAGCCTAATTATATTAATTGTTAATTTATCAGTTTACCCATTAGATACGGTAAAACTAATATTGCTTTTGTAATCTATAGGTATATAAGGAATCGACATGTATTTCATTAAGTTACGCAGCAATTTGTGGTGGGCCCATTCTCCATACGAAAAGAAATTGTCCTCCTTTTCCCCGACAAATCGATTTTAAAAGTAATTTGACGGCTCCATATCTCAGTGGCTAAAGGTGTCTACTCTACTGACCTGTCTGCCGCAGGGGCAATCTAGGGTGTAGGAGTGGGGATGACCCTTAATTGCCTCCTTAATTGTGATGTGTGTAGGCAAGCAGGGGCAATTTTTGAAGTCGGCACTGCGACCTTCGATATTGCTCCGATCGCTGTGCTCCCTAGATTGCCCCTGCGGCAGGCAGGTCAGTAGCCGCCTTTAGCATGAGTTGCGGCGCTGCGGGCGGCGGGTTCGAATCCTGCACGGAACAAGTATTTGTATGACCTACAAATAATTGTTGCGGGTCTGGATGTTCGTGTTTGTGCAATATACGTTTGTAAACTGGCTCCACGATACAGGAGAAAATCCTAGTGTAACGTTTAAAAGAAAGAATATAAATAAATTGGATTAATTAACGAAAAGTTACCTGCCCATAATCTTTTAAACTGAAATTACGTACGATGAGTCATTCCGTCGATTAACTGGTACAAATGTGCCCATATTAGCAAAGCCTAGTACTTAGTCGTAAGCAAATATGTTAGTATATATTTAGAACGCTCTCATACTAATCTTGTCGATGGCCTTAATATTATATAAAAAAGGTTATGACGAGTATATCCAACGTACTGAGGTTGGCGCCTGCGTCTGAAACGACTAGGATAACATTATCATAGCATCCAAATCTCAAGGTATTTTTTATAGGATAAGGGTGACAAACGAGCACACAGTCCACATGATGGTAAGTGGTTGCTGTGGCTCATAGACATCTACATCTATCCTCTATTACGAATCAAAATGAATGCCTCGTTTCCAGTAAAAAAGGTCTCTCGTTCTCTACACTCACCATACGAAACACAGCGGTGTTAAGCTGCTATTTTAAGCAGGTATTCTATGAGAGCGTGGTCCTTTCCCGGTCGAGCCGACCGATTCGTGCTACAGTTATATTACTGTTACGAGCTTGGGGTTCGAGACAATTAAAAACTGCCGAGTGAATTACCAAAATTGACACTTTAATTACACAACACTAATTACGATCTAAAACCACACTAATAATAAAACACAATTGTACTACTGATGACTTAAGTTCGAAGTTGTTTCGCTTCGAAGTATTCTCTTGTATCGCCAATTCAATACTGCCTCGGTCGTGGTCTATACCACCCTTATATAGGGCCTCAGATAGTTTTCAGAACCTTCTACTATAGCGACATCTAGAATGTTCGAGTACATAGCGATCCCGAAATTTCTAGAAGGATCTTGACTCTCCTAGTTCTGCTACTCGATACTAGAGGGCGCTGGTGGTAACTAGTATTGCCATGTACAAGACATTAATAGTGGCGCGCAACATTACTAATATAGCTGCAACATGGCTCTACCACGTAAAACATAAACGTAGGTATCAAGGTAACTGATGCTTGTCTTTTATATTTATTAAACACTAGCGAGTCGCCCCGGCTTCGCCTGGAGCTATGGGATCTTATAAATGTGGCGTTATCTAGATTTAAGATAAACAAAGACGTCGTTCGTTTTTAAAAAAAAACTTCAAGTTATTCGGATAAAATATAATCTAGATCCCTCCTGACATTGATCTGTTCTTAAAGTTTCATCACAATCGTTTCAGTCATTCCGAAAATTAGCCGAAACATACAGAAAGACAGACAGACAAATATTTTAAAAATGGTTGTTTATGTCTCAATAGCATGCAACTAATCCCCTGTGTTTAATAGATGCCAGTTATATCAATATTACAGTCATACACTTCAATTTATTTATATGTATAGATATAGATAAGAATCGAGCATAAAAAGTAAATATTGGGAGGAAATTAAATCGTACGATTCGATCACATTTCTATCTGTCACATATATTTAGCTTCTAATTTAATAACCAACCACTCGATTAAAATCGATTTTCGATTCGATTCGAAAGTTCGAACTAGCCTTGATCTAGTCCAGTTACTTGCGACAAAGTTCTGGATCAAAAGTTATATGAAGGGGCAATGGGTCGGCCATATAGGTCAAAGAACCGACAAGCAATGGGGAAGAAAGGTTCTCCAGAAGCAGTATCGTACTGGAAAGCGCAGTGTTGGACGATTCCCCACTAGATGGCGTGACGACCCGATGAAACACGCTGGTAATCCATGGATGTAGATGGCTCAGCACCGTAATTTGTGGTAATATACGTGGTGTAGCAATGCTGCAGCTATAGCACGAATGGGTTGGTTCGACAGGGGAAGGATTACGCTCTAACAGAATACCAGCGTAGCTGCTGTGCTTTTTATGGCGAGTGTAGAAGAACGGAGACCCTTTTTACTGGATACGAGACATTCCGTCTTAATCCTCAGGGGTGACAACGCATCTGCATTTTGATTCTTAATCAAAAGGAAGAATGTAGACATCTTTGGGCCACAGTATCCATTTACCATCAGGTAGATTGTGTGCTCGTTTGTCACCCTTATTTTATGAAAAAAAAAGTTCATGGGTCCATGGGAGGCCTATGTTCTGCAGTGGACTTATTTGGGCTGATTTAAAGTAAGAGAAAATTATGTGTTATCGTTCCAGGTCAAAAGAAACCAAGCCAACATCGGTCCTCGTCCGCGCTAGCCTCAAAAGAAGTAGAGTTCTCCAATTGGAAGAAGAGGTCGTCTTACGACCCCATGAAAGCAGCACAAGAGGGGAAAAAGAGACAGCAGATGGCGAGACGGCAGGAGTGCAATAAGGACGACCTTAGTTCCCCCAGGTACGTGATCGAAAAATAGCAGGGACTGATATCGATATTTTGAAAATACCGATACTTTTCTATTAATATCGATAATAGTATTGATAACTCAATTAATTATCAGTATTTGGTACTGATATGTGTTATACTGGTATAAAAATACTGGTACCTTTATTGATATCGGGTATCGATACTTGTGATGACTGCGCGACGTTGCCAGATTTCGCGGCACGTGTCACGCGGAGCGGCAACGCTGCGTCAAGTGAGCGAGTGATCGGTGCACAAACGAAAACCAAAGACATTTTTTATTTTCACGGCTCGGTGGCGCAATGGCTTAGCAATTAGTTGCTGCGCTGCGGGCCGCGGGTTCGAATCCCGCACGGAACAATTATTTGTATGGCCTACAAATAATTGTTCCGGGTCTGGATGTTTGTCCTTGTGCAATTTGTGTTTGTAAACTGCCTCTGCGATACAGAAGAAAATCCTAGTGTAGGGGGTAACGTTTTAAAAAATTAAAAAAAATGCATCAGTGCTTATCTAGTTGTTGTTTTTTTACTAAGATTATTTAAAAAAACTTATACCTACCTACCGGCCTTCCTTAGTAATATTTCTTGTAGGTTTATACTGAAAATACACTAATCTTCAGAAAAATTTATTACACTACTATAAAATTTAAGAAATGTCTATTTTTTTATAACAACATTGTATTACCTAAAATGAATGTTTGGAATATTTGAAATTTTAAAATGTTAAATTTTAAGTAATTAAAGTTGCATGTACCATGCAACTTTATGCATGCACTTTAATTACTTAAAAGTTTGTTTTATTACCAAGTTTGGTTTATTATTGTTAAAAAAGACATTTGATGTTATTTAAAAGATTCTAATTGATTTATTGAGGATAATGTTGTTATTGGCCTCGTGACTAGACAATTTATATATATGGGTGATCGAAATTATTTTAGAACTAGCTGTTCCCCGCGACTCCGCTCGCGTGTTAGGGTTTTATTTTTTTTGTACGGAACCATAATTCTTTTTCCAAAATAAAAGTAGTCTAAGTTACGCCTTATGACATTATCTATCTGCCAGTGAAAGTCCCGTCAAAATCGTTCCAGCCGTTTCGGAGATTAGCCTGAACAAACAGACAGGCAGACAGACAAAAATTAAAAAAATGTATTTTAGTTGTAAGTACCGTATTTACTTTTATATGTATTTACTAAAGAGCTGTAATTTTGACATTACAAACAGACACTCCAATTTTATTTATTTGTATAGATAGATTTTGATAAGCATGCGTTTCTTTGGTAAAATTGTTCAGTTTCATGAGTAGATTCACCTCTTTTTGTAACACCCAGTATATTCAGGGATACAGAGAAAGACATGACTTACCCTGAAAAAAAAAGGTTCTTTGAGATGATACAAGTTGCGCGATATAACCGTATTTCACGCGGACGAAGCTACGGGCGAAAAGCTAGTTAAAGATAAATTAAAGATACAAACTAGACATCTTATTTGAAGAATAATCACTTGCTTGAACAGGAATCACATCAATGACTTAATCTATACAAATAAATAAAATAAGAGTGTCTGTTTGTAATATCCAAATAATAGCTTTTTATATAATACATAGGAAAGTATATACGGTACTTAAAACAAAAACGACATTTTTAAAATTTTTGTCTGTCTGTCTGTTTGTTCCGGCTAATCTTTGAAACGGCTAGACTGATTTCGACGGGAATTTCACTGGCATAAAATAGAATATAATAGAATAATTTTTTATTCAATATACATTACATGTGTAATTCTTATTGAAAGTCATTTTTTACTTTACCAGGTATATTAGGCAGATAGCTGATGTTATAGGGAGTAACTTAATCCACCTATATTTTACAAAAACAGTTGAGGGCCCGAGCAATATAATTAAAGCCCTAAATTACACGCGGGCGAAATCGCGGAGAACAGCTAGTAAATGACAAAAAATAAATATACGCTTGCTGTGTATAGATGCCATATTTCATCGAAATACGCATTGAACAATTTGAACACACGCGAACATTACGTATGACGTTAGAGAGAGTAAATAAGACGCGAGAACAAGGAATTTATTTTTATTGTATCGATATATTGGTATCAGTACCAATACCGATATTCTGATTTCAAGTATCGATATTATTGTACTGAAATTAAATATCGATACCAATATCGATAAATCGATACCTAAATATCAGTATTGTTATCGATAACCCGATATCGATACTTGCAAAATATCGGTATTACAGTCCCTGAAAAATAGCAATATCTTCTAGTTCAGGAATTCCCAAAGTGGGACCCTTTGGGGTCGCAATCGATTTCCCAGGGGTCGACATAAACGGAAACTGATTTTGGGAGACGACGAGGGCTAAAAAATAAATCTCTATTAATTTTATTAATTACTTATTAATTTATAAAATGAATTACTTATAAATAATAATTTATTAATATCAATAATTAAAATAAATTGATATTTACTTTATTTTATGTCTATTTATTTTGTTAAATTTGGTGAGAAAATGTTGTTAGGTTTTTTCATTTAACCAACTGCAAAGTTTTTAAATTGGGAAGTATTTTGTATCAATAGAAAAAAAAAAACTAGAAACTAGAGAGAGGATTTTAAAGTTATTTGGCTATGGTATCAGTGGTATCTGAGGTATCAGTTCATTTTGGAAAAGGAATCTCTTGCCCAAAAGAGTTTGGAAATCCCTGTTTTAGATAATACGGAATCGGACGATGAAAGGACGCGTTCGTGTAAAATTTCCCGCCTATTTTTTTAGAGTTCGTTCAATAATGAGCAAAAGGGAACAATTATAAAATCACGTAGTCTTATTTCAGTGGGCTATTTTTTCTTTTTGTATAAATAAATCGTACAATATATTTCAGTATAAATGCCAAACTATTAAACAGTTTATGGACAGAAAATGCACTCGTTTACATTTTTTATTATTGTTGTACGTTTTATTATAAACTATTACAGTTATTTCCAAAGATTTACAAACACTAATGTTATGTTATGTTATATGATTCCTAAACGTAAATATTATGATCTATTGATGTACAAATACAATTTAGTTTAATAAAGATTCCAGGAAATGTTTTAACCGTTTCTTATAAGCGACTCATTCCCTTTAAGTATAAAGGCAGGCTATTTACAATTGTAGGAATATATTTCCTGGTATTTGATGTAAGAATTTAGAATTTATAATTGGCTTAATATGTGATCGATGGCTTATTATGGATGTAAAGTAAGCAAAGTTGAATTGAGATGAATAGAATAAAATGAAGATACTGAAATAGGGATTTTTCTAGATTTTGTCAGTCTTTAGTAAAATCTCTCACTTAAATTGGTAATGCACGGCATGTTAGGCTTCTGAGTTGTGATGAAGAAATGAGTTTTCACAAGAGTGGGCGTCTTACTCTTCTACAACACATAAATTAAATGAAAGTAATTATTGTGTGGCGTGTTGCTTTCATTTCGTTTAATTTATTTATTATATGAACTACAACACAGATAACAATCAAATTACAGTAAAAAATAAACACTTATATAACAGTTATGTACCAGATTGTTATCCTAAATATGTTGACACGTCATTTTTATATTTACTCGTATTACTGCAGAGATCAACTCTTCGGTAGACAATTTACAGGGTTATTTTTCAAAGCATAGCCGAAATTTAAACTTAAGTTCAAATATATAAATAATGATATATCGTTATTGCAGTTTTAGAAAATACAAGCAAATAATTATCGGCTTCTTCTTTTATCTGAAATTATCCTAAATTGAATGAGATTTATGTGCAACAACTACGCGTGCGCGCGCTCCCCTGTGTGCGATTCAATTCACAACGTTTTTGCCGACTGATCGACCTTTACGAATGTGTGCGTGCGTAGTGAAATAGTAAGCGTTAGATATTTATGAATGACAATTAGTTAAAATAATGCATCACCACGCATTTTGAATTTAAAAGAAGAAAAGGACAGAATGTTTGAGATTTTTTAATTAATTTTCTTCACCATTTGCCTATATTACTCATTCTGAACCTTCTCTGCAAATTTATGATAAAAAAAGATATGGGAATGAGTGTGTAATCTTTTTTTTTATTGATTATTGGAATAAAAAGTGAAAACATTCCGTGCAATTTCAGCCACTCCTCACCGGTCCACCGGTCTCAGTCCTTCCACACGACCAACATCGCAGACCTGGAGACGCTGGACTACTCCTCCGAAGACGACCAGATGCTCTCGACCCTACCTATCGACCCGATGATCACTTCGACACACTCTGATATTTTGGACCTGAGACCTAAAGACTTCACCAGGGAAAACCTGAGGAGGCAGGCGATGACCAACGATGTGGTTTTATCTAGGAATTACGTCACCAGTTTCCAAGTAAGAATGGTAAAACAGTATATTAGTTTTTTAATATATTTTGTATGCACCAGCTCCAGGAGACACATTGTTTCATTGTGTTATAAGTTAGAATAGTGCTTTCAAAACTTACCCTCGTGGTCTATATTGATTGCGATGTAACACAAGTAAGTGCACATAACTACTATAAAGTTTAGCATGCACTGATTTTATGATGCAATGCATTGGCGGTAGAAATAGGAAAGATGAAGTTACATACTCAGATATACCTCTCGACAGTACATAAGTTTAATGAACGAAATCTAAAAGGTCACCACAGACAGGTCATTCATACGGCCTGCCTCACTCCGCGCTTTAGGCATGAAAATATATGTACACTGCGCGGCCGCATACAAGGGGCTAATTTCGTGAGGTTGTCACGCGCGCGCTCGACCTGACGCGCGCCTTACGTTAACAAAAAGTATTTTTCTCTTAGTTATAAGTATTTAGGCACTTTTATTTCAAGTATGGCCTCTCAGAAAGCCGAAAGGAACTGCATAGCCTACGGGTGCTCAAATAACAATAGGAATGTCAGAATAAATAGGATACCGAAAGGTAAGATGTTATTATTTATAGGTAGATCTAGATAATTAGGTACCTAGTTAGTGACTCCATAGTTACAGATTTATTATTTGATCAGCGACTCGACCACAGCTTCGCAGTTTTCGATTTTATCGCGAATAATGTCAATCACCTTAAAGAACATCGGTCACGGCCCATACATGCTGTGACCTGGCTATAAAATATCGCGAACATGACTAGTGTATGGATTAATCCGTTCCCCCTGGGCACAATTCTAAATCCTAAATTGAAAATATATTATTTAATATATACTTATCTAAATAAGTCACGTCAATGGCTAAACCCACAAAAGTTAATCAATAACCTTTCTGATCTTTTCACTACTAAGTATCTAAGACACAGATGCTTTGACTTTTGCTCACGCTTTGACAGATCTCGTGTCATAATACCACAGACTGCATAGATATACTGATAATATATATTAGTATAAATATTAGTACATTCTACATTTACTGTCAATTTATAATATGCAACTTATTTCGGAATACTTGACCTATTCCCATCTAAAAATGATATTATTGATAATACACTACAAAAATAAATATAAAATCTACAATAAAATCTAGTATTTAAAAAAAAGTAAACGCATAATGGTAGTGTTATGATGAAAAGTATACCACAGATAAAAACGGGACGGGTTTAGATGCGTTCAAAATCTATAAAAAGTAGTAAGGAAATGAGGTTTTTCATTACACAGCTAAATTATTTTACCGGTTACAATAAAATAAATTGGACCCCGTAATTTAATATTCACCTAAGTCACTATTTTTTGACGTATCAATCATTGGTGTTCGTTACATATTTTAGTCAGGTCATATTTGGCCGTTGTTCAAATGTTCAGTGTAAGTAGACCTCCCAGTGTTAGTTACTGCCTACTAATGCAAGGTCACCATATACTGGGTATCAGTTAAACACTTGTTTGATAAAAAAAAGAGATTGAAAACAGCAGCACTTCTCATTGCCAACCTTTCATTAATAATGATGCCGCGTGACGCATGTTTGTAAATAGCAAAAATGTGAAACAGAAAATGATAATTGGGTAAATTATCTGAGTTTCAAAGACGTTCACGTTGCTATAATCTTAAATTTTCTAGATGTTGCATGTTAACCTTCCTCACATTGATCAATAATGTTCTTATTATCAGCAAATTACCTATACATTCCATAATACCTCGGTGTATTCTACTATCAGCTAATATCAAAGAATTCAATTTGTTTTCTCACAACGCCTAACTCTACAGTAGGAGCGGCCTCAACAAAGGCGCTTAGCGGTTAACTAAGTGATACAGACTCGCTCACGCGGACGTAAGGTGCATTTTGATTAAATACGCGCGTTGCAACAATCGGTAGGCTATTTTAACGAATGTCGCATCCGAAGCGTGCAAAGTATTATGAACATGAGCGACGTTGTAACCAGGCTTAAACTGTAAAAACGATAAAAACGCAAGTTTGCTATCAGAGAGTGGTTCTTCTGTTCTTGTACTTGTTATTCTGTGTTATAGATAGAAAAAACAATAGATACGAAAGTCCTATCAACTTGAATTGATATCCTTAAAATGCTTATTGGGTATCAGATAGGGTTTTGTTCTGTCCTATAATGACACGAGCCTTGCGATAAGCTTCAGTTATCTTTCTTTATTTGGTAATGGACTCGTACGGTTGTACTTTTGCCAGTGTAAAATATGAAGTTATCCTTTTTAAAAGTTTATTTGAAAGTTCTTCACAATATATTGATGCGTCATATTGTGAAGTTTTTAGGAGATTTTAGTGAATGTTTTTAAAGGACAGCTACTTGAGCCATACGATTACGATAGTATCTCTAGGTGCCTAAGCAGTCACAATAGCTTGAGGTTCACATCACCATCATAGCACTTGTTTCATTGTTTCCGCTAACAGTTCACATGCGTAGACATTTAATACACAAAATCGCACCATTACTACTTTCTTCCGAATCGCGAACGCAGTTTACATACATAAACTGCCCAAGGACAAACATCAAGACCCGAAGTAATTACTGGTAGGCAGTATCAATACTTTTTTCGTGCGCGATTCGAACCCGCCGCCCTCAGGGCTATGCCACCTCGCCACTGAGCTGTCGTGATGAACTCAAGAGTTATGTAATTGTATTTTAAAAAAAATCCACAGGTCAACCAGCCCTCAGAAAAGGCAAAACGCATAGAAGCAGACAAGCGAAAGACTTACCTCCTCGATGACATAACCCCAACAAAGGAGAACGTGGACTTCCTCCCGAAGAGAGAGAATGACGCCGCAGTGGATAAGAGAAAGACTTTCATACTGGACAGCGACACAAACTCCACGACAAACGGCAGCAGTCCGAGGAACTCCTCCATATTCAGTCACGAGAAGAACTCTCTTACGACTGGCACCAGCGATACAGAAGGAGAGAGTGGAACGGAAAGTGCTCCAGTGGTTATGAGACATCAAGGGGGGAAGAAAGGGACAGCGCAGGCGAAACAGAGGTAAGAATAGTAGAGGTACGACTATCCGTCGAGTTTTTACAAGCTTTAATTTAACTTCACCTGTTAAGGGCCTATATTACCTCAGCTCAAATTCTAATTTCGCCCCCACTTCCCCGCGCTATTCTTTCGGACACTACGGCTCGCGGTCACGGACCTCGTGTTCCCGACACGAGGTCAAAGCGACTTTGTTAGAGTAAAACAGACTATTATAGGACGAGAATTAAGCAATAAAATTTTCAGTCATAATTTAATATTAACTTGTCATTAAATTAACATAAAATTATACGTCACAAATTTAATTTCATTGTACATAAAACTAAATCTAGTATAAGTTGGCCCTTCATTGTACGGCAAGCCCATACAATACGAGATCAGCTTATACTGGAAATTTGATCTTATAGTGAAAGGATCCGCCCATTGTTGGTTTAGTAGTAAGCTTGAGTTTTATAGTATTATAGTTTTTGTATGTTTGTAATGTGACAGCCATTTACGTATTTAATTATATTTGTAGTAGGTCTATGCAAGTATCTACATATTATACTATAAGAAATTTTGCAAACCGATTCTAAACCAATGTATAAATTCTACTGCTACAAAAAACTAGTCAAGCGCGAATAGGGTTACCATATCTCAGGATTTGTCCTGATATTTTAGGATTTTAGACTTCTCAGGATTGTGGCTGGATTTTGCAAATCTCAATAAACCTCAGGATTTTTTAGAACTTTCAATATAATACAGCTTACATTTTAAAGATCTCTTTAATAAAAAGTTAAACAAACTAAAAATAATTTTCCTATGGTATTATTACCACAATTACACACACAATTAAAATCAAAACTTATTTATCCAAGTAGGTACTTAAACAGTTTTATCATACTTAATATGTGAAGATACCTTTTTAAGTAAGGTTTTCTTTCCGAACTGTAAAAAAATCTCAGGATTTTTAAATGAAAATCAGGCCTCTTCTCCGGACTTTTAATTTTTTCATCTGGTAACCCTAAGCACGAATCACCATTGCACTGAAAGTTCTGTAGGTACATTGGCTTGGTAGTAAGTTTACGCTTTGCATTTTACAATCTTATAAACTTATAACAATATAGTTTTCGCCTAGTATTACATACTCTTTTCCAGTAAAATGGGTCTCCGGTTCTCTACACTCACCATACGACACACACCAGTGTCAAGCTGCTATTTTACGCTGGTATTCTGTGAGAGTGTGGTCCTTCCCCGGTCGAACCGACCCATTCGTGCTACAACTATACTACTAACATAGCTGCAGTATGGCTCTACCACGTAAATCCTCATTTCTAAGTCTATCACGCAGAGAAACCCTAAGTTATTTATATCTAAACAAATAAATAAAATTGAAGTGTCTGTTTGTAATGTCGAAATAACAGATTTTTAATATATGTATATGAAAGTATATACGGTACTTATAACAAAAACACGATTTTAAAATTTTTGTCTGTTTGTCTGTTTGTTCCGGCTAATCTCTGAAACGGCTGGACCAATATTGACCGGACTTTCACTCGCAGATCGCTGATGTTATAAGACATAGGTTACTTTTATTTTGGAAAAAGAATCCCGTGCAAAAAAATTAAAACCCATGAAATCCAATCGTAATAAATTACGCGCGGGCGAAGTCGCAAGGAACTGCTAGTCTATACAAATAAATAAAATTGAAGTGTCTGTATGTAATTCCAAAATTACAGCTTTTTACTAAATGCATATGAAAGTATAATACGGTACTTATAACAAAAATATTTTTTTAAGGTTTTGGTCTGTTTGTCTGTCTGTCCGTCTGTCTGTCTGTTTGTTCCGGCTAATCTCCGAAACGGCTGGACCGATTTTGACGGGATTTTCACTGGCAGATAGCTGATGTAATTTAGGCTACTTTTATTTTAGAAACAGTATTAGGGTTCCGTACAAAATATTAAAACCCCAAATAACACGCAGGCGAAGTCGCGGGGAACAGCTAGTATATATATATATATATATATATGTAGGTAAGTAGGATAGGTAAGATAGTAAGTAGTAGGTAGATAAGTAAGTAGGTAGAAATGAAATGAATGATTTTTTATTCAATATAGATTATTGTATAATACTTATTGAAAGTCGTTTTTTAATTTACCACTGGTTCGCATAAAAAAAAACCTCTGTCCTGGGAAGAACCAGCAAGAAACCCAGCGGGACTTTTTTTAAACATATTTAAATTTACAATAAATTTATTATGTTACAATTTTTGAATGAATTTTTATAGAATCAGCATTGTGGCGATCACCTCATTCCCTGGGGTTATTTTCATTTATATATTCATTTATATTATAATCACCCTTTTTGTACAATTTTTCTTTAATAAAACATTTAAACTTGTTTACAAACATCCAGATCCGGAACAATTATTTGTTGGCCATACAAATACTTGTTACGTGCGGGATTCGAACCCACGAACTCCAGCGCAGCAACTCATTGCTAAGCCTGTGCGGCACGGAGTAACGATAACGTAAGGACGGATAAGCAAGTTACAGTTTTATTTCTTTATAGTTAGATAGGTAGGTACTTACCGAACACATTATATTTTTTATTACTAACTAAGTGCTTGGTTTCTGAACTTCGGGTCGCGGGTTCGATCCCCATACGGAACAAATATTTTTATGGCCTACAGATAGTTGTGAAAATTTGTGTTTGTAATCGCACCGTCTCCGAGTCAGGAGAAATCCTTGAGTGGGGCAACGTTATAAAAAAAAAACAATTACTACATAGATACCTATATTTTACTTATACGTAAATTTCTACATATTCGTAATCACTAATACTGTAAGTAGACAGGTTGGTAGATACTTCATTAAATTTATCATATGTTTGTTCGTTTCTTTACTCCAACCCAGTCGCTTCTTATTTTTATTCCGCTTATTTCCCATTGCGCCAACACTATAAACCTAACTATCTATTTCAATATTTTAATTTTACCTCATCCTGTTACGTAATGTGTGTTCTGAGCGCAAGCGACACAGCTCTCCCGTTCGAAAGCCGAAGCGGGAGTGAGCGGCGGTGTCGGGCGGCAGGGAACAAGCTTTAAAACGGCGATAGTTTAGGTAATTTCTTTTTACGGTGATAATAATGATAATTAAAAAAAAGTAATAAATATAATCACTGCTTTATAGTTATTTCAGTTAGTATGCAAAGTTTTATAATCTAATTTGAAGTATTTTTTGAATACCAGCCGTTTATTTTTCAGTTTGGAGGTAACTTTGGATTTTTTTCTATCGAGAAAATTTTATGGAATCGTGTTTTCGTCTAATACAGTACTTAGCATTAATCCTCAACTTCACCATATGTTTATTTCAAAATCAATGCTGCAGTATTTTCGGCATAACGGACGATCATCCTAAGCCATTTGAGGTAGTATAGGCCCTTAACAGTATGTGTAGGTCAAATCATGTAACTGAATTTTATAAAACATTTCCATCTAACCGATTAACTGAAATTTTGCACACTTAGAGCTGGTGACATTACAATCTAGGGTGTATTCCGATATACATTGCGAGCACTGCTAATTTCTCTCACTGGTTAAAAATTCGTTCCGTTATGGATTGTCAGTATACTGCCGCAGTACCCTAGGGAAATATATGACGTCATATATCGCCGCCATTTTTGTACTGTGAGCACTGGTGCTTTTGAGGTAATGCGCTCTCAGTACTTTAATCACGTGAACAAAAAACATAACAGCGCCTAGAGATTTAACAGTTTCCACTAATGATTGTTATTATTATTAATTAATAATGTTATTCAAATAATTTCGGACATTAAGTTTTAAAAGCAACAACATTCAAATAATAATTTTTCTTGTTGAACAGAAAACGTGTATATGATATTTTTATTTGAAAACAGTGTCGAAAATTGGGATGACAGTATAGTGTGTAATTTTATACCTGAAATAGACACGCTCCAGCATGAGTAGTTCGACTCGATCGGGGAAGGATCACGTTCTTACAGAATACCAGCGTAAATTAGCAATACAATGCTGCTGTGTTTTGTATGGTAATAATAGAGAACAGGAGACCCGTTTTACGGGCAACGAGGCGTTCCATCAAAATTCTCAGGACTACCAATGCTTCCGCATTTTGATTCTTAATTGAGGATAGATGTAGATGACTACGGGCCACAGCATTCATTTACCATCAGATTGAATGTGTGCTCGTTTGTCACCATTATTTGATAAAAAATATTTATTATTTTTTAGGTCGATTGACAAACTACTTTTAAAGTTAAAATGATAATATTTTTAATTAATGAGTAATTGCCCGTATGACACTACGAAAAACAAAAATATAGTCAATCAAATATCTACCGTATTCCTACAGGTACAGCGGTGACTATTCAATGTCATCGTCGACCACCTCAATAAGCCAACAGCACAAGAGGCCTAAGGAGATCCAGCCTAGATATCTAGATATATCTAAATACAAATCGGAGAACTCGCCGAAGAACTTCCTGAGGCGGGATCCGAGTAAGACGTACGTTGGGGTACTTAACCATACCGAGAAGGGGGTTAGTAAGGGAAGCGCGCAGCACTATGAAATGGGTGAGTTTCATTACAAAAGTAAAATTAAATATTTTTCTTGACAACTTCATAATGTCAGCCATACACGTAATGATATACATGCACAAGTTCAGACTTGCACAAATATACTCTGGCAGTAACTATGGGCAGCTCAAATATGCTTTGAGTATCATTTGGAGCGGAAGTAACTCGATATAAACTCATATCATCAACTCAGTTTTCGCTACTTGTCATCGAAGTGATATGTTATCTCTTCTCGTATGATCTGTTAATTCTAAGTGGAGTTTTGGCGGTAACTTAACTGGCGGCGGATTGCTGTTCCAGTATTATTGTTTTAATAATGGTTTGAAGTGGATTTTGATATGTAAAAGTGATGGCGATTTTGTGTATTAAATGTCGCATGTGCGCATGTGAACTATTAGTGGAAACGGTGAAACAAGTGCTCCGATAGTCATGTGAATATTAAGATAAGGTGTCTGTTTGTTTCAGTGCCTTGAGATAATATCGCCAACTGTCTGTTAGGTCAAGTTGCCGTCATAATCTCCCGAAAACTACGCAATGTGACGCATTAACATATTGCGAAGCAGTGTACTATAAAGGTTTTTTTTTATAGGATAAGGGTGACAAACGAGCGCAGTCCACCTGATTATATTATCATGTATATTATCATTTGATACTGAAAATTTATAAAAACGAAGATCGCGAATGAAATGAAGACATGGCTTAAAGAACAAGCACCCAAGCCCCAATAACCTTATTAAAAAAATCTCAGATATATATTATGCGCATAGAACACGGCGTGACACACGCATTCACGCAAATGCAAATCTGCACAAGTTTGAAATCGAAAATATTTTAAAACTTGAACAAGGCTAGAAATTCTGCAATATTCTTCCCACAGACGTAACTTGTGCATAAACTTCGCAAGTATATCTTTACGTTTGTGATTATCTTATGGGGTACTGTATATTCTTACCCCGCCACAAAACGGTCATCTCCCCATATATAGAAATTTTATTGACACTTTTTTAAAATATATTCCAGAACAAAAGAAACAAGAATTGGAGAAGTGGAAACGGAGAGCTTCGTATGACCCGAGAAAGGCGGCAGCGCTCGGTAAAACTAGCAAAGCTCCACCAAAGACTGCAAGGTAAGTGTGTCCTTTGCCTTAAAAATATAAAATAGTCTATGGTGTACAGGTTTGACAGCCTGTCTAATTGTGACAATCTTATTATATATTTTTGTTGATGAAGAAGTGCTGGTCAATTTTTAGATAGAGGTTTTTAATATGTGTTGTATTTTTTTTAACGTTAACAATTTTTTAATAGTTTGTTTACCGGTGGTTTGCTTTGTATATTTGTATATATGATTTTTTACGTACTTATATTTTGTTGTTATTTATTTATTTTAAACCAGGATTTTATCAAATAACAATTTTTTTCCTATTGTAACTTTTAGAGCGTGACAGATGTCAAAATGCATGCAATTGTGGCTAAAGTGACATGAGAGCCGCCATCTTGTCGTGTAAGGTTAGTTAAATGTCGGAAAGAGGTTGTGGCGTTCTGGGAAAAATTATACCGGCACTACAGTTTGGTTTATACAATAAAAAGCTTTAAAATTTGCTTCACACAATCTAGTGCTAATTCTATGCTAGGTTTTACATAATTTCACAGCTTTTATGAATTTAAAAATAATTGTATCATTGTTTTTTTAATTGCGGATAAAACAAGGTTCACTCACCGTCTGCTTACACCATCTTGTTATTAAGGGCCGCTAATAATTATTATTTCAGTTTGTTATATATTTGCAATTATTGGCTTCTAATGTTGTGGTTTTGGTTTTCATCAGCTTCATTTACTTTTAATACCTTTCTATAATTTTTTGCACATTGGACATTCGATCGCAAAGATCTTTTAAAAAAAGTAATTATATTTCAAAATGGGAACCATTTTTTAACACGCTTTCGGTTGAAAGCATGATGTATAAAGTTTTAAATCTCTAGCTCATCGGGAAGTTAGATCAAAATAAAAAATAATTAAAATCTATTTCATTTTTTTTACCGATCAGGCAAAAAACAGATAAACAGACAAGAAAGGAAGTTCATATTTCATTATCGTCCAGTTCAGCTGTGTTAAATTAATCTTCAATAGTTCTTCCAATCATATTCGGGATCGTATGTACATATGTTTTGGACCAAGTGATCAATAGGACATTATTCATAATGTCCACACAGTTCGAAAAATGCGTAATATGAAGAGACAATATTGTGATAAAAACTATTAAATTGATTAAATTGACCGAACTTTATGAATAAAGTCCGTTACTTATGGGGTATAATAAAATATAGGTTAGGTTTATATTATAACTCTTCCAAATTGAATACGAAAGTTATTAATATCGCCCGGACATTATAAATAGTGTCCTGATTAGCCACTTGGTCATTAATATATGTACTCGTTCGTAGAATAATAATAATTTCCAATCAATCATTTTGCTACACATGCTTCTCGCTGATTCGCCACATTCATACTTCTAAAACATTTGTTTGATAATTTTATGTTCATTATTTGTTTATACATTTTTACTGTACATAAGCTTACTTCATTAATTTCAGGTTTTTGTCTTATCGTGTATGTCAGGTTTTTGATGATTTGTAATATTTTCATTAGACTTATAACATTTTTGAATTTTGTTTTTGAATTTTCAAAGATAAAAATAAAAACAATATTATCGTACTTTCTTATTTAAATATCACTGTCTGTATTGCCTTCTTTGGTAACTGTTGTTTATTAAGTAATTTTTTATATTACTGTCCCAATTTTATATGCTGTATAAATTTCTATAGTTCTTTAGCAGTGTTGCCATTAGATAATAACTTCGTATTGGTATATTTATTTAAAAAAATATAAATAAAAACGTAAATGTTCTGTATTTTATATTATTTTCAGTAGCGTTTTGCGATCTCAGTCGTTTCACGGGCCGGTGCTAGTCTCCCCAAATCTGCGTTACCAGCCGCCACCGACCGAAATAACGGAGAGTTACGACGCTTCGAGCGACAACGACTTTTAAAGCGTTTGGCGTATGGTCGAAAATACAATGGCATTGTGATAGTGTGTTATGGGATGGAATGGTGTGTGTTTTGTTTGTGGAGTGTGGGTGTACTATATGATAGTGTAAATGGAACCAAATAATTAGTATACATACTTAAATATGTTGTTTAATCATTTTTGACAGATTTAATTTTACGCGCCAAAAACAACAGTTTAATAAATCACCATCTGTGATTATATGGATATGGAATTTTTGTTAGTTAATTTTTTACATTTTGGCACAATTGAACGCAACGCAACACAAGTACATTTTTTTTGTAAATTATATACGCTTAAACTCCATTTCGTTTATCGATATGATAAAATTAAACGTGATTCGAATAAGGAAGCCTATTTAATGTAATGGAAACACTATCACTCAAAGTGTATGTTAAGAGATTTTTATATAATCATCGAGTTTATTAAATTTTCATATAATTAGGGAAACGAATGAAAAGTACGGTTTTATTTATAGTTATATATGATATATAGATTTAGCAATTAGTTGCTCATATCGTATGTACATCGATTAGTTTTAACGTCATTTTATTATCGATTTATTTTAGGTTAGTTAGTTGTCAATCCAATTTTATGTATTAGTGCAATATAATTACATCACAATTAAATTAGTTATGAATTAGTGTTGTTCGAGATTATAAATTTTAGATGTCATCTCATATCTTTATACATATGTAATAATCTGTTATGTCCCTAATTTGAATGATTTTTATTTCGAATTTCCATTTATTTAAACAATCACTTTTTATGTGTTACGTATGTTATATTTACAAACATACGGCCAAAATTATTGATATTATATTCGTAATATTATATTTATAGTGCGCAAGTGAATATTTTTTAAGAAATTAGAACAATATGTCTTCGCTCTCCGTCAAAAATGTACTTAGACTGTCAAAATTCAAAACGTCCTCTTAGGTAATGTTTTATCACAGATATCTTTCTAAATACTTGTAGATTTGCAATGTAAAATAGCTTACATACTTAGGCTTTATCCTGTTGCGCTACATGAGAACACTTTCAAAAATTGACAATTAAAAAAAACAATATCGTTAGAAGTGAGTAATATAATGTATATGGAGTGTAGAGAGAAGGAGGATCATCTCTATATATGAAAAGTGTCCCTAAAAACGTGTCCAATAAGGGTGACGCTGCAGTAGCATAGGATAAATTAAAAAAAAGCGCTAAAAGTAATTAGAATAAGATGGAGAAATAAACAAGGACCGACCAATCCGCTTGGTTTTGTACTACGTAAATAGTTGAGATTTTGTATACTGGCATTTTACTAACTACTCTAGTCATGAAATTTTTTAAATATTTGAATTCAGCTGACTTCACTCCGTTCACAACAGCTATCTTCATATCGTAGTTTTTCAGACGCCAGCGCTATTGTGGTAGGTTTTGGAACCTCTATTTTCAGTAAACAGTAGGACACTTTTTCAATTTTCGCCCCTTATAAGATGGTTCTCCTTGTACTCTACACTCCATAATAATGTAATATAACTACCACTAAAAGAAAAAAAAAATCAAAGCTGCTATCTTATTCTCATAACGCTTTTTGAGTAAAGTAGGCATCTCAAAGTTAGCTTCAATTTAACTAATCTATGACTATTCTAAAACAAATACGTGGCGGGACGGGATAAAGTCATACCATTCTAATTAGAAATTAGTTTAGCAGTGTTCTATACAGTTTACATTTTTATATGGTTTTAGTTTCGTACAGTTGTCATAATAATTTAAAAATAATAATAAGCTACGTTTCTTGTATTTAGGGTTTATTAAAGAACTCATGAACCCGATTGTTTTTTTTTTAATAAATAAATTGTGCAAATTATTTGAATTTCGAAATCTGTTTACTTAGTTTTAGATAAATGAGTAATATCTCGTGGTCTTTATGACATACATGTCTCATTTTTTAAAAACAAGAAATAATTATTATACTCAAAATACAGTATTTTATTTTTTTGGTATGTAAATTTTTGGCATAATTTGATATGTAGTCATGAGTTTGCGTATAATATTTTGTACTCTTGACTACCAGGCTTTTGCCATTTCTTGAATAAAAATAAATGGAATTCTCTTTTTTTATTTTGTAATTTTTTTTAATTTATAGGAACTATAAATTTCACTTATATATATCTTTTGTAAATTACTCCCTAATGCTTTAACTATATAAGGAAATAATGAATGAATGTGTTATGCGAAATTGTTTATATCAATAGAAACAATAGCGCCTTTATAGAATTTACCATTCCATGTTCATTCAAATAAAATGTCTGTTTTGTAGTATACTTAAACGAAGCCAGCCGCTTTTTAATGGATTATTGAATTGTATTATGAAAAGCTCGAAGCGAGTTGTGTTAGGGTTTGTATTACAATTATTGATGTTTAGGTTTTCGTAAAATATTGTTTAACAGAAAAATAAAAGGAATTATATGAAATTGTGTAATGCATTTTATTCACGATTTTCCTTATTCAGAGAAGTGGATACGTTACGATGTATATGTATATATACATTTTATCAGACGGAAGTATATTGACCGTTGGCCAAACAGCAAAGGTGCGTATCGATGTCCCAATGAGGGCTAATAATATTCTGCTCACCAGATGTCGCTAGTTGACCCTGAAGTTTTTGGTTTTTCACAATTTAATCTAATTGAGAAGTTGGTTTATAATAAAAGTTTATCAGTTTCTAGAGTATTATATTAACACAAAACTATGCGTCAGTGGTTTGCTTCTTAATTTTTTGCACATTTTTAACTTTTTTAAATTTTTCTACCTTTATGAATATCTGTGGTTTGATTTATTTGTTTTTAATGTTAATAATATAAAATATAGCTAATAGTACAAAAATAAACAATAACTTACATTTTCCGAACGAATTAGCTTTCTTCCCATGAAATCTGTCAAATATTATACCTCACTTTCTAGTGGCGCCGCACTGATGTCAGAAAAAGTCGGCCATCATTGATGAAGCCCTGGTCGATTTCCACTTTTTGATACCATCGTTTTATTTTTCTGTTAATACTGTCGTAAGGAGCAAAAAGAATGCTTCGATTGTCTAGTGGTCAGAGTCACGACTACTGATCCTGTAGTCCCGGGATTCCGACCCGGGTCGGGCGGGATTCATGAAGTTGGGGGTACTTTCACCTCGCAAGCAGTAAAGGTGTTGTTTGGATTGTCGTTCCATCTGGCTCTCATAGTGAGGCAATATAGAGTGCACCTATATATTATATATATTTAAAAAAATGTAAAATGTTTCCATTTTTTTTATATTCTACTAAGCCAGCGCTTATCTACGATCCCACCTGGTAAGTGGTGATGTAGCCTAAGATGGTGAAGCGCACTGACTTAACAAAAGCCTATTCACTCTTGCCTTGAAGACACCCACACCGTAATCGAATGGAAAGACAGATTGCCAGACAGATGCTGGCAACATATTCCACTCCTATGGTATGCGTGGTAAGTCAACAACAACTGGCCGAACGTCTGGTTGTCCGATGGTGCAAGGGAGAGAAAGGAATTAAATTATGCAATTCCTGCGCACACTCTCCGAAATGCATCCTGTAGAAAACCGAAAGGCTGGCTACTTTGGCTGGTGATTTTAACACGTGCTTTCTAAAAAATGACTCGCGCTCCTTTCGATTGAAATCTATAGTTCAAGCAGATAACTTACATATTCTCCCTCTTGCTGCTACTCACTTTTTTCCAAATTGTTCCCCATCTCTTCTGGACCTTATTCTTGTTTCTTCCATTGATCATGTTGATAAACATGAACGTCGCCGAGTACCGGAACAAACTTGTGTCTGAAGTCGAGTCTTTGCTGAACAAAGTCTCGGATTTGGGGCGACTAAATCTAGTCCAGTTTAATCCTCAGAAGACACAAGTTTGCGCGTTTACCGCTAAAAAGAACCCCTTTGTCGTATCTCCTCAGTTTCAAGGCACTCCCCTTGTTGCCTCAGCCAGTATCGGAATCCTCGGAGTCGACATATCGAGTGACGTGCAGTTTTGTGGTCACTTGGAAGAGAAGGCCAAATTGGCCTCTAAAAAGCTTGGCGTGCTCAGCAGAGCGGGACAGTATTTCATGCCGGCACACCGCCTGCAACTTTACAAGGCGCAGGTTCGGCCTCACATGGAATACTGTTCCCATCTCTGGGCAGGGGCTCCCCAGTGCCAGCTCTTTCCACTTGACCGCATCCAGCGCAGAGCGGCTCGAATCGTCGACGACCGAGTCCTTTTGCGATCGGCTCGATTCATTGGCAATCCGAAGAGATGTTGCATCCCTTTACATTTTCTTTCGCATCTACCACGGGGAGTGCTCTGAGGAATTGTTCGGATTAATCCCAGCCGCCAAATTTCACGAACACACATCGCGGCAGAACTCTCGATACCATCCACACCATCTGGATGATTGGCGGTCCACTACTGTGCGATTTAGAAGATGTTTTCTTCCTCGCACGACTTCCTCGTGGAATCGATTACCATCAGCGATTTTTCCGGACCGATACGACTTAGGGATCTTCAAGAAAAGAGCGTACTCCTTTTTAAAAGGTCGGCAACGCATCTGCGATTCCCTCCCTGGTGTTGCAGCTGTTCATGGTCATAGTCACTTACCATTAGGTGAGCCGCATGCTCGTTTGCCCCCTCTCCTATAAAAAAAAACATGGTCAGTGTCCTGCTGATGCATTTTAATATCACGACTTGATTTACTTATCATAAAAATTACGACCACCTAAACCGAAATCGAGAATCCTTCTGCTGCGTAATTTTGATGGTATGGATTTAGATCGTCTGAGTGATGAGGCTGCGAAGTTCGACTGGAATGTTTTTCTTACTGGAGCTAACATTGACGAAAGGGTTAATAGCTTTAATTCTCTTTTAATACAACTCTACGACGTTCATGCTCCAATTCGGCCGGTCCGGATTAAGCATTTGCCTACTCTCTGGCTTACTCAGGAGATCAAAAATTTGCAGCGTAAGAAAAATTTTGCAAAAGCCAGGTATAAATTTGATAACTGTTATACCAATAGAGATAAATATGAAGAAATTCGAAATCACTGCAACAGGTTGTATAGAGATAAACAACGAAGCTATATTCATAAATCTATACTCGATGAAGATGATTCCGGCAGAGTATGGAAATTTCTTAAGTCTCTTGGAGTTGGGAAAGCGAGTCAAAATAGTAGCCCCAAAAATATTGACTTAAACCAGCTAAATCAGCATTTCTCTTCTTCTTGTGCCATAGATGAGGTCACAAAAATACAAACTAAAACTCAAATTTCAGCTTTACCCAAATCTGACAATCCTGCGTTTATTTTTAGTCAAATCACTGATAGTGATGTTAAAAAAAGCATTGTTGAGGTCAATTCTGATGCAATTAGTACAGACTGCATTAGTCGTAAAATCCCTATTGTCGATATCTTGACTCCTGTTATAAAATCTATCTTTAATTATTCCATTTCGTCCGGAAATTTTCCCTCTTCTTGGAAAGAAGCCCAGATTACTCCTATACCCAAAAAAGCAAATCCCTCCAGTTTCTCTGACTACCGCCCCATATCCATAATTCCATTCCTTTCAAAAGTTTTTGAGCGCATAGTTCATCGACAATTGAGCATCTACTTATCTTGGTTGAGTCTTTTCAATTCTTTCCAATCCGGTTTCCGTGTTGTTCATAGTACGACTACGACTTAGTCAAGATTACAGAGGATATTCGTCTAAGTATGGATAAACAGCACGTAACAGTGTTGACCTTACTTGACTTTACTAATGCATTTAACAATTTGGATTTTGATCTACTGTTAGCTATCTTAGCATCTCTATCTCTTAACATATCTCCTGAAGTGATTGACTGGTTTCATAATTACTTGTTTGGTCGCCGGCAACGGACACGTGTAGATGATTCGTTCTCTAACTGGTGTACGATTAATGCAGGTGTACCGCAAGGTGGCGTGTTGTCTCCTCTCCTCTTTTCAATCTTCATTAGTTCGATCACGCTCCAATTATCTTCTCGTTACCACCTGTATGCAGATGATCTCTAAGTATATGAGCATGCCAAATTGAAGGCTTTACCCAATACTATAGGTTTATGAAACAAAGATCTTGACTTAATTGTGGATTGGTGTAAGTCATACGGTCTTAAAGTAAATCCATCAAAAACAAAAGCAATAATTATAGGCAGTCAAAAATTGGTTAATCTTATAGATTTTTCTTCCCTACGTGGTATTATTTTTGATGGGACACCTGTGCCATATAGTGACACCGTTAAAAATCTAGGTGTTACTTTTGACAAATTTTTATCTTGGGCTCCACAGATAAGCGAGGTAAGTAGGAGGGTGTTTGCGTCGGTCGGATCTCTCCTTCGATTAAGTAATTTTTTACCCATACCTACTAAAATTGCGCTTGCACAATCACTTCTTTTACCGATTCTCGATTATGCTGACACGTGTTATCTCAATTTAAACGAGGAGATGCTTAATAAACTTAAGCGCATTCAGAATCTATGCATACGGTTCATATTTGGACTTCGAAAATATGACCATGTCTCCGAATATCGCGAAAAACTCAAGTGGCTTCCGGTCCGTCTTCGCAGGAATACTCTCATTCTTTCTCTTTTATACTGTATACTATTCAATTCCACTTCCCCTACTTACCTTAAAGAGCGGTTTGAGTTTCTTGGTGACACTCACTGTCGCTCTCTTCGCTTTGATAAAAACCTCACCCTAAAAATTCCATCTCATAACACTTCCTTCTATTCTAAATCCTTTTATGTTGAAGCTGTTAGGCTCTGGAATTCCCTACCGCTGCAGATTAGACGTGCGCAGTCTATTGATAAGTTCAAAAAACTTGTCAAAGAGCACTTCTTTCCTCCTTAAATAGTCATTCCTCTAAAAAATTACTAACTACTCATTTTTCCTTACGTTTAGGCTTTGACTTCACTTGTTTAATCCTTACTGCTCTCGTATATATATGTATATATTTTTGTATTTAAAATGTATTTATTTATTATAGTATGTATGTATTTATGGATTATATTATATATGTCGTGTGTATTTTCTAACAACCTACGTACACCCTTACCCTTTCTCACAGGTCATTTTATCCTCTGCAATGTGGTTACCTGGTAGAGATCGCTCCCAAGCGATAAGGCCGCCAATTGTACCTTTGAATAAATTATGTTCTTTTTTTTTCTCATATGTATTTTTGGTGTACAATAAAGTATATTTCATTCATTCATTACTTTACGTCCGTGTTCGAGGCTGGTAAGATTGGTTTTAACTAAATCCAGGTCACCAATAAGCCTCTTAGCACGCCTTTCCATTGAGTCCAGAGCTGCGAGGTGGCATTTTGCAGCACCGGCCCATATATGGCAGCAATACTCCATGCACGACCGGACTTACGCTTTATATAAAGTAAACAGCTGTCCCGCCGTGAAATATCGCCGCACCTTTGCAAGGACTCCCAGCTTCCTTGCAGCCGCTTTGGCCTTGGACTCAATGAACCGCCCGAAGTTCAAATTTGAGGATATTTCAAACCCTAACAACTGAAGGCGGTCGGTATATTTCAGTGATACATTTCGGAAAGAAGGAGCCAAGGTGAGCTGGTCCTTTTTGCAGTGAACTTCACAAGATTAGCATCGCCCCATTCGGAGACTGCCTGTAGTGTGAGATTCACATGTTCTACCATAGCTTCTCTTTCGGACTGGATTTGATCCCGACTGGCCCAAGGACTTGGCTGGTATCTCTCAACAACTGTGCTATCGTCTGCATACCCATAGATACCGGGCATAAGCAGATCATTAATATGCAGCAGGAAGAGAGTTGCGGAGAGAACGGACCCCTGAGGAACGCCGGCGTTAGTCGCCATAGGATCGGATGAGCAGCCATCGGCGACGACCCGGAGAGACCGTTCACTCAGAAAGTCCTTTACCCATTCAATCAGACCAGGGGATAAGCCGTACGCTGGAAGCTTACCCAAAAGGCTAGTGTGCCAAACTATCAAAGGCCTTCGAGACATCAAAGGAAACAGCAAGTGCTTCCCCACTGTTCTCAAGTGCCTCGCCCCATACGTGTGTGGCATACGCTAGAAGGTCCCCAGCTGACCGATTTCGGCGAAACCCATATTGCCGGTCACTAAGGAGGTCATTCTGTTCTAGGTATGCCATTAACCGGGCATTAAATATACGCTCCATAATCTTGCAGAGTATGGAGGTAATTGAGATTGGCCGATAATTGACAAGGTCGGCACGGCTGCCTTTTTTTGGAACAGGCTGCACGTTGGCCAGCTTCCAGGATTTTGGCACTATTCCAGTACTAAATGAGAGGCGGAACAAGCGTGTCAACACAGGAGACAACTCAGGTGCACAAGTCTGTAGAACTATAGCTGATATACCGTCTGGTCCACTAGCTTTATTCGCGTCTAGACACCGCAAGGTGTCTTCCTTATTTGTTATACGAATCTCCGACATAGAGGTCCCGCAGTGAGGTAGTTTTGGTGGAACGTTGTTGCCACTGTGCAGACGTGAATTGTAGGCAAAGAGAGACGCGAACAAGTCCGCTTTCTCCTTAGCCGTGTGCACCAGTGTGCCATCCGGTTTTACCAACGGAGGCAGTGTAGGCCGACAGAAGTTTGTTTCGACCGCTTTGGCGAGAGACCAAAAAGCTCTAGTACCGGATGGTCTGGCAGAGAGTTTTGCGCCAATATGTTTAATGCTATCGAGACTAGCTTTCCGTAATGCTTTTTGTTGGACTTGGCGGTATGGTTGAAAGTTCTCTTCTTGGAGCTAATATCCGGAGCTTTGCGGTTTCGAGCGTCAACCCAGGATAGGTAAGCTAAATGCTTGCGCTTTTCAGCTTGGGCGCATTCAGCGTTTAAACCATGGGCGAGCTTTGTTACCGGTGGGAGCGTCAGAGAAGGGGATAAAATACTCCATAGCTTGACGCAACACATCCGTCCGCAAACAGACCTCCCGCCAAGGATAAGATGCAAAAAAGTGTCGCATCTCATCCCAATCAGCTGACTTATACCGCCATATTCGTCGAACAGCTTTTTACTTAAACCATTGAAATAACCTAATATATTTTTAACGTCATTTAGTTGAGCATATGTTTGATAGAATTTCGATTTTTTTTTCACTGTTTATATGTTTATTTACAATTTTATGTTGTAATAAAGATACCAATAAACTAGTTTTTACCATGTCTCCTCATTAATATAAATAGAAAAAACAATAACAGTAAGGTTATCAGTATGTGAATTGATCCAATAATATCATTCGACGGTTTAAACCATATACTTTCGAAAAACCTACACAAAATTTAGGTAAAACAACACGTTTGTTTTAAATTATTTTTTAAATTGAAGTCTCAGAATTTTCCCGGGTGAAATTTTCCCTTGATTAACGCGAGTTTAAATGGTTTGAAGAAAATATACTAAATTAGATAATTATAATTTCCCATGAAAAACGCATTTTAATATAAATTGCATTACATATGTTGATAAAAAAAACATTAGCGATTATATGTAATTGTTATAAACACGACTTTCCGAATAAGGAGTTGTATCATTTTAAAGAGCCGTGGAAGCTTAGGGCTAATCGCTCGCTGTAAATTTCACAGGAGGCCCTTCATCCGGCACTAATGAAATTTTTAATTGTACTTTTAAGTGCTAATTTATCACGTGCTCGTACGTGTGTGATAAAAGAAAACATCGTGAGGAAACCTGCATATCTGAGTAATAAAAAAACATTGAATAAGAAAGTGTAAAGTAACTAAAAAACCATAAATTTGAAAACGAATTAGAAAATTTCTACTTACTTGACGATATCAGCAGATGTACTGCTGGTAAAAGAGAATATCGTACTGAAAAGAAACTAAGACAGAAGAACGGATACGATATCTCGAACATTGGCCAATCTAGATAAAATATATTATGTATTAGTTTAAAAGTATTTTATTTTTTTAATTAAAGAAGCTTATTTAGTTTTCGTTTTAGTTTAGTTAATATATTTAGCTAAACAAAATAATTTAAATACTTTTCCACTGACTATCTTCAACGTTCCAATGATTAACTGTCCCACCTTAGAAACTATAACTAATATATTAAGAAAAAAATAGCAAACAAGCTTTGGAAATAATTAGGAACACTTCGAAAAATCTACTTAAAAAAACTAACTACACTACACAATACAAAAATCGACTAAAATATTTACAATAATATCAACTGTCAAAATGGCGTCGATAAAGGAGCGCCTTTTTGACCCTTTATTATTTGATAGACTGATCAAGAGCATTCGTATCACAGAGCGTTCTATGCAAATGACGCTGTAGTTTTTGAGTTATAAGAAAGTGACCATATTAACCGGATGACCATATTACCCTTACGTACTATAGTTAGTTTTTTTTGAGTTGATTTCTCGAAGTGTTGCTAATTATTGCCAAGGCTTGTTTGTTATTTTTTTCTATATTAGTTATAGTATACGACATTGTGTATTTGTCTCTGTCCTCCTCCTAGTTTTGGTTTTATAAGGCGGCAAAGCTTAAGGTGACCATATTACTCTCACGTACCTTATATAAATAAAAATATGCTTTTCATTGAACCTGTTTTATTTAATTAACTGTGAGAGATATTAAATTGTTATGCAGTGGAACCCAAAATCCTATTACTGAATTTCATTAACTTATTACGTATAATTAATTTATAGCAGTTATTCAAATATATTACACATTTTATTAAAGATCAACTAATATATTGTATGAATTTCACGACACTTATTGAAAATAAATGCATAAAAAATTATGACGTTCATTTTAACTTAGGTACTCTTTATAAAAAATCTGCCCACCTGCGACAGGATAATAGTGCTATGTATAGGCTAGTGTTCGTTGACACTTTTAAGGTTTTTCTACCTAAATGTGATCAATAACAGATACTGAGAGCACTTATTTTTTTTTCTGGTAATTACAAAATTTGGGTGTAGAACAAGGGTGACAAGCGAGCAACAGTTCACTTATTGGTAAGTAGATGCTGTGGCCCATAGACATGTAACATATTAGTCTATGCTAGTTTAAAAATCAAAATGCAGATGCACTGTCACCTCTGAGGAACAGAATGCCTAGTTTCCAGTTAAAAGGGTCACCGGTTCTATATAATATTAGTATTAAGCTGCTATTTTGAGCTGGTATTCTGTGAGAGCGTGGTACTTCCCCGGTCGAGCCGACCTATTCGTGCTACAACTATAATATGGCTACAGCGTCGCTCTACCATGTACAAAAAATTAAGTAAGCGTTAGTCAACGATTAAAAGTAAAACGTATATATATTATACCGATTTTATAACAAATAAGAATTTCAATTTCAATTTGTAACGCTGCGTTAAACTGCTGACCTCAGTCACACGGTCACCAAAAATGTATTCAGAGGAATTGAAATAAAAGCAAATATATACAGGTCTACAATAATAATTTATTTGTATCACATAATATATACCTCCATTTAAATATTGACAGCTGTCATGGCAGTGTACAGTCATCTGTTCTATAATTAAACTACATTAATTGAACTAAAATATTTTACATTAATTTTAGAATCGGAATCACCTTGAACGAATATCGGCTAATTAATATAAACATGACGCTAGAAAGCGCTGCTTTTACATTTTGTTTGGGAAATTTAAAGATTTATTTTATTAATGAAAATATGCAAACTCAAATGTGAAGTATGGATATTGACAGATAATGACAAATTTCGCGCCGCTTTAAGACTTCTTTTGCGAATGAAATAATGTCATCCTGAATTGTACGATTAAAAAAAACACATTTGAATTATGTACTTCACGTTCACTATTTTCAGAAGCCCCGATCTTAAAATTAAGTGAGTATTTATATTGAAGTTTATAATATACGTCATTTTTATTGGTTTTGTAATTACTTCTTATTTTATTACTTATACATGTACACAGTATTATTCTATAGTTGTGAGTTCATATGGCATGGCATCTCGAGTGTTTATCATTAATTAATTATACACAAAAATGCATGCTTTCGCAGTTATGGAAGTCATTTTACATATATTATTAAACAAAATTCACTGGTGACGAACATACTGGACTGCATTGGTATTCAAACTTAAAAAAAATATGTTGAAAACATTATTAAAACAATAAATGAATAATTAAATAATAAAATGTATAATTTTAATTAATTATTACAATGCATCATTATAACATAGAAAAACAATTAATTACTATTACGAAAGAAATAGGAATTCTAAAATTGGACAGTCTTTTAACGGACACGTTAACATTTCATAGACACATTTTTGTATCTAATGAGATCACTATGGTAAAAAACCTACTTATTTCTACTAAATGCTTTATTTACAAAATTTACAAAAAATGTGTTTTGGGCGCAATCGTTTACCGCGCTTTTGCAACTGTCACTTTGACAAACAGATATAAACTATATAATAAATTTTCTTATGATATATTTCACTTAAGATACCATAATAAGAAGAATAAATAGTACATATACTTGGTAACTAAGATAATTAACTATATAATAAAAGAGTAAAAGATGCTTAACGTTAACAACCTAGCTTTTTGGCAATTTTTTTGTAAATTTCTCAGACCGACAAAGAAACTGATGGAGCGCTGCGCACATTTCAAGTAAGAACACGCATTCACGTGCACATACGCATCTAAAATAATATGCATCAAACACGGTTTTAAGTGCACGTGTGCGCGTCCAGTTGTGACCTTTTACGATGATAAAGAATTTCCGCGAGTGGTCGTCACTGCTGGTGATAAAAGGGCTGGTTCTTTTCTAGCTCAAAGGCTAAGTATAGCCATTCAGTGACGAAACACAGCCAGCGTTCTTGGCACGATACCACGGGGAATAGGAATGTATGGCAATTTAAGTAGTTAGTTTTTTTATTATTATAGTAATTAAATATTGTATATTATCTTCTCTATAAAAATCGATTTTGTCCGATCTTGATTGAATTTTTTGTGTATGTTTAAGTGGGTCCTCGGATGGTTTAATACTTTATTGGACTCGGTAGGTGGCGCTGTTGTCGAGATCCAGAAATCAAACGTGCAAAGCCAGGGCGAATCACTAGTATTTAATAAAAGTCATTCTTTATAAAGATATGTGCGTGAGTATGTGTCAAGATATTGAGCATGGTTTATGCGTCACGAAATGTACGCAGGGCTCCGTCTATCTTTCTTTTTGGTCTGAGATAAATCCCTGTCTAATTATTGTAAAACGGTATATATAAATCATTAAAATGAGCATTTGTTTTTTAAATTTAGTATAAAAAATTGTTTATAAACATTGCTAAATATAATTTTCTAGTGTGATAAACTCATGTAGTTGTATATATGTGACATAATTATAAATATAAAATAAGTTACCATAATCTTCACAATATTATTCAGAATTAACCCATTAACGCCCTCTGTACTTGCTTGGGTACACCTCGTTATGTCGATATTTGATATACTTTGGCATTTGTTTCAATTGAACTAATTGTTTATTTTGAAACTAGATGACTCTAGTAGACTATAAAATCAATCGCTTTGACAGTGACGCGTAAACTAATGTCAAAAATTTTACTTCTTGAAACGGTTTTGTGACTTTAATTTGGAGGTAAGTAATTATTGTTGATTTTAAATAAATATTTTAAAGTTTTTGGATAATTTTTGGATTTTAACGTTCGATAATACTTTATTACTGCTTGTCAAATGATATTTTAAATAAAATCTTTATAAAATCTGCCATATTACGATGATTTATACCTCTGTACACAGACAGGTACAACGGGCATATGTATATGTTATTTTTACTTTTTTTACAGTTGTACTCGAAAACCAGTAAATGGCGAACCGCTGCGTTTTTTCGAATCAAAATAATTACTCGAAGCTTGAGGAAGCACTAGAATCGATACTGGCTGATGAAGATCAAGATGTAGAGTATGATGTAGTGTTATTACCGCCAGATCCTGCTACCGTAAGTGACGAAGAAGAGGGTAATGAAGACGACTTAGTTTCTTCAACACTTCCAAGGGATGTTCCAGGGACTTTGGAGGTAATTCACCGCCATCCTGATTATGACGTTTCGGACTGGAATGACAGTGACGATGAGCCCCTATCAAACACAGCTGGGACCGCAGAACACTCTAGAAATAAGCGGCCTAGAAACCAACGCGAGCAGCCCGAAGTACCTGTTTGGAGGAAAACTTTACCCCAATACAGTGCTGTTTATGATGCTACAGATACATTACAAAACCGACAACAAAGTGTAATAGAAAGCTTAAAAGATTATAGTCCGGTTATGCTGTTTGAAAAAATGTTTGATGACGATGTAATGTCTCTGATAATAAATAACAGTTTGTTGTACGCTGGTCAAAATAATAAGCACAATTTTGAGCTGGACATCTCTGACTTGAAAAGATTTTTGGGTATATTGATTCTTACTGGCTACCATCAACTACCATCTGAACGTGCGTATTGGAGTTTAGATGAAGATCTGGGCATTCAGTTAGTGGCGAGTTGCATGTCTCGAAATAGATTTACAGATATAAAGCGATACTTACACCTGGTTGATAATTCTTTAGCAAATAATACAACCGACAAGATGTTCAAAGTGAGACCGTTGTGCGATTTGATTCAGCGAAACTTTTGTCAGTGGGGAGTTTTCCACGAAAATTTATCTGTGGACGAGTCTATGATAAAATATTTCGGTCGTCATCCAGCTAAACAATATATTAGAGGAAAACCCGTACGGTTCGGATACAAAAACTGGGTCGCAACTAGTTCAGACGGTTACTGCTATACTTTTGACATTTACTGTGGCAAATCTGCAGACGCTTCGTCGGATAGTCTTGGCGCAAGAGTGGTAAAAACTTTACTCGCAAAAATGCCCATACAAGATAATAAAGAACATATCGTGTATTTTGATAACTTTTTCACGAATTACCAATTACTGCATGATTTGCGTCTTCAAGGAACTAGAGCGACTGGTACAATTCGTGATAATAGAACAAAAAAATGCCCACTTCTTTCTGTAAAAGAAATGAAAAAGCGACCTAGAGCAGAATATGACTATCGCTTTGATACAAAAAATGAAATTGCGATTGTACGCTGGAAAGACAACAACGTTGTCACTATGGGTACCAATTTTGACAAAATTGAACCTGTAGGAAAAGTAAAAAGGTGGTGCAGTACAAGAAGACAAAAAGTAGATGTGAATATACCAGGACTATTCGTGAATTACAACAAAGGAATGGGTGGTGTAGATCAGATGGACCAATCCATAAGTCTGTATCGAGTTTCGATGAGAGGAAAGAAGTGGTGGTGGGTAATATTTACCTATTTACTGGATATGTCTATTTCTAACGCTTGGAGACTGCATGTTTTACTGAGCAAATCAGCAGAAAATATGACTGTGACATACATGGACCAATTGTCCTTTCGAAGAAGCATTGCGCGCGCTTACCTGCAGCAAACAAAGTCTAAATCCCGTCCTTCAGGCTCAACAGTGGTTGGGTTAGACAAAAAAAATTACGGCCACAACCCACAGCGCATCCAAAATCCGCTGCGTTGTGCTGTATGTCACAGTCGCGTCCGATGGCGTTGCGAGACTTGCCTAAAAACGTTATGCGTAGAGCGAAGTTGTTTTGGAGAATTTCACTCTTGATCCGCCCACTGTACTCGCCTGTGTACACCCTTATAAGTGCGATGTGACACAGTTATTTTTTTATTTTTTCTTATAAATGTTTTATATAGGTACTATTAAAGCAATAAAATATAATAACATGAAAAAAATAACAATAGTTTTATTTTGGGCGCTAATGGGTTAAAATAGTGTTCCAAAAAATTCGGTTTCGTAGTCTTGACTCTTGTCTATAATGACGTCGAAGAAAGTTTGTGACCAAAGAGTATATAATCACGTTTTATGTAACTTCGAATTTGGATGAAATAGATAACAGTGTAGTATAGCGAAAAATGCATTCTCATGTAGTGTATTTATTATTTATGAGTTCGGTGACAATTTGACTGTTATTTTTACGTATTGTAGTACATAACACCGTACATTCATTTATTATTTACAGTCAATAAAAAGTCCCTTGGATTGCTTCATAAGAGGGATAATTGTCATAAGTGCCATGCTTGGCAGGTGTTTATATAATAGGATATATGTTATAAGGAAGATGCAGCTGCCAATTTCCTCTTTCATTTCCTTCTTTCGTCTCTTACGTCACTCACGGGACGAAATGGGGGTTTGGATTCTCTTGAGCCGCTAACGCCACTATACGGCATGTTATCTTAATTGCTTTAATTATATGATTCAATAAACTAAGTACATTTAGCGTTTAAAGTAAAATAAAGTGTTTTATAATTGTCGCTTATGAAATTGGTAATAATTACTCACACGCAAGAAGAGTGTTATGCGAACCCGTCAAGTGTCACCCAATTCAAACTATATTAAACAAACTATAGCAATTTGTGTGTATTCAATAATTAATTTTATGTTTATTAATAATTTTAACACTTTTGGGTACAACAATTATGATTTTATTAACTTCATTGTTTATTAAAAAAGATAAAGTTTTCAATGTATGACGGCGGTATGTTGTTACGATTTTCCACATAAGGCAGGCAAATGTATTAGACCATACAGCTTAATCTGATGGTTATTTTATTCACAAAATTCTTCACAATATGCTGATGCGCCAAATTGCGAAGCGTTTGGGAGATTTTGACGACAGCTTAATCTATCGGACAGCTGATGACGACCATATTTCAAGCCGCCAGCGGATAAAAAACTTGAGATTAATCAAAGTACTTGTTACATTGTTTCCACTACTAATTAACATGAGCAAACATTTAATACAAAAAATCGCACCATATTTACGTATCGAAATCCACTTTAAGCCAAATATAAACGATAATACAGGAGCAATAATCCGAAATCGGTGAAGTTCCCGCCAAATCCTCCTGACAGCAGTATTTTTATATACATTTTTTAAATTAAATAATATTTATAATATTATAACATGGAAAGACAGCACATGGAAGGAATGTTACAAAAGAACATTTATAATATACAAATGTGGTTAAAATGCATTAAAGCCTTCTTTGAAGAATTGACGTATACCAACGCCACCATTTTGATCTTGAAAAATACACGGGAACGTCAGATTCATAAGTTAACATTTTTAATGTCAAATTGGAACAAAGTGGCACATATTACAAATCATTTTGCTCAACTTATATGCATAAAACACATAGTTAATCTCTAAGATAATCTCTACTTTTGCATATTTTAAATTGATTAAATAAGTAAAAGACGTCCAGAAAAAATACGATTGTGTTTTTTTATTATACAAAACGAAATAGCGTTACTTATTAAATACTATCAAATATCTTAGACCAAAAAAGATAGAAAGATGGAGCGCGGCGTAGATATCAATTGACGCAAATACCAAGCCCAAAACCATGATCAATTTATAGTAAGAACGCACTCACGCACACAAATGCATCTAAAATCATTTGCAACCATATGTGTGCGTAAAGGCGCCAAAAAGTCGAACATTGCTTAGGCATCACTAGAAATGTACGCAGCGCTCCCTCTATCTTTTTGTTAGTCTATGTAAAATATTTATACTAAACAATTGTACGGACAAAGCAACTAACAGCTTCGACTAGCCACGCGATGTTTTTAATATTTGCCACATTAAAGCTCAGTCAAACTACCCACTAAGATCCCTGTCTTACAGACGAGTCGTCATCAGCGAAACTTGCTCTGTTTCGCCTCTCACAGCGTTTCTGATGCTGGCGGATGAACGCACTCAGTCGGTTCAACAAGAACTGTTTATCGTGGCCCTCTAAGACCAACTGATTCCTCAGCACGGCCACCATATGCCGGTTAGCTGTGGCCACAGCCCAATAGTAATACAAAAAGAACAATGCTATTGCGAATGCCGGCACTGCGAACGTAGACGTGCCCATCAAGAATACAACCTCCCGAACCACGGGTGGGAATAAATTGAAGGTAGTTATAACAAAGTCCCAAACAGTCCCGTAGGATTTGTAAGGGCCACAGTTGAGCGAAGGAGACATCTCCGCGATGGAATACGCGACTGGAGCTATAGACATAACAAACCCGACAAGCAATACCGACATGAATAGAGATTTGGATTTCGACGCTCTGTATACGATTGGTGACGGAGTGCAATTGATTAAGCAGTTGAACTTCTTTATATAGAAGAGAAAGAAGTAGAAGATCGTTCCAATGATAGGTAGGAAGGGACAGAAGAAGGCGCCCATCCAGATTATCGTCTGTATGTAAACTATATCGAGTACGTGTTTCGGGAGATAGAAATTCTGCGTGCCGATAGTTCTTAGACAGCGGCTGTTAGAATGGCGGCCGAGGAACGCCCTCGGGAAATTTAAAAAGAACGTCATGATGAACTGTACGGCAAAGTCCGTTAGGATCAACTTGTAGAACTGTTGGCCAACGAAAGTCTCCCAGCATTCCAATCTCACCGCATGATCTCCGGAATCGAGGAGGCCGCTCGTTTGCATGTACACCTGACTAAGCAGCACCACGAAAGACGCTAGCCTAAGCAAAACAGTCCTCAGCAAAGTTATCAGGATCACGTGCCTAGGTTTATAGCTCTCGTAGGTTATTAAATAACCGAATATCTCCGGTACGAAGAGATTCAGCACAACTATACAGACGTAAGGTAGGAATTGTAAGAGCGTGCTTCGCATTTGGTTATCTGTATTGCCATCCTTGTAAGAGACCAGGGTGTCTGCGAACGAGTCGTTCGGCCGCAACGTGGGCAAGTCCTCGGTATATTCGTATAGAGACGACGTTGAGAAATTAAACGTCATGTATATGACTACGCCGGAAACGACCAGTATTACCAACACGAAAATGTTTATCACCACCCGCCGCAGATGCAGGAGTATAGTGCCTTCTCTCGTTCTGGACTGCTTCTCTTCTTTGTACCTCTCCTCTTGCAAGCAGCCCTTGATTTCGTTGAAGAGGGCTTTGTGCTTTATTTTCGCTGACTTCGCGTTGTGAACGCAGAAGTCCCAGCCGCCGAACACCAGGTTACAATACAGATAGAACTGACCCTCGTTCTCCACCAGTCTCTCTTTAAAACCCTTCGCGCCAGTTTTCACAATCGCGACTAGCGAGAGAAGGGCCCAAGCGATCGGAACCAAAATATAGGCTAAAGGCATGTTGTACACCATTTGCGCCCCCCACAAATTAGGCAGACTGTACTCGAAGATTTTGTCGCTGTAAACGCCATAAAATAGCAAGGTCCCTTCCATCCAACCTGTACCTTGGATCAGGTCGAGGACCACGTTGTTCGAGGTAACATTTCCGGATCGCTCTGGACAGCAGAGGGTGGTATTGTAGTCTAGACTTTCGCAGTCTTCACAGTTCTCCTTGAGCAACGTATTCGGTAGAATTAGGAACAGTACGATGAACACCGAAATGGCAACGTTTAGGAACAGCAGCCAACGCAGGAAGAGGAAGTAGCAGACCACGCCCGTCCCGAACTTCCCCTCGATCACCCTCATTGGCGATTGCCAGAGCTCCAACTTGCCCAACACCTCGGCGAGCCTCGTTCGAAACCTGTGCCATACCTTCCTCTGACGCCATTGCAACTGTTCGAATCCTTGCAAACGCAGCTTCGTTGCATTCTGGAAGAAAATGGATTCCACAGTCAAAATTATAACTCTGCATCTTCTGTCTTAAAGAGCACATACAATTATCGTCACAGCCTATCTAAGTCCTATAGACCGCCATATTGCTTAATAGGGTGGATATTTGCCATAGTTACCACGCTTAGCAGGCGGTTTTGCAAGCGCAGTTTTTTTTTTAATTATTTTTTGCCACGAAACACGATCCTAAAGTATATTCCACTTTTAAATTGGTTTATTGTTTTCTTTTATAAAACTGTTGTGACAAACTAACTTATAAACCACCTTATTGTAAGCAGCTGCTAAAGTCCATGAAAATCTGCAGCCAACTTCAAACAAAGAAAGCCACAGATGCGCAGTCATCTCTGAGGACTAAGATTGAATGTCTGTAAGTATATTGGCTTACCATGTTGCTGGAAAGCACCCGAAACGTCGGGAATATAAAATAAGTTAATTAAACGCGATAAAATCCGTAAAAGTAGTTTTATTCAATGTGTAGTGTTCGCGTAAATATAAGAAATCATTATATTAGCTTTCTATACAGTTAGACCAGAACACTACACTACACTACAAGTGGTGTTGGGAGTAGTGGTTTTTTTTTATAGGATAAGGGTGACAAACGAGCACACAGTCCACCTGATGGTAAGTGGTTGCTGCGGCCCATAGACATCTACATCTATCCTCGTTTGCGAATCAAAATGCAGATGCGTTGTCACCCGTGAGGACTAAGATGGAATGCCTCGTTTCTAGTGAAAAGGGCCCCCGGCCACCTGCACTCACCAAGCGAAACGCAGAGGTAAACCTCTACTTCACGCTGGTATTCTGTGAGGTCGTGGTACCACCCCGGTTCGAGCCGGCCCATCCGTGCGACAGCAACAGCTGCCGCGGGGCTCTACCACTGTGCTGGGATTAGTGGTGACGGAGGTAGTGCACGCAATTGAGGGAGGGCGAGAGGTGCTCTTCAAACTAGGTAAGACGTCATTTTATTATATGTACTTTTGAATGATTGTTAAATGATTGTCACCAAATCAAGACGACTAAAAATGAAACAACACTTAGTCTTTGGTATGTAGTTAAATCAGTATTTGGGTTTATAATTTGTTTTTTAGTATACTTTCGATACTGCAGAACGGTTCGTAAGGGAAAACGAAAAGTTTTATAGCTATAGAGACCAGGCATAAATTATCCAAAGTAAACTGTACCTGTAGTCGTGCCTTTAACTCTCTTTTCTGAGCCATGGGGACCGGCATCGCCTTGATCTGCATGATCTCCTCCCAGCTCCGTTCTTCGTTCGACAAGTTCTCTGTAATTAAATGTTAATTAAGTTATTGGGTTGGCAACAGATACACTTAAAATAAAGTGAACCTAATTTATACGGATTTTATCGAGTTCAATTTAACTTTTTAATTCCCGAAGTTTCGGGTGCTTTACAGCACCCATGGTCACGGGTGGGGGGGGGGGGGGACTGAGGTGTTTGACGTCCCGATGTCATAGCCTGGTTAACCTTCAGTTTTTGAATATTAATTTTTGGTCCGATCTACGCAGAATGAGCTTATAGTATCTTGAAGTCTTGCAGTGGTATGCTAATGTTTGGATTTAATGTTATTAATTATAGTATCCCAAGCAGATGGCTTCTCTATTGAAATTAGGATGTTTTTTTAATTTCAATAGCCTCGCGAATCATCCTTGGTAGGAATCGGTGTTCTTTTGCGAGGATTTGTGGTCTATCAAATTTAATGTAATGGTGGGGACGATCTTGAACATGTTCACACACTGCAGACTTTCTGGAACGTCGCTGCTTCAAGTCAGCTATATGTTCAAAAGATACACTTGTCGGTGGCGGCTTTATTTGCTATCTTTGGGATTCGAATCCAAGTCCCAATATATACTCTGATGCCTAATACACGTAGAGAAAATTGTTAAAAAAATAATTGGTAAACCCAATTGAGCATACCTTAAGCGCATAAAAAAAACGTATAACATGATTATACGGAATTTTTTAAAGTAGTTTAAATACATTTCGACAGCACTATCGGCTTCAACACCCTCGAAACCCATGAAAATGACACCCATGATGAAAAAATTGATACCCATTGCAGCCGCCACCTTGGATTTACATTTCGACAGCACTATCGGCTTCAACACCCGCTAAAACCATGAGAATGACACCCATGATGAAAAAATTGATATCTATTGCAGACGCCATCTTGGATTTACATTTCGACAGCACTATCGGCTTCAGCACCCTCGAAAACCATGAAAATGACACCCATGATGAAAAAATTGATATCGAATGCAGCCGCCATCTTGGATTTACATTTCGACAGCACTATCGGCTTCAACACCCTCGAAAACCATGAAAATGACACCCAAGATGAAAAAATTTATATCTTTTGCAGCCGCCATCTTGGATTTACATTTCGACAGCACTATCGGCTTCAACACCCACGAAAACCATGAAAATGACACCCATGATGAAAAAATTGGTAGGTACCTAATTCAGCCGCCATCTTGGATTTACATTTCAACAGCACTATCGGCTTCAACACCCTCAAAAACCATGAAAATGACACCCATGATGAAAAAATTGGTACCTAATTTAGCCGCCATCTTGGATTTACATTTCAACAGCACTATCGGCTTCAGCACCCTCGAAAACCATGAAAATGACACCCATGATGAAAAAATTGATATCTATTGCAGCCGCCATCTTGGATTTACATCTCGACAGCACTATCGACTTCAACACCCTCGAAAACCATGAAAATGACACCCAAGATAAAAAATTTATATCTTTTGCAGCCGCCATCTTGGATTTACATTTCGACAGCACTATCGCCTTCAACACCCTCGAAAACCATGAAAATGACACCCATGATGAAAAAATTGGTACCTAATTCAGCCGCCATCTTGGATTTACATTTCGACAGTACTATCGGCTTCAACGCCCTCGAAAACCATGAAAATGACACCCATGATGAAAAAATTGGTACCTAATTCAGCCGCCATCTTGGATTTACATTTCAACAGCACTATCGGCTTCAACACCCTCGAAAACCATGAAAATGACACCCCAGATGAAAAAAATTATACCTATTGCGGCCGCCATCTTGGATTTACATTTCAACAACCCTATCGGTTTCAACACTCTCGAAAACCATCAAACTGTCACCCATGACAAAAAAATTGATACTACTTACTTTTAGTACGTACTACTATTATTTAATCTATGCTTTTAAAATATTGTAATAAAAAAATCTCTTATTATTATAATAATCAGGTATTTAAGAAATTTGGATATTCGAATATAGTGTATTTGTACAGCGATCTTTTAAAGCCGCTGCAAACATCCGAAACAATGTCCACTCACGACGGCGACTGACCAGTATATAAAAAGTACTCTGTGCGTCGAACTGAGTGAGTGAGTAAACTACTCTGTGGCTTTAGCTCCCTTTACAGAATTAATTTACATACAAGGCTACCAAATCAACGAAAATTTCGCCATTTTGGAGCCGAAAAAAATTAATTATAGCTAAACAAAACAAAATTACACTGCCATTTACATTCAGTGGCTTCCCACATGATAGATGAAGAGATTAAAAAATAGATTGAGTTAAACAATTTATATTTTCAAAAGTTAGAGTGTTTACAAGCCTTCCGGACTTGATAAATCCACACCATAAGCCACAAAAACCCCTTTTTTATTTGTAAATAGCAATTAACCAATTTAAAAAAAATATTAATAAGTTCAACAATCATTTATCTTTCTAACAATGTGCTTTTTATATCATTTATATGTATAATATGATTGCTAGATACGATTTTATTCGATAAAACGTTGGAATCTTAATTTTTAGGCGATAGTAGAACATACCTTGCGCTTTCGCTTAAGGTATGCAATAATATAAATATATATATATATATATATATATATATATATATATATATATATATATATATATATATATATATATATATATATATATTATATATATTATATATGACTGAACTCCTCCTAAACAGTTGATGAGAGCTGATGACTTTGATGAAATTTTGTGTGTGTGATTAAGTTGATTCAAGAATGGTTTAGATTCACAATTGGACCCGGTAGGTGGCGTTGTTGTCGAGATGTAGAAATCACCCATGCGAAGTCGGGTCAAAGCGCTAGTTTTCTATATAACTTGACATAAAAAATCACTTCTTATCACTGCAATAATCACTTGTCATCATCAGCGACATACAGGGTTATTTTGCAATAACCGGCAGAGGAAATTCAGAATAAGTAATATAGGCAAATGGCGAAGAAAAATTAATTAAAAAAATCTCAACTCAACCATTCTGCCCTTTTTAAATTCAAAATGTGTGTTAATGCATTATTTTAACTAATTTTTGCTACGCACGCACACATCGTAAGCGTCGATCGCTAGACAAAAACGTTGTTGCCCATAAATCACATTCAATTTGGGATAATTTCAAATAAAAGTAAAAGCATTATTTACGCATATTTTCGAAAACTGCAATAAACGGTATATCATTATTTATATATTTGAACTTAAGTTTACAATTTTGCTACTCTCTGAAACATAACACTGTATAGATTTTTGTATCCTTTCTGTATTTATTTATGTCGTTTTATGTATATTTGCCTATATAATCTTATGTATGTTTATCATACTGGTCAACAACTTCGAGCGTAGTGCTCCCAACACCTACCGGCATAGGTGTGACATAGACGTTACACATGATCTTTGTTTTGTTCTATCCGTCGATCTGTTGGAAGGCACTATTGAGGTCATAGAGCATAGTGCTTAGGTGAGTGTAGTGGCGATGGGCCGTTCATATAGCTCGAAGAACCGACAACCGATGGAGAAGAAAGGAGTACATCGATGTTGATTGTTGCTAACATTGAGAACGAAATCACTATAGAAATCACACAAGTAATACTAATAAACCTAGCAAGCTAACAGCATAGCAAAGTGGCGAAGCAATCAGCTTTGTAGCGGTTTCTAACGGTTACCGTTGAGCAATCAGTTTCAAAATAGGAGGTTCAGATGCCTGGGTGATCAGTAATCGATTGCTGAAAACAGAATTTGAAAATTCAAAATCGTTCTCGAGATAATCGTTGGACAGACGGACAGACAGACAGACGGACAGACATCGTGAAATCAATAAGTGACTTCGCAAGCTTCGCCACTTAATAAGTAGGGCGGTCCTCTCGTGGTGTCAGGAAGGCTAGCGCTTCCAAGTGACCCCATGGCCTTCGCGCATCGAACACGGGGGCGTCTGTGGCGCAGTTTAAGTTGAAGGCCGCGAAGGAAGGCGCGCCATGTGTTTTGGTGTGCCTTACCTGAGAACGAAATGGGGGAGGAGTACTCCCCTTCTGAGGATGGGCAGCCATGGAGCGGCCAGCGCTGGTGGACCGCGGATATGCGCTAAAGCTTTCCCGTGGTTCTGCCAATATGCGGCAAAGGTGGGTGGGTGATTTTAGTCGGTGCGAGTCAGGCGTAGCCCGTCCTTGCCCTTGCGAGGCGGGTATGCGTAGGCATTTCCACCCACTAGATGGTATAAGGACCTGGTAAAACATGCAGGAAGTCGATGGATGCAGGTGGCTCAGGACCGTGTTTTGTGGCGTTCCTTGGAAGGAGACCCATGTTCAGCAGTGGATTTGTGAAGGGCTGTAATGATGAAGTCTATCATATTTTAACTGTATATATTGGTGTATTATTTTATTAGTATAATGTGTTATACTTAATTACAACTGGGGACACCACATGGTGGAAGGTTGAAGTTGCTGTAGGTAAGTAACTGGTTGAATTAATTTTATATATTTTTACCAGCGTTTTTTTGCCATTTCATGTCCGCTATATATATCTTTGTTAATAACATATAGTCTGAGAGCTGGAGACGAATTTTCGGAAGGTTCTTTTGGCAAGTTGAAATTGTGAAAAGATATAATTTTGTCAAATGGCGAATCCAGTCTCGCAGTCTGACAAAGAGTTTGCGGTTATTTCGTTACTGTGCAGCATATAATATTTGCAAAAAAATATCCAAAAAATCTTTTTTTTGCAACTTGATTTCATTTTCATCTTTTAATTTAGTGTTCATATAATTAAAAAATAATAATTCCAGACATTTTTGTCGGTTATAGAGTATTATCAGACCTCTCCAAAAATATTTTATTAAAATTCCCAAAAAAATAGACTTCTGGCAATTTCAAATTTTAATCACGTTTTTATTGAGAAATTTTTATAATACCTGCAAATCGCCAAATAAATTTTAAATTTATTTAATTAAAAAAAACATTTTAAACAATTCCCAGACGTGAATAAAGTTTACAAATGAATACGACAAAAAAGTCTAATGCGCAGCCATAAGTACCAGAATTTACTATTAACTTATCGAGGCATGTCGGCAAATGATGGGGGCCCAAGCTCCTCGCGCTGTGATTAGTTATTGAAAAACCGAATGTTTCCAGTATCCTTCCGGCTCTGTTTTGTGTGAGAGCAATCGTAGAAAGAAAAATTATCTAGTGTTTTATCTTTTAAAAATATTTTAAAATTAAATTCTTGTTTTGGAATTTAGCATGTGTGTATGCGCATGCGCATATATGACCATGTAAATATCTGTGTATATAATTTGAATAGTTTTAGATCAGTGCAGTAATAATTTGTATCTCAGAATAATAGTATATGTTACCCGCGCAATTCTAATAAATATATCGATACCATTTCTCAAAGTTTGACGGATAGTTCAGGATTTACGGAACGAAACACAAACAGATTAAATAAAAACCTAGCAAGCTAACAGCATAGCAAAGTGGCGAAGCAATCAACTTTGTAGCGGTTTCTAACGGAAAAAAAATTTCAAAATAGGAGGTTCAGATGCCTGGGTGATCAGTAATCGATTGCTGAAAACAGAATTTGAAAATTCGAAACCGTTCTCGAGATAATCGTGGGACAGACGGACAGACGGACAGACGGACGGACAGACAGACGGACAGACGGACAGACATCGTGAAATCAATAAGTGACTTCGCAAGCTTCGCCACTTAATAATGTCCTCTCGATCGTACTTCGGTCACGGCGGCCAATTTCCAAGGAGACTAGCTATCTGCACTCTCTATTCCGTCACTCTCATAGTTTGATGGCACGACACACTGTCCACCTGATGGTAAGTAGTTGCTGTGGTCCATAGACATACATCTACATCTATCCTCGTTTGATAAGCAAAATGCAGATGCGTTGTCACCCGTGAGGACTAAGATGGAATGCCTCTTTTCCAGTAAAAAGGGTATCCGGTACTCTACACTCACCATACGAAACAGCAGTGTTAAGCTACTATTTCACGCTGGTATTCTGTGAGAGCGTGGTTCCTACCCGGTCGAGCCGACCCATTCGTGCTACAACTATACTACTAATATAGCTGCAGCATGGCTCTACTACGTAAGTATAAAAAAATGCATGTCTGAGAAATAAAAAAATATTTCAAAGACATGTGAAGTTCGCCAACACGCATTGGGGCAGCGCGTCGGACACTACCTTGCCCTTAACCCATCTCCGTGAGAGGAGGCCTGTGCCCAGCAGTGGGACGTGTATAGGATGTAACTTTACTTTTATTGTGTAAAAATAAACGACTTTATATAGAACGAACCGGATCGGCTTCGCACGGGTGATTTCTGGATCTCGACAGCAGCGCCACCTAACGGGCTCAATGGGGAATCTAAACCATTCTCGAATCAACTTAATCACACACACACAAAATTTCATCAAAATCGGTCCAGCCGTTTTGGAGGAGTTCATTCATATACACACGAACAACAGAATTATAAACATATTAAAGATTTTTGGTCTACTGACTTGAGATAGGCTGTTCTTCACAGTGCAGTATTTTTTGTCGTGTTTGACAAACAAACACATTTAAAAATAAACTTTGGACACAATTGACACGATTTCTTTACAAAAAAAAAAGTTATAAACACGGATACAAGAAAAAAACAACTGTTAATTTTTGGCGCGCTATATTCGTTGCAATGGCGCACACAAATAGAAACAGTTCTACGATCCGCACAGTAATTGTAATAATTAATTGTTAATTTTACGTTTAGTGGAGGGAATAGGTGTGGAGTCACGAATGCCCTGAATTTACCTAGTAGTACAATGAAACGAAAAAAAATGTTGATGAGTGAAAATCTACTAAGGTGACCAATTATTATTAGTATTTTAAACGTAATATGTCTTGCAATTAAAACTTGCTGCATAATTGCAGTCACTTCAGATACATTTGCTGACGACGGTGTTCACATTTGAGTTATTTGCCAAATTTTAAGAAAATTGTAGTAAAATATGTATTTTAAATAAATAATAAAATTATGGTCCCTTTAGGATCAGATAGCGTGTTTTTTACACATTGTATAAGTAAATATAATAAGGAAAAGACAATTAATAAATATAAAACTATTATGATGTGTTCTATGAAATTGCTGGAAATTATATAAAATTACACACATAAAATTTTTAGTCGATGTTTATTTAACTTATACTCAAATTAATAACGACAACAAAGGTATACTGATTTAATTAACTGACAGTTAATATAAAAAGAAAACTCACCGGATAAATCGGGGCAGCATGGATAGATGGATATCCCGACTCTGAGTGGTCCTTGCGAAGGTGGACTGCCGCCTCTCATTTTGCGACCGGCCCCGTTTGACTGTTGTTGCTGTAAAAAAAAGATGATTACTTGATTACCGGCTTTATGACAGATTTTTCTTTAAAGTTAGTAAGACCGGCTATAAAAATCGTTAAGTGTGTGATATCAGCCACGAAGGATCAAAGTGATGTTGATAAATGTGGAGAGCGGTGCTTTGATAAAGAAAATATACCGAGTCGAGTGCTGTAAGTACATTGATTTTTGTATTTTATTATCGTAATATTATACTAATCGTTACTGTACATATCTTGTGCAACATGCATGCCAATTTTGCCTCTACTGCGAAAAGGTACGAGGGCGACACTGAAAGTTTTTATAACTGGCCACTTGTAAATGATATAATAAAAAAATAAGTTCAAATTTTGAAAATGGAACTCTGCGAATATTATTGTGTATGTATTTTATTAATTTGTCGTTTGTTTACTTTACTTTGTATATTGTTAAAATTGTCTGTGTCATGTCAGCATGAATTTAACGCGAGAAAATTTTCGTACAATAATTTTTTATGACTTTCGATGTCATTTAAGTCAACAAGAAAGTTATGATAGACTTCGATTGGCCTTTCATGATGAAGCCCCATCTCGTGCCACTGTTTACAACTGGTTTAATGAAATTAAACGTGGTCGCACTAATCTCACCGATGATCTGCGTGAGGGACGGCTTTCTACGGCGACGACTGAAGATAACATCAGTGTTGTGCGGCGTATGATAGAGACTAACAAAAGAGTGACTTAGCAGATTCGGACAAGCTTAGGCATCGGTATGAGTCAAGTGCACAAAATCCTCCATGAACATTTAGCGGTCAGGAAGCTTTGTGCTCGGTGGATACCTCATAATTTGACAAAGACCCAAAAACTCCCTCGTGTTGATTGGTGTCGTGAAATGGTTCAAAGATTTAACGGAGGTGACTCAAATGCTGTATCGCTGATGACAACAAGCGATTATTGCAGTGATAGGAAGTGATTTTAGACGTCAAGTTATATAGAAAACTAGCGCTTTGACCCGACTTCGCATGGGTGATTTCTACATCTCGACAACAACGCCACCTACCGGGTCCAATTGTGAATCTAAACCATTCTTGAATTAATTTAATCGAACACATAAAATTTCATCAAAATCGGTCCAGCTGTTTAGGAGGATTTCGGTCACATACACACGGACAGAAGAATTATACTTGTATAGCAGCTGCCTCTTGAACGTTATTCATGTTAAGGGTGCGGGCGACTCAAGACGACTGAGCTCTTCGCGAAGTAGCCCACGTGTGTGTAATCACATTCTTCGGACTGCGATTGACTTCGACGAGCACTTCGTTAAAGTTACTACGCGAGTAGTGTGTAGTGCGGCGGGCGGCTGGCGGCAAGGCACACCAAACGAACCTCGCACGCTATACACGTTGGCGCTCGTGTGCACTGGGCCAGCTAGACGAACGACGACGAGCAATTGCGAGGCTAGACAAATGGGCTGTCTATACGTTGGTGCTCGTCTTCGCTCGGCCAACATGTATAGATAGATAACAGGCTTTAGATAAGGGAGAAGTGTCTAAGAAATAAAACTTAGAAAGTGTAATTGAAATCTATCCAGTAAATTTTCCGTGATGCGCGCACAACTGCAAACCCCTATCATTTTATTTATATAGATGTAAAACACATAACTGTTGCCAAACAGTCGCACGGAGTAGAGACTGTCGCATAAGAGTATGTAATCTTTACTTTTAATTGTCGTCAAAGCATTTTATAATATTGACAACAAATAATAGTTCGGGGAGCATGTCAAGGCAAAAATGCGTTTAATTTATATTTTGTATATTAGATATCTGTGTTTTATACCCAAACGTACAGTTGAAAGTGAAATGCAGACGACACAAACAAATAAAATATTTGTTTGTGTCTGCATTTGCTGTTTGCATACAAACAGAATCAAATGGTATTATATTACATAATTAAAAGTTTTGTACAAACGACTTAAATATAGATTATTAAAGATAACTTAAAAACTACTAGTCAGACCTTGATCAAATTTATATGGGACTACAAGAGAAGTACCAGCTTTCAAATAAAAAAAGAATCATCAAAATCGGTGCACCTAGAAAAAAGTTATGATGTAACACACATAAAAAAATTAAAAACAATACAGCCAATTTATTACCTCCTCCTTTTTGAAGTCTGTTAAAATTATAGCATTACGGGCGAATTTCGACCCCTGTGTGACCACTAGCATCTCATAATTTCCTTTTACGACAGCCACGTGACGAAAGAGGTAGATGAATTCTTTGCTGCCAGCACCCGGTACGATATGTACGCCATACAGCAGTTAGACGAGAAAATTATTGTATTGGCCATGCAACAGTTAGACGAGTAAATTATTATATTGGCCATACAACAGTTAGACGAGTAAATTATTATATTGGGCATACAACAGTTAGACGAGTAAATTATTATATTGGCCATACAACAGTTAGACGAGTAAATTATTATATTGGGCATACAACAGTTAGACGAGTAAATTATTATATTGGCCATACAACAGTTAGACGAGTAAATTATTATATTGGGCATACAACAGTTAGACGAGTAAATTATTATATTAGCCATACAACAGTTAGACGAGTAAATTATTATATTGGCCATACAACAGTTAGACGAGTAAATTATTATATTGGTCATACAACAGTTAGACGAGTAAACTATTATATTGGCCATACAACAGTTAGACGAGTAAATTATTATATTGGGCATACAACAGTTAGACGAGTAAATTATTATATTGGGCATACAACAGTTAGACGAGTAAATTATTATATTGGCCAAACAACAGTTAGACGAGTAAATTATTATATTGGCCATACAACAGTTAGACGAGTAAATTATTATATTGGCCATACAACACTTAGACGAGTAATTTATTATATTGGCCATACAATTGCTAGACGAGTAAATTATTATAAAAATCTTAGCTTCGTATGAAACTAAAAATAGCCAGTTAGTGTAAACATAGGTTAATTTAAGCCGAATTGTGAAAAAACTGCATCCAACGTCAAGCCGGCATCTGGAGAATTTAAATGTGTCGCACTTTCTTTTACAATGTAACAAGCGACCTAGATACCAATAAGATGGAAAAGCTTGTATGCACTGGATGAAAACCAAATAAAAAATCATAAATTCACCTTAAACATAAAACTTCTACCGTCTTATTACAAAAAGCAGTTTATAATAATTTATCTCCGGTTTAAGCTTGTGGAATCGACTACTACCAGAAATTTTTCCGGGCCGATACGACTAAGGGACCTTCAACAGAAGAGCGTATACTTTTTTCTTAAAGGCCGGCAACGTACCTGCAATTCCCTTGGTGTTGCAGTTGTTTATGAGCGGCGGTAGTCACTTACCATCAGGTGAGCCGCATGCTACAACAACTATACTATTGTTAAGCACTCGTTGCCCGCGTTGCAATAAAATGGGGAAACAGGACGCCGCTTGTTGCGCTCTCTGTCGCACCTACAGACCTTACGGCAGTCTTGTTTCCCCATTATTGCACCGCGGGCAGCGAGTCTTTAACATTAGTATAATGTCTGTTTCAATAAACACCCCATAAAAAGTGTAATAAATTAAATATGAGAACCAAACTGTAAAGTATGGGATTTGATAGCAAATGTCAAATTTTAAAAAGACCATGGCGCCACAGTTAAAGGATTTCATTCGGGAAACTCTTTTTTTTTCATTGGAATAAGGGTGACAAACGAGCACACAGTCCACCTGATGGACGATGAAGTGGATGCTGTGGCTCATAGACATCTCCATCTATCCCCCATAAAAAATCAAAATGCAGACGCATTGTCACTCCTGAGGACTAAGATGGGATACGCTTCCAGAAAAAAGGGTCTCCGGTTCCTACACTCACCATACGAAACACAGCAGCACAACGCTGCTGTTTAATGTTGATATATACATATTGATTCTTAATTGAGCAAGGATGTATATGTCTATGGGTCACAGCATCCTCTTAGGTACCATCAGGGGGATTGTGTGGTCGTGTTTTTATAGATTATGGTGAAAAACTAACACACAGTCCACCTGATGGTAAGTGGTTACTGTGACTCATAGACATCTACATCTATCCTCAATAAAGAATCAAAATGCAGATGCGTTGTCACCCGTGAGTATTAAGATGGAATGCCTGTTTCCAGTAAAAAAAGGTCTTCAGTTCTCTACACTCACCATATGAAACACAGCAGCGTTGAGTTGCTATTTCCCCGGTCCCGAGTCGACCCATTCGTGCTACAACTATACTATTAATATAGCTGCAGCATGGCTCTACCACGTATAAAATTCCTTATTCGTAGCGTGCCTTAGACGGGCCTTGTATCAAAATTTGTTGGAAGGGGGGGGGGGGGGGGGAATGAAGAGTAAAGATTTCATAAAAGGAACAAAAATACTTGAATTTAATTAAAATTATTATATATTCATTATAAGTTATTACTTACAATTAATAGATACTCCTAGGAACTAAGCTAGCCAAACAATACTAGCATAGCAAAAGACAATTTGGCGGCATTCATAGCTGAAGACGTTTCAGTTTTTTTTAAACACTTTGCTTCTAATGATTTCTTATATTTACGCGAACATTACACATTTAAATAAAACTAATTTTACGGATTTTATCGCGTATATTAACTTATTTCATGGTCTGTGCCGTCGGCTTGACTATAATGAGATAACACTTACTGTATCTATCCATATATTACCCATACATTCAAGTAAATGCTTGCGTTCGTCTAGGTAGCGCCGTCCGTCGTGGGCGCTTCTCCCTCCGCGGGAGGCGGGGCGGTGAAGCGACGGCGCTCGCGTTTTCAGTACGCTTTTTCTATCCATGTGAATACACGTACGTCATTTTAATAAATAAAAATATTAACGACGCGTGTCGTGCGAGACTATTTGTTAAAGTATAATATTTAGTCGAATCGTTGTTGTTGCTGTGTGAATATTGTGTGTGTGTGTGTGTGTGTGTGTGTGTGTATGTGTGTGTGTGCGTGCGTGCGTGCGTGCGTGCGTGCGTGCGTGCGTGCGTGCGTGCGTGCGTGTGTGTGTGTGTGTGTGTGTAATAAAAATTCTACCTTAATGGTAAGTTTGCTTCAATATTTATAATAAATACTATTTGTTTCTAATGTTCTACTCTCGTAACATTGTAAGTAGTAGATTTAAGTGTATCTACGTAATTATTTCTGAAATCTCCATACGACAATCACGTCTGTGGGATTGTTACACCTGTATTTGGGTGCCTACTTACATAATTTAATGTCACGAGAGGTATGACTTATGTTTTCTGATTTATACTGGGTAACAATGCTAAAACTCGGTCTCCTTCAAACCCGTTTTACGGCTCAAGGCGACAGCCGTACGGCCCGATTTGAGGAGCCTAACGGCTCGTTTTGAGGGGACTCACGGCTCAATTTGAGCGGCCCGACGGCCCGATTTTAGCCGGCTTACGTCTCGATTTGAGCGGCCCAACAGTCCGATTTTAGCGGACTTACGGCTCGATTTAAGCGGCTTTACGGCCCGATTTAAGCGGCCTTACGGCTCGATTTAAGCGGCTAGTAGGCTATATTTGGGCAGACTAATGATTCGTTTTGAGCAGATTGAGCTATCTAATAGGCCTTACGGCTTACTTTAAGCAGCCAGACGGCTCATTCTAAGTACAAACGTGGCTTGTTTCGAGCTGACAATTGAATAACTTCTTTTATTTTTTTGTCGCAGATGGCAGTCGCAAAAGAGCCAGTGACATAAGAGTCTCTCTTGGAATGGGAACCTGATAGTTCGGAAGACGGGGAGTTTTTAGAGAGAGTGAAAAGGTTGGCAGAATTGTATCTACCTGATGGATGGCGCCAGTGGAAAGTCGTCCGTTCTAGAGCGGAGCTATTGGGTGAAGTTTTTGATTCCCAGATCTTAAACAAAATTAGATTCAGGCTGCCTACGGTGGATCTTGCTAGAGCTTTTTGTCCAGATTGTACCTCGCTTCCGGAAAAAGTATATAAAAACATCAGAATTAAAATGCTTGAATGGCCCTTTTGTGTGGGGCTTATTATTGGTCCACCGTCCATCGGTGCTAGAATAAGAGGCTCTGCTGTACAAAATGAATTAATCGTAGCCTCACTTACTGAACTCAAGCCTCTCTTGCTAAGTCGAAAAGACGCTTCAAAAGAGCTTGCTGACAGCGATGATGCTGATGAGTTATCGACAGTTCGTTCTTCATCATCTAAGTCAAAGAAGCTGTCAAGATTGGCCAAGTTGGAACAAGAGTTCGTGATATGAAGGACATGTTTTCCAACTTTATGAAACGATTTGAACCCATCCCCGAGTCCGAGCCAGAAGAATCCTACGCTTCTTTTGAAGATGAGCTTCAAAACAGTCAGTCCTTGCATAAGTCGGAGACTGTTAAATGGAAGGCGCCAGATCTACCATTAGAAGAGGAAGAAGATGACGATCCTGACTTTATTCCGCAAACAAAGAAACAAAAACCAACAATGCCTACGCCAAAACCTCATATTGAGTCACAAGGTATTCAGTGCCTAAGACTAGGAGAATTATCCTATAACCAGATCCGGTACGCTGAAGTGCAAAAGAAATTGCAAGCATTTCCAGTGTTCCATGCTTTAAAGGTGAATCCTGTCCTAATGAAGATTAATAATTCAAGCGATTCTCTGGACTATCTAACAAAACAGGAAGCTTCCTTTGGTACGATACTGCATGGCTTACTATTACAGAGAGAGGCACTCACCAGTGTTGTAAAAGACCTTTCAAACAAACATCCTTCCCTGAAGCAGGACCTCAAAGAGTCACTTTACGGCACGAATTCAGCTTTCAAATGTGTTTCCGATGATGTACTGCAGTATGTTTGTAGTCGCAAAGACGAGGTAATAGAGCAAAGAAGAAATGCCTTTCTACCACAAGATGTCTCTCTTTCAACTTTATTGAATGATATTCCGCCATCTTCAACACACCTTTTTGATGAGAATAAATTTTCAGAGCTCTTAAAACAACCCTTGTTTCAACGTTTTATTCCTCGTTTAAGCTCAAATTTCAACCAAAAGAAACTTCAAGTTTTGAACAACGTAAAAGAGTCCATAAATCATCCAGGACGACATTCAAACCCCGCTCACAGCAGTTTAAAGGTTCTAAAATGGAATCCTGGAAGCCTAATTCTAAGAGAGCCCCAAAGCGAAGTTTTAATGCTCGCCCCAAGGATAATTCCCCTCATTCTACAACGAGTCCAGTTCTAAAAACCAAGACAATCCTGACTTGCAGGATTTCAAAGATGGGAGACTGAGCAAATTCGTGAACGTCTGGCAAAAAAATGGGGCACCTCCAGGGATTCTGAAAATAATAGAGGGATATTCTATTTCCTTCGTGGTAAAATCTCCTTTTACCCCTCTGACAGGAGTTTGCCTAGAGAAGTTTGCTTCCAGGGGACTGGACGCAGAGATAGAGGTCATGATTTCTCAGAACATTTTGGAACCCTGTCTTTCACCCCTAGGATACCTTTCCAAGCTGTTTCCAGTTTTAAAACCAGACGGCAGTTTTCGCCCTATTATATACCTTCGAGGGTTAAACAGGTTTCTACGGCCAAAGAAATTCCGTCTTCAAAATCATTTTCGAGTGCCAGAATTTCTCCAAGAAAGTGACTACCTCTCGAAAATAGATATTTCCCAGGCGTATTTTCACTTACCAATAAAACTGCAACAAAGAAAGTTCTTGGCAATATTTCATCGTCACAGGATACTTCAGTTCACTTGCCTACCTTTCGGCCTAGCGACAGCTCCCATTACATTTGCAAGAGTGTCAAACTGGCTGGTAGGCCAGCTCAGAGAGAGAGGAATAAGACTAATATTTTACCTCGACGACTTTATCTTGGCCAATCAACACCCGAACGAATTAGAGAAAGATACCAATTCACAGTCAGGTTTTTGCAGGATCTCGGATGGATATTAAATATGAAAAAATCTCTGAATCCACCAACTTGTTGCCTAGACTACTTGGGATTAATGTGGGATACTCAGAACAACAAAACATTTTTACCCGACAGAAAGATCGCGTTTTTAAAGAAGGATCTAGAGCAAATAACAAGGTCGGGAACCTGGAGTTGGTTCAGCGGAAAAAGACTTGTCGGAAAGTTAGCTTTTGCATCTTTAACAGTTCCTCTAGGAAGACTACATTCGAGACATCTGCAACGTGTAGCAAGAAACTTACCCCAACATCAAAAGAACCAAAAATTTTATACGTGGTAGAGCCATGTTGCAGCTATATTAGTAGTATAGTTGTAACACGAATGGGTCGGCTCGACCGGGGAAGGACCACGCTCTCACAGAAAACCAGCGTAAAATAGCAGCTTAACGCTGCTGTGTTTCGTATGGTGAGTGTAGAGAACTTTTTACTGGCAAAAAGGCATTCCATCTTAGTCCTCACGGGTGACAACGCATCTGCATCTTGAGCCTTTATTGAGGATAGATGTAGAAGTCTATGGGTCACAGTAACCACTTACCATCAGGTGGACTGTGTGCTCGTTTGTCACCCTATTCTATAAAAAGAAATATCTTATCCCGCCGAAAGCACTCCAGGAATGCTTTTGGTGGTTGGAAAACCTTCAGAAAGATCGACCAATCTTCGCCAGCCTCGAAACGATATTTGTGATAACAGATGCTTCGGACACGGGTTGGGGTGCCCAGGTAAACAAAAGACTCCTCAGCGGACTTTGGAAGACCAGTCAAACTCTGTGGCATATAAATCGCAAAGAGCTATACGCAAATTATCAAGCAGTACTTTTAATGCTAACTCAACTGAGGGGGAAACGCGTAGTAATTCAATCGGACAACAAAACAGCGGTTTCCTACATACGAAATCAAGCTGGAACCAAATCCGTTCTACTGACAGAACTAGTGTCAAAGATTTTGGAACTCGCCTACGAGAATGAAATCGAAATTTTTGCTTACTACATACCGGGAGTCTTTAACGAGATGGTAGACAGCCTTTGCCCTCGTCCACAGTGCGAGCCTAGCGCGGTTGCGACGACGGGCGCGAATTATCAAACATATGAAACCGCCGTTTGCGTCCATAGTGTAGTGACTAAGGCGGACGCCTAGCGCGACGGGCATGAGCGAGATAGCGCGCGTAGTTTTCAAACGTTCATATCCGCTCGTTTTGGCCACACTACAGGCCTAGTAAGCAAGCGATCCAATGCGCGAGTGCGGGGGTATCAAACCAGTTCGGTCTTATCGCTCGGCGTAAGCGCGTTTGTTAAAAAAATTGTATCTTCTCTAGTGATTTTAGGTGATATTTTACTCAGGACGTAATCAAATGTCGACACGAACATTCGAGTATACTCAAAGAATTTTCTAGGGTACTATCTCAACTCTTCATACAAATTAAAAAATTCACCATTTATTTGTCGGTTTTTATTTATTTCGTGTCGTTCGTTCTCTAATGTTCAAAATCATCCATCTCAGGATCAGACTGTCTAGTAGAAATACTAAATCCTCGTCCATGGTTTACAACACCTGTAATACATCAAAGCACACCAGCAGCAGTCGCGCCCGCAACAGGCTCAAGTCACCGCGCATTCACTGTGGACGCACACTTTCTCGTCAGAAGCACCCGGCGGATTGGCATCTCTCGAACAAAGTGACGGAGCTACTATTCAAGAAATGGGGAACTCCTCAGGTCGACCTCTTTGCCACTGCCTTCTCGAAAGTTGTTCCGATTTATGTATCTCGAGACACAACAGACAGAGGTGCTCTTTTTATAGATGCTTTCAGCAGAATCTGGGACTTTGATCTAGCTTGGATTTTCCCACCGCCAGGACTGATGCCTCGTGTGCTGGCACACTTGAACAAAGCAAGGGGTACTTACATCCTAGTTGCGCCAAGATGGGAACGAGTTTTTTGGAGGGCGGATCTGAGACGAAGAGTACTGGACCGTCTGATTTGCATTCGAAATTTACAGCATCATCTATCGGACGCGACACAGAACGTTCCTCTCCCGGACGCGCGAAATCTACGCTTGGAGGCCTGGTTGATACGGGGTGGTCAGAAATCACATATTCGTGGGCCCAAGAAGACGTTGAATTACTCAAAGGATCTTGAAGAAAGTCTTCTTTAAAAACGTACGCCGCATCATGGAAAGCTTGGGTAACGAGATGTAATAAAATGAACCTGGATCCGAAGAAACCTGATCCAGCTGATGTAGTCTAATATCTTAGTTTTTTACATAGAGTAAAACACTTCGCACCTGGAACAATAAAATTACACAAATCTGTTTTAGTCACTATGGCTGATCCCTTAAGAAGGGAAGAAATTTCCAGTCACCCTTTGGTGAAACATTATTCGAGCAATAGAGAATTCTCATCTTTCATCGTCGAAGAAATGTATCTGGGATGTCGAACAACTGATTGCTTGGATGAAAACCAAGCAATCATTAAAAATGGAAATTGGAAATCTGATAAAAATGTATTTAAGTTCTACTTTAAAGAGATAATTAAAAAGACATCTGGTGCTCATCCAGTTAATGACTTAGTTTGTTCTAATTTTAAAGCTATCTAGATTGTTTTGATGTCTACATTTTTAATAAAAAAAACACAGTTGATTTACATACACGTTTATTTTATTTTAAAACTATATATTATTCACAGTACGCTAATCCTGCGTCGTCAGAAACTAAAAACCTCTCATTATGGTCAAGCCTAGGCAAGACATGAAATATATAGTTTTCTTCCCTTTGGGGGGAAAACGTTCCTTATTTTATATTACCGAAGTTTCGAGCACTTTACAGCACCCATGGTCACGGGGGGGGGGGGGGACTGAGGTGTATAACGTCCCAATGTCATAGTTAACCACGGCTACCTCCAGATTAAAAATTATTAATTTTTGTTCCGATCTACGCAGTATGAACTTACAGTATCATGAAGTTTTGCAGTTGTATGCTTGGGTTGGGATTTAATTTTATTAATTATGGGATCCCAAGCACTATGCTCAATGACCTCAATAGTGTCTCCCAACGGATAGGTCTTAAGATGAACATGGACAAAACAAAGATTATGTTTAATGTCCATGTCACACCTATGCCGGTAGTTGTTGGGAGCACTAAGCTCGAAGTTGTTGACGAGTATGTTTACCTGGGACAAATAGTCCGACTAGGTAAGTCCAACTTCGACCGAGAGGTCAATCGACGGATTCAACTCGGCTGGGCAGCGTTCGGGAAGCTACGACACATCTTCTCGTCAGACATACCTCAAAACCTTAAAACGAAATTGTACAACCAGTGCGTGTTGCCAGTGATGACTTACGGATCTGAGACTTGGTCCTTCACTGCTGGCCGTATGAGGAAGCTCAAGGTCGCTCAGCGAGCTATGGAGAGGGCTATGCTCGGAGTTTCTCTGCGTGATAAACTTAGGAATGAGGTTATCCGCAGTAGAACCAGAGTAACCGACATAGCCCAACGGATTAGTAAGCTGAAGTGGCAGTGGGCCGGCCATATAGCTCGAAGAACCGACAACCGATGGGGAAGAAAGGTTCTCGAGTGGCAGCCTCGTACCGGTAGGCGAAGTGTAGGGCGTCCCCCCACGAGATGGAGTGACGACCTGGTAAGACATGCAGGAAGTCGATGGATGCAGGTGGCTCAGGACCGTGCTTTGTGGCATTCTTTGGGGGAGGCCTATGTTCAGCAGTGGACTTGTGAAGGGCTGTAATGATGATGATGATGAAGCAGATGGTAGCACCCAGCCATCTTCTCTATTGAAATTAGGATGTTTATTTCTTCTTTGCTTCTATAGATAATAGTGATAGCCTTTCCTGTCCCGTAGAAGTCCTTGGAATTTTTGGTTACACACGTTCGGGTTCGGGGCCCCTGTAGCCCGGAGGCCCCGTATCATTGATACGGCTGATACGGCGGTAGCTACGCCCCTGTGTGTCACCTTAATGGGTCAAGTTGTTCAGAAGTGACACAACAGATGTATTAACGATTAGGTCTACTACATGTATATGAAGACTAGCGACCTGCTCCCGCTTCGCCTAGATAAGATCTATCAATGTGGCGTTAGATTTAAGATAATCGTTAAACGCCATTTATTTATTTATTTTTCGATTGCTCCAAAAAATTTCCAATATTTCCAAATAAAATATAGCTTAGATCACTCCTGGCATTGCACTATATCTGTTCGTTAAGTTTCAACACAATCGATTTAGTCATTCCGAAGATTATCCCGGACGGACAGACAAACAAACATATTTAAAAGATTAATCATGTACTAATAGCATGCAAATATCCACCCTAAGCTCAATAAATGGCAGTTATTTCGATATTACAGACAGACACTTTAAATTTAATTATATATATAGCTAAAGATTATGGATAAACTTACTGTTCCTGGCCTGCTTCGAAGGCAGTAAGGTAGCGAGCTTCGCGGCATCGGCTCGTTGGAGATTTTCGAATAGTTCTTGTTCTCCTCCAGGATACAGCTCCTGGGGACAAAATTGTATTGAGTCTAGGTGGGCCGTTTTGTACTGTAAGTATATATTATACTGTATAGCTATTCGCTTTCACGATGAAGTTTTGACTTGTTGTTAGCCGTGCACATACACATTGTGTTAGTGTGCGTAGGCCTCGGGAGCGCCACTCTCGAGCGCCCGCAGCATGAAGCAAATACAAAGAGGAGACGGCATAAACAACTGCGCACTGTGATTTTAAGTAGGTCCTGATGTCATCATAGTGGGCGTGGCTTTAATTAGTATACTGGCAGCGTTAGTCCTGTGCGCTTATGAGTCGAAAATCGCACATCGGTGTATTTTCGTAGTATTAAGAAGAAAAGAATGAAGTGTTGTGTTTCGTCGTGTAAAAACTACTCAAATAGACGCTCTGATGCTATGAACGGCATCACATTTCAGTTGTAAGTAATTTTATACCTAATTTATTAAAAACGTTCTAGAAAAATCTCTGCGTCGGCTTTCAAATATAATTAAATATATTCGACACTAGATGGCGACACTTTGTGTCATGTGAACTAAAAATATAAAGGTACGTAGAGCTCAGTATTGGTAAAATAATCATACGAAGGTGCTGAAATTTGTTTTGCATTCAGCCATAAAGAAATTTGAATCGCCAAAATATTATTTTTATAACTTATATACATTTTGTGAACAGGCCGCCATCTATCGTCAAGATAGCTAAACTACATTGCAACATCGATATGGAACGATCCGATTAGTTTTACTATTTATCGGTAGATGTAGATAGTGTAAAGTGGGCGGGGCTTAACATCCCCTCACCCCGCAAATTGTCATGCGTTGTTACATAGTGAAATCTAATTACAACACCTCCTCTTTGTATTTGCTTCATGGCCCAAACACCAACCAAAGTAAAATCTTCATCGTGAAATACAATAACTATACTGCTTACGCCGTCTTATACTGTACTCAACTCATAAAGGTCGTAGTGCGGGTATAACAAGAAATAAATGACCAGTGTGTTTGGTATACCGCGTAGTAGCGGTGTAGGAATTATCCAGTACCGCGCATCATCCCGTGGGTCGTTAGAGGCGACAGAGGGATACAAATCAGATGGGCAGCAGCGACTTCGTAATAACGACTAAAAATAAAAAACTGCGGTTGCCACCCCGCTTGTTAAGTGTGGCAGTTATGGCAATTATCCCCCATATGAGGCAATCTATGAGGGAGACATAAGTCCAGCAGTGGCTATAACAGTGGTTGGTGTAAAATTATTTATAACAAATAATAATCTAGACTATTAACCAATTAAATTCCCGCTGCACCTTGTCAGATCTACTCTTCCATCTTCTCTCCTTTGTCCCTAATTGTATAAAATATTATATTGTAATATAATGTTTTAAAAAAAGTCCCGCAGGTTTTCAGGGTACAAGGATACATATTGAAGTCGTTTATCTTTTTACCACTTGTTAGAAATTAACCTTTATTTTGGATTATATTATGTGTATGTAATTGTATATCAATCATCCATTCTTAACCATTTTTAAAGAACTTAAAACAATGTTTGATAGATAGGTCCTACATATTTTTTGGATCTTTGGGTCTATTGTAAAGGCGTATTTTTTTAAACATTATATATAAATATTTACTTTATACATTGCTCCATTAACAAATTATGGTGTATTGAGGATATGAAGGAGAATGAAAGGGGTGATGAAATCTCTTTTACCGCTCATTGCCTGCACATAATGCAGCATACCTGATAGAATTCACCACCGGCTTCTTCCCAGCCTTCCTGGCGTTTGGAGGACCGCGCCTTGTTCTTCGACGAGTTGCCGCCCGACATTCTTCACGTGTATATTCTCATCTGTAGTGAATAGACAAATGGTCAAGTTTAATGTTCGTTCTATATATTTTTTTAATTAGAGTGTAAAATTAAATAACTGTTCATTTATTTTGTAACAGTTTGTGCATATCTCTAAAGGTGTGTATATAGCTTTATTTACGAGGTACTGAAATATGTTAGTTTTCAAAGTAAATATAGAATATATTTCAAAAACATTATCAAGCGGATCGTGCGCGTATCTGTGATTCTGGCAGAATCATCAGCGCTGTGGGCTACCCTCCAGCATTACGCTGAGTCATCACCTTTACACTGGCTCGATACACACCCCATCACTTGTAGTCTTAAATTTGACTTATGTAAACACAACAAGATACAGAAACAGTCTTATAGTGAGTTCGTACAAAGGTTCTGCTTATTCCATAATTTGCTGAAATAGGTATCTTCCAGTACCCACAAAGGAAAATATATTAAAAAGGCAAACTTAGTGCGTACAATACTAATACTACTGTAAATACACCTAGCAAGCTAACAGCATAGCAAAGTGGCGAAGCAATCAGCTTTGTAGCGGTTTCTAACGGAATTTTTTTTTCAAAATAGGAGGTTCAGATGCCTGGGTGATCAGTAATCGATTGCTGAAAACAGAATTTGAAAATTCGAAACCGTTCTCGAGATAATCGTGGGACAGACGGACAGACGGGACGGACAGACATCGTGAAATCAATAAACCTAGCAAGCTAACAGCATAGCAAAGTGGCGAAGCAATCAGCTTTGTAGCGGTTTCTAACGGAAAAAAAATTTCAAAATAGAAGGTTCAGATGCCTGGGTGATCAGTAATCGATTGCTGAAAACAGAATTTCAAAATTCGAAACCGTTCTCGAGGTAATCGTGGGACAGACGGACAGACGGACAGACATCGTGAAATCAATTAGTGACTTCGCAAGCTTCGCCACTTAATAAGTGACTTCGCAAGCTTCGCCACTTAATAATATACAACGCTCTTTTTTTTATTCACCGCGCTAAGTACCTGCGTCCGCCATCCCAGCTAAGTCAACAACTGACAGTGTTGACCGTGACCTCATTACGTACGCTTTGTTACCAATGACGTAACAAAAATATACGAACCGCAGGTACTATGCAATGGTGCAATATTACACAGTTGTGGTCGGTGGAAGGAAAAGGGGAGATCTCCCGCCGGGCAAGGTGTTCTGCCCGGGGAGCGGCCAACGCTCCGAGTAGTTCGGAGCTATTCTATATATACTGCTTTTATTACGGAACTTTGATAGCGCGATTTAGGCTTCGATGTGTTTCGCTTGTGGTGCGACGACAGCGCCGCCACACAGTGTTCACCGTGTTTGCAGAGACAATGAATTAACACATGTGTACCACCAATCGAAGAACAATTTTTGCAGCTAACCAAAGATTGTTAAACTTTGGACAGTCCACCATTCCGTCACATGGAAGTGTTCGAGGTGGTAATTCAGTAATATGCTGTCGAAAACACAGTGATCGAAACTGAATAATAACGATGGTCCACATCGAAAATATTTTTGGGAATGGTTAGTGTCATTTTAAGTGATTGCATATTTAAGTAATAAAATTATGATAATAAACATATTACGCCGTACGCGCCGACGCGATGTTCGAGTTGACTGAGGTCGACAATACTCTGCACTATTCGTACTGCCTATTATCTTTGTTTTTTTTATTTACATGGGGAAATACGCATACCCGCCTCGCAGGGGCACGTACGGGTTATGTCGGACTCGCACCTACTAAAGCCCCATGCTGTTTCACCTTCGTCGCATATTGGCAGAGCCACGGGAAACTTTTGCCAGCGCTGGCCGCCCCATGGCAGCGCCTCCTCGGGAGAGGACTACTCCTCCCTCCTCTCCTTCTTAGGTAAGGCGCACCAGAACACATGGTGTGCCCTCTTCCACTGCCTCCAACTTCACGTACGCAACGGACGCCCCCGTTTCCGATGCGAGAAGGCCACGGGGCTAGGAAATACTAGCACTCAGAAGCACCAACCTGACTCGAGCGGCGGATCTGGTCTATAGCTCCGCCGCCAGCCAAGATTCGGCTTCTGAGGTATGAGGGAGAGGATGGGTGGAGACATAACAATCGAGTGTTCTACCTACGATGTCGAATTGGGAGTTGACTTGAGTTGCTTGCGAAACTGAGATATTCGGATAAATTTTTTTGAGCCCAAATATGAAATGGATACACTGATTTTGCAAGCGCACGAGTTTGTTAGGGAGCTCCTCTGTAGCATCCAAATAACAGGCGTCAGCATAATCCATCAGAGGTAGGATGAAAGTGAGCACGAGTGATATTTTAGCTTTTAGGAGTAAGACATTTTGAAGACATTTAAATGAATGCAAAGTAAAGTGGACCTCAGCTATATGTGTGGACCATGATAAATGGTGATCAAGTATGACCTCTAAGATTTTGACAGTACTGACAAAAGCTATAGGAACGCCGTCTGTACAGTGCACGCACTTGCTGCTTGGTGGCATAAATAGGTAGGAAGGTGCCTATCTAGTAGGACTCCTAGGCAAAAGTGGTACTACCATCTCATAAAACTACCACTCAGTAAATTCTAATTCTAACATAAGAGTATGCACGCAGAATTACATTTTTTTTTACATGGGGAAAAGCACGCAACACGCGTGGGTAAGGACGGGTTATGCCGGACTCGTACCGACTAAAACCCCATGGCGTTCCACATTCCCGGCCACGGCATGGCAGCCCCTCTTCGGAAAATACAACTCCTCTGCCTTCTCCTTTTTAGGTAAGGCACACCAAAACAAGGCGCGACTTCCTTTGCGGTCTCCAATTTTACCTGCGCAACGATCCACCCCCCCCTCGAGTCCTATTAGCAGTGGTCAGGAAAGACGAGCATTTGGAAACACCCAGCTTTCTTGACCCCAATTTTGCATAAGGTTTTTAAAATGGAACGCGAATTTAAATTTTACATATTTGAACGCAGTCAAATAAATACTTATTTTATGTGGACCTAGTAAGGTTTGTTACGCTACGCATCTGCAAAAGCCTTTACTTAGGCTAAGCTGAGCTTACCATCTGTCCCCTTTTCTTTGCACTGACCTAGATTATAGTCGTGTGGATACGTGAATATATAGTACGTGGGACGTTATGAAAACTCGTACAATGTTTAAGTGCAGAAACGTTTTAAAATAAATGGAGATCCGTTACCGCCATTCGTTAATAATCTCGGCCCTTTTTACTGAAAATGAGGCATTCCATCTTAGTCCTCACGGGTGACAACGCATCTGCATTTTGATTCGCAAGCGAGGATAGATGTAGAAGTCTATGGGCCGCAGCAACCACTTACCATCAGGTGGACTGTGTGCTCGTTTGTCACCCTTATCCTATAAAAAAAAAGCATTTTGAAAAGGCATTACTCTAAGGTCTATCCAAACTTTTAAGATAATGGAACTATCTTTAAATCCCTTTGATATTATGGAACCTCACGTCAAATGTTTACATATCATAGATAGTGCAATTGAAATATTATATTTCTCGCTAACCTAAGTATTTATATAATGGGTTCTTCTCATCAGATGAAATTATTTAACAAGCAAAACTAAATAATTTCGCGGAATTCTGGTGACTTTTTCACGGAATCCACTTAGGAATCTCTGCTCTAAGGTATTCTTTCTTTAATAAAACGTTACCCCCTCTAGTATATTCTCCGGTATCGTTGAGGCATATTACATACATAAATTGTACAAGGACAAACATCTAGATCCGGAACAATTATTTGTAGGCCATACAAATACTTGTACCGTGTGGGATTCGAACGTGCGACCCTCAGTGGCGTAACTCATTGCTGTCACCTCTACCTACAGCCGTCAAAATCTACCGTCCGTCTGCTCTAAGAGTATATACGACACTTAATGACATCCTCCCTCTTCCACCATCGTACAATTAGACACACGGCACGTTTCCATTGCTTCGACATACCATTCCATTTGAAACAAAGAATCGATAGATGCAGGTGGCTAAAGACCGTGCTTCGTGGAATCCCTTGGGCTTATGTTCAGATGTGGACTTGGAAAGCAGCAATGATTGAAACGGGTTTATTGTTTCATTAATTACAACCAATCCCAATCCATCAAAACTCCATGGCTAAACATAGGTCTCCCTCATAGATTATCCTATTTTTGGCACGCTTGGTAGACATGGGTTGACAGTAGTAGATTTTTTATAGGATAAGGGTGACATACGAGCACACAGTTCACCTGGTGGCAAGTGATTGAGGCCCATAGACATCTACATCTATCCTCGATCAAGAATTAAAATGCAGATGCGTTGCCACCCCTGAGGACCAAGATGGAATGCCCCGTTTCCAGTAAAAAAGCAGCCAAGTGCGAGTCGGACCCGCCCATGATGGGTTCCGTAGCAGCAAGTAACATAATTTACGATTTATGACGTATTAAAAAAAAAACTACTTACTAGATCTCATCCAAACCAATTTTCGATGGAAGTTTACATGTTAAAGTACAGCATATATTTTTTTTAGTTATATCATTCTGTTATTTTAGAAGTTACGAGTGAGGAGGAGGGGGGGGGGGGGACACATTTTACTACTTTGGAAGTGTCTCTCGCGCAAACTATTCAGTTTAGAAAAAAATGATATAAGTAACCTCAATATCATTTTTGAAGACCTATCCATAGATACCCCACACGTATGGGTGAGAAAAAAAATTTTGAGTTTCAGTTCTAAGTATGTGGAACTCCCAAAATTTATTGTTTTTTTTTTCTATTTTTGTGTGAAAATTTTAATGCGGTTCACAGATTACATCTACTTACCAGGTTTCAACAGCATAGTTCTTATAGTTTCGGAAAAAATGGCTGTGACATACGGACGGACGGACATACATACATAACGAATCTATAAGGGTTCCGTTTTTTGCCATTTGGCTACGGAACCCTAAAATGGGGTCTTCGCTTCTCTACACTCACCATACGAAACACAGCAGCATCAAGCTGCTATTTCACGATGATATTTTGTGAGAGCGTGGTCCTTACCCAGTCGAGCCTACCCATTCGTGTTACAACCACGATATAATAGTAGGATGGCTCTACCACATGAAAAATTTCGATGATTTAAACGGTTTAATCGATTCATTCATTACGAGTCCATCTAAAGTCCTCTACTGAACACAGGTCTCCCTCATAGATTGTCCCATATTTGCCACACTTGATAGACATTTTTATTACTATTAAAGACTTTTTATTAGGCAGGTGCTGCTGTCCATCCTCTCTTTCAGTTTCCCTCTGTCGTCTCTTATAACACCCACGGGATAATATGGGGTAGTTGATTTTCTTAAGTGTGCGTGCAGCTTCTTTCCATCCGACTACAATGTTGGTAAATTGAGACTACATACATAATCAAGCTTGTACACTCCTGCATTTTGAAGAGGGATATTACACTTGACGGATAACATACGGATGCAAACATGGAAATTTACAGCCAAAGTCAAGCAAAAAATCACCACCTGTCAGCGAGGAATGGAGCGAAGTATGCTCAAGGTAAAGAAAATCGACAAAATACGCCACACAATATTAAGAGCAATTACGAAAGTCACAAATGCCTTGATCTATGTACAAAAGCAAAAGTGGAAATGGGCAGGCTATGTAGCGGGGCTTACAGACCAGACGTGGACCGTAAAAGCAACCCTATAGAAAGGTCCACAAGGAAAAAGAAACAGAGGAAGACCAATAACACGATGGGAAGACGATATTAAAAGAACCGCTGGCTCAAACTGGAGCCAAATAGTACAAGAAGGAGACAAATGGGCATCTTTGGAGGAGGCCTATACCCAATCTGGGGTCCTAGCAATAACTAGCAAAAACTAATTAAAAAAAAATACTAACAAAATTTTAAGTATGTTTAAATTTAAAAAAAAAAACATGAATAAACTAATTAAAGACACTAACCCATTACCATAAAACTACTAGAATTAAGAAATCGATATTGCAAGGATTAAAGGCTTTTTTATTTTTTTTTATTATTACACTTGACGGATGGTAAAAATTGACTAACTTTCTTCGGCGGCTTGTAGTATGTTTTAGTGGAAGCACGCTTCAAGATGTAGCCAATCTTATCTGTGACTCTAGCATAGGGTAACTAAGTCAGTGTAATTTACCATCATCAGGTATATCACCCTTTCCAAAGGCGTGATAGTGGTCAAACACTGGCTTTTAGTAGTTTAAAATGAACCTGTACCCAACGGGAGGATGTGCCAAATCGGCGAGACCAACACCACGACTTTCAAAATGATAATTTTGGCAATTTCCTCAGACTATGGACGACCGAGTAGGGGCGGTGTAAGAATATCGACTACCCCATATCATTCCGTGGGTGGTGTAAGAGGCGACTGAAGGAGGGCAAGAGAAAAGGATAAAAGGGAGGGAATAACAGATGATGGGCAGCAGCATCTCTCTCATAACTAATAAATAGACGGCTCCGTGGCGCAGTGGCTTAGGAATGAGTTGCTGCGCTGGGGGCTGCGGGTTCGAATCCCGCACGGAACAAGTATTTGTATGGTCTACAAATAATTGTTCCAGGTCTGGATGTTTGTTCTTGTGCAATTTGTGTTTGTAAACTGCCTCCACGATACAGGAGAAAATCCTAGTGTGGGGGTATAGTTTTTTTTAAAGAAAAATGAATGAATGAATGAATTAAAAAAATAAAAAAAAAATGCGGTTGATAATTCGCTCGCCAAGCATGCCAGCTATGACAAAATCTCCCCTATGAGACAATCTATGGGTCAAGGCCTATGCCCAGCAGTGAAGCTTTATAGCCTGTAATGGATGGGTGGAACGACAATAAAATCAGTGGACGGTCAACGATTCCGAGGCGAAGAACAGAACATTTTAGTAACTAACTTCAATTACCTTACCTTCTCCAGTGAGTTTTTTAACTAGTAGTTAACACACGATTCAGTTGCACAAGTTACTGTTTTTATGATGTTGTTAATTTCACAAATAATATTGCACGCACGTAAGTAGTCACTTTAAAAAAATGAGAATGTTTTCGAAATAAACATTCCTAGATTAGGCTGTGTAACTACCACTACTTTTGCTTTTTTTAATAATGAATCAATAGAAAGAAATTATATTGTTAAAATCTTCCAGAGCTGTATTCTTTAAAGCCGGTAAAGAGCAATAAGTAATAAAATTGTATTGATATACGTATTGTATTTCCCGCTTATCAGAGATAGGCGTTATGTGGTGTACATTAATAAATCTAGTCTAATTTACAAATTACCGAATTTCATCTTTAAATGGCTGCAAGAAAGCAAGACACAGATAAGAAGAGTTAGAATCACGCTGCAGCTTCACTGTGGCTGCAACGTATCGAGGAACATCACAGAATACCTTCGTAAACTAGCAGCACAATGCTGCTGTGTTTAAGCCCCGAAGAAAACAGACGGGTGTTATACGAGGGCTGCACTAAAAGTATCGGGAATGGAATATTTCCACTGTTTCTGTCATATTAAAATCTTTTTAATTGAAAAGTTGAATACCATTTATTTATTTAAAAAAAGATTCTCGGTCTTGTCACAAGGTTTCGTCAAACTTGTTTAGTCGTTGAGAAAATGGAATTGACTCGAGAAAATTCAAGGGCGATGATTTATTATGACATTACATTATGGTTTAACACAAAAACAGTGTGTTGACCGGATGATTTCTGCATTTTGTGATAAAGCCCCATCCAAAACCACAATTTATCGCTGGTTTGCTGAATTTCAACGTGGACGTGTCAAGCTCAGTGATGATCCCCGTCAAGGTCGTCCAAAAACTGCAGTCACCCAAGAAAACGTTGATGCTGTGCGTAAGCTGATTGAGGAAGATCGACATGTGACATACCGCAAAATTCAGGCAACTTTAGACATTGGCATGAGTCAAATACAAATAATCTTGCATGAACAATTAGGTGTAAAAAAGTTGTTTTCCCGATGGATACCGCATTCGCTCTTTGAAGAGCAAAAAGCGGCTCACGTTACTTGGTGCGTCAGAACTCTCGAAAGATTCCACGCAGGATCCTCAAATGCTGTATACAACATCGTATCAGGTGACGAATCCTGGATATACGAGTTAGTATGAGAGCTGGCGACGAATTTTGGGAAGGTCCTTTGGGCAAGTTGAAATTGTGATAAAATATAATTTCGTCAATTGGCGAATCCAGTCCCGCGAGTCTGGTGAGCGTTTGCGGTTATTTTGTTACTGCGCAGTATACAACATTTGCAAAAAAAAATTCCAAAAAAATGTTTTTTTGGCAACTTGATTTCTTTTTTATCATTTAATTTAGTTTTTATATAATTCAAAAACAATAATCCCAGACGTTTTTGTCGGTTATAAAGTATTACCAGACCTCTTCAAAGATATTTTTTTTAATTCCCAAAAAATTTACTTTTGGCAATCTCAAATTTTAATCACGTATTTATTGAGTAATTTTTAATAACACCTGCATATCGCCAGACGAATTTAGCGGTTGTAAACAATTCCCAGACGTGAATAAAGTTTACCAACTAATACGAGAAAAAAGTCAAGTCAAGTGCGAGAAAGATAGCTAATCGAAGCATGCCTAAGCTCCTCGCGCTATGATTGGTTATTAAGAAATTATTTTTTGAAGATTTTAAGACTAAATTCTTGTTTTGGGATTTAGCGTGTCTGTATGCGCATATATGGACATGTAAATATCTATGTATATAGTTATTAATATTTTTGTTAAATCGATTAATTACTATTTTTACATAAAAAAGGGGGTTTTAGTGGCTTATGGTGAGGATTTATCAAGTCCGCATGGCGGTGTGAACATGGTAACTTTTGAAAATATCAATTGTTCAACTCAATCTATTTTTAAAACTCTTCATCTATCATGTGGGAAGCCATGGAATGTAAATGGCAGTTTAATTTTGTTTTGTTTAGTTATAATAAATTTTTTTCGGCTCTAAAATGGCGAAATTTTCGGTGGTTTTTTTAATTGAAGTTTGACATAAAGATATCAGAAAATTGGAAGTATAGTTATAAGGTTATTACTGAAAACTTGTGTGTATTTAAACTACTTAAAAATTAAGTATAATTATGTGATACGTAATTTTTTTTAATGCGCTTATGGCATGCACAACTGGGTTTACTAATAGTTTTTTTAGATCAGTGCTGTAATAATTTGTATAATAGCTATTGGATCACGTTGGATCCTCAAATGCTGTATACAACATCGTATCAGGTGACGAATCCTGGATATACGTGTACGAACCCGAAACAAAAAACCAGTCACGAGTTTGGGTGTTCGAAAATGAGTTAAAGCCAACAAAAATTGTTCGTTCACGGAGTGTTGCAAAAAAAATGGTGGCCACGTTTGTCCTCAAAACCGGCCATGTTACGACTATTCCTCTTGAGGGACAAAGAACGGTTAATGCAGAATGGTATGCTAGCATTTAATGATTTCTTATATTTACGCGAACACTACACATTTAAATAAAACTAATTTTACGGATTTTATCGCGTATATTAACTTATTTTACATTCCCGACGTTTCAAGCACTTTACAGCACCTATGGTCACGGGGGGGATTCCCGACGTTTCAAGCACTTTACAACACCCATGGTCACGGGGGGGATAAAATATGTTAGCATTTGTTTGCCACAGGTGGTTTCTGAACTCCGTAAAGAGAACTGCAACCGCCGCATCATCCTCTATCACGACAATGCGAGTTCTCACACCGCACACAGAACAAAAGAGTTTTTAGAGCAAGAAAACATAGAATTATTAGACCATCCGCCGTACAGCCCCGACCTAAGCCCTAATGATTTCTATACTTTCCCTAAAATAAAGAATAAATTGCGTGGAAAGAGATTTTCATCACCTAAAGAAGCTGTGGACGCCTACAAAACGGCCATTTTGGAGACCCCAACTTCCGAATGTAATGGTTGCTTCAATGATTGGTTCCATCGTATGGAAAAATGTGTCAAATGTGTATCTGTGTGTCTGTCTGTGGTATTATAGCTCGTGAACGGATCTACCGATTTTGATTAAGTTTTTTTCGTCTGAAAGGTGTCTTAATCGAGAGTTAGCCTTGATGTTTCAAGAAAATATAATGCGATGACAGACTGTATGTTCCTCTAAGGCTATGGGTATAGTGACAAACATCAGAGACCCTTCTCGGTCAGCCTTTAGCTTCTAACAGGCATAGGTAAGTCGGGGTAGACGTTTTCAGATTAAAAATGACTAGGTACGATAAGGGATATTGATTACAATATAAACACACATTTATCTTTTTAATTATTTTTATCTTACACACATTACGAATGGGGAATTCTAAAAATTATCTTATCCAATGTTATATTTAAATAGATATTATTTAACGAATTTTTCCACAGTTTTGTGTCATATGTCAAACCCACAAACTTTCTAAAAGGGGATCGCTTTCATTTGTTTCCCCCTGTCGCCTCTTACGACACGGGATGATATGGGGTAGTGGATATTTTTACTTTACTTTTTATTTATTTTTTTTACTTCACGGTAAGATACGTATACTTTACGTGATAGAGCCATTGCTGTGGCTCATATTAATAGTATAGTTGTAGCACGAATGAGTCGGCTCGACCGGGGAAGGACCACGTTCTCACAGAATACCAACCTAAAATAGCAGCTTTAACGCTGCTGTGTTTCGTATGGTGAGCGCAGAGACCCTTTTTACTGGAAAAGAGGCATTCCATCTTAGTCCTCACGAGTGACAACGCATCTGCATTTTGAGTCTTTATTGAGGATAGATGTAGATGTTATGGGTCACGGCAACTACTTACCATCAGGTGTACTGTGTGCTCGTTTGTCACCCTATCCTATAAAAATAATACAAAATAAAGCAATCAAATATTCTTAAACATACACAAAGTACAATTATTTATGAAATTAAAATCTTAATACTGTTAAATTTTAGATAAGGTGCCAGTAAGCTCGCGTGCTGCACAGTGAATCACGAGGTCGTCGAACCTTCAACAAATGATGCTAAATATACTACTATTCACACAGACGATACGAAAGGATTCCTGCGCGACGTAGCAAGAACAGAAATTAAAAGCCCTAATAGACTGAAAATTCCTTTAATCAACTAAGGGTTGGTTTCTCAATGGTCACATATATAAGTTATCGTTGAATAAATTATTATTAAATAATAACTCTCCAACTGCTTAATCCGCGTTCGCTAGCGTAATAGTTATATGTGAATACTATGTTATAAAAAAATATACATCTTTCCTCCATCTAAAAAAAAGTTCGCGGTACCATAGTCCTATTTCTTATACATAAGCCAAAATAAGGTACCTATTTTGTGACAAAAAATATTGAAAATTAAAAATAGTGATTTATGGGTGTTATTAGACATAGCATATTAATCCTTAGGAACGAAAGTTACTTCATCATCAAGACAATTTTATGAAGATAAACTTTGCTTTTTATATAATGTTATTTGGACGCATAGTTTAAAAGATAATGAAAAATTAATAAAATTCAGCATTCAGCGCGAACGACGCCTAGCCACACGATGAGGACAAGTGTCATGTCATAACTTTTAAATGTTAAAAATAAAGAATTAAACAATTACAAATTTATTATCAAATAAATAAAATTAATAATTTTTATTGAATAAAATTATCATGTCCAAACCATTCTTAACAATCCACGATTTCATATTTTAACGGTTTATATTAAATTAGTCTGTTTTACGGACCGCCTTGAGAGTCAATAAATTTTTATTTCCTTGTTCGATAAAAGGAATGAATTCAGGAAAAAGCATTTTATCGGGCAAAAATATTATTTTGATTTAAAACACTATTTAAGCCCACTTTTCACTATGGGATATAATATAATATATATTACATCTCGAGATATAAATTAATATCGCTCTCTATGCTTTTAAATGGAACCGTTTACACTGAGCTATAATATAAGTATAATACATCTCAAACTATAAATATTTTTTCGATCGAACGAGCGATATTTTCATATTATATTTTGCTCCCTTTACCCCGCACACCGTTCCGCGCCGCCTCTGAACTGTGTGCGTGGTACAGGGTAAAGGATATATCTCACAGTGTGGAAACCAATCGTGGGATATAATATATATTATATCCCATAGTGAAAAGCGAGCTTTAGGCTCTACATGTCTAAAAATAAGGATTGTAACATTTATTTGCTATAAAATTAAACTTTTATGTTATAGATAGATAGTAGATATTGAGAGGGAACGCAGGGCTCTAGCGGTCAGGAGTAACATGCTGGCCCGTAGATTTGCTCGATGTACTGACCTAGTTAAAATTACCCTATTTAAGGCATACTGCCAGAGTCTGTATACGAGTAATCTATGGATCAATTACACTAAAAGGTCGCTGGATGCCCTGCGTGTTCAATATAATAATGCTTTCAGAATGTTGTTGGGACTGCCTCGATACTGTAGTGCGTCGGAGATGTTTGCGCATGCTCACACGGACGGCTTTCATGCGATAATACGTAAGAAGACAGCTTCGCTGCTTAGAAGGGTGAGAGATAGTCACAACAGCATTTTGAAAACAGTAGCGGAGAACTATAACTCTCCGATTTTGAAAAAGTTTGTACATACTTCAATGTTTACTAACACTAGTTTATAAGTCAATTGTTACTAACACTACTATGGATTAATTTTGGTCCGAAATAAAGATTATTATTATTATTATTATTATATCTTATGCCGCACTTGTGTTTGAAAATTATCAAATTAAATAAATAATTTACCCCGGTCGAGCCTACCTGCACGTACTACAACCATAATATAGCTGCAGCGTGGCTCAACTACGTTTTAAAGTTGTTTAGGTGTGTAAACCTTTACATGTCCCAGTTTTAAGCGAAGGGCTTCACAAATCAATGTGCCCCCGTGAGCTCGTTACCTGTATTAACTAGAAATACAGTAATGCGGTCATTGACCGAATTGACAGCTGTCAGATTGCAGCTTCATCGACGTAGATACTGGAAACGAGATGAATGCGATCCACCCACTGCGATGCTCCGGTTTGAAGAGTGAATAGCCAGTATAATTACAGATGTTAAATCTTAGTAATCAAAGTGAGATAGAGGATGATAAAGGTATCTACAACATTTGTTTAAAATTAGTACCAGCAGGGCTAGCATGGGCACGAGACAATTTTATCCCCGGGGAAAGGAGAAAATGTTTATCCCCTCGCTTAGTTTTATCCACCCTTCGAGCTCGAGGATATAATATCCACAGTAGATAAAATGGTATACAATAGATATTATGTATTGGTAATGGGAGATAGACTTAGATAGATTATAGATTTTTATATCAATATAAACTGTAACCCACGTCCAATGAACATAGAATAAAAGTGTCCCTTTCAAATGTCAAAAAAGCATATTTTTTTATCTTTCATTTATCCTGTTATGTGCCTGCTCAAAGTTCAAAAACATTATTAAACAAAGTTTGTATCATCATCATCATTACAGCCCTTCACAAGTCCACTGCTGAACATAGGCCTCCCCCAAGGAATGCCACAAAGCACGGTCCCGAGCCACCTGCATCCATCGACTTCCTGAATGTCTTACCAGGTCGTCACTCCATCTTGTGGGGGGACGCCCTACACTTCGCCTACCGGTACGAGGCTGCCACTCGAGAACCTTTCTTCCCCATCGGTTGTCGGTTCTTCGAGCTATATGGCCGGCCCACTGCCACTTCAGCTTACTAATCCGTTGGGCTATGTCGGTTACTCTGGTTCTAATGCGGATATCCTCATTCCTAAGTTTATCACGCAGAGAAACTCCGAGCATAGCCCTCTCCATAGCTCGCTGAGCGACCTTGAGCTTCCTCATACGGCCAGCAGTGAAGGACCACGTCTCAGTTCCGTAAGTCATCACTGGCAACACGCACTGGTTGTACAATTTTGTTTTAAGGTTTTGAGGTATTTCTGACGAGAAGATGTGTCGTAGCTTCCCGAACGCTGCCCAGCCGAGTTGAATCCGTCGATTGACCTCTCAGTCGAAGTTGGACTTACCTAGTCGGACTATTTATCCCAGGTAAACATACTCGTCAACAACTTCGAGCTTAGTGCTCCCAACAACTACCGGCATAGGTGTGACATGGACATTAAACATAATCTTTGTTTTGTCCATGTTCATCTTAAGACCTATCCGTTGGGAGACACTATTGAGGTCATTGAGCATAGTGCTTAGTTCCTCCAGCGATTCTGCCATGAGGACTATATCGTCGGCAAATCGAAGGTGAGTGATGTACTCGCCATTGATGTTAATTCCGTATCCTTTCCAGTCCAGAAGCTTGAAAACGTCTTCCAATGCAGCGGTGAAGAGTTTCGGGGATATAACGTCACCCTGTCTTACACCTCTCTGCAATTGGATAGGTTTCGTACTCTGGTTCTGTACTCGGATAGCCATCGTAGCTCTATTGTACAAACACTTCAGCACTTCGATATACCGACAGTCAACTTGGCACCGCTGAAGGGACTGCAGCACCGCCCAAATTTCGACGGAATCAAAGGCTTTCTCATAGTCCACATACGCCAGACATAGTGGCAAATTGTACTCTTCGGACTTCTGTACAATTTGCCGTAGGGTATGTATGTGGTCTATGGTGCTAAAGCCCTTTCGGAAACCGGCTTGTTCGGGAGGCTGGAAGTCGTCAAGTCTGCGCGCGAGACGATTCGTAATGACTCTCGAAAACAGCACGTAGACGCGGCTCAGAAGGGAAATCGGTCTGTAGTTCTTCAAGAGAGCGTTGTCACCTTTCTTGAAGAACAAAACCACCGCACTTCTGCTCCACGCCTCCGGTGTAATGCCACCATGGAGGACGGAATTAAAGAGCTTCTGAAGGACTTCAAGTACCGGTCTTCCACCCGCTTTCAGAAGCTCCGCTGTAATTCCATCCTCGCCTGGGGCCTTGCCGTTTTTAAGGTGCTGGAGAGCCATTCTAATCTCGCTCAGACTGACGTCCGGGATATCTTCGGAATAGTGTCGAATAAGACTCGCTCTTGGATTGTTACTCACACTTGCGTGTGGCTCCAACGATGACGTGTACAGCTGCCCATAGAACCTCTCATCATCATCATCATTGCAGCCCTTCACAAGTCCACTGCTGAACATAGGCCTCCCCCAAGGAATGCCACAAAGCACGGTCCTGAGCCACCTGCATCCATCGACTTCCTGCATGTCTTACCAGGTCGTCACTCCATCTTGTGGGGGGACGCCCTACACTTCGTCTACCGGTACGAGGCTGCCACTCGAGAACCTCTCAATCTCACTCAAAATCTCAGGTGCCCCGGAAACGATGCTGCCACATTCGGTCTTCAGCTTTGACAGTTGGCTCTTTCTGGCAGACAGATCTCTGGCAAAGACTTTGGAGCCTTGGTTCCGCTCGATCGCTTCTTCAATACGAGCTGTATTGAAGTTGCGTAAGTCTCTCTCTTTGTCTGTTCAGTTGCCTGTATGCTGTCAAATCTGTTGAAGAATGTAGCCTCATCTCCCGTCTAACAGCCATGAGATTAAGAGTGTGATCGGAGAGTTTTTGTGTTCTTCTGCGGCGGGTCTTGCAGAACTTAGCTCCGACCGCATGGACAGTTTCCACGAGCTTGTCATTCATATCGTCCACTTCATTGCAGTCTTCTAGGCACTGAAAACGGTTTTGTAACTCGAGCTGAAAGGTTTCGGGACTTTGGATTAGAGCACGAGGGAGACGGAGCGTTGACTTCATCAGACGAGACCTCTCCAACTTAACATTTAGGTTCAGTGTGCCTCTAACCATTCGGTGATCGCTACCGGTTTTCACCCTCGCGATCACTGAGACATCACTGAACAGTTGTCGTCTGGTCGTCATAATGAAGTCAGTCTCATTTTTTGTCGAACCGTCGGGGCTCGACCAGGTCCACTTCCTGTGGGGCCGCTTCTTGAAGAAAGAGTTCATCATAAAGAGTCCCTCTTTCTCCATGAAGTCCGCCAGCTGCTGGCCCCTTGGGTTCCGTTGCCCTATTCCAAATTTCCCTACTTTCAGCTCACCGTTCTCTCTTGTGCCTAGTTTTGCATTGAAGTCTCCCATTAACACCGTATATTGGGTTTTGGAGGAATGCATGGCTCTAGAGATATCCTCATACATTTCCTCCACCTCCTCATCGGGGTGTGCCGAAGTTGGTGCGTAAACCTGTTTGACCTTCAGCGAATACCGTTTGGTGATTCTGAGTATAAGGTACGCAACCCTCGTCGACACACTCCCGATCTTTACAACGTTGTTAACGAGAGACTTGTGGACGATAAATCCGACACCTCCTTGGGACAGATGGTCGCTCTCCCGGTGATAGAGCAAGTTGCCGGATTCGAGGATTACCGTGTCCTCCCCCTCTCTTCGGACTTCGGATAATCCTATAATATGCCAGCGCAACTTGTCTATCTCTTCTTCCAGCTCCACGATCTTCTCGTCAGTCCTCAGGGTGCGTGCGTTGTACGTTGCCAGGTCGAGTCGTCGTAGGTGGCAACCGAACCTCCACCGGAGATTCTTAGCACCCCCTGCCCCGCCGTTACCATGGTCGCCACCGTAGCCAGGAATAGCGGGGCCGCCGGGGACTGGGGGCCGTCTCTTTGTTACTCTCGTCATTGGGGGGTATTTGCCATAGTTGCCACGCTTGGCGAGCGGGTTGGCAACCGCAGTTTTTTTATTGTAACTTTGGCTATTATCAGGAAGATGCTGCTGCCCATCTTCCGCCTGTTTCCCTTTGTCGCCTTTTACGACACCCACGGGAGGATATGGGGTAGTGGATATTCTTGACCGCCACTACACGGCGTTTACTACAAGTTTGTATAAAAAGAGTTATTATAATATTAAGGAATTTATGGATGATAATAACCCCTGGGAATGAGGTGATCGCTACCAAGCTATTTCTAATTTGTTTTGTGTGGTTAATTGTGATTACATGATTGTAAGCTGTTATTTAAAAACAAAAGTCCCGCTGGGTTTCTTGCTGGTTCTTCCCAGGACAGAGATTTTTCCGAACCAGTGGTAATTAAACAAAAGAGTGACTTTCAATAAGTATTATTTACAATCTATATTGAATAAAAAAGTTTCTGTTTGGGCCTATGCTACGGACGGGGGATATATGTTTACTAGTTATGTCAAACGGGGATATACTTCTCCCCGTTGCCGTGCTTTGACATAAGGACATGATAATTTTACCTCTTGTCAGCGGATATAATCGGTGGATAAATTTTTTGTCTCCAGCTCATGCTAGCCGTGCAGGAGTTCATGGTCTGCGGTAGCCACTTGCCGTTGTTTTATAGGTGGTAGGACTGTTTTTGTGCCTAGCAGTCCGTCTGGGTACGCACCACCCGCTTACCTATTTATGTCGCCTAATAGCGGCACTTTCACCGCTGTCTGAAGGTCTGATCTGAAGGCTGTAGAGAGCCAGTATCAGTACATGCTGTGATGTGTTCCATCTTAGTCCTCAGTGGTGACAACGCATCTATAGCCTTCCACTCACCATCAGGAGTACTGCAAGTTTGTTAGTCACTCTATAGCATTTAACAACAATTTTATATATACCTACATAAATACAATATTTTATACGTGGTAGAGCAATGCTGCAGCTATATTAGGGTACGTACATGATACCTAGATCAAGTAACATGTTGTATAACTTTGTTGTTGTTGTTTTATAACACGTCCACATTATGTAACATGGTTTTTCAACATTGCAACAAATAACAATACTGTAGACATTAGAATAACAACACAATATAACAATGTTATATGACATTGTCGTTTGTCGTTGCCCCGCGCGACGCCTCCGTCGCATCTCGAGTTAATTAACATTTGTTTTATAACATTTAGTCTCCAGATACTGAAACATGTTTTATAACAACCTGTTTATAACATGTTATGTTATATAATGTGTACGCACCGTTTATAGTATAGTTGTAGCACGAATGGGTCGGCTCGAGAGGCTGTAGAGAACCGGAGACTCTTTTTACTGGAAAAGAGGCATTCCATCTTAGTCCTCGCAGATGACAACCCATCTGCATTTTAATTCGCAAATGAGGATAGATGTAGATGTCTATGGGTCACAGCAATCACTTACCATCAGGTGGACCGTGTGCTCGTTTGTCACCCTTATCCTATAAAAAAAAAACTCGTATTCACTTAATTCAACGAAAAAAATACACTGACTTATTTTGTTAGTAATCGCGGAAATCAATCAATTTTGAAACTCCAGCGTGAAGTAGATTCGCCATTCATTAAACGAGAAAATCGAATTACGTTCGTACACCAAGAGAAAAGTATCGCTAAGTTGAGATCGGATACGGGTGATATTATTAATGTCGGAAACCAATAATGTTTAGCATTTGCCTTAACTACATACTTTTACATCCATCCAGCCATTATAGCATATAAAAATTCACTACTGAACATAGGTCTTCCCCATAGATTGCCTCATAGGGATTAATTACACATCATTCATCATCATTACAGCCCTTCACAAGTCCACTACTGAACATAGGCCTCCCCCAAGGAATGCCACAACGCACGGTCCTGAGCCACCTGCATCCAATGACTTCCTGCATATCTTACCAGGTCGTCACTCCATCTAGTGGGCATTAATTATACGTTTATGGCCAAATACTTCCACGCTACTCAATTTTAAGATGTCGTTAAGCCTCTTGGTATCACAGTCACTTTGACTTCAAGTGATTTTTTTTTATAGGATAAGGGTGATAAACGAGCACACAGTCCACCTGACGGTAAGTGGTTGCTGCGGCCCATAGACATCTACATCTATCCCCTATTACAAATCAAAATGCAGATGCGTTCTCATCCGTGAGGACTAAGATGGAATGCCCCATTTCCAGTAAAAAGGATCTCCGGTTCTCTACACTCACCGTACGAAACAGCAGCATTAAGCTGCTATTTTACGCTGGTATTCTGCGAGAGTGTGGTCCTTCCCCGGTCGAGCCGACCCAGTCGTGCTACAAATATACTACTAATATAGCTGCAGCATGGCTCTACTACGTAAAAAATTGAGACAGCACGAGACTTAACGCCATCTTAAAATTGACCAGCGTTTGAGTATTTAGGTATTACATACGTAAAATGTTCTATGGTCTACAAATAATTGTTCCAGGTCTGGATGTTTGTTCTTTTGCAATTTATGTAGTATGTAAACTGCCTCCAAAATTCAAGAGCATATCCTACTGTAACTTATTTATTCTGTGGTGTAGTTTCAGAATTATAATAAATAATAAAAAAATGCCCTGCAGAAAAAACATATCAAAAACAAAAGTTAAATAATTTACAGCTGCATATTATGTACATTCTTAATATTGTGGTATTTTAAAGAAGCTTTGTTGTACCGAACTTGTATGCGTACTTTATATTTTTTACGTTACTATCCTATATTTTTTTTTATAGTATAAGGGTGACAAACGAGCACACAGTTCCCATCTGATGGTAAGTGGTTGCTGCGGCCCATAGACATCTACATCTATCCTCGTTTGCGAATCAAAATGCAGATGCGTTGTCACCCGTGAGGACTAAGATGGAATGCCTCATTTCCAGTAAAAAGGGCCTCCGGCCACCTGCACTCACCAAGCGAAACGCAGAGGTAAACCTCTACTTCACGCTGGTATTCTGTGAGGTCGTGGTACCACCCCGGTTCGAGCCGGCCCATCCGTGCGACAGCAAAAGCTGCCGCGTGGCTCTACCACTGTTAACATACGAATATATACCACTGAAAACCAGCACTGTTATTTCGGCCACAGGATACGCTGAGTGAGGTCTGTTTGCCTAACGCGTCACAATACACATGACCAAAGTATTTTAATTGTAATCTATACAAATAAATAAAATTGAAGTATCTGTTTGTAATGTCAAAATTACAGCTTTTTACTAATTGTATATGAAAGTATATACGGTACTTATAACAAAAACAAAATTTTTAAAATTTTTGTCTGTCTGTCTGTTTCTTCCGGCTAATCTCCGAAACGGCTGGACCGATTTTGACGGGACTTTCACTGGCAGGTAGCGATTTTCATAAGGAGTAACTTTTATTTTAGAAAAAGAATTAGGGTTCCGCGCAAAAACATAAAAACCCTAACACGCGAGCGAAGTCGCGGGGAACGGCTAGTCTATAATAAGTGCTGATTGAATACCTGCTCGGCGGTAAAACACTCATTGAGATATGCGTCAGACTCATCTCAGTCCGAAAGCTTCTCAGAAGTGAGAGGTCATAGGTTGAACGTGGGCGTTACTTTATTTTTATTTTAAAGACTCCCTTTGCGTTCTATACTCCGCCAAATATAGAGAACAGAGATTTTACTAAAATTTAATCGGGATTTATAACAGCCACTGGGCCACTTTTGTACGTGGCAGAGCCATGCTGCAGCTATATTAATAGTATAGTTGTAGCACGAATGAGTCGGCTCGACCTGGGAAGGACCACGCTCTTACAGAATACCAGCGTAAAATAGCAGCTTAACACTGCTGTGTTTCGTATGGTGAGTGTAGAGAACCGGTGACACTTTTTACTGGAAAAGAGGCATTCCATCATAGTCCTCACGGGTGACAACGCATCTGCATTTTGATTCTTTATTTAGGACAGATGTGGATGTATATGGGTCACAGAAACCACTTACCATCAGGTGGACTGTGTGCTCGTTTGTCACCCTATCCTATAAAAAAAAGACAAAATGGTGTGAAAGTCCTTCTTAAGGCTGCGTTAGTCAATCATTTTATGTATGTTCATTTATGTATATCTTTGGTACGTTCTTTAGCTTAAACATGAATCAGGAAACCTTTTGACCGATATCACCGTTGTCATCGCGGTCAAGAGCGGATCACTAAATTAATATTCTCAATTAACCTCTCGATGTGTTTGAGGTGGGCGCTTTCTGATTAAAGATTTAATACGTGGTACATTCACCTCTATTCTCTAGCAGAATCATTAAATATACTTCCTTTATTGTTTCTTTTTCAAAATTCAATCTAATCTATACTCGGTGATGGACTAACGAGGCTTAGGGCACCGGATATAGAATAACCATACAAAATTACCAAGCCCGAATATCACAACCTAATACTAAACCTTTCATTTTTTTATAGGATAAGGGTGACAAACGAGCACACCATCCACCTGATGGTAAGTGGTTGCTGCGTCCCATAGACATCTACATGTATTCTCGATTACGAATCAAAATGCAGATGCGTTGTCACCCGTGAGGACTAAGGTGGAATGCCTCGTTTCCAATAAAAAGAGTCTCCGGTTCTCCACACTCACCACACGAAACACAGCAGTGTTAAGCTGCTATTTTACGCTGATATTCTGTGAGAGCGTGGTCCTTTCCCGGTCGAGCCGAGCCATTCGTGCTACAACTATACCTACTACTAATATAGCTGCAGCATGGCTCTACCACGTAAGAAAAATTTCCTTCTAATAGAACAAGGGAGATGAAATAATGCTTCTTTGACTATTAGAAGTAAATTAGATATAAAATTGAAGTGTCTGTTTGTAATGTCAAAATAACAGCTTTTGACTAAATGCATATGAAAGTACATATACGGTACTTATAAGAAAAACACAATTTTCAAAACTTTTGTCTGTCTGGCTCTGTTTGTTCCGGCTAATCTCCGAAATGGCTGGACCGATTTTGACGGGATTTTCACTGACTGATAGCTAATGTTATAAGGAGAAACTTAGGCTAATTTTATTTTAGAAAAAGAATTAGGGTTCCACGTAAAAAAAAAATAAAGCTCATAAAATCCAATCGTACGAAATTACACGCGGGTGAAATCGCGGGGAACAACTACGAACACAAACAAATAAAACAAATAAATAAATTATTACACTCAGTAACACTGAATAATAGTAGCCGAGCGCATGGTTCTCTTTTGTATATTTATTTATTTCAATACTGGATTCATGAATACCGCCGATTATATCCTTAAAGTGGGACACAGGCCACGAGTAAGTTATACATGTACCTAGTGTACTTTGTCAGCTCAAATACTCGGGACACAATAATGTCTCCTGCGCATTTAATAGCTTCTGCCGAAATCGTTTAGGGGAACTTCATCACATTGAATTTTTTTTTCTTCACACTGAAAAGCGACCGTAGACAACTGGTAATGTTTACTTTTTTGATCAGGGATGGAAAAATCATGATTTTTTTTATTTTAATCAAATGATGCTGATTTTTTTTAAAATCATGATTTTTTCGATATTTTTGTATTTTTTGAAATTCATGAGTTGGTAACACTTTTTGACACAGTAAGATTAAAAGTTTGTGAATACATATGTATGAGACTGATTAAGAGTAAAATAAACCTAGCAAGCTAACAGCATAGCAAAGTGGCGAAGCAATCAGCTTTGTAGCGGTTTCTAACGGTTGCCGTTGAGCAATCAGTTTCAAAATAGGAGGTTCAGATGCCTGGGTGATCAGTAATCGATTGCTGAAAACAGAATTTGAAAATTTGAAACCGTTCTCAAGATAATCGTGGGACAGACGGACAGACGGACGGACAGACGGACAGACGGACAGACGGACAGACATCGTGAAATCAATAAGTGTCTTCGCAAGCTTCGCCACTTAATAATTAATACTGTTAGCGCAAATATGAGTCTCTGAGAGAGGACTACATATTTGTGCCATTTGCTGTAGAGACTATCAGTCCGTGGGGTCCACGTGCGGTGCTAGAGGAACTCCATCCGCGGTAGGTCGTTGCTGCTGGTGATAAGAGGGCTGGTTCTTTTCTCGCTCAAAGGCTAAGTGTAGCCATTCAGCGGGGTAACGCAGCCAGCGTTCTTGGCACGATACCGCGGGGATTAGGACTATATGATAATTAAGTTTCTAGTTTTCGTTTTTTATTATTACAGTTTTTAATATTGTATATAATGAAATATTTTAAAATATGTTTTGTACAATAAAATGTCAAATACATTTCACTACAACATGTTCTTTGACTATGCAAAGACAATTAAAACTGTATTAATTACAGTTTAGAAATTCACACGTAAGATATGAATCTTAAGTGTGAATTTTTGGTTGATTTTGCCAAGTTTATGAGACTGACAGACCTCATCACTACGTCTTTGTTGATTTTCCAAAGTTTATGAGACTATTGTAGTAGAATAATAAGAATAACATAAAACAATAAAAGATTTTACCTTATTTTGAGCTAATTTTATTTCATTATCTGCCTATTATATTCATTTATACATGTTGATTTAAATCAATGATTTTTTAAATCAAAATCAAGCGATTTCAATCGTGATTTAAATCATGATTTAAATCAGTCTGATTTAAATCAGCCAACCCTGATTTTGATAAAGATTTTAAAATTACACTCGATTAAACCAGCATTACACCACCTTCTAGCTAATTGGGTTTCCTGTAACTAAATGGGTTAACGACTTCTTAAGCGACAGATATTAATTCCTTCAAATTAAGTCACTTAAAAAGAGAACAGTAAAATCTGTAGAGATAAAGAAATGAAGCGTGGGTTCCCCAGGGTTGTGTTCTCAGACCGTCGTTTTACTTTGTATATATGACAAGATAATTTATACAAATAAATAAAATTAAAATGTCTGTAATATTGAAATAACTGACTGGCTCTATTAATATAAGAGGGGGGGGGGGGTGATTGCATGTTATTAAGACATTACTTTACACGATTGTAATGAAGATTTACGAACAGATAGAGAACAATACCAGGCCCTCCTGGTATTGTTCTCTATCTATCTAGGCCATATTTCATTCCACAAATTGATACAATAAATGGTCTTTCATCATCTTAAATCTAAATAACGCCACATTTTAATAGATCCTATGCAGATGATAAAGCCAGGCGGGGTCGCTACTAAAAAATAATCATAAATAACCTTAAATAATATTAAAATATTTTTAATTTTACCTAAAGAAACACGTATACATGTTAAACGCTGAAAATCTTAAACCATGGTCACGCTACACGCTATCAAACTTATTTTGTTTCACATATTAACTATTTCATTGTTCTGTGAGTCATACATGAACATTTCGATTGTTTAACTACTGGGTTTTTTTCCGCGGACAGGAAAACTGTTAAAATTAGGCCGTTTATAAATAGATGGTACGCAAAGTAAACATGCATCCAAAAATATCATAAATAGTAAACCATATAGACGTATAGTAGCTACGGGAAGTAGAGATTAAGAAACAATTAATATATTTAGATAATATGTGTATTAATAATGCCTAATGTGAACCGTGTAGTGGCGGTGTAAGAATATTCACTACCCCATATCATCCCGTGGGTGTCGTATAAGGCGACAGAGGGAAACAAATCAGGAGTTCAGGAGATGGGCAGCGGCGTCTTCCTAATAATGATTAAAATTAAAAAACTGCGATTGCCAACCCGCTTTCTAGGCGTGGCGACTATGGCAAATATCACTTCTATGAAGCAGTCTATTATGGGGGAGGCCTGTGTTCAGTAGTGGACCTTAATAGGCTGTAACGGTAAGTAGTTTATTTCTGTGTTTTCTCATGTCTAACAGTGAACATTAAGGAACAAACTAAACAGCAACGGACCTAAGATAGATCCTTGTGGAACTCTGTCTTCAAATTGTGTAATAATGTGTTACATTTGGAGTTTTCCAGTCGTGTATATGCGGTGTAAGAGCATCCATCACATTTCACGTGGGTTTCGTAAGAGGCGACAACGGCGAATGCCAGACAATTCTTATGGCTTCTGAAAAGCGGCGGTATCAAAATCTTGGTTAGGTCGGACGTAAAATACCCAGGCCGGCGATGAACAGTCAGTGTTAAAGTTGTGACCGCCAGAGCGATTGTTGTCCTAATTCAACCCAAAAGGATCTGTTCATCATCATCATCATCATCATCATTACAGCCCTTCACAAGTCCACTGCTGAACATAGGCCTCCCCCAAAGAATGCCAGAAAGCACGGTCCTGAGCCACCTGCATCCATCGACGACTTCCTGCATATCTTAAAGGATTTGTTATATGTATTTAAATGAATATTGCCCTTATGAGGCTGTCTAAGGGGGTGGCCCATGTTAAGCTGTAGACTTTGATAAGTTATTATGGATCATCATCATTTCAGCCCTTCACCAAGTCCACTGCTGAATCTAGGCCTCCCCAAATATTGTTACAAAGCACGGCCCTGAGCCATCTGCATCCATCGATTTTCTGCGTGTCTTACCAGGTCGTTACTCCATCTAGTGGGGGGACATCATACACTTCGCCTACCGGTACAAGGCTGCTACTCGAGAACCTTTCTTCCTCATCGGTTGTAGGTTCTTGGAACTATATGGATGGTAATAGAAAATCAACTCTCATTTAGTTGTGGTTGAAGATGGGTAAACACATACTACTCATTTTACACGTCTTCCTGCTGCCCTAACCGCTGCTCAGAGTACTAGAATACTGCGTCATAGCTTCTGGATTAAAACTCAGCCAGAGCCAATATTTGTCGAAACATGAAACTAAACTATAACTTTCCAACAGGAGATGAGCAGCACCATCTTTCTGATAACAAGTTAAAATAATAAAAGGCTGCGGCTGTCAAGTGTGGCAACTCTGGCAATATCTCCCCTATGTGGCAATCTAAGGGAGAAGCCTATGTTCAGTAGCGGGATGATATGGGGTAGTGAATATTCCTACACCTACACTACACAGTATCACATCATAGTTAGCCTTAATATAAATATTTTACTACTAAATAAGCAAGGAGAAAATCACATAACATTGAATTATTTTGGGTTGTTCACTCTGTTAAGTGACTTTATAAAAACAATAAAATGGCGTAATGATATCAGAGGATGAATATATTATTCCATACGTAATATTATCTTTAGTTAAGATATGATCATAATATACTTTGATAATAGTATCGATAATGAATCACAAGACTTCTAGACAATTTGTCGTGAAATCCTCTAGGTGTCATAAGTCGACAAAAGGAATTACCAAGAAAATCTTGTAAACAATGACAGATCTTTGTAAAATTCGATTGAAATAAGAACAGGAACGTCAACGACCTTGAATGACCGCAACCTGTCAACTGTCACTTGAATTTTACGGCTTGCAAAACAAAAAATTTGCATATTAATAACATTTTCTTTTCTCCTTTATTTAATTGTCTTAGTATTACCAAATTTATTGAAGTCATAATTATTTTTATAAATTTATTTAAAATGTTGATACTAGTCGGTGGAATAATGTAAATACCTACATAAATCCATGTCCTATTTTCATAAGGGAAAGCAGCAGTGATGATAATGATGAGAATGATTACTCAGACAGTGACGCAGAGGAGCAAAATTGAAACATTAGATTCAGATTAATACTTTTTCGTTCATGGTTCTTTTGTTAATAAATATTATTTCAAAAATATCTGTTTTGCTCACCCTACCTAACTGGTTTGAATTGACAGCTATGACGTCATAATATGGCACCAGGTCAGTCCTACTCTTATTTGAATTGCAAAGTACATGGTGAAATAATTAAGATACTTAAAGACAAAAGAGTGACATGTCAAAAGTATGCCCAACTGGTAAAAAATAAGTTGACAGCAAAACGACCTAACTGTGGAATAGACAAAATTATCCCCCCATATAGGACTGGATTACTCCTATAAAAAAAAAACAGTATTGGCGAATGAACACCTATCATTCCATATTTTCTTGTAGGTGTTGTTAGGGATAAGACTATGAGCTATTATAGGAAGATTTTATGGCCTCTCTTAGGTTGTGATATAACCCCTCATGTGCCCGACTGTTGTATGTTTTTACGCTTCAAGTGTCGGGGGCGTTTCGCGACAGAGGTCGCGCGATACCGGTAGGCGCTAATGTAAAGAATGGTTATCTTTTTACTTTTGTTTGCCAGCTATACATATATAAAACGTATAATATGCATCGGTTCCTTATGAATTAAGATATTTGATTCATCTTCACAAATATTAAAGTCTATTTTTATAATATTATCAATCTCATTTCAAAATTACGTGACGTAATTTTGCCGGTTTCTTGTACATAAAGTTGTAAGGATTATGAAATTAAGCCATTATATAAAACAGTATTTGTTTTATTTGCTTAACAATACAACATAATACCAAAAGAGTTTAAAAGATCCAATCCCCATCAATACACTTTTTTCACACAACAAACTTTTTAATATCTACCTCCTTGTACGCGGCAAAATAGAAACAAGTTCAAACAATCGAAAATGTTCAATTCGAAAACGTTTGAAAACGTTACATTACGGCCTTGTCTTTCTTTAATCTGCGTTTTATCTAAGCAACATAGATTAAAGACAAGGCGTGTTTAATTGAGAAATTGGCACATAGGGTCGGCTGACACACAGGCATGCATGCGCTGTCAATAAGTCTCCAACGAGACGTCTAGTTGGTATTTTGAATGTAAAATAAGTCATGCACAAACAATATGATGATAATATAAGATAATGATGGACAAAGGCTACGCTGCTGCCCATCTACTGGTTTATTTTCTTCTGTGGCCACAGTTACGACACCCATGGGACAATATGACAAATAAGAGGTGGAGTAGCAAAAATCAAAAAAGAAATGGATAATAAAAAATGAAATTCCTAGTCAGGTCATAAATTCTGTCACATGTTTAATATAAAATAATTGAAACAAGTTTATTAATTATGTAACTATTTATATACCAAAATGAACTTAACAAAACATAAATTCTTATGACACTAAAGTTTATTCAAAATGACCCCCGTGATTTTGAATACAGGCCTTCAATTTGCGCGGCCAGTCGTCTATCGCAGCACGAATGAGGTCCATGTCAATATCGGCGGCTGCCTTAATCAAGGATGTCATGACTGACTCCAAATTGGGATGAGGCTTTGAGCACGCCTTTTCCTCCAAGTGTTGCCATCTCTTGTAATCTAACGGATTCAAATCTGGACTGGAGGAGGGCCAGTCTTTGTACCGGATGAAGTCGATTTCACGCGCCGCCAGCCAGTCTTGTGTGCTCTTCGCTCTATGAGCTGGCGCTGAATCTTGTTGGAATACCCAGTGCCTGTTATTGAACATGGTATGAGAAACAGCTTCCACAAGGTTCGTCAGGACTGTATTTTGATACACAACTGCATTCGTTTTTACACCTTTCTCACAAAAATGTACCTCTGTTAAGCCCTAATAAGAAACTCCCAACAATACCATGAGCGAGGATGGAAAATGACCTCGTTGGACATGCGGAATACGGTTGCTCGCTTCTTCACTACTGTGTGCGTACACCTTATCATTTTGTTTGTTGTAGCTCTCTTCTACGGTAAAAATTTTTTCATCCGAAAAAAGAATTTCCCGATATTTTTTCCCGCGTACCGCTTCAACAAAGCGCGGCATCTCTTCAGTCTCAGATCCATTAGACGAGCATTCAAACGATGTCCTGTTTTTCTTATATATGCCCGAAGCCCTAAGTCTTCATTTAACACCCTTTTCAACGTGGTTCTTCTTAACCCTATCTGAAGGGCCAACAGTTTCTGCTTACGTTTGGGATTTCTTTGAATTCGCGCCTTCACAGCTTTTATCACTGCTGGAGTCCTAACAGACCGAGGGCGACCACTTCTTGACCTGTCATCTACACTAGAGTCTTCATTGTATCGTTTGATGGTACGATAAACGAATCTTTTGGTTATATTCAAATTTTTCAGTATGTCAAAAATTTGACTTGGCGCGTAACCGCAACGATGCAACGCAATAACTGCAACACGGTCTTCTTTAAGCGTCCACTCCATATTTAAAAATGAGTAAAATTCTAAAAAGTATACAGTTTTATTTTAATGAACAATTCGAAATTCGAATTCAATAAACTTTTTTGTGGCCAGCATTCTAAAAGAAAAGTTTTTACTGTGTGACAATACTTATGACCTGACTGTGTATAAATATACAAATGTACATAGCCACTGAACCGTCACCGCCGCGCGAGTGATTCTCGCCCCACCTGTCCGCGCATTAAAATGTCGCTTTTTTTACCCACCGCGCGAGACTGTCTCAACAAAAGTGATTACTATTGAAAAACCACTTTTTTATAGGAGAGGGGGCAAACGAGCATGCGGCTCACCTGATAGTAAGTGACTACCGCCGCCCACGAACAACTGCAACACCAGGGGAATTGCAGATGCGTTGCCGGCCTTTTAAAAAGAGTAGGCTCTTTTCTTGAAGGTCCCAAGTCGTATTGGCCCGGAAAAATCGCTGATGGTAATCGATTCCACAAGGACGTCGTGTGAGGAAGAAACATCTTCTAAATCGCACAGTGGTGGACCGCCAATCATCCAGATGGTGTGGATGGTATCGAGAGTTCTGCCGCAATGTGCGTTCGTGAAATTTGGCGGCTGGGATTAATCCGAACAATTCTTCAGAGCACTCCCTGTGGTAAATGCGAAAGAAAATGCAAAGGGATGCAACATCTCTTCGCAGTGCCAATGAATCGAGCCGATCGGAAAGGACTCGGCCGTCGACGATTCGTGCCGCTCTGCGCGGGATGCGGTCAAGTGGACGGAGCTGGCACTGGGGAGCCCTGCCCAGAGATGGGAAAAGTATTCCATGTGAGGCCGAACCTGTGCCTTGTAAAGTTGCAGGCGTTGTGCCGGCATGAAATACTGTCCCGCTCTGCTGAGCACGCCAAGCTTTTTAGAGGCCAATTTGGCCTTCTCTTCCAAGTGACCACGAAACTGCACGTCACTCGATATGTCGACTCTGAGGATTCCGATACTGGCTAAGGCAACAAGGGTAGTGCCTTGAAACTGAGGAGATACCACAAAGGGGTTCTTTTTAGCGGTAAACGCGCAAACTTGTGTTTTCTGAGGATTAAACTGGACTAGATTTAGTCGCCCCCATTCTGAGACTTTGTTCAGCAAAGACTCGACTTCAGACACAAGTTTGTTCCGGTAATCGGCGACGTTTTCCCGAGAAATATTGGCACGGCCAGTGTATAGACCATCACTAGTGCTGTCATCCGCATAGCAATGAATGTTACCAGTTAGCAACGTATCATTGATATGCAGGAGAAACAGCGTTGGTGATAGCACGCAGCCTTGTGTAACACCAGCGTTAATAGGCTTGTAGTCGAAGCATGCACCGTCTACAACGACCTTGATGCTCCGATCTGCAAGTGAGCTGGTGATCCAATTGCACAATTTCTGGGGAAGCCCATAGGAAGGGAGCTTCGAAAGAAGCACTTTGTGCCAAACGCGATCGAAGGCCTTCGCAATGTCCAAACTAACGGCCAACGCTTCCCCCTTGGACTCTACTGCCTCCGCCCATCTATGGGTCAGGTAGACCAGAAGACCACCAGCTGATCGACCCCGACGAAACCCGTATTGGTGGTCACTAATCAGCTGGTGATCCTCAAGGTACCGCATGAGCTGGCAGTTAATAATGGAGTCCATTTTTTTGGAGAACAAGGAGGTGATGGCGATAGGCCTGTAGTTGGACGGGTCTGAGCGGTCGCCTTTTTTAGGGATCGAGTGGACAAAAGCTGTGTTCCATGATTTCGTGACTACGCCTAGGGAGTAAGAGTACCGGAAAAGACGCGTTAAGACCGGTGCCAACACCGCAGCACACGTCCTCAGCACAATTGGGGGGATTCCACTCGACTTCTGGATGTCCAGGGAGAGGAGTGCTTTGCGAACCGAGCGCTGTGAGAACCGCACATCCGGCATGGAGCACTCACACCGCGGGATGGTCGGCGGTGTTTTCCCCCCGTCATCAAGAGTCGAGTTGGACGCAAAAAGGGAGCCTAAAAGGTCGGCTTTGTCTTTTGCGGCTTGGGCCAGTGAGTCGTTCTCCCTGTGCAGAGATGGTAGTGATGGCTTACAGAAATTCCCTTGGACAGCCTTGGCGAGAGACCAGAATGGCACGGATTCCCGAAGGAAGGCGAACTAGTTGCTCGCCAATTCTGCCTATGTGCTCTGACTTTGCCTTGGCAATAACTATTTTGAAGGACCTGGAGGCGAAATTATAATTCTTTTTAAGTATGCTGGTATTTACATTCTGAGTCGCCGAAGCCACAGCCCAGGCTTGATAACACTCCTGCTTACTGCGTAATGCAGTCTTACAGGAGCGACCAAACCAAGGCCTCCGATGGGTACCACAGATGATGGAATAAATAGTTCCATTCTCTGTAGCACCACATCAGTGACAGAGTCAGCAACAGCGCTGGGATCATCCGGCGAGAAGCAAACCCACCCCCATGGGTAGGATGCAAAGAAAAACATCATTCCAAACGCATTTCGTCCCAATCCGCCGACCTGTAATGCCAAACACGGCGGCAACCTGCAGAGCGCAACCGCGAGGGGAGCGTGAATGGCACCACACTCCGGATCAGACAATGATCCGAAGAGCCGAGAGGGGCATCGACGGAAACCTGATATCCGTCCGGATAAGAGGTCAGCAGAAGGTCCAACATAGAAGGTGTATGATCCTCCACATCTGGAGTCCGCTTAGGCAAAGTAACCAGTTGTGTCAGACCATATGCCAAGGCAAAGTCATAAACAGATCTCCCCGCATGATCGGTTAAACGTGAACTGAGCCTTTCGGCGTGGTGGGCGTTAAAATCGCCAAGGATCACGATTTTTGCGGATGGGACCTGTTGTAGCAAGGAATCTGTAGCCATTTGGACGTGGTCGATGAGTCGGTCTGTTTCGGCATTACCGCTATGGGACCTATAGAGGCACCCGTAGACGCACGGATGGTCGTCGCTGTCTACGCGTAGCCAAAGGATGGACAGGTCCGAACCTTCAAGACTGTCGAGGCATCGAGAACAGATGTCCTCTCTGACATATACGCAAACTCCAGCCTGAGGCACAAAGGAGTGCTCCAATTTGTGCCCTGGGTAGGAGAGATACGAAGTATCAGCCGGAGAGGACACCTGCGTCTCGGTCAGAAAGAGCAAGGCCGGCTTCGCCGTCTCGAGATGGTAGTGGACGGCATTTAGGTTCGAGTGAAGTCCCCTGATGTTGCAGAAATTCACAGATAGCGTGGCAGGGGTCGCCTTGGTATTCTTGCCCCCCCCCCTCCCCCAGAATACGCGGGGCAGCCTGAGCACTCACGCTCAGGAGTTGAATAACATGGTCGTGGATGCTCAGCGAGGGATTCTCCAGGGGTGCTGGTACCATGTTGATGGGGAGAGGGGGGATTGGGCCTCCGGCCACCTGCACTCACCAGACGAAACGCAGAAGCAGAGCTTCTACTTCACGCCGGTATTCTGTGAGGTCGTGGTACCAACCCGGCTCCAGCCGGCCCATACGTGCAACAGCAAAAACTACCACATGGCTCTACTATAAATGGCTATCAACATGTTAGTGAAGCATTCTTTTATAAATACAAACAAGATGATGATAACATAAGATAATGATGGACAAAGCCTACATTCTAATTTTTTTTAATTGTCTAATGGTGACACAATGCAGCTGAAGGTACGTTGGTACTTTTCCCCATAGACATCATCTGTTATCAACTAAGAATCTAAATGCAGATGCATTGTCGCCTGTGAGGATTAAGATGTAATGCTTCATTACCATTAATAAGGGTCTGGTTCTTTACACTCACCATATGAAACACTTGTCCTTCCCCAGCAGGGCCGACCCATTTGTGCTACAGCATAATATAGCTGCAGAGTGGCTGTACCATAAGAAAATTTAAAGAAATAATTAATTTTATTACATCAACAAAATTTATTCTACAATCCTCACAGCGACCATTAATCCACAAATCAAGTGCGGTGATTCTGGCACAATAGTCTGGGTGCTCTTCATATCCACCAGGACAACATAATGCTTAACATTATAACTATGATACTGATGCAATGAGTAACACATTATTAGTGGGTTGGTGAGAAAGTTGCTAATGTATTTTTTTTATAGAATTAGGGTGACAAACGAGCACACATCCACCTGATGGTAAGTGGTTGCTGTGGCCCATAGACATCTACATCTTTCCTCGATTACGAAAAAAAATGCAGATGCGTTGTCACCCGTGAGGACTAAGAAGGAATGCCTCGTTTCCAGTAGAAAAGGGTCTCCAGTTCTGTAGACTCACCATACGAAACACAGCAATGTTATGCTGCTATTTTAATCTGGTATTCTGTGAGAGTGTGGTCCTTCCCCGGTCGAGCAGACCCATTCGTGCTACAACTATAACAGTAATATAGCTGCAGAATGGCTCTACCACATAGATCTCTACCATGTATATCATTACTGTTTCCATTTCAGCCTATCAAAGGTCGATACTTGCCACAGTTAGCATCTGCAGTTTTTTTAATTTTTTTGTTGTTATTAGGAAGACGCTGCCGCCCATCTACTGGTTTGATTTCCTCTGTGGCCTGTTAAGACACCCACCGGTACAATATGACAAATAAGAGGCGGAGTAGCAAAAATCAAAAAAGAAATGGATAATAAAAGATGAAATATAAATATATTCTTTTATTCTTTAAAAAAAAATGTTACCCCCACACTAAGATTTTCTCCTGTACCGTGGAGGCAGTTTACAAACATAAATTGCACAAGGACAAACATCCAGACCCGGAACAATTATTTGTAGACCGTACAAATACTTGTTCCGTGCGGGGTTCAAACCCACGACTCTAGCGCAACAACTCGTTACTAAGCCACTGTGCCACGGAGCCATCAAAAACACATACATGTACATAAGTTTATGTCAATATATACACACTAATTTATATCGATATTAAGATATAAATATATAATTTTATAATCTACGTCAGGATATAAAATATGAAATATATAGTAACAGAACAGAACTGTTAACATTTATAAATTGCATTAATAAAAACTGTCATCAATTTTCGACATACAAACTTTATTTGTATAGCTATTGTACGTAATACGTACGTACGTATTTTAGTACCCTAAACCGTAGAGCATGTATGAAGGGAATAATGAAAGTGGACGAAGCGAAACAAGTATTATATTATATTATATTAACAGTGGTAGAGCCACGCGGCAGCTTTTGCTGTCGCACGGATGGGCCGGCTCGAACCGGGGTGGTACCACGACCTCACAGAATACCAGCGTGAAGTAGAGGTTCACCTCTGCGTTTCGCTTGGTGAGTGCAGGTGGCCGGAGGCCCTTTTTACTGGAAATGAGGCATTCCATCTTAGTCCTCACGGGTGAAAACGCATCTGCATTTTGATTCGCAAACGAGGATAGATGTAGTTGTCTATGGGCCGCAGCAACCACTTACCATCAGGTGGACTGTGTGCTCGTTTGTCACCCTTATCCCATAAAAAAAAAAAAAAAAAAAAAAAAGTATGTAAGGATCGTAGCAAGTGGAAAGAAGTGGTCTCTGCCTACCCCTACGGGAAAGAGGCGTGATTATATGTATGTATGTATGTATTGTTGGGAGCTTATTTAATGTGAAGAGGGATGGTGTTCCAGAGTTTAGTGGACGTGAGAGAGAAAGATAGATGAGCATCTGTAGATTATTTGAGTGAAAAATTATAGTTTTATCCATTGTTTTTTATCAGGTCAAGAACATTTTTGGGATTGATAAAATTATGAATTTAATATTTGTTTTCAAATATTATTAATTTTGATTAAAAATATTTTTCAGTAATTTCAGTTTCAAGAAGTGTAATAATCTTTCATTTTGTGAATTTTGAACTCTGAAAGACTCCTAATCTAAAAATACATGGGAGATATTTTTATAAAGGATTATGAGTGACAAAAGAGCACGCAGTCTACCTTATGGTAAGTATATGCTGTGGCCCATAGACACCTAATATATTCACAATTAAAAAAAATGTAGATGTACTAACATCCCTAAAGACTAAGATAGAATGCCATGTTCCCAGTAAGAAAGGTCTAAAACTAGATATCATATGTGCTATAAATAACAATATTTGTATTTTTATCAGTCCATCATCATAATTATAGCTCACAAGTCCACTGGTGAACATAGGCGTCCCTCGAGGTATGCCACAATGCACAGTCCTAAACCACCTGCTCCATTTACCAGGTCGTCGCTCCCATCTAGTTGGCTATTTTAGTCAGTCTTCGATCTCTATCAATGATGTAAAAAACCCAAGTATAAATTAAAAAAGTTTATTGTGACCGTTAGCTGTTTAAGTTAATAGGTTTCTTTTCATTTATTTAACGGCAGTGCTTACCTTAAGGAGATTTCTGCTCTAAATTGTGATATTCTTTTTGGTCAAACTTAAAGTCTGAACCCACACTTCACAATCGTATCACTTTTACAAGAATGACACATAATTATGAGTTACTCATTCACAAGACACGACATTTCACAATAACACGAGTACAATTCTAAATAAACTAGAATTTACAAAAACTAAAATACACTACCACTAGCAAAAGTCAAGGAGTGGTAACGTGCGTTTTGAAACATCAAAATTTAAAGAACTGTCAAATTAGATAAAAGAATGATTCATTGCACATCAAAGAAATGATATTAAAATTTAATAAAATATTTAATTAAGCTGTTTAATTTTAAGAGTTATTATTGTAATTTTTGTTTTAAATATTTAAAGTATTTTTTTTTCCTATTATATAGGAAAATCCACAGATATTAAACGATGTTTGTGGCAAGTCTATTGGAAAATATCTTGTAAGGTCTAGAAACAATAATTATAGTGATTTTAATTAAAATATTATTCTATTTACTTGTAAAGCAAGCAGCTGCTTCAACAAATCTTCATGTGCAACGTAACGTTGCAGGGTTATGTAGATTTTTAAAGCCATGGATAATTTTAAATTACACTCACTGTTTTTGTTTTGTCAATTTAGGGGGTTTTATTAAAATCGAATCGTACACCAAGCATTTAATAAATGTTGTATTAAAATGATTTTTTAATCCACAAATATCTTGTTAGAATGCTTACGCGAAGTACAAGAAATAGGATCTGATCAATGTTCAATTTGATTTCCGCAGATCGTCGGCGAAAAATCCCGCGACCACCCGACGCTCGCGTAAACAAATTTCTGAGGAAATTTTCTCGATGTAATATCCGGTGCGCATTAGTATTGGAGCGCTTTCACACGAATTCAATTTAAAACCAATTGCATCAACGGTGTAGCAAAATGCGCCAATCAGTTACGTATAACGTGAACTATGATCTTAATTGGACCAATGCTGTATCCGGTGTTTGACGCAACTACATCCTGCGCGAAAAGCCCGGGAATGAGCTAAAGGCGGCGTAACACCTGCGCAGCATCCCTTGGACGCCGATCCAAGATCACATCTCGCGAAAAGTAATGATTATTTCTGGCCACGGGCGTCTAGTTTCGCATATTCCCGCCGCGGCGCTGCAGGGTGCACGGGAGTGGGACGTTGATGTATGTACCTCGATATAGAGGCTAGCTAAAACGTAATTTTAGTGCTGGAAATTGAAAAATTGCGGATGTATAGCTGCAAGTATCTTCAATGAATCGTGTTTGTTCTCCAGAGATATTTGATAGCGATACGAGTGTGCACCATTCAGTGAAATGATCATGTGCGCTGTTGCAACGTAGATCGTCCATTAACGACCATAGTTTTCGGGTATGTAGTCGTCGAGCTACAATCGACCTGTGGATATATAAGTACATCAATAAAAAGTGTAGATTAAGACGCAATTATGTGAAGATAACAAATGTCTTTTAGTGTTAAAATGTACGGATGTCGTTGCATGGAAAGTGTATCGACCCATTCCGTATCTCCAGGACTGGCGGATATCCAAAGAAGAGTGACAGCGCATCGTGCGAGGTCGCGGCACTCCCATTCGATATCACAATAAAGCAAAGTTATCAGCTTGCGGATCACTCGCTACCGATGTACGCCTTTTTTGTTATGAATCAATCACACAATGTCAAGAACTGCCGACTTGCAAAATGGTTGTGCATAAGAGCCGAAAACAAACGGCTATATGCGGAAACTTAAATCACTGAATCCACCATTAATAACTAATGGCGCGTGGGTCGATTATCGTCGTACTTACCCTCATTGCGATCATCAGCTGCGAGTATCAAAATGGGATGGAAAACAGTAAGGAGAAGAAAACCGCGGCGGAGGAAAAAGAACGAGCGCGGTCCGCAAACCCCGGGCGGGAACGAGGCTCCTTTCAAAAGCTGTCGAACCTTATGAACCGAACGGAAGACCGACGTGAGGGTAGACGCAGGGGAAAGAATAACCTCAACAAAATTTTGCAGCTGAATCGCAAGCACAAAGCTCAAAATGATGACATGCTAAATGACAATGAGGGTGCGATCGCCATCAATCAGAAAACTGTATCTGACAACGATACGGATACACTATCAGACAAAATGAAGGTCCTGCGTCGCGAAGGCCCAACATACGAGGCTGTGAGCAAGAACAACTATGTGCCCCAAGTGACTGGTGTGTTTTGTAACTTCGAAATTAACAATAACTCTCAAGTAGACATGTGTAAGTGGCAGTGGAACTCTACCGTGTCGAGTCACGGACTTGGATTCAAGGTTGTGACGGCGGCAGAGGTCGTACATATGAATGAGACGACAAGAGGTCTCAAATTTTCGGGTCCAAGCACCGACGCGGACGGAAACGTTAGAGGTGAGAGATGTTCGATGACCCAATTCCGCTATATCAACGCTTTCCAATCTTATATCTGTCGCTTGAGTTATGTTACGTGTGTTGCAAGTTGTATTTTTATGTTATACTTTCCTTAATTAGGTTTATTTTCAATTATAGTATATATTTGTCGATATGTAAATTTTTGTAAATTGTTTTATATTAAAAGTAAATAGTTTCAAATCTAAATCAATAAGCAGGTTTAATATTTTCTACATAGCTCATATTATTTTCTGCGAATTGTATCGGAACTATCGCGTGACTTTCCACGAGCATAAAATAAAGTTAACCTTTATGTAGAAACATACAATGAAATGTTGAGCTAAAACAAACAAAGAATTCATATGTTCATGTTACATATGTTGCTTCAATAATTTCTATTTACAAAACAAACATGAAATTTTCAACCTTTAAATGTCAAAGGTCCATTTTGCAAAACTGATGAGGGCGCCACATTCCCACCTATAACAGAATAATTTGAAAAAGTTTATTTTATTCGAAATTCTAATTGTTTATGTTCTTATGATAATTTTTAAATTTTAGTTGCAGAACTGCCGGCTGACTTACCACATGTTTTGTGTGGTTTCCATCCCATCTATTGTTTTCTTATAAATCGTTAACATATAATGGAAAGTATCGAAGTTTTTATAATTCCAATTCAGGTTTCGGAAAAACCTATATGCAATAAAGTCTAATTTATCCCTACCCTTCTGTGCTATTCTTACCCAGTTCTTAGTGATCACTTTCAACGTACGTACCAAGAGTTTTGTTGCTTCTTTTGGCATCCCATTAAAGTTAATAAAAGCATTCGGTCCCGTTACCATCGTGGCTGACAGTCAACAAGTTCATTTTGTGATCGAATTTACTCCATAATCAGATCCTGGATCTTTTCTCCCAATTCTTCATCTAGCCCGTAATATTCCCATGATGGGCCTGAGCCTCTATGGTTATGGTCAGGGACGATATATCTTAATCTTCACGCTTGGCAGTCGGATTTATAATCAGAGTAGACACACAAAAGACTCGCACTTTTGATGGTGCTCCCTGTCGCCTGAACGGTTTATGTCTAGCTTAAACGAGGTGGTTATCCCGTATTGGAAGCGATGAGATTTTTTCCCATATTCGCTCTCTTTTTCTTATAGAGTAAGGGTGACAAACGAGCACACAGTCCACTGATGGTAAGTGGATGCTGTGGCCCATAGACATGTACATTTATCCTTGATTAGGAATCAAAATGCAGATGCGTTGTCACCTCTGAGAACTAAGATAGAAAGCTTCGTTTTCAGTAAAATGGGTCTCTGGTTCTCTACACTCACCATACGAAACACATCAGTATTAAGGTGCTACTTTACACTGGTATTCTGTTAGAGCGTGGTCCTTACCCGGTCGAGCCGACCCATTCGTGTAACAACCATAATATATCTACACCGTGGCTCTACCACGTTAAAAACGTTACGTTAGTAACGATGCCACCATGCGACATTATAATTACATTCTATGTTATTGAAATAGAGTCCACGACGACTATGTCAAATATCTCTTCGAGGCAATCCATGGGGTGCGTTCAACAGTGGAAGTTTGATAGGCTTTAGTGGAATATAATTGACAAATGGAATTTTTGGCGGGTTTCAGTCATCACTCGGTCTAGGGATTCGCCCATAGAAATAGAAATAGTTTTTTTTTTAAATTCAATATAGATTATAAATAATACTGTTTAATTTACCACTGGTTCGAACAATACCTTTGTCATGGGAAGAACCAGCAAAAAACCCCAAAGAGACATTTTTTTTTTTCATTTAGCCTGGTTTACGTTCTTGTTGACGTTTAGAAAATAAGTTCGCATATTATATTTTCCCATGCACTCCACTATTTTAGAATACTGATGTAATATTAATTGTGAAAACAGCATTTTTATTATTTATTTTCTATGAAGTCAAAACTATTCGGCATGCTTTTCAATTATTTTTATGTTTTATTCCTAACTATTTTTTTAATCTCGTCAGTTTGCTTTGGCATTAATAGTTCAGTGTGTGTATTACAACTTTAAACATACAACACACATTTAAACACACAAATTCCCGCTGGATTTCTTGCTGATTCTTTCCACGACTGAGGATTTCATCTGAACCGGTGCTAAAAGTAAAAAAATGACTTTCAATATGGATTATTTATATTATATATTGAATAAAAAATATTATATTCTGTTCTATTCGTTATTCCGTTATGGATTCGCTTGACTCATGACATAACCTCATATCTTACAAAAGACAATAATAAACGTGCGAGCCATGACCGAAGGCTTGAGGTAAAGATTGCGCCGGTATTACCCGCGGCCCCGCGGCTCGTCCATCCTGGCACTGGCAAGGCAAACAGTTATTATTTTAAGTTTGTTGAAGCAACGTGCTAAATTTCATACAACGGTGGCAAGCAGTTTAAAACGTGGTAGAGCCATGCTGCAGCTGTACGCTGTTTCTTTTTATTTTTTTTTATAGAATAAGGGTGACAAACGAGCACACAGTCCACCTGATGGTAAGTGGTTGCTGTGGCCCATAGACATCTACAACTATCCTCGTTTGCGAATAAAAATGCAGATGCGTTGTCACCCGTGAGGACTATGATGGAATGCCTCATTTCCAGTAAAAAGGGCCTCCGGCCACCTGCACTCACCAAGCGAAACGCAGAGGTAAACTTCTACTTCACGCTGGTATTCTGTGAGGTCGTGGTACTACCCCAGTTCGAACCGGCCCATCCGTGCGACAGCAAAAGCTGCCGCGTGGCTCTACCACTTTTATGCTGTGCTGTAGAACGAAAGTGTTGTTTTGTTCAAGAGCTCACAGAATACTGCAGTAAAATTATCTACGAAACACGAGGTTCGTTTCACAACGATATCCCTTTGACGGGCTTATAGAGATTATAATCTTTACAATAATTATTACAGCCTAACATAAGCCTGTCAGAACGGATTACATTTTCGAAATTTGAAATGCCGTTTTTTTTTAAATACAATATGTTTAGGCTTGCGCAAGTTTCATCATTTATCCCAATTTCGCTAAGACTTAAGTGGCTAGAATAGATATTTGTTGTCGCACTCATCTTCTAACCACTTTGTACGGTTTCTTCTCAACCGCTGTTTTCTATCTTACCTAAAAGACCGTTTTATTTAGTGTTAATGTGTGTGTGTAGATTACTAATAAGCGGTTAACTCCCCTACTCGTATAAGCAGTTGGTTTAACATAATTTTATTTGAAATACAAGCAAAGTAAATACACAAACAAGGAAAGCTCGACGAATCCTGTTTTTTTTATTCAAATGCTTACGAAAACTTGTTATCAATATTTCTTTTTTGGCTTTTAATTCTTTTACAGGCTTTCCCGTTAACTCGGCAAGACGACTTCAAGCATCTCCAACTTTTTTATCTTTATGATTAACGTCTTTGGGGTTCCAGATAGACGATTCGCTCTGTTAATATTCCAGAAACGATAAACTCTCTTCGTTCGACCAGCCACTCATTTAAAAAAAAGAACTAAACAATAAACATGCGCTCGTCGCGAAATCACAACACAGAATACTTTACTCCTAGCGGAGAAATCACAATGGCTACTAGGTATACGCCAACCAACGTGTGAATGCGTCGCAAGCGCCCTTTGATCTGTGTCCAAAAACCGACACTAGACCGGATCGGAGACAAAGGTCCACAAACTCACGCAAGCCAAGTCAAATGCCCGCTTTACACGCTTGTACTTGTGGACGTTTACCGAGCCTTGGCAAGCATGGAAAGGCACCATATTGGTGGATCAAAGGGCACTTGCGGCAAGCGCGTGCGACGCATGGGCCGCGTTTAGCGCGATTGTGATTTTGCGATGAGCGCATGATTAGTTTTTTGTTTAAACTTTAAAATGAGTCGCTGGTCGAACGAAGAGAGTTTATCGTTTCTGGAATATTACCAGAGCGAATCGTCGATCTCGAACCCCAAAGACGTTATTCATAAAGATATAAAGAAAGTTGAAGATGCTTGGAGTCGTATTGCCGAGTTAACGGAAAAGCCAGTAAAAGAATTAAAAGTAAAAAAAAGGATTATTGATGACAAGTTTAAAAAAAATAAAAGTAAGACTAAACGCAATAGCCGAGACAAGTTCGGTGTGCGCCATCCTTGGGTGTGCGTAGCACACTGACGTATTCACAAGCATGAAAACGACTTCCAAACGCCAAACGAGATTTGTGGACGCTTGGGGTTTGAAGACGTTTGCCAAGGCTTGGCAAGCATGGATATGCACCATTAAAGAACTGCGCAGACAATTAGCTTGGGTCATTCAACGAGTCTCAATTGTTGTCGTCATTCTGTCCGTCCTGGTAATACTTTCAGTACCAGCAAAGAAAGTGACGTTGCAGTGAGGACGGCCTTTGTTGCATCGTGATGGGCTATGTTGCTGTTGGTTTGCACACATCATTTTTTTTTTTTACTTATTATAAGCCAGTGCTTGACTACAATTCCACCTGGTGGTAAGTGGTGATGCAGTCTTAGATGGTAAATCGCACTGTCTTATCGTAACAAAAGCCTATTCACTCTTGCCTTGAAGACGCCTAGATTGTATTCGGACGGAAAGATAGACGCCGGCAAATTATTCCACTCCTTTGCTGTACGCATTACAAAAGACGAAGCAAATCGTTTGGTTCTAATGCGTGGGATATCGACAACAAAGGGATGCAGACCCGCCGACCGTCTGGTTGTCCGATGGTGGAAAGGAGAGGGAGGAATTAAGGCGTGTAATTCCTGCGCACACTCACCGAAATGCATCCTATAGAATACCGAGAGACTGGCTACTCTGCGCCTGTGCTCAAGGCTGACAAGATTGGTTTTAACCAAATCAAGGTCACCAATGAGCCTCTTAGCACGTCTCTCCACTGAGTCCAATGCTGCCAGGTGGCATTTTGCAGCACCAGCCCATATGTGACAGGAGTACTCCATGCACGACCGGACTTGCGCTTTATATAAGGTAAGAAGCTGCCCCGGCGTGAAGTACCGCCGCACCCTTGCAAGGACACCAAGTTTCCTTGCGGCTGCTTTGGCTCTGGACTCAATGAACCGCCCATAGTTTAGGTTCGGAGAAAATTCAATCCCTAACAACTGAAGGCGGTCAGTGTACTCCAAGGATACATTCCGGAAAGTAGGAGCCAAGGTGAGCGGGCTCCTTTTAGCGGTAAAAAGACACGCTTGTGTTTTGGAGGCGTTAAATCTCACGAGATTGGTATCGCCCCATTCGGAGACTGCCTGTAGTGTGAGACTCACACGCTCAACCATAGGCTCTCTTTCTGACTGGATTTGATCCCGACTGGCCCGGGTGCTTGGTTGGTATCTCTCCACAACTGTGCTGTCATCTGCATACCCATAGACACCGGGAATGAGCAGATCATTTATATGCAGCAGGAAGAGAGTTGCGGAGAGAACGGACCCCTGAGGAACACCGGCGTTAGTCGCCACAGTATTGGATGAGCAGCCATCAACGACGACCCGGAGAGACCGTTCACTCAGAAAGTCCTTCACCCAGACAATTAGGCCAGGGGATAAGCCGTACGCTGAAAGCTTGCGCAATAGACTAGCGTGCCAAACCCTGTCAAAAGCCTTCGAAACATCGAGAGAAACAGCAAGTGCTTCACCACGGTTCTCGAGGGCTTCGCCCCATATGTGAGTGGCATACGCTAAAAGGTCCCCAGTTGATCGATTTCGGCGAAACCCGTACTGGCGATCACTGAGGAGATCATTTTGCTCTAAGTATGCCATAAGGTGGACGTTCAATATACGCTCCATAATCTTGCAGAGTATGGAGGTAATTGAAATTGGCCGATAGTTGGCAGGGTCGGTACGGCTACCTTTTTTAGGCACAGGCTGCACATTGGCCAGCTTCCAAGATTTAGGCACTATTCCAGTCCTGAATGAGAACATTCTATCTGTATTTTTTTTTTGCTGCAGTTAGGTGTATTAGTAGTATAATTGTAGCATAAATGGGGTCGGCTCGACCGGGGAAGGACCACGCTCTCACAGAATACCAGCCTAAAATAGCGGCTTAACGCTGCTGTGTTTCGTATGGTGAGTGTAGAGAACCGGAGGCATTCCATCTTAGTTTTCACGGATGACAACGCATCTGCATTTTGATTCGCAAACAAGGATAGATGTCTATGGACCACAGCAACCACTTACCTTCAGGTGGACTATGTGCTCGTTTGTCACCCCTCTCCTACAAAAAAATCTCCATGAATATTTTATAACGTCAAGTATAATAGGTTGTGTTAATTTATTTAAATAGTTAAAAGTATTATCTAACATTAGTTTATCGTTATATTAAGACGGTGTCTTGCTAAACCATTGCACAAATAGACATTTTTCAGATACCTTTAATGTTTCATCAATAAAACTGATCATAAAAGAAGTCTCTTCAATTAATGTTTTCAGACGTAAAGTTTTGTCACATTATTTTGAATTACTAGGTTAATATATCGGTTCAAATAGTAATACACCTGTTGCTTATGCAAAGTGTGTCATATTTATGTTGTATTTATCTTTTTTTTTTATAGGATAAGGTTGACAAACGAGCACACAGTCCACCTGATGGTAAGTGGTCGCTGCGGCCCATAGACATCTACATCTATTCTCTATTACAAATCAAAATGTAGATGCGTTGTCACCCGTGAGGACTAAGATGGAATGCCTCATTTCCAGTAAAAAGGGCCTCCGGCCACCTGCACTCACCAAGCGAAACGCAGAGGTAAACCTCTACTTCACGCTGGTTTTCTGTGAGGTCGTGGTACCACCCCGGTTCGAGCCGGCCAATCCGTGCGACAGCAAAAGCTGCCGCGTGGCTCTGCCACTGTTAAGATTATCTACCTATATACTATAATAAAACTCTAACACGTTTGTCTGACCACGCAAAAACTTGTGAACCGATTTGGATGGGACTTTCATTGGCAGGTTGGGGTAGCTGATGTTATAAGGAGTTACTTAGGTTACTTTTATTTTAGGAAAAGAATTAGGGTTTCGCGCAAAAAAATTCCACGCGGGCGAAGTTACGGGGAACAGCTAGTATTGTATATAAATAGCCTTTTGATTTTCTGCACACAGAGGCGGATTAAATGTCGACAGCGCCCTAAGCTAGTTTAAAAAAAACTAATCTATCATTTATAATAATATTAAACAAATGAGCATGCACCTCAGGTACAGACCATATGTACAGGTACCTATGGTCTGTATCTGTGGTGTAATGTTGTAAAAACTAATGTTTTAAAAAAATTCTTGACTATAATTCATATCATAATAAGGGATATTGCTAAGTGATAAAGATACTTTATTTTATTCAACTTAATATCAATCGGATGTTTTAAATTAAGAAAATTATACTCGACACGTTTATAGTATTTCAATAGTTGCGAAATAATTAGGACACGAGTACCCTTAACAAATGAATGAAAATGTGATGAGTGAGTGACAGCGATGTACGAGTAGTCAAATAGACAATTTTTTTTCCTTTAAAAACTTCCACGCGCACCCATTTTTAACCTTGCGCCCGTAAGGATAATCCGCCAGTGTCTGCATACATTTCGAAAAGTGTGCGCAGGAATTCTAATAATTAATTCCTCCCTGTCCTTTCCACCATCGGACGGCCAGTCTCCACTCCTTCGTCGTTGACCCACCACGCCTTTAAACCAAGGAGTGAATGATGTCGGCGTCTGTCTTTCCGTCCAGACAGTGCGATTTACCATCTAGAGCCTCATAACCACTTACCACCACGAGGGACTGTAGTCAAGCACTCATTTATAATAAATTAATAAAACATATCAGTTCTAATCAAGTATACGTGGTAGATCTATACTGCAGCTACAATAGTAGAATTGTTGGAGCAAGAACGGGTCGGCTCGAACGAGGAAGGACCACGCTCTCACAGAATACCAGCGTAAAATAGCAACTTAACGCTAATTTGTTTCGTATGGTGATTGTAGAGAACTAGAGACCCCTTTTACTGGAAACGAGGCATTCCATCTTAGTCCTCACGGGTGACAACGCATCTTCATTTTGATTAATACTCGAGGATAGATGTAGATGTCTATGGGCCACAGAAACTACTTACCATCAGGTGGACTGTGTGCTCGTTTGTCACCCTTATCCTATAAAAAAAGTTGGAAAAGTCACGGTTTCGTTTATTTTTAAGCCCCATCTAAAATATTTTATGTTTCTAAGAAAAACTCTAAATTAAAGCCTCTGTCTCTTCATTATAAAAATAATAATACGAGTAGATAAGTTAAAAGTTAGTGGGCGTTGGCTGCTAGTGCTAAATGGACAAGGATATTTAGGAATTACTGTAAATTAATCTTTCCTTTTTAACTTGTCGTTTAGTCTCTGCTCCATTAAGATAATTTGGCGGTTAAGCGATGAGTTGCAGCGCTGGGGGCCGCAGGTTCGAATCTCGCACGTAACAAGTTGCACTGCAAACAATTGTTCCGGATCTGCATGTTTGTCCTTGTGCAGTTTATGTTTGTAAGCTGCCTTCACGATACAGGAGAAAATCCTAGTGTGAGGTTAACTTTAATAGAATAAGGGTGACAAACGAGCTCACAGTCCATTTTATGGTTAGTGGTTGCTGCGGCCCATAGACATCTACATCTATCTTCGTTTGCGAATTAAAATGCAGATGCGTTGTCAGCCGTGAGGACTAAGATGGAATGCTTCTTTCCCAGTAGAAAAGGGTCTCCGGTTCTCTACACTCACCATAACACAGCAGCGTTAAGCTGTCATCTTACGCTGGTATTCTGTGAGAGCGTTGTCGATCCCTGGTCGAGCCGACTCATTCGTGCTACAACTATACTATTTATATAGCTGCAGCATGGCTCTACCACGTATAAAATATAAAGGTTCAATGTATTCTTTATCAGCTTTTAACAACTCATGGGCGGCCAAAAATTTCTTCCATTGTATCACGTCATGGATCACGTCACAATCGCCACGCTTGTCTTTATCTGTCGCTGTACAAGACGTCAGGCGCCCTAGACGCTGGTTTGAGTGTTTTATCTGGCATTATTCGAGGTAGTTATAAAGGTATCTGTCGGGACCATCTGTCAAGCCCTTGTTTTTACTGGAAACGAGGCATTTCATCTTAGGGTGTTACCACGCCAATTGATGGATCGTCGATAGATGGTAGAATGCATTAGTCTGCGTCAATCGAGCGCCTTGATTTTTCGAGAACCCACCCTGCTCCTCCGGCCACACCCTATTATCCTCTTCTGAATACATTTTGAAATATACTGATGATGAGCCCACAACCACATCGATTAATTGTCGATAGATGGTTGAACAACGTTTTATCGAACAGTATCCGTCAATCAGCCAAAGCGTGTGGTAACACCTATTAGTACTCGGGGGTGACAACGAATCTGCATGATTATTAATTGAGGATAAATGTAGATATCTATGGGCCACAGTGTTCATTTACCATCAGGTGAACTGTGTGCTTGTTTGTAACCCTTAGTCTTTAAAAAAATGTTGTTGTATTTATGCGGATGGTAATGACAGTCACCGCATTATGTATTCCATTCCATTACAGTCTATGTAAGTTCACTGCTGAACATGTCTCCCCCATAGATTGCCTCATAGGGAGGATTTGGCTATAGTTATCACGCTTGGCAGGCGGGTTAGGTTAAGTTAGGTTAGGTCCATCACCAGGTTCCTGCCTACCTGCAAGGCGTAATGGGGGACTACTTACGTAATAGGTACATTCTGTACATGGGGCAAGATGGTAGGAAGACCCGGAGGGAGATCAAACGTGGAGTTCCGCAGGGCTCAGTGCTGGGTCCACTACTGTGGAACCTCGCGTACGATGCGGTTCTGCGTGTCGACCTTCCTGCTGGCGTAAATATCGTGTGCTATGCCGATGACACATTGGTGGTCGCCAGCGGGGTCACCTTCGAGGGGACCACGGAGCTCGCTGAGCTTAAGACGGAAGTCGTCATCTCCAAAATCCACGAGTTAGGTCTAGAAATAGCGCCTCATAAGACCGAGGCCTTATGGTTTCACAAATTACTTCGGAACAGGGAACCACCCGACTCCGTGCATTTACGTAGGTGGGTCTGTAGTCAGAGTGGGGCGGTACATGAAGTACCTAGGGCTCCACTTGTACAGTAACGCTGGGGCTTCGAGAGCACTTTGAGCGCCTAGTCCCCCGGATTGAGAGGGCGGGGGGTGCTATGCACAGACTGCTGTCCAATCTAAAGGGACCGAGGGAGGAAATACGCCGCCTCTATGCGAGGCTAGTGCGGTCCGTAGCCTTATATGGGGCACCTGTGTGGGCGAAAAGGCTAGCCATCCGACGCCGTAGATCCAAAATCTACAGTGTCTAGCGGAGGATTGCAATACGGATCGTGCGAGGATACCGCACGATATACTTTGAGGCGGCGACAGTCATGGCTTGCTTTCCACCCCTAGATATACTGGCAGATATGGATGCGAGGGTGTACAACCGAATCCGAATCCTACGTCAGAGAGGTGGCAGTGAGCCAAATGAGGTGCTCCAGTCTATAAAACGGCAGGAGTGACAGAACGCTTTAGCAATGTACTTTACTGTACTCTACAGACTTACTCAGATAATTACCGGGCACGGGTGCTTCGGTGATTATCTGTGTAAAATCGGACGTGAAGCGACGGCGAACTGTTTCCAGTGGGGCGGACAGGACCAGGACTCCGCGTCCCATACGCTGCGTGGGAACAGGAGCGGACGATCCTGGTGAATCGGGTCGATCGGGACCTCTCTCTGCCAGCAGTCGTGTCGGCGATGCTGAGCGGGGGTGAATCAATCAAAAGTCAAAAAACACTGCTGAGCAGAATCGGAGGAGTACAGCTCCCACTCGAAGACGACGCCAACAAGGGGTTCGTCACGGCCCTCCCCTTTAAGATGGTGTTCCCTACCAGAAACGGGGCCTCTGGGGGCCCGTTTCTGGTAGGGAGCGGAGCGGGGGCCTCGAATGCCTAGTAACGTAACCCCCGAGGAGGACGATGGCTTGGAAGTGGTCCCGAGACATCGTGATAGCACTGCGAGGGTACTGGGGGCAGCAAGTACTGCCCCCGGGACGTTCTATTAGTGTAGCTAAGCGATGGAAGGGCCCCGGTTGCGTTTCTAACGGAGATCCCGGGACCCCTCGTATACGCTGATGGTGACCATCGTGGGGTTTTAGCCGGTAAGAGTCTGGCATAACCTTCTGGTTGTCCCCGCAGCGGACGGAATCCATGAGGATTTCCCACGAAAAAAAGGTTAGATTAGGTTAGGTTAGTTGTAAATACATTTGCGGATGATAATGACAATCACCGCATTATGTAGTCTATACCATTACAGCCTATGTAAGTTCACTGCTGAACATAGGTCTCTCCCATAGATTGCTCCATAGGGAGGATTTGGTTAGCAATCGCGTGTATTTTATTATTTTGAAGTTGAAAACTTGTTAAGGAATTTCTGTTAATATTAGGTCCTTACATATATGAAATTGGCGTATTGTACTGGAGGAATATAAAGTCAATTCTTTTTTGTAAAATATACTTAATTAATCAAAGTATGCACCGTTGTTATCTATGCACTTTTGCCATCTCATAGGTAGTTCATTGATGCCTTTACTAAAAAAAACCACGGGGGCGAGAATCATTAAACTCTTTGAAGGCGGTTTGGACTGCCGCAACGGAGTTGAATTTTTTCCTTGTAAGAAGTTGTCCAAATTCCGGAAAACATAGTAATCTGTTGGGGCAAGGCCCGGGGAGTACGGTGGATGTCGCAGACATTCCAATTATAGCTCATCTAACTTAGTGCTTGTTTGTTGTGCAGTGTGTGTCTTGTTTTGCGTTGTCGTGAAGCAGCAGTGGCCTAGAGCGATTGACCAATCTCGGTTGTTTAGCAGCTAGTTCTTCCTTCATGGTTTGCAGTTGCTGACAGTAGATATCTGCCGTAATCGTTTGGCCAGATTTTTGAAAGCTGTAGTGAACGACACCGGCGCTAGTCCACCAAACACTCACAAGTAACTTTTTCTGAGTCAATTTTCGTTTAGGGCAAGATTTGGCTGGGTCTACAGGGTTCAGCCATTGCGACCTTCCGATTATCGTACAATATCCACTTTTCATCACAAGTAATGATTCGATTTAATATCCCTTCATTATTGTGTCGGTTGAGCATAGTAACACAGCAGTCAATGCGTGTTTGCAAGTTCCATTCACTCAATTCATGAGGTACCCATCGTTCAAGTTTTTTACTTTCCCAATTTGTTTCAAGTGTATTAATACAGTTTTATCACTTACTCCGAAGCCTGCAGCTATCTCCAAAGTGCTTTGTCATGGATCCGCTTCCACAATAGCCTTTAATTATTCATTTTCCACTTTGGTCTCCTGCCGTCCACGGGGTTGGTTCTGAAGTTTGAAATTTCCAGAACGAAAACGTTGAAAGCAAAAACTTACCGTGCTTTCTTTTGTCATACCAGCACCGTACACATCATTATTCCTTCGAGCAGTTTCTGCAGCACTGGTGCCACGGTAGAACTCGAACTCGTAAATATACCGATATTTCATATTTTCCATTGTGCGGTAATAAGCGACGCGAAAGAAAAAACTAATGAAGAAAAAACAAATGAATTACTGTTTTTAAAACTCAAATGTACCAGCTAAATGATAAATTTGAATTTGGAATTCTTAACCAAAGAGGAGATATTTCAGATGAAAGTGGTCAGTACGATGAAACGCTAATTTCATATTTAAGGACCTAATAATTACTAAAATTAATAATAAAAAAACCAAAATAAAAGGAGCTGGTAATCTTCAAACTGCTGAATAGATTTTCTTGAAACATAGCTGAGAACATTCTCGATAAAGACGCCATTAAAACGAAAACAACTTGATCAAAATCGGTTCATCCGCAGTAACACCCCTCTATTTTCGTCGGGGATTAAAAAGGCCAAACTGATGAAGTGTGGAAATAACTCTTACTCTACATTTGCAGAATTTGTTTGAATACTGATAAATTGTTAAAATTGACATTAAAATATATTAAGCACCTTATTCACGGGTCATCTTGATGTAAGTCTCGCCAAGGTCATGCAAGATGCATGACGCAAAACGACAATGAATAGGCTTGACGTTTGTAATTATTTATGTACATAAGCCTACTCATGGTTGATTTGCGTCGTGCGTCATGCGTCGTGCATGACCTTGGCGGGACGTACAGCAAGATGGACCGTGAATACGGCATTTTACATTGATATTGATATAATATTATGTAAAATTACATTGATGTATATTTGACATTTGTAAACAATATTGTACTACATGCAACATGGTACCTATTTAAAGAAAATACTCCAGAATTTCGTGATAGTCCTCTGCGGTCTTGTTTTCCAAACCGTTGCACGTTGTGATGTTCATAAGAGCTTAAAACTTAAGTCTGAATTGTGTAAAAGTTTTTGACTTTGACTTTAAACCTTTCGGGGACTTGTCAAGCCGGGGCCGTGGGCTCGTGTCCCATGTGCATTTTATGGTAAAGACATTGATAGATATGGTAGAGATATTCATTTACGATAAAGACGGAACTAGTTGCAGGTGCCCACGGGCTGCATTAGCCCCTTACAATCACGTAGACTGAAAGTTCGTTTGTCATTTCAATTTTATATATAAAAATAATTTTTATGGTCTCAAAAATTTCTTCAACTTAACCGGTCAATCTGCGAGACACTAAAAACTTAATTTATTTGCCTCACAGAAGAATTTGTCGCAGTTCTAGAGTGCAATAACTAACGTACGTCCTTTGAGGGTATTTTCGTATTCCTTTATATAGATGAAATGCTGAGACGTATGTGTACTAAGCGACAAAATAGGCTATATTAGGCTAAATTACGATTTTGTTTTATAGAAAGGTTGTTCTTGCACTTAGCGTTACTGTTAACGGCATGTTAGCGAAAACGAAGGGTTTCTAAATATAGAAACTTTTTTTTTATTTGAGTATAATTCTATTTGTAGGTACTCAATACATTCGCAACCATGTGTCAGTGCTCATAGTAATATTTCTGCTCATAGAACATTAATTAGTAAGTAAGTAATAATAATAAAAAAAATAATAAAGCGTCATTAGCCTAGTGGCAGGGCGCGGACCGCGAACTCGAAAGTTCGTGGGTTCGAATTCGCCATTCGACTACTGTCGTGAACCACCTTCTAACACAAGCATTTTTAGTTTACCTGAAGTGGTTAAACGGAATATTAGTAATGTTTAATAGGATTACTAGTATTTTTTTTAATTCGGGTGTGTTTATAAATTATCGACCACGCAGATGCCCCTGAGCTTCGCCTTGAACAGGAAGATACTACGACTATAACATTTTTTTATTATTTATTTAAGATTTAATGCACTGAAAAGTATCTATGGCGGACTCTAAGCCAGATAACTAAAAGGAAAAAATACGACCGTGGAAGGAAAAAGGATCTTCTTTTGTTATTTTCGTATTAATGATGTTTCAAATAGTTTTCAATTTGCTATCGTATTCAGCGCGTGACGTGTGTCACTCATCACAGGATTTTATTAATAGCGTTTGTTTTACGAACACACGCCGCACATGATTTATAACACCGCCTGCAGCGATTAGTATAGTACAAAGAGCATAGTATACGGCAGGGTTTCCCAACCTTTTTTGACCAGGGACCACTTTGATTTTTTCGTAGTTAGCAGGGACCGCAAGGTGAAAAAAAAAACTGTGTTATTCTAACAATAAATTATAATCACAACTTTTAACATATTTATATAATAAGCTGATAGGAAGCATTCATTAACATTATTATTTGTGTATTTATTGTAAAAGCTAGTACTTAGGTACTTACTAACGTGACGCGCGGTGTTGCACTGTGGTTGTACTGCCCGCGTGACGAGAAAATAATGTGTTACTTAAAACGATTAGGTAGGTAAAATATTTAAATCTTTCGCGGACCATATTTAAGCTCTTGCGGACCACTGGTTAGGAAAGCAGTGGCTTTATATAGGTGAAATGCTGAGACGTATGTACTAAGCGATAAAATATAGCCTATTTGTACTAAATTACGATTTTGTTTTATAGATGTGTTGTTCTTGCACTTAGCGTTACTGTCAACGGCGTGTTAGCGAAAACGAGGGGTTTCTAAATGTAGAAACGCAGCATCATAGACTCCGATTTTCATCCGATTATTCAATGCAGCTTTATTTGCAGATATAATTATATTTCTACTCAATAGATCCACAGCGATGGCCAATAAATAGCAAAGATATTTTATATCTCGGCGCTAAGAGTAATATTTCACTCGAAAGAGTATTCATTCGGATTCGGATCGACCACGCAGATGCGCCTCTGAGCTTCAGCTAATAAGAAATACTTAGGCTTAGAAGAAATAGTATCTTCTATGAAATTTTATTTATTTAAGTATTTTTAACAGCGGTAGAGCCACGCGGCAGCTTTTGCTGTCGCACGGATGGGCCGGCTCGAACCGGGGTGGTACCACGACCTCACAAAATACCAGCGTGAAGTAGAGGTTTACCTCTGCGTTTCGCTTGGTGAGTGCAGGTGGCCGGAGGCCCTTTTTACTGGAAATGAGGCATTCCATCTTAGTCCACACGGGTGACAACGCATCTGCATTTCGATTCGCAAACGAGGATAGATGTAGATGTCTATGAGCCGCAGCAACCAATTACCATCAGGTGGACTGTGTGCTCGTTTGTCACCCAATCCTATAAAAAAAAAAATATACTGGCTTAAAGCCAGTTAACCAGAAGCAAATGATTCGGCCGTGGAAGGAAAAGGGATCTCCCCTTTTCTTTTTGACATGTTTTAAAATAGTGTACAAGAGCCATTTGCTACCGTATTCAGCGCGTGACGTGTGGCACTCATCACAGGAATTTTATTAATAGCGTGTGCTTTACGAGCACACACCACAAATGACCCGCCTACAGCGATTAGTTTAGTGCAAAGAGCATAGTATACGGGATATATACGGGAACTTACGCTAATAAATGTTTGTGACGGGAACTGAATGACGCCCGCGCGAGTTGTATGGAAACAAGCCTCCTTGCTCTTTGTCGAACGCTTTCCATCGAGGACTTTATGCTCACAGACGCATGGACAAAATCAATTCTTATTCTTAAAAGATTTTAAATGCCAGTATGGAGGTTTAATTATTTAAAAAAAAACGGCCAAGTGCGAGTCGGACTCGCGCACCAAGGGTTCCGAACAAATCCGTAGGTATATAAGTTTAAAATTATTAAAAATATCTTTATTATATGACGTAACTAAAAATTTATTCTTTTTGCAATTTTTTTTTATCTGTGCTATAAAACGTTGCTTCGTACCAAATTTCAAGATTCTGAGTTCACGGGAAGTACCCTGTAGGTTTTGATTCCCTTGCTAATGTCGAAAATTTGCAGCATAAACGGCTGTATCTTTTGATTGCGTTGGCTTAGAAGTTTGGTTTTTTCACAGCTCTAAGGGACAGTAGACTTGAGTATTTCATATGAATTTCAACTTGATACCTCCACGCGTTCCTGAGAAAAAGGGTCTTGGCAGACAGACATACAGATAGACGGACAACAAATTGATCCTATAAGGGTTCCGTTTTATTCTATTGAGGTACGGAACCCTAAAAAACAACATGATTGCTTTATTTTTTTCAAACTATTTTTTTAAAGGCTTGGATATAGTCCAGAGATCTAACATACAGCGTAGTCTGCCGTATATTCTTTTCACACAATTCTTTACAATAAGCTGATGCGCCACATTGTGATGTTTCTTTGGAACATTTAGATGATAGCGTAACCCAGCTTAGAGATTTGTATTCCATCAAAACATTATCACATCATCACAGAATAAATAAACATAGCAAGCTAACAGCATAGCAAAGTGGCGAAGCAATCAGCTTTGTAGCGGTTTCTAACGGTTGCCGTTGAACAATCAGTTTCAAAATAGGAGGTTCAGATGCCTGGGTGATCAGTAATCGATTGCTGAAAACAGAATTTGAAAATTCGAAACCGTTCTCGAGATAATCGTGGGACAGACGGACAGACGGACAGACGGACAGACGGACAGACGGACGGACAGACGGACAGACGGACAGACGGACAGACATCGTGAAATCAATAAGTGACTTCGCAAGCTTCGCCACTTAATAATAGTACTACGATATCATACAGATAATGTCGCATCACTTTTACGTATCAAAAAGGAGCTTACAATCCGCCGCGGTCAATTTCCCGCCAAAACCATTTTTTAAATGGCACGTGGTCGCTGACAGTTAGTTGCCTGCAAAGTTTAAATAAAATAAGTAGGTACTATAGAAAATGCATATCAGTGCTTTAGAAATAGTAGTCATATATTATGTGCTTCGTTGGATTTGCAGTCGTCAGTTGCGTTTATGTTTATGTAATCATTTTGGTTCGAGTGCGCTTGCGTCGTTCAGAAATAAACCCGACAGCTACGTCTCGCTACAAATGGCACTGTATGAAGTTTTCTGTGATCGTCGACTACTATAGAATAAAACTTACATTGTTAGCAATTTATATGAGCAGATGGCCTATTTTTATTTTATTAATAAGTCAAATGTTCGACAGTTCGCAATTTGTTTGTAATATGGAAAATTTAATAAATCAATTATACAATCCTAGATAAATTATAAAACCCTACATACCTAGTCAAAACACTGAAAACAACTACGCTGTGAAAGTACTTGTGCTAGACAAAAACGGCGGTTATAATAAGAAATAATAATTTCTCGTGTAAGCTTTTACTTATTATTTTTTATTCTGTGGTGTAAGGTTTATGTAAAGAATATGGAAGTAAATCTATATTTCGGTGTGAAAAAAATATTTTATAATAAGTTATTGTCCGCGGCTTCGCTCACGTGGAATTTAATAGTCAGGTGGTAAATTCGTTTATCACTTCGGTTTATAAATAACCAGCTAAATGCGAGTCGGACTCGCACATGAAGGGTTCCGTACCATCGTAAAACACGTTTCTAGTAGGGGAGCCCATTTAATTATTAAATTATTATTACAAATTAATTTCTAATTAATTTCTATTCTCATTATTAAGTGGCGAAGCTTGCGAAGACACTTATTGATTTCACGATATCTGTCCGTCTGTCCGTCTATCCCACGATTATCTCGAGAACGGTTTCGAATTTTCAAATTCTGTTTTCAGCAATCGATTACTGATCACCCAGGCATCTGAACCTCCTATTTTGAAACTGATTGCTCAACGGCAACCGTTAGAAACCGCTACAAAGCTGATTGCTTCGCCACTTTGCTATGCTTATATTTAATGTTATAGCGGCAACAGCCAACTGTCTACCTATTAGGGATCATGAGATACAGCCCGCTGACAGACAGACAGACGGACAGCGGAGGCCTAGTAATAGGGTCCCGTTGATTCGGTACCTAGGGTACCGAACCCTAAAAAACAGTTGTGACTGTGACATGATAGGCTGGCTGCTTGTTCATTCTAGATCAAAGCCTAGTTCCTTTTTCATTCAGAACTGGTGTCGTCATAAATTATATTTATTTTCTCAAGCCCAGAAATTTTGTCTTGCGCAAAACGACCTTGAAAACAATAAGTTTTTTTTTAATTTATTTATGTACACACAACAAGATACAGAAACAGTCTTATAGTGAGTTCGTACAAAGGTTCTGCTTATTCCATAATTTGCTGAAATATCTTCCAGTAGACCCACAAAGGAAAATATATTAAAAAGGTAAACCAAGTGCATACATTACATATTATACCGTATTAAATAATACTGTAAATAAAACAAAAACCCGCGGTTAAGAATCAAAATGTAGATGCGAAGTCACACCTTAAGACTAAAATACTCACCATACGAAACAAAACACCATTGTGCTGCTATTTCACACTGGTAGCACTTACCGTGTAGTGGCGTTATAATAATATTGACTACCCCACATCATCCCGTGGGTGTCGTAAGAGGCGACAGAGCGAAACAAATCAGGAGATGGGCGGCAGCGTCTTCCTAATAACGACTAAAATAATAGTTATGCTAGAAGTTTTTAAATGAATACTAGCAACCCGTCCCTGTTTCGTCTGTGTCTATAATGTAGCTTTATTTAGATTTAAGATAATTATCAAATACCATTTATTTATTATTTTTTCGATTTAAAAAAAAATCAAAATTTTTTGGGTAAAATATAGCTCAGGTCACTCGTGGCATGCTCTCTATCTGTTTGTAAAGTTTCATTACATTAGGTTCTGCCATTACCAAGATTAGCCTGGACAGCTGCTATTTCACGCTGGTATTCTGTGAGAGCGTGATCCTTCCCCGGGCGAACTTTTTTTTTTATAGAATGAGAGTGACAAACGAGCACACAGTCTACCTCATGGTAAGTGTTTGTTGTGGCCCATAGACATCTACATCTATCTTCGTTTGCGAATTAAAATGCTATTGCGTTGTCACCCGTGAGGACTAAGATAGAATGCCTCTTTTCCAGTAAAAAGGGTCTCCGGTTCTCTATACTCACTATACGAAACATGCTGTGTTTCGTATGGTGAATGCTGCTGCATTAAGCTGCTATTTATAACAGTGGTAGAGCCTCGCGGCAGATTTTGCTGTCGCACGGATGGGCCGGCTCGAACCGGGGTGGTACCACGACCACACAGAAAACCAGCGTGAAGTAGAGGTTTACCTCTGCGTTTCGCTTGGTGAGTGCAGGTGGCCGGAGGCCCTTTTTACTGGAAATGAGGCATTCCATCTTAGTCCTCACCAACGCATCTACATTTTGATTTGTAATAGAGGATAGATATAGATGTCTATGGGCCGCAGCAACCACTTACCATCAGGTGGACTGTGTGCTCGTTTGTCACCCTTATCCTATAAAAAAATATTTCACGCTGGTATTCTGTGAGAGCGTGGTCCTTCCCCGGTCGAGCCGACCCATTCGTGCTACAACTATACTACTAATATAGCTGCAGCATGGCTCTACCACGTATGGTTGTATATAGTTGTCACTATTATATTTGACTTGTAGGCGCAACTAATTCTAAATACAGAAATCTAGTGAAATACTCGCTGTTTTCTACCCACAAATATATTTACGGTATCATGGACGTCGCGTAAGTATCCTTGGTGTCGTTGACACCACATCCGGGCTTCTGCAATCATATCGGTCGTCCGTTACATTGAATAATATCGCGAGCGATTGTTTGTGATCTAATCAAAAGGTTTCGTTGTAATAATAATGACAGTTAGTTAGACCTAATGGTTTCATCATTATTAGTTTTATAAAAGAGGGAACAAACGAACATGCGGTTCACCTGATGGTAAGTGACTACAGCCCTCCATGAACAACTGCAACACCAGGGTAACGGCAGGTGCGTTGCCGGCCTTTAATAAAATGTTACATAGAATCTTCACTAAGCACTCCACCACTATGTGATTTACTAGGAGTTTTCTTTCTCCCACAAATTCTTTGTGGAATTGTTTAACACTGGCGATTTTTCCGGAGCGTTACGACTTAAAAGGTACCTTCAAGGAACGAGCTTACTCTTTTTTTTAAAGTGAAATAATGCACCTGCAATTTGCCTGGTGTTCTGAATGAAACCGAATAAGTTATTTAAAACCGAATTTTTCATTGACACTGCGTCACCATATAGATAGCAGATAAGTTCACCTTAGTCCCAACTAGCGACATCTGGTGAGCTTAAGAATATTAGCCCTCATTACAAAATTACTACCCGTTAAATGTTTACTAATAAAAACTGTAAACCGTGATGTACAAGTTCTCTATCAAGCTCTTAAGACACCCAGATCGCAATCCAACGGAAAGACAGACATGGATACATAAGTACGAAGTACGACAAAGGTAATGTACGCATTACTAAAGACGACGGATTTAACTGTTTGTTTAGAATGCGTGGAATATCGATATCAAAGGGGTGGAGACCCGCTGTTCGTAGGCTTGTTGAAAAAATATCGATACATCGATCGATTAGATATATCGATATTTTTAACCGATATTTTCTAATCCGATACATCGATACAAAATATTCAATATCGAAAACCGTACTAAAACTTATATTCTTTTTCAATTATTTTTTTATAGACTGCGTTGTAGCATGGTGCGGATGACAGTTCACTAGATTTGACTGAAGTTTGTTTTTGATATTTTCTAATTTTGTCTAACAAAAAGAATAATGATGAAAATACTTTGGCCATGAAAGGAAAAGGGGGGATCTCCCGCCGATCGGCCCGGGGAGCGGCCAACGCTCCAAGTGGTAGTTCGGAGCTCTTCTATATGTATTAATATTACTTCGGAACTTCGATAGCGCGATTTAGGTTTCGATATGTTTCGCTTGTGGCGCGATGACAGTGCTACAAGCGAAACATCCCTCACATCACCCCCTGCTAAGACCGGAGGTTGATATTGCATTCCGATTGCCAATGCGTCCTTAATGCCGGTGGGGAATGCATGCTGTGTGCGTAAGGGCAAGTGACGTCGGTGCGAACGATATGCCGGTGTGTAATTCTACGCACTCGCATGTGATGCCGGTGAGAACGATGTGCCGGAGCAAGTGCTAGAAGTCCGCCTTATAAATCTGTGGTGAGTCGAGATGAAGACAAGTTGTACTGGCTTAGAGGAACTGAAGACTGCAGAAGACGATTCTTGGGAGCGAATGGTAGAGGTTCCTTCGGATCTCATTATCGTATCACAAAACATTAGAAGCATTTGCAGTAACATTGATGATTTGATTAATTACTCTTACTCACTTTAATTTTACAAATGATGTGATAGTTTTGAGTGAGTGTATACTTAACGAGAACAAACCTATACCATTGATACCTAATTATACCTTTTACTCTACGGTAAATATCATCACTAAAGATACAGAGCAAACATATGAGCACACAAATAGACAAAATTATCTAATATGTTGGTGAGTTATGTACCGTTACCGGGCCATTACTTGCCAACAAGGAACAAAAACTGTTTGGATCATTTTATTCTAAAGATAGATAGGGATTGTCACACTGCATCTATATTTGTTTTAAATTTTATGATTACAGATCACTGTATGATATTCCTGGGGCTGTCTAATGTAGGTAAATCAAATAAATGTCCTACAATTAAAACAAAAATAAACTATTAAAATGCTTTGTTTAGTTTAATAAATAGTAAAATAGACACAATTTAGTATCGATAAATAACCCAACTACTTTAATTGAACTATTAATAAATACACTAAAAATTGTCTCGTAAAGAATACTGTAAGAGAAATAATCACTTGTAAAAATCGCCTAATCAAACCTTGGATGACGGTAGGCATATTGCGTTTTATCAGAAATAAAAACGACGTACAAAAAAGCTACGAAATGTTTTTTTTTTGTAGAATAAGGGTGATAAACGAACACACAGTCCACCTACTGGTAAGTGGTTGCTGTGGCCCATAGACATCCACATCTATCCTCGTTTGCGAAGCAAAATGCAGATGCGATGTCAGCCGTGAGGACTAAGATAGAATGCCTCTTTTCCAGTAAAAGGGTCTCCGGTTCTCTAAACTCACCATACGAAACGCATTAAGCTGCTATTTTACGCTGGTATTCTGTGAGAGCGTGGTCCTTCCCCGATCGAGCCGACCCATTCGTGCTACAACTATACTATTAATATAGCTGCAGCATGGCTCTACCACGTATAAAATCCGAAAAACGAAATATAAAAATAACACAGAAGACATCGCAATTACTGTAATAACTTAATAAAAAAAACATAAGTGTAAGTATGAGAGGGAACAGCTTTCTAAGTGTAAAAGAGATCCTAAAGCACTATGGAAAACAACTAACAATATAACACAGCGAAATAAAAATAAGATACAAAACATTAAACTTTTAGAGATAAAATCATTTCAAGAATCGACGAATTATATGAAACACTATTTAGCAAATATTGGTAAAACGCTAGCTGAAAACATCACTTTGAAATACTCACAACAGCATAATATTACTGTACCACTTAACTCAAAAGCCTCATCGTTAGTACTTTTAGAAACCGATTCAAAAGAGAAGGTGCTTTACTGATGAACCTTAAATCTGAAAGTGCCACTGGGTGGGATGACATATCAACACGATTCTTGAAACTCGCTAAGGAAAATGTAGCTTCTCTGATAGCTCATTTGGTAAATATTTTCTTTAGTCAGGGCATTTTTCCAACTTCCCTAAAGCGAGCAATAATAAAAACAGTATATAAGTCTGGTGACATGGAAAATACATCAAAATATAGACCTATCTCTGTTTTACTGGCCATCTCAAAAGTCATATAAAAAGTTTGAAATAATCGGTTAATATTCTACTGGAATACATACAAGCTGCTTTCTGACCACCAATTCGATTTAGAAAAGGGATTTCCACTGAAGATGCTGTGACTGCACTGACTTCTGTTATCGTAGATAATGTGGACAAAAGTAACAAATGCGTAATTATATTTTTAAACTTAAAAAAAGCCTTCGATACCGTGTCGGTACCTACCTTAGTACGAAGACGCAAAGACATAAGTATTAGGGGGAAGCCCTTTAAAACTATTTGTTGACTATCTCACTGGGCGTGAATAATGCGTTAAAATTGAACCCTATATTGAGTGAGCACTATGATGTAACTTTTGGCGTTCCCCAGGGTAGTGCACTTGCCCGACCCTTTTCCTAATATATATTAACAATCTATGTTGTATGAAAATCAGAGTTGGACAGATATTTTCTTACGTGGATGACACGGCTGTTGTTTTTAAGGGGCGTAACTGGGATGCTGTTCGTTCAATAGCAGAGAGAGATCTCATCGAGATAGCCAGTTGGTTAAATTCTAATCTCTTAACTCTCAATATCACTTTTTCAAATTGTAATAACTCACAACCGGAAACCAACTTTGAAATCAAAATTCACACATGTTCTGAATTCTCAAACCTTGACTGTAATTGTAACAAAATACCAAAAGTAAACAAAACAAAATATTTAGGAGTAATAATTGACCAGCCTATGCCACGATGGCATGCAGATGTGCATGAAACTGATGATGACTAGGCTATGGAAACATATATGGATTTTTAACACTCTTAGACATGTAACAGATAAGAACTTACTGAGCCAAATATATATTTCATTAGCTCAATCCATCTTGACGAATTGTATCCTGGTTTGGGGAGGGGCCACTAAAATGAAGTTTCTGGAACTGGAAAGAGTACAGAGATTGTTATTAAAGGTGATGAACTTTAAGCCTTATAGAAATAAGATCTGTATTCTCTATGTGACCAACTTTCGGCCAGGGGGCTGTAAATGCTTAACACTGTCTTAAGATTGCACAAGACCCTTATATACAACCCTGAAATTGCGACAGAAGAATGCTGCATGCTACATGCTGTGGCCACAGTAGTTCCTATGAAAACAAGATTTACCACAAGGCAATTTAAAATTCAGTCTGCTCGTCTCTATAACTACATTAATAAAAATCTAAACATATATGTAATGACCCAGCATAATGTGAAAAAACACGTTACAATATGGTTAAAGACGATAGAGTGTAATGAAATTGAAAATTTATTAAAATAAATAGATCAATTTTTGGGAGTTCCACTTCATCGGGTATCGTTGCACACGTTTTAAGCATGAAAAATTTCTTTGATCCCTAAATAGTTATATTTAGGCTTAGATTACGGCAAATTTAAGCATAATTCAAACTCCTTCAGACTTTTAATCCAGAAATACGATGAGGCGTGGATGAAATATTCTAAAGAAAACCTACGACAATATTTCGTTCTTATGGTTTAACTTTATCGGAGTAGGACCATGCTCTCACAGAATACCAACGTAAAATGTTTTGTACGGCGAGTGAAGAGAATACGTAACTACTAACTACAAATTCCATCTTAGTCCTCAGGGATGACAACGTACTTGCTTTTTGATTCCTAATCGAGGACAGGTGTAGGTATCTACTGGCCACAGCATCCACTTAGGGAATCGATATCATAGGGCTTGTTTGTCACCCTTATTGGTATAAATAATTAAATTAAATTAAAAGTTTTGTACAACCGACTTCAATATAAATCATTAAAAATGTATATGGGACCACATGTGAAACACCAGCTTTCAAATAATCGATTCACCCAGATAAAAGTTTAACACACACATAAAAAAGAACATACAGTCGAACTCCTTTTTGACGTCTGTAGAAAAGAACACTAATACCAAGAATTGATAGAATAAATAGCTTTAGCATTGATTGATCAATGTTACATTATAATAAACTCTAGCGATACGCCCCGGCTTCGCACGGTTGATTTCTGGATATCGACAACAACACCACCTACCGGCTTAATCTAAATCAACTTAATCACATACACAAATTTCTTCAAAATCGGTCCAGGCGTTTAGGAAGAGTTCAGTCACATACACACGGACAGAAGAATGATATAACATATAAACTTTCCTATTGAATCATTCTGTTTACTGACGAAAACCGCATGAAAATCCGTTGCGTTGTTTAAAAGATCTAAGCGTACAGACGGCGGGAAGCGACTTTGTGTTACACTATGTAGAAATGAAGAAGGTGAGATCCTAAACAGTTTTACTTATTATTTTTTATTCTGTGGTGGTTGTACGCGGACTTTACGTAGTGTTACGTTTAGAATGGCCGGTTTCCATTTGATAAATTAAATTGAACTCAAATGCAGGGGCGTAGCTACCGCCGTATCAGCCGTATCAATGATACGGGGCCCCCGGGCTACAGGGGCCCCCAACGTGTGTAAGCAAAAACTCCAAGGACTTCTAATGGGACAGGAAAGGCTATCACTATTCTCTAAAGAAGTAAAGAATTTAGTAAAACTGAAATCGTCTTCAGCTATGTTCGCCGAACAAAAGGCACGAAAATTAAATTGTTTGGCTAGCTTAGTTCCTAGGAGTATTTATTGTAAGTAATAACTCATAAGCCCGTGTAGTGGCGGGTAAGAATACTCACAACCCCATATCTTCCCGTGGGTGTCGTAAAAGGCGACAGACGGAAACTGAGGCAGAGGATGGGCAGCAGCATCTTTCTGATAACAGCAAAACAACAATAAAAAAACTGCGCTTGCCAACCCGCTCGCCAAGCGTGGCAACTATGGCAATATACCCCCATGAAAGTAACGAAGAGATGGCCCCCAGTCCCCGGCAGCCCCGCTATTCCTGGCTAAGGTGGCGACTATGGTAACAGCGAGGCAGGGGGTGCTAAGAGTCTCCGGTGGAGGTTCTGTTGCCACCTACGACGACTCGACATGGCAACTTATAACGCACGCACCCTGAGGACTGACGAGAAGGTCCTGGAGCTAGAAGAAGAGATAGACAAGTTGCACTGGAATGTCATAGGATTATCCGAAGTCTGAAGAGAGGGGGAGGTCACGGTAATCCTCGAATCCGGCAATTTGTTCTATCACCAGGAGGGCGACCATCTGTCCCAAGGAGGTGTCGGATTTATCGTCCACAAGTCTCTCGTTAACAACGTTGTAAAGATTGGGAGTGTGTCGACGAGGGTTGCGGACCTTATACTCAGAATCACCGAACGGTAATCGCTGAAGGTTATACAGGTTTACGCATCAACCTCGGTACACGCCGATGAGGAGGTGGAAGAAATGTATGAGGATATCTCTAGAACAATGCATTCCTCCAAAACCCACTATACGGTGTTAATGGGAGACTTCAACGCAAAACTAGGCACAAGAGAGAACGGTGAGCTGAAAGTAGGGAAATTCGGAATAGGGCAACGGAACCCAAAGGGCCAGCAGCTGGCGAACTTCATGGAGAAAGAAGGACTCTTTATGATGAACTCTTTCTTCCAGAAGCGGCCCCACAGGAAGTGGACCTGGTCGAGCCACGACGGTTCGACAAAAAATGAGATTAACTTTATTATGACGACCAGACGACAACTATTCAGTGATGTCTCAGTGATCGCGAGGGTGAAAACCGGCAGCGATCACCGAATGGTGAGAGGCACACTGAACCTAAACGTTAAGTTGGAGAAGTCACGTCTAATGAAGTCAACGCTCCGTCCTTCTCGTGCTCTAATCCAAAGTCCAGAAACCTTTCAGCTCGAGCTACGAAACCGTTTTCAGTGCCTAGAAGATTGCAATACAATGGACGATATGAATGACAAGCTCGTGGAAACTGTCCATGCGGTCTGAGCTAAGTTTTGCAAGACCCGCCGCAGAAGAAACAAAAAGTCTCCGATCACACTCTAATCTCAATGGCTTTTAGACGGGGTATATAGCTGCAGTCTTCAGTAGATTTGACAGCGTACAGGCAACTGAACATACAGATCTCCAAATGCATGCGGCGGGACTTGTGCAACTTTAATTCTGCTCGTATTAAAGAAAAGATCGAGCAGAACCAGGGCTCCCAAGTCTTTGCAAGAGATCTGTCTGCCAGAAAGAGCCAACTGTCGAAGCTGAAGACCGAGTATGGCAGCGTCGTTTCCGGGACACCTGAGGTTTTGAGTGAGATTGAGAGGTTCTATTGGCAGCTGTACACATCATCGTTGGAGCCACACGTAAGTGTGAGTAACGATCCAAGAGCGAGTCTTATCCGACACTATTCCGATGATATCTCGGACGTCAGTCTGAGCGAGATTAGAATGGCTCTCCAGCATCTTAAAAACGGCAAGATCCCAGGCTGGATGGAATTACAGTGGAGCTTCTGAAAGCGGGTGGAAAACCGATACTTGATGTCCTTCAGAAGCTCTTTAATTCCGTCCTCCATGGTGGCACTACTCCGGAAAGGTGACAACGCTCTCTTGAAGAACTACAGACCGAGTTCCCTTTTGAGCCGCGTCTACATGCTGTTTTCGAGAGTCATTACTCCCGAACAAGCCGGTTTCCAAAAAGGCTTTAGCACCATATACCACATACATACCCTTCGGCAAATTGTACAGAAGTCCGAGGAGTACAATTTACCACTATTTCTGGCGTATGTGGACTATGAGAAAGCCCAAAGACTTTCAATCAAAATTACGTCGAAATTCGGGCGGTGCTGCAGTCCCTTCAGCGATGCCAAGTTGACTGTCGGTATATCGAAGTGCTGAAGTGCTTGTACAGTAGGGCTACGATGGCTATCCGAGTACAGAACCAGAGTACGAAACCTATCCAATTGCAGAGAGGTGCAAGACAGGGTGACGTTATATCCCCGATACTCTTCACCGCTGCATTGGAAGACGTTTTCAAGCTTCTGGACTGGTAAGGATACGGTGTTAACATCAATGGCGAGTACATCACTCACCTTCGATTTGCCGACGATATAGTCCTTATGGCAGAATCGCTGGAGGACCTAAGCACTATGCTTAATGACCTCAATAGTTTTTCCCAACGGATAGGTCTTAAGATGAACATGGACAAAACAAAGATCATGTTTAATGTCCATGTCACACCTATGTCGGTAGTTGTTGGTAGCTCTAAGCTCGAAGTTGTTGACGTTTATGTTTACCTGGGACAAATAGTCCGACTAAGTAAGTCCAACTTCGACCGAGAGGTCAATCGAGGGATTCGACTCGACTGGGTAGCGTTCGGGAAATAACGGCACATCTTCTAGTCAGGTATACCTCAAAACTTGAAAACGAAATTGTGCAACCAGTGCGTGTTGCCAGTGATGACATACGGAACTGAGACGTGGTCCTTCACTGCTGGCCGGATGAGGAAGCTCAAGGTTGCTCAGCGAGCTATGGAGAGGGCTATGCTCGGAGTTTCTCTGCGTGATAAACTTAGAAATGAGGATATGCGCAGTAGAACCAGAGTCACCGACATGGCCCAACGAATTAGTAAGCTGAAGTGGCCATGGGCCGGACATATAGCTCGAAGAACCGGCAACCGATAGGGAAAAAGGTTCTCGAGTGGCGGCCTCGTACCGGCGGATGAAGTGTAGGGCGTCCCCCCACTATATGGAGTGACGACCTGGTAAGACATGCAGGAAGTCGATGGATGCAGGTGGTTCAGGACCGTGCTTTGTGGCATTCCTTGGGTGAGGCCTATGCTCTTTAATGGACTTATGAAGGGCTGTTATGATGATGATGATGATGATGAACTAGTGGAATTAGTACTTTTGCCGTTGTCGTGATAATTGACGATAATTTATGTGTACATAGAGAACTGAAGACCATTTTTATGTATATGTTTTTTATTCCTTTATTCGTTTTTTCATTCCTTGGACTTATGAAGGGCTGTAACGATGATGATGAATAACTTAAAATCAATATATAATAATTTGAATTCAATGCAAGCGTTTTTGTTCCTTTTATGAAATCTTTACTCTTCATTGGGGCCCCCCAACAAATTTTGATACAGGGCCCCTCGAAGGCACGCTACGCCACTGCTCAAATGGCTTATGAAAAATAACTTTTAAAAATAGTAAAAGCCGCCTTTAAAGAACTTGTCGGTTAAAAGTACCCTTAATTTGGCATATCTTCAATAAATTTAAAATTTCGTCGATAAATTTCCGTCTAGATATCTCTTTCCTCATTCATTCTTCCTATTTATTAAAAACATCGAAGCATTGTTTTTTAAATCCTAGTTACAACATTCGCTTGCAAAACACACTTTTATCACACAATTTTTCACCTTATCATTCAGAGTCAGTCCTAACATATTTCTTATTGACCGCATTTTTACAGCATTAATTTAAATATCGTGCTTCTTCTGCTACACCCAACTTTCGCTACCATACATCGAGGTAGCAACTAACACAGTCATGTGAATTGCTGTACGTGTCTTTTGTGACACATTCTGATTTACAGTATTGCTTTAAGGCGTTTCCCTGACCATATAACCTTGAACATTCGTTCCCTCTTTAGACGTACGCCGCTTTAACATAGAACTCACACAATTTTTGGAATTATTTTAAATTAAAAAAGGAAAACGAACTTTAAAAATTAAATAAAACGTGATGAATATAGATTTTTAAAATATCTATCCATTAGTGTAATCCTCAAATGATTAGAACGTTGCCTTTAGCTACAGATGCATGTAATCAATAATTTTAGTCATTTTTAAAAGTAGATTTTAAATGTATTTATAACACAAAAACAAATTAGAACGTGAAATGTGATGATAGGATATCGAACATTAATAAACCTAGCAAGCTAACGAAGTGGCGAAGCAATCAGCTTTCTAGCGGTTTCTAACGGTTGCCGTTGAGCAATCAGTTTCAAAATAGGAGGTTCAGATGCCTGGGTGATCAGTAATCGATTGCTGAAAACAGAATTTGAAAATTCGAAACCATTCTCGAGATAATCGTGGGACAGACGGACAGACGGACGGACAGACGGACAGAAAGGTTTTGGTTAGAAAACTGTGGAGATTGGTGTCGCTTCTGAAATATTAGTTATATTTTATATTATTTCAAAAATAAAACAAGAAGTTTGGACCAACCAAACTGATGAACAGATATTCCTAAAAGTAGAAAAATTAAAAATAATTTAAAAATGTCTAAAAAATCAAAGGATATGGCACTGAAGCATTGTTTTGTTTATGTACATACATATACTAGAAACCGAAAAACTTATATTTATATCCCACAATTTCAATGATGGTGACATTGTGTTTTGACCATCTGCGTAACACGTAGGTTGAACTCAGTCCCAACTAGCGACATCTGGTGAGCGTAAGATTATTAGCCCTCATTAAATTCCAAAACGTTTTTGAAAAGATATTTTCTTTATAGAATAAAGGTGACAAGCGAGCACACAGTCCCCCTGATGGTAAGTGCTTGCTGTGGCTCATAGACATCTACATCTATCCTCGATTACGAATCTAGATGCAGATGCGTTGTCACCCGTGAGGACTAAGATGGAATGCCTCGCTTACAGTAAAAAGGGTCTCCGGTTGTCTACATTTTCTATTGAAATTAGGATTTCTGTTTATTAAATAACTACTTCTAGCTTCACGAACCACTCTTCGTAGGAATCCATGCTATTTTGGAAGGATTTGTAGTCTATGAAATCTGATATATGAATCTAATAGCGGGCGCCGTCTAGGATATGATCACGAACTACAGACATTCCGAAGCGTAGGTGTTTCACGTCAGCTATATCACTATATGTTCATTTACTCGGGTTTTATAGATCTTTGTTAGTTTTTCATAGATGCGTAGATCGGACGAAATTTAATAATTAAAATCTGGAGGTACTCCGGGTTCACTATGGAGGACCGTAGGCAGTCAATCTAGATCGCGATCCAGATTGACTGTGCATGAAGTCAATTGACGGATTTATACAACGTGTCCCAAAATTCAACGATAAGCCAACACCGGAGGATAGACCTGCCCCGAACTAATCGGGGAAAAAAAGAAAAAAAAATATATCCCAATTATATTTTAAGTTATATAAAAAAAATGAAATTCTTCAGAAATTGAGACCGTTTATGATATTTTTCACTACCATGACCACAATTTTTTTAAAATATTTTTTTCTTTTTTTTTTATAGGCAACCTGAATAGTACTGCTATCTACCACAATTCTTAAAAACTCCAGAATAACTCTTGTTTTATCACGAAAATTAATGAAACTTATTTTATTCCCTAAATTTTTTGAAGACTCTTACTTTTAACCAAATTTAACTTATCGTGGTGTAAAAAAAGAGTATGAACACTAGTATGGCAAGTTTTTTTTAAAATTGACGCAACTTGGTTAGTTGGACAAGACAAATCCCAATATCAATTCAAGGTTAACCTATGGACCGGCATATTAAATGGAAAAGTGATTGGGCCCTTTGAGTAACAAGGAAACTTAGATGGCAATAGTTATTTAAACTTTTTACAAAATGACTTCCAAGAATTGTTAAACGACGTGCCCTTAAGTGATCTTCAAAATATGTGGTTCCAAAATGATGGTTGTCCAGCACATTATGCCCGTCCTGTGCGAGAATATTTAAATCAAGAGTATCCAGGGCGTTGGATCGGGTGACTTGGTCCTATCTTATGGCCACCCCGTTCACCCGATTTGAACCCCCTGGACTTCTTCTATTGGGGTTGTCTTAAAAACAGGGTCTACTCAAAACCCATTGTGACATTGGATGAGCTTCGTCGAAATATCACTCAGGCTGCTGATTACATTAATAGCAGAAGATATGCAAGACAAATAAAACGATCATTTTTAAGGCGATGTCGTGCATGTATTAATGCTGGTGGCAAACAGTTCGAACATTTGCTATAATGTTAATAACTTAATAAATTACACGTGAAACTGTTTGTACCATTTGTTTTGAAATATTAAACATTTTTCAAGAACTAATACTTTTATTACACCCGACCGTCATTTGGCCCCTGTTTAGAAATAATAGGCCCATATTTTTTTATAACTTGTTTTCCTAGAGTATTATACCATTTTGGAATGTTGGTTAGTTGCGTCAATTTTTAAAAAAACTTGCCATACTAGTATTGATACTTTTTTTTTACACCACGATAAGTTAAATTTGGTTAAAAGTACAAGTCTTCAAAAAATTTAGGGAATAAAATAAGTTTTATTAATTTTCGTGATAAAACAAGAGTTATTCTGGAGTTTTTAAGAATTGTGGTAGATAGCAGTACTATTCAGGTTGCCTATAAAAAAAAAGAAAAAAATATTTAAAAAATTGTGGTCATGGTAGTGAAAAATATCATAAACGGTCTCAATTTCTGAAGAATTTTTTTTTCTTTTTTTCCCCGATTAGTCCGTGGCAGGTCTATCCTCCGGTGTTGGCCTATCGTTGAATTTTGGGACAGTTGTATATATAAAATAAATACAAATTATTGTAAATTCAACCTTAAACGCATTGCCTAAAGTTGTATTCAGAAAGCTCACAGGCCCACGCCACAAAAGGGAAAGCCGACCTTTTAGGCTCCCTTTTTGCATCCAACTTGACTCTTGATGACGGGGGGAACACACCGCCGACCATCCCGCGGTGTGAGTGCTCCATGCCGGATGTACTGTTCTCACAGCGTTCGGTTCGCAAAGCACTTCTCTCCCTGGACATCCAGAAGTCGAGTGGGCCTGACGGAATCCCCCCAATTGTGCTGAGGACGTGTGCTCCGGAGTTGCCACCGGTTTAACGCGTCTTTTCCGGTACTTCTACTCCCTAAACGTAGTCTCGAAATCATGGAAGACAGCTTTTGTCCACCCGATCTCTAAAAAAGGCGAGCGCTCAAACCCGTCCAACTACAGGCCTATCGCCATCACCTACTTGTTCTCCAAAATAATAGAATCCATTATTAACTGGCAGCTCATGTGGTACCTTGAGGATCACCAGCTGGTTAGTGACCGCCAATACGGTTTTCGTCGGGGTCTATCAGCTGGTGATCTTCTGTTCTACCTGACTCCTAGATGGGCGGAGGCAGTAGAGCCCAAGGGGAGGCATTGGCCGTTAGTTTGGACATAGCGAAGGCCTTCGATCGGGTTTGACACAAAGCGCTTCTTTCAACGTTCCCTTCCTATGGGCTTTCCGAGAAATTGTGCAATTGAATCACCAACTTTATTGCAGATCGGAGCATCAAGGTCGTTGTAGACGGTGCATGCTCCTACTACAAGCCTATTAACGCTGGTGCTCCACAAGGCTGCGTGCTATCACCAATGCTGTTTCTTCTGCATATCAATGATATGTTGCAGGCCGGTAACATTCATTGCTATGGAGACGATAGCACTGGTGATGCCTTATATACCGGCCGTGCCAATATTTCTCGGGAAAACGTCGCCGAGTACCGGAACAAACTTGTGTCTGAAGTCGAGTATATGCTGAACAAAGTCTCGGATTGGGGGCGATTAAATCTAGTCCAGTTTAATCCTCAGAAGACACAAATTTGCGGTTTTACCGCTAAAAAGAATCCCTTTATCGTATCGTCACGTCTCTGTATCGTCACTTGAAAGCGAAGGCCAAATTGGCCTCCAAAAAGCTTGGCGTGCTCAGCAGAGCGGGACAGCTTTTCATGCCGGCACAACGCCTGCAACTTCCCATCCCAGCTCTGGGTTGGGGCTCCCCAGTGCCAGCTATGTCCATTAGATCACATCCAGTGCAGAGCGGCTCCAATCGTAGACGACCGAGTCCTTTCCGATCGGCTCGATTCATTGGCGCTGCGAAGAGATGTTGCATCCTTTTGCATTTTCTTTCACATTTACTACGGAGAGTGCTTTGAGGAATTGTTCAGATTAATCCCAGCTGCCAAATTTCACGAACGAACATCGCGGCAGAACTCCCGATACCATCCACACAATCTGGATGATTGGCGGTTCACCACTGTGCGATTTAGAAGATGTTTTATTCCTCGCAAAACTTCCTTGTGTAATCGATTAGCACCAGCGATTTTTCCGGTCCTATATGACTTAGGGACCTTCAAGAAAAGAGCCTACTCCTTTTAAAAGGCTGGCAACGCATCTGCAATTCCCCTGGTTCCCCTGGTGTTGCAGTTGTTCGTGGGCGGCGGTAGTCACTTACCATCAGGTGAGCCGCATGCTCGTTTGCCCGCTCTACTATAAAAAAGAGGTCTATGAGCCACAGCAACCATTTACCACTAGGTGAACTGTACGCTATTTTGTCATCGATATTCTATAAAAAAAATTGTGGACTTACTGACACAAAAATCAGCACAAGTTAAATTAAACGCGATGAAATCCGTAGTTAGTTTTATTATATGTCAAATACAAAATTTAAAAATACCCCCGAAAATCAATTTTGATTAAACATACCTAAGAACTATAACTAGAAAACCTGCTTTTAACTAAAAAAAACCGCACCCAAATCGGTTCACCCGTTTTAGAGCTACGGTGCCACAGACAGACAGATAGATACACATAGCGGTCAAATTTATTGTACTCTTTTTGCGTCGGGGGTTAAAATATACATCAGCGTGGTCGCAAACAAACGCACGCAAGTCAACTTTCCGTGCTGCAAGTAGACTGTAGTTACTTGTCACTACTTGCTCAAGCGTCACATACCAAGCACATCAGACCCCGTGACGGTTTTCTATGTACTATATTTATCAAATTATTTGGGTGAACGGTATTATCCGATGAGCGTCACTCCCCCTGCTTCCCCTAATTATCTTCACGCTTGCCAGGTGGATGTTAGCCGAGGTAGCCCAGATGGTTAGCGCTCGCTGTAAGTTTCACAGTACGCGAGTAACCCGGGTTCGATCCCCGCCGGCACCAATGAAATTGTTAATTGCAATTTTAAGTGCTGATTTACCACGTGCTCGGCGATGAAGGAAAACATCGTGAGGAAACCTGCATGTTTGAGAAATAAAAATACTTTTTTTTTTATCTCGAAGACATGTGAAGTTCGCCAACACGCATTGGGGCAGTGCGGCGGACATTTCCTTGCCCTTAAACCCTCTCAGAAATGAGAGGGAGGCCTGTGCCCAGCAGTGCTACGTATATAGGCTGCTACTTTTGCCAGGCGGATAGGCAAACGCAGGTCCAGATTTCTAGGGCCTTTCTGTTGCTGGGTAGTTAAGGTAAGCCATAAGATTTTTTCATAGAACTAAAAGTTGACAAACGATCACACAGTTCACCTGATGATACCTTCATCTACGCAATAAGATCTTTCAGACTTTCTGACATTTATCATGCTTCAAATGAGGTTCCCTTATCCTGCCTCTATCGTTACAGTCCACTGCTGACCTTTTGACCTTCCCATAGATTGCTCCAAGGGTCAGTTATTTTTTATTGGAATGAAGTTCTTTATCGGACGGTATGGGTTTGGCGGATGGGAGCTAGGCGACAATAAGTGTAAGATTTTTTCGTCACTAGCCCTTGTGTCACAGTGTAGACGGCCTTGGCGGCGAAATAAGGAAGTGAGATGGAATAATATCCATCTCCCTCGCACTTTTTCTTATCTTGCCATGAAAGAAATATTGTTATATTTTAAATGACGCTTCATTTTAATAGACGCTAGTAATTCATTTATTTGTATTTGTTAATCAATAATATAATACCTACGTTTATCAATAATAATATACTACGCAAGGGACTTCTTCATTCCATTCCATTCCATCCGAGTGTTCCACGACACTCACGCATTTTTTTTAGTTGTTATCCTGATTTGTTTCGCTCTGTCACCTCTTACAAAATCTCCGGGATGATATGGAATAGAGAATATTCTTACATCGCTATTACAATTTTGACACCGTCACTTCACAATCACGTCCTGCCCCTATACGGCGTTTTAATTATAATCAAACTTAAGCAAATCTTTTCCGTTTCAGGTCACTTCTTATATCTGCCCGTGGACCCAACTATGGAGAACATGGTTATTAAGTCACCGCCGTTCCGTGGACTCTCCGAATTTTGTAAGGTAAGTTACAGTTTGAATGTGGATGCGACCTAATAACATATTATTTAACAGCTTACTGCGCTGCAATTTAGACCGCACCAATGCGCCGTGCGGCTTCATTATTAACTTTTTGTACCGACTTCAAAAAGGAGACGATACTCAATTCGACAGTATGTTTTTTTATGTGTGTTACCTCATAACTTTTTACTGAGTGAACCGATTTCGATGATTCTTTTTTCATTTGAAAGCTGGTGCTTCACATGTGGTCCCATATAAATTTGATCAAGGTCTGTCCAATAGTTTTGGAATTATTCTTAATAATTTATATTGAAGTCGGTTGTACAAAATTTTTTAATTTTAAATTATTATTTAACTATTGTAAACCTATACGTGTCCCCCTTCTCTACGTAATATAAAACAAAGTAGCTTCCCGCCGTCTGTACGCTTACATCTTTCAAACTATGCAACGGATTTTGATGAAAATTTTGTGTATGTTTGAGTGGGTTCTTAGATAGTTCAGATTCACATCTGGACCCGTTAGTTGTCGAGATCCTGAAATCTCCCGTGCGAAGCCGGGGCGGATGGATAGTTTTATATAAAAATGGGGGCAAACGAGCATGCGGCTCACCTGATAGTTAATTACTTTGCCGCCTATGAACAACTTCAATACCAGGGGAATTGCATATGGTAACATGGTGGTTATCAATGATAAGTGGTGATGTAGCCGAAGATGATGAAACGCAATGATTTAGATTAACAAAAGTCTATTAAATCTTGCCTTGAAGACATTCACATTGTAAACGGATGGAAAGAAACTGATGGAAAATTATTCCACTTCATTGCTGTATGTATTACAAACAATGAAGCAAACCATTTGGTTTATTTGTGTGGTATACCGACAAGCGAAATATAATCGAAAGATTGGCCGAGAGTCTCGTTGTCCGCTGGTAGAAGTCGAGAGGGAGGAACTAAGTCACGTCATTCAATAATACATCTCGGAAGAATGAGCCAATGTGACCTTCTGTGACTATGGGTGCTGTAAAGTATCCGAAACATCGAGAATTAAAATAAGGAAAAAAAGTTAAATTTAACGCTTGGTTCTCGCACGAATGGGTCGGCTCGACTGGTGAAGAACCACGCTCTAACAGAATACCATTGTAAAATAGCAGTGTTTCGTGTGGTGAGTGCAAAGAACAGAAACCCCTTTTCACTGGAAACGAGGCATCTCATCTTAGTTCTCTGGGGTGACAACGCATCTGTATCTTGATTCATCGTCGAGGATTCATGTAGATGTCTATAGACCACGGTATTCACTTATCATCAGGTGGACTGCATGTTCGTTTGACGCCCTTATTCTATGGAAAAAAACGCGATAAAGTCCGTAAAATTAGTTTTAATCAATGTGAAGTATTCGTGTAAATATAATAATTAATATTATTATATTTACGTGGTAGAGCCATGCTGCAGCTATAATAATAATGTCCTCCAGAGCGAATTTCGGCCACGGCGGCCAGTCTCAACGAAGACTAGCCATCGGCGCAGGACAGGATTATAGTGCCCAAGTGTATGCGCAATCACAGGTGCACTCTCTATTCCCTCACTCTCATAGCCCGATGGGACGGTAAACCGACACAACCGGAGAGAGATCAGGCGCAGGACCAACGGCTTTACGTGCTTTCCGAGGCACGGGGGTGAAACACCGCCAACTTTCCGACTCCGGGCAGCTACTGAGAATTTCTTGATGGAAAAACTCAATAACTGATTTTTTGGCCCGACCCGGATTCGAACCCGGGACCTCATGATCAGCAGTCGCACTACTACAACCACTAGACCAACGAGGCAGTCAAAGCTATATTAGTAGTATAGTTGTAGCCCGAATGGGTCGACTCGATCGGGGAAGGATCACGCTCTCACAGAATACCAGCGTAAAATAACAGCTTAACACTGCTGTGTTTCTTATGGTGAGTGTAGAAAACCGGAGACACTCTTTACTGGGCATTTCGTTTTAGTCGATATTTATCTTAGTTGATTCGTAAACGAGGATAGATGTAGATGTCTATGGGCCACAGCTACCACTTACCATCAGGTGGATCGTGTGCTCGTTTGTCACGCTATCCTATAAAAAAAATTATGAACCAATATCAACTGACCCCTTTTTGCGGTGAAGAGGCATGCTTATATTGAAATAGAACTTTTTCCTACCGTACAGTTCGAAGCAAGGCTTCATCAGAGCAAGATGCAGAACGCGAGCATTAGACTAGTATCGGAGTCCACAATGTCAGAAGTGCAGTGGATACTGCAAGAGGTTGCAGGAAACAACTTCGAAATGTAAGTTGAGATACACGTTTGTAATTAATATATTTATGAACTAGTCGACAAAGCCACATAGCTTGGAGAACGTAGCCCACGTTGAAATAGAAATAGAATTTTTTTTTTAAATTCAATATAGATTATAAATGATACTAATTGTCTTGATTTGTTTGTTGTTTGTTAAATGTTCACTTTATCACTGGTTTGAACCTAGGTAGAACCGGCGATAAGACCAGGGGACGTTTTTTTTGTTGAAAAAGAACAGTTTACAATAATGGATGAATGGACACAGCTTGGAAACCATCTCATTCACAATGGTTCATCATCATTCATCATTACAGCCCTTCACAAGTCCACTGCTGAACATAGGCCTCCCCCAAAGAATGCCACAAAGCACGGTCCTGAGTCACCTGCATCCATCGACTTCCTGCATGACTTACCAGGTCGTCACTCCATCTCGTGGGGGGACGCCCTACACTTCGCCTACCGGTACGACGCTGCCACTCGAGAACCTTTCTTCCCCATCGGTTGTCGGTTCTTCGAGCTATATGGCCGGCCCACTGCCACTTCAGCTTACTAATCCGTTGGGCTATGTCGGTTACTCTGGTTCTACTGCGGATATCCTTATTCCTAAGTTTATCACGCAGAGAAACTCCGAGCATAGCCCTCTCCATAGCTCGCTGAGCGACCTTGAGCTTCCTCATACGGCCAGCAGTGAAGGACCACGTCTCAGTTCCGTAAGTCATCACTGGCAACACGCACTGGTTGTACAATTTCGTTTTAAGGTTTTGAGGTATGTCTGACGAGAAGATGTGTCGTAGCTTCCCGAACGCTGCCCAGCCGAGTTGAATCCGTCGATTGACCTCTCGGTCGAAGTTGGACTTACCTAGTCGGACTATTTGTCCCAGGTAAACATACTCGTCAACAACTTCGAGCTTAGTGCTCCCAACAACTACCGGCATAGGTGTGACATGGACATTAAACATGATCTTTGTTTTGTCCATGTTCATCTTAAGACCTATCCGTTGGGAGACACTATTGAGGTCATTGAGCATAGTGCTTAGGTCCTCCAGCGATTCTGCCATAAGTACTATATCGTCGGCAAATCGAAGGTGAGTGATGTACTCGCCATTGATGTTAATACCGCATCCTTTCCAGTCCAGAAGCATGAAAACGTCTTCCAATGCAGCGGTGAAGAGTTTCGGGGATATAACATCACCCTGTCTTACACCTCTCTGCAATTGGATGGGTTTCGTACTCTGGTTCTGTACTCGGATAGCCATCGTAGCCCTACTGTACAAACACTTCAGCACTTCGATATACCGACAGTCAACTTGGCACCGCTGAAGGGACTGCAGCACCGCCCAAATTTCGACGGAATCAAAGGCTTTCTCATAGTCCTCCTCATACGCCAGACATAGTGGCAAATTGTACTCTTCGGACTTCTGTACAATTTGCCGTAGGGTATGTATGTGGTCTATGGTGCTAAAGCCCTTTCGGAAACCGGCTTGTTCTGGAGGCTGGAAGTCGTCAAGTCTGCGCGCAAGACGATTCGTAATGACTCTCGAAAACAGCATGTAGACGCGGCTCAGAAGGGAAATCGGTCTGTAGTTCTTCAAGAGAGCGTTGTCACCTTTCTTGAAGAACAAGACCACCGCACTTCTGCTCTACGCCTCCGGTGTTATGCCACCATAGAGGACGGAATTAAAGAGCTTCTGAAGGACTTCAAGTACCGGTCTTCCACCCGCTTTCAGAAGCTCCGCTGTAATTCCATCCTCGCCTGGGGCCTTGCCGTTTTTAAGGTGCTGGAGAGCCATTCTAATCTCGCTCAGACTGACGTCCGGGATATCTTCGGAATAGTGTCGGATAAGACTCGCTCTTGGATCGTTACTCACACTTGCGTGTGGCTCCAACGATGACGTGTACAGCTGCCCATAGAACCTCTCAATCTCACTCAAAATCTCAGGTGCCCCGGAAACGATGCTGCCACATTCGGTCTTCAGCTTTGACAGTTGGCTCTTTCTGGCAGACAGATCTCTGGCAAAGACTTTGGAGCCTTGGTTCCGCTCGATCGCTTCTTCAATACGAGCTGTATTGAAGTTGCGTAAGTCCCGCCGCATGCATTTGGAGATCTGTCTGTTCAGTTGCCTGTATGCTGTCAAATCTGTTGAAGAATGTAGCCTCATCTCCCGTCTAACAGCCATGAGATTAAGAGTGTGATCGGAGAGTTTTTGTGTTCTTCTGCGGCGGGTCTTGCAGAACTTAGCTCCGACCGCATGGACAGTTTCCACGAGCTTGTCATTCATATCGTCCACTTCATTGCAGTCTTCTAGGCACTGAAAACGGTTTCGTTACTCGAGCTGAAAGGTTTCGGGACTTTGGATTAGAGCACGAGGGGGACGGAGCGTTGACTTCATCAGACGAGACCTCTCCAACTTAACATTTAGGTTCAGTGTGCCTCTAACCATTCGGTGATCGCTGCCGGTTTTCACCCTCGCGATCACTGAGACATCACTGAACAGTTGTCGTCTGGTCGTCATAATGAAGTCAATCTCATTTTTTTTCGTCGTTCACAATGGTTATCATTCATAAATTCCTAAATATTTTATTAACCCTTGTTATACGATTATTGTTTAATGTTTTTGAACTTGGCATTGGGCAAATTTGGTATATTTTGTAGGCATTTGTTGTAAACCATATGCATTGCCTCAAAATTGATTTACTGACTCTATGGATACTAATGAGTACTTACTGAATTACAAACAATCCAAGTTTCTAATTTAAAATTTATCCCAAACACTACTTAGAATAAAATTAGTTTGCTAAGACCTCTGTTTATTGTTATAACGTAACAATATACACTATTACAACTACACTTAACTTTAAAACTAAAATGATCATATAATACAACTCTCTGAGATATGTATAGCGCCAAGAGCGAAAAAAGAACCACTGAGCCATCTTGTCACTATTCTTTTGACCACAAAACTCATTTGACGTGTGTTAGTAGTTGAAACTTAGTCTGCGATAGTAAACCAATTAAGTGCAGTTGTGTAACTTTAATGTCGAAATCAAGCTTACGACATTGAAGAAAATGTATGAAAAAAAAAAATTTATAAAACCAAATATTTGTTCGGCAACTTATATCAACCCATAAAAGTACACTGCAAGACATGGGCTTCCCAAGATTTACAGATGATACATTTTGTTTGTTATAAATCTCTATAAACAATCGATTGCTGTCCGTTAGTCTCACTAAAACTCGAAAACGGCTCTAATGATTTCGATGAAATTTTCTGTGTGCGTTTGAGTGAGTCCCTGGATGGTTTAGATTCACAATTAAACCCGGTAGGTGGCGCTGCTGTAAAGATCCAGAAATCATCCGTACGAAGCAGGGGCGGATCACTAGTCCCCAATAAACATAGAAATTTTAAGTCCCAAATAAATATGAGACAAATCGTACATTACTATAATAGAGTATTTGGTATGAATAACGAAACATTTTGGTACGTTGTATTAAGTAATACTCTACTTTTTTAACATTGTTCCAGTTGGTATCCATTGCGTTTCATGATCGGAAAAATGCAGCAAGAAGTGCGCATAATCGTCGAGGTCACGAGGCCCACTTACGTCAGCCTAGCGCAAAGCTTGCCTCACATCGCTTTCGACAACATCCGAATGGTGGAATGTCTACCAGAGCCCCCAGTCTTCAATGGGGAATGTCAGCATAAGCAGCTTAAATGCACTATTATGAATGTAAGTACATTAAATAAAAGAGGGCCTGTTTGGTGCTCCTTTCGGAACACCCTAAGTTGTTTAATTGTTATTATGTAAATTTCATAATTTCGTAGTTAGTAGATGGTACTTATAACTTTCTAGGTTTCCTATAGCCGATTTTCCTTTGAATTCTTAAAGTATATTAAACTAAACTTAAATAATATAAGAGAACGGTGCTCATATTTTCTGCTGTCAAATATACTCAAATCGGGGATAAGTATATTATAAGTTTTACTTAAATCAGGGGGGATATACTGTTCTAACGTTGTAAGAATATCCTAATAACTATCTCGTATTGTCCCACGGGTGTCCTAAGACGCGACAAAGAGAATCCAACCAGGAAATGACCAAAACGACTTCCTTATAACATCTAGAAAATAAAAATTTGCGGTTACTATCCCGCCTGCGTAGCAACTATGACAAATCTTCTAATGAAGAAAAATTATTTAATGTTTATACATTTTGGCTGTTAGCGTGGGCTTTATCATCAGTAAAGTGTCCATAGCTTGGCATTGATTAGGTGAATTGTTACGGAGCTACGTATGGCAACTTTGATGTTATTTCTAGTAGCTTTCGAAGTTCAAGTTAGTAAGTTAGTACTATTATTTATTCTGAGATTTGAGATGAATTTATTACCTGGCCACAGTTTAAATAATAGCAATAAATAACCTAACCTGGCATAGGCGAGCATCGAGTACCGCTATCTAACGGAACTTTTGAAAATTAATGAAGTTTCATCAGAATAATACTATATTATGGTTATCACCTACTATGTAAGGTGAGTCATTAATATATACAAGAAACAGAAAGGGGCCGAGAATTGAGCCTTGAGGCACGCCCATTTGTACTATCGACTTTTACTATCGAATTGGTACTTTGACAACCTTTTGCGTTCTGGTACTTAAATATAAAACAATTAATTTAAGAGCATTACTTCTTGGATGTATCTCCCGTGTATCATGATTGATTATTATGACAGCTATGAGTCGAGATTGGGTCACCTTACGCTAATATTTATTTAGAATATTTTTAAAATATTATGATATGTAGGTTGCTTAGATATAAATATTTAATAAGATTATTCAATTGTTAACTCGCAGAAGGAATCCTGCATCAAGTTGCAACAAGTCTGCGATCTAGTCAAAGATTGCGATGACGGCAGCGATGAAAATCAAAATTGCGGTAAGTTGTATATTTTGTTGATTTTCGTATCCCATTGATTTTATTATTTCTATATCTCATATCCATCTTTCTATCCAAAACTGTTGGGAGGGGGGAGGGGTGTTAAAATGTCAGAAATGTCCGTTCAACAACTGTACTGTACGACTCAGTCTTAAAGACAGTCACTCCACCTACACATCGACGACGAAGTGCCAATATCTCATATCTTAAATATGAAAGTTTTACAGGAAGCGAAAAAAACTTCTCAAAATTTTATTTTATTTTTTATTTTGATTTCATTTGATAAATTCACTTTATATTTGAATGTAAATACGGCCTGTTAATTGTTTTTCCTGTAAAACCAGTATTTACTGAAATATTTATACATAGGTGGTAATGGTTTTTGTTTAGCTACATTTTGGTAAATCGAGAGGATAATATGAGCAAATAATAAAATTAAAATAATATAAATACGTAGTCTTTATTATAAATGAAAGAAAATTTACAAAATTAGACCTACTTCAAGTGTTTTAATGTCTTGGTGTTCTAAAATGCTTATTTGGATATTATTATATGCACAAAACAAGAAAAAAAATTAGTAGTAACTTAAATAAGTATAACTACAACAAAAATTAACTTCTAACAACTCAGATATTTTCATGAACGAAACTTTAAATTATGGAACATTAGGTTCTTATCGCCATAAATAAAAATAAACAACATCATCATCGTCATCATTACTGCCCTTCACAAGTCCACTGCTGAACATAGGCCTCCCCCAAGGAACGCCACAAAGCACGACCCTGAACCACCCGCATCCATCGACTTCCTGCATGTCTTACCAGGTCGTCACTCCATCTATTGAGGGGACGCCCTACACTTCGTCCGCCGGTACGAGGCCGCCACTCGAGAACCTTTTTCCCCATCGGTTGTCGGTTCTTCGAGCTATATGGCCGGCCCATTGCCACTTCAGCTTACTAATCCGTTGGGCTATGTCGGTCACTCTGATTCTATTGCGAATATCCTCATTTCTAAGTTTATCACGCAGAGAAACTCCGAGCATAGCCCTCTCCATAGCTCGCTGAGCGACATTGAGCTTCCTCATACGGCCAGCAGTGAAGGACCACGTCTCAAATCCGTAAGTCATCACTGGCAACACGCACTGGTTGTACAATTTCGTTTTCAGGTTTTGAGGTATGTCTTACGAGAAGAAGTGTCGTAGTTTCCCGAACGCTGCCCAGCCGAGTTGAATCCGTCGATTGACCTCTCGGTCGAAGTTGGACTTACCTAGTCGGACTATTTGTCCCAGGTAAACATACTCGTCAACAACTTCGAGCTTACTGCTCCCAACAACTACCGGCATAGGTGTGACACGGACATTAAACATGATCTTTGTTTTGTCCATGTTCATCTTAAGACCTATCCGTTGGGAGACACTATTGAGGTCATTGAGCATAGTGCTTAGGTCCTCCAGCCATTCTGCCATAAGGACTATATCGTCGGCAAATCAAAGGTGAGTGATGTACTCGCCATTGATGTTAATACCGTATCCTTTCTAGTCCAGAAGCTTGAAAACGTCCTCCAATGCAGCGGTGAAGAGTTGCGGGGATATAACGTCACCCTGTCTTACACCTCTCTGCAATTGGATAGATTTCGTACTCTGGTTCTGTACTCGGATAGCCATCGTAGCCCTACTGTACAATCACTTCAGCACTTCAATATACCGACAGTCAACTTGGCACCGCTGAAGGGACTGCAGCACCGCCCAAATTTCGACGGAATCAAAGGCTTTCTTATAGTCCACATACGCCAGACATAGTAGCAAATTGTACTCCTCGGACTTCTGTACAATTTGCCGAAGGGTATGTATGTGGTCTATGGTGCTAAAGCCTTTTCGGAAACCGGCTTGTTCGGGAGGCTGGAAGTCGTCAAGTCTGCGCGCGAAACGATTCGTAATGACTCTCGAAAATAGCACATAGACGCGGCTCAAAAGGGAAATCGGTCTGTAGTTCTTCAAGAGAGCGTTGTCACCTTTCTTGATAAGACGACCGCACTTCTGCTCCACGCCTCCGGTGTAGTGCCACCATGGAGGACGGAATTAAAGAGCTTCTGAAGGACTTCAAGTACCGGTTTTCCACCCGCTTTCAGAAGCTCCGCTGTAATTCCATCCTCGCCTGGGGCCTTGCTGTTTTTAAGGTGCTGGAGAACCATTCTAATCTCGCTCAGACTGACGTCCGGGATATCATCGGAATACATCATCAACCTGGTACTGTATAAAGTTATTAATAGCAATGAGATCAAAAATTACCGAGTATCGCAGACCATCGTAAAAACTATGACAATCACTGTGGGTAATACTGACTTAAGTTGCTGCAGATGGATGGGTATTCGCTCTTATTAACATAACATAACATAAACACTCACGCCTGTCACCCAGAGGGGTAGGCAGAGACTATGGACTTCCATTTGGCACGATCCTGACAGACCTCTCTCGCTTCCTCCACATCCATATACCTACGCATACACGCTCGTCGGTTAAAGGTACTCTTGATTTGGCCCATTTTCAATATATCGCCAATTTGGTCGATAAACTTTCGCCTAGGGCGACCCTTCCCGATTCTGCCGTTCACCTCTGCAACATAAATTTGCTTTGTCACTCTTTCCTCATTCATTCTTTCTACATGACCAAACCACCGAAGCATTCCTTTCTTAATCCTGGTCACAACATCATCTTGCAAACCACACTCTTGTCTTATTAAACAATTTCTCACTCTGTCATTCAGATTCATCCCTAACATACTCCTTAATGACCGCATTTCTACAGCATTTATTCTACTCTCGTGCTTCTTCTGCCACACCCAACTTTCACTACCATACATTAAAGTAGGCACTAACACAGCATTGTGAATTGCCATACGTGCCTTTTTGGACACGTTCTGACTTTTCACAATAGAGTGTAGAGCCCCATTCACTCTATTTCCTGCATTCACTCGTCGTTCTATATCCTTATCATATCTACCATCCTTGCTAAACACACATCCCAAATACACAAACTCATCTACTTGCTCTACCAACTCCCCTTCTATTCTTATTTCACATATCGTTTTACTTTCTTCTCTTTCAAAAACCATAACTTTCGTCTTACTTGCGTTCACTTTCATTCCCTTTTCTTTTAATGTCCTGTTCATTAATGTAACCATCATTTGCAACTCGGCCGCCGAAGACGCAAGTATGACTTGATCATCGGCGTACAAAAGGCATTTGACGGTTAACTCACCCATTCTTAACCCGCATTCTTCTACTTTCAAATTTTCCAAACAACTGTCCATAAATAGGTTGAACAGCCACGGGGAAGCCACACAGCCCTGTCTGACACCTTTATGGATGCCAAACCAGTCCGAGTAAGCCCCGTTGATCCTGACACAGGCACTAGAGTCCCTATATAGAGACTTCAATGCCTGTATCAGACCAGCGCTCAACCCAAATGAGGTCAGTGTTTGCCATAACACGTTCCTGTCCACTCTGTCATAAGCCTTTTCCAAGTCCATGAACGCACAAAAAACTTTCTGGTTTTTGGCCAAAAATTTCTCCGCAATCATGCGCATGGAAAAGACTAGATCCGTACACCCCATCCCCTTCCTAAATCCAGCTTGCACATCCCAAATTTTTCCATCAGTTTCTTCCATAACTCTTTCAATTAACACCTTAGCATACAGTTTACCCACAATGCTAAGCAAGCTGATACCACGGTAGTTTTTACAGTCCTGCTGCGACCCCTTTCCCTTATATATTGGGACTATAACGGCTTTGCACCAGTCTTCCGGTACCCGCTCCAGTTCCCAACATAAATTAAACAAGGTGTACAGCAGGCCTGCAACCACACCCTCTCCAGCCCTTAGCATTTCGAGTGATACTCTATCATATCCGGCTGCCTTACCTGCTTTCATGCTTTTCATTGCTTTCACTATTTCATCTACACTTATTTCTCTACCTCTCTCCACTTCTTCCGGAATTTCTATTTCACTTACTTCAGACGACTCTTCACTCTTAAACACGCTTTCAAAGTATTCCTTCCATCTCTTTAAATTCGAAACTTCATCATTCAGCATGCAGCCATTCTCGTCTCGTATAGCATTCATTCTAGGCTGTTTTGAATTGCCCCTGGCAGTTCTTACGAGCTTCCAGAACATTTTAATATTTGCCTGGAAGTTATCAGTTATTCTTCTATCATTCTTATCTGTCCTTTCTTGCTTTTTCCTTTCAACAACTTCTTTTACTCTCTTATTTATACGTCTAAAGTCTGCCTTTTTTCTTTCAATCTCATCATTCATACCGCCAGAATTACCAGCTTTGGTTGCTAGTAAATGTAGCCATGCTTTCTTCTTTGCTTCAACTTCCATCCGTACCTCATCATCCCACCACAACGTATTACTTTTCCTTTCATTCGTTCTCTTACTTACACCACATACTTCGGTGGCTGTATCCACCAAAACTTTTTTAACATTATTCCATACATTCTTCAAGTCTAAATCATTCATACTAAATTCATTCAACACACTTATATTTTCCCTCAGTCTGCATTTATACTTCTCTTTCACACCTTCATCTTGTAGCCTCTCTATTCTTATACGCTGTAACGCAGTGGTAGACACAGATGTCCGATGCCGCCAACGCTTGAATAGACCATTAATTTGGCATAATACCAAGTAATGATCCGTCCGTACGTTGGACCCCCGGTAAACCCTTGTATCTACCACTGCGCTCCTCATTCTTCCATCCACAATTATGAAATCTATCATGCTTCTATCATCCCCTCTTTCCCATGTATACATGTGAATCCTCTTATGGCGAAAGAAAGTGTTCGCCACAAAAAGATTCTTTTCCACACATATGGTGAGGAGGTCTTCACCATTCTCATTTATTCTTTCATCGCCAAACGCTCCTAATATCCTTTCATAACCAGACCTCTTCACTCCAACGCTTCCATTAAAATCTCCTAACATAATAATACTTTCATTTTCCTTGCATTTCGTCAACACCAGCCTTACCATGTCCCAAAACTGCTCTCGGATATAAGTGGGCTTAGACATATCTGGGGCGTACACCCCAAGCACAAACAACTTCTTTAAGCCCACTTTCATTCGTATCCACAGCAGCCTTGGGCTTACACATTCATACTCTTTCACACATTGACCCATTCTTTCTGAAAGGATGACACCGACTCCCTGGCATGCCCGCTTGGTCTCGTCTACACCAGACCAGTAAGCGGTATACATGCCATGTGCAGTGACATCTCTTCCCTTTCGTTTCGTCTCATTCACACATAACACATCTATTTTTCTATCATTCATCATTTCGCATATTTCATCCATCTTATCATTCATTGCTCCACATACATTCAGCGTAGCCAGACGGGCCTCCGTAATCCACTTTTCGCCCCTCCAGGAGACAGGACGTGACGGGTGGCGAACCTCGTCGCCGGTTTTCCTCCCGGAGATTCTTCGCACCCCTGCCCCATTAAAGGGGCGCCGGGAACTCGGGGCCATTTCTTTAACTTGTTGGCTCATGGTGCGACATAAGGGGTGGTAGATTTTACGCCGCTACCACACGGCGAGGAGCCGAGTCTGTCGTTTCGGCTTTGTCGCTCGTTTAGCACCACCCGGGGGACACGTGTAGGGTGGGCCTAGGGTTAGGTGGTCGAAGCCTACGGACGCGAGCGACTCATCCTCGCTCTTATTTTATGCATAAAATAATATAGAAGGTATTTCTTTTGTAAAGTTAGGATTTATTTCCAGCAAAATGTTAGAATAATTTTGTCAACTTAAAATAGCAGTTATTTGTATTAGTATTTTTAAGCATATATAATTAAATAATGGTATAGGAGATTTTGTTAGTACGTGCAAGATATTATTGTACGTCGATCTGCATTTAAATCTGAAAATCGCTAAAAACGAAGATAGGAGGTATTGGTACTTCATCGTCGACATATTTTTCTTTCTTTACTTTAAATATTTGTATCTTCGAGTTGTACTGCAGACCTTTTTTACTGGTGAAGTGGCATTCTATCCTAAACTTGGGGGATGACAACGCATCTGCACTTTGATTCTTATTCAATGATATATAGATATAGGATAGATAAGTGTGGGCTACACCAGCCATTTACCATCACGTGAACAGTATGCTCATTTTTCACCATGACTTGTTTAAAAATAATCTTCCATCGTTTAGTTATAAGAAGAATAATCTTTCTTCTCCTTCATCATCGGTTCGCTTAATCATTTGGGTAATTCAACAGTTTTGCAGTGGAGATAACTTTAGAGAATACCTCTATTCTGATTTAGATCATGATTTTCTAAGTTTTCGGCATTTATGGGTCATTTTAAACCATTATGAGCATCAGTTTGACTACACATCATGAGAATTAAGAAAAACTTCATGACTAAGACATTGGTTTATAAAGGACATGTTTACCTAACTTTCAGGACCCTCTCAGAAATGAGGGGAGGCTGTGTCTAGCACTGAGACGTATATAGACTGTTACTTTACTTTTTTTAGAAGATAAAGATGACAGTCCACCATGGCAAGTGGATGTTGTGGCCCATAGACATCTACATCTATTTCCGATCAAGAATCTAAAAGAAGATGCGTTGTCAACCTTACGATCTAAGACGGAATGCCTCTATTTTGGTAAAAGGAACTCCGGTTCTCTACACACACTCTTCGAAACACATCAGTATTAAGCTGCTATTTCACGATGGTATTTTGTGAGAGCATGGTACTTTCTCGGTCAAGCCCACTTATTCGTGCTACAATTATAATAATTTACATCATTAATTGCAAATAATACAATATCCTTTTATCTTTACAGATAAAATGCCCTATGGCTCATACTGCAACTTCGAGCAAGACTCCTGCGGATTCGTCAATATACCACAGTGAGAATTTATTGTTTGCTATCATAACGTTTTTCTGCAATATTTTGTTCCTCTAGACCAAATAATTAAAGCATAAAGATGCGACAATTTTATTCTGTCATCTTAATATTTTACAATTCCCTTTCATCCTATTTACTTCTCTACATTGACAAAGCTGTATACATATATCTGTCATAGACCAAGGAGACCGTGCGCTACATAGGCTTTAACAAACGTGAAGTACCGCCAAGTTCTGCCATCGACATCCTGATACCATCCATACCATCTGAATGGCTTCATGAATGGAATCATCGGCTTTATTTCCGGACTGATACGACTTAGGGAAAGAAAAGAGCCTACCCTATTTTAAAAAGCCGGTAAAGCACATGCGATTCCCCTGGTGTTGCAGTTGTTCATGGGTGGCGGCCGACACTTAACGTAAAGTGAGCCGCATGCTCGTTTGTTTCACTTCTATTAATAAAAAAACAATGACAAATTAATTAACAGAATCAGGCGTTACTTTGCGGAAATCCATTATTACAAAGATGTTAAAAATGAAGCAGATAACATCCGCGTGATAAAAAAATTATATTTATATTTTTATTATTGATAAGCGTATTATATTATTGATTAACAAATACAAATATAAATGAAATACTAGCGTCTATTAAAATGAAGCGTCATTTAAAATAATATTTTTTTCATGGCAAGATAAGACAAAGTGTGAGGGAGATGGATATTATTCCGTCTCGCTCGCACTATAGAAAGGGAGTCGTGACGGAAAAATCTTACAGTTTTTCTCGCCTAGCCCCCATTCACCAAGTGCGATAAGGAACTTCGTTCCAAAAAACCTTTTCACTTAACAGTCAGCATCTGCAGTCTATTTCAACTGATGATATCTCGTTTAGAGGCGAAAAGTATTATCGACGGTTGTCTTTCCTAGTAGAGTGATATTGGGAGTAATGAATCTGGGATTAGTGATGATGGGGATAGTGCACGCAATTGAAAAAGGGCGGGAGGTGCTCTTCAAACTAGAAAAGACACAATATTTTTTTATTACGCAGATCTTAGTGAATCAATATTTTAACATCTTTAACCTATGACAATACATGACTTTTTGACCATTAACTCGCTTTATTGTGTTCAGATCGAATTTATTAATCGATTTTATACTAAATTCCCGATGAGCACAGATTTTGAATATTTTGAAAATAGTTCAGATTCGGATGACAATGTAAGAATATGAAAAAAATGTGGTAAAAAATAAAATGAAGTTTATAACTACATTTGTTCCAAAACAAATTGTTTTCGGTCGGGTGATATGATTTCCGCTCTGACAGTGTATACGAGTCTATCAGCGATTCAATGGCATATATCAAAGTTGTGTGACCCTACCATGTGAAAAATATCTTATTAAATCACGTTTAAATCTACAATATTTTGTTTCAGACCGATCTTAAAATGGTCCCGCCACAGTGGGCCAACGCCGACCGACAAAACTGGTCCAAATTACGACCACACCTGCGGTCCGCCCGACCAGTACACCACCATCCCGGTCCCTCCTCCCCTGTTCCCTGCCCACATGAATTATTCCCTCACTCAGTGCATCGGGTACTACTTCTTCGTGAACATGAATGTGACCGGTCCCAACAAGGAGAAGGCGGATTTCGCGTCGACCGCTGTTATGCGGACTGTCATTTTCAACCCGCCCCCGAAGGTGCACGGTGATATACATTCGAAGTACTACAATTGTTGCATGGTAAGTCACCTATAGTAAAATTATTTTGTCCATGCAGTTGGGGTCATAAATCGTAGCTCGGCCTCTGCCCAGCTAGGGTGGTGAGCATGTTGCGCGGGCGCAAAGTCATTATCAATAACAACAAATGAATCATAGAAGGCAGAGCAATTAAGCAATGATAATTTAGTACATATATCGGAGAGAAATTTGTTTTTGCGCGTTCGCTCTCGTTTAATTTTTTTAAATACTTTGTTTTATCTATTTCTTTTTTCAGTTTTATCACTAACCCACATTATGACAAAACTAAATACACTATCGATAACGCTTATCGATAACAATAATGCGCATCACTATGCTCGCCCATAAGGCCCGTGAGTGGGAGAGAGATCAAAATACTCCGAGGATTTATGACCCAAACTGCACGGACAAAATAATTCTAGTATAATTTTATTTTCCCGGTACACAAGATCCCTAACTATAGGTTATGTAAATGTAGTCTCCCTCGTTACCCCATAATAAAACTATTATGCACTCCTCAATCTAGATTTTTTTATTGAATTAGGCTGACAAACGAGCACACACTTAGCCTGATAGGTAAGTGGATATAGTCACCCACAGACATCTATAGTTTTCCTCGATAAATAATTAAAATGCGGATGCGTTGTTACCCCTACGTACTAAGATGAAATGCCTCGTATTCAGTGAAAAGGGTCACCAGTTGTCTACACTCACCATATGAAAGACGGTAGCATTAAGCTGCTATTTTACGCTGGTTATACTGTGAGAATGTGGTCCTTCGCCGGTAGAGCCGACTCACACGTGCTACAACCATAATATAAACTGAAACTGACTGACATTGGGTCATACACCGTGCTATCGCGAATATGTGACACTTATAATATACTCTGTGGCGTATTGCCTAAAAAAATTGACTAGGTGTAAGGACTCCTTTCCTGCCTGAGTATTACCACCCTTTTACTTGTATCTGCAGTCAAAGTACAATGCGTGCTCTGCTGTGTTCAGGTTTGCAGGATATAAAGCGCTAGTAGTCCCCAAATTTGACAACACAGTTCTTTGTTTGAAGTTGGTTGTACGTGTCCATGTGTTGGTTTTTGGATAGACTAAAACCTAGAAATGAGATATATCATTTCTGAGAGGGTTTTATCCTATCCAAACGATTTAGGGCAAGGAAATGTCCGCCGCGCTGCCCCAATGCGTGTTGGTGAACTTCACATATTTTCGAAATATTTTTTTAATTCTCATTTCTCAGACATGCAGGTTCCCTCACGTTGTTTTCCTTTACTGGCGAGCACGTGGTAAATCAGCGCTTAAAATTGCAATGAAAAATTTCATTGATGGCGGCGGGGATCCAACCCTGGTTGGTCGCGTACTGTGAAACGGTTTCTTAATAACTTTAATATAATTATAAAATAAAACAATAAATTGTTATTACAACATAAAATTAGTTAAAAATGTTAATTTAAATAAAATAATGTATTTTCTATCAGTTTGATTTTTGCACATCATAAACAACGCATTTAGAAGTTAGTTACGCACTGCAAAGCAAAATGTCATTTTAACAGTTGTATTCCTATGTTGCCCGCTTAGTACTTTGAATGTTCTTTCCGCCATTTGTTTGGATTAATCATCAATATTTAATTAATATCTATAACATGAAAATAAATATTTTTTCCCGTTGTAAAGATAATTCGGATTCACGATAGTAATACCGGACATCTTGCACCTTTGGCGCTGCTTCCCGTCACTCGTTTGGGTATTCTACGTCTAACGTAAACCAGATAGTTACAGCGCCATCTATCGCAAGCTATACTTTCTAACAACCCCCATTGTCACCTCTTACGATAACAACTGGACGTAATGAGGTGATGCTATTGGATTCTTCTGCGCTGTCAAAATATTCTTATTCAAACTTGGCCTTTACAAAGCATTCTTTGATAGTCTTTCAGAAAAAAATCAATAGTACGTAGACTGTATTTTTACCGAATTCAAAAAGGAGACGGTACTCAATTCGACTGTATGATTTTTTATGTGTGTTACTTCATAACTTTTATTGGGTGAACCGATTTCGATTATTTTTTTTTATTTAAAAGCTGGTGCTTCACCACACTGGTGCTGGTACCACATACATTTGATCAAGGTCTGACCAATAGTTTTTGAGTTATTTTTAATAATTAATATTGAAGTCGGTTGTACAAAATTTTTAATTTTTAATTATACATGACAAACTTCGAATTAAGACTTCCTACTTAATAGAAGTTAAGCAATAGTTACACTTTGTAATTTACATTGCGTATAATTTATGTATTTAAAAAAAAACTAGTAATGCTATCAGCATTACTAGTTTTTTAAAAAAATACGAATATTCCCTTTAATCACTTCTGGTAAGCTTAAAATGCTTGTGTTAGAAGTGATTCACGACAGTAGTCGGATGGCGGATTCGAACCCACGACCTTTCGAGTTCGCGGTCCGCGCACTGCCATTAGACTACTGACGCTTACGTAATTAATCAAATAACGAATTATTCATCCATCCCATCTATCACAGCTTATAAAAGTTTACTGCTGAACATAGGCCTCCCCCATAGATTGCCTCATAGGAAGATTTTACGATAATTGTCACGTTTTCAGAAAGATCCAGATCCAGGGTAGTAGATATTCTTACACCCCCACCATACGATTAAATTGATTAATAATTATTAAATATTGCGTTGTTTGTCCCGACAGATAAGATTCTACTACCAACAGAACGGCCGGAACTACGGGTCGCTAAGTGTGGACGTGGTAGAGATCACCAACAGGGGAAACCACACCACGTCGCTTTGGTTCTCCACTAAAGACAAGGGCGAGAACTGGTACAGAGCGGCGATATTTCTTCCTAACGTTACTAGGAGGTAAGTAACAGATAGGATATATTTAACCATAATTGTAATATAAAGGCATGTACACAAATAATTATTAAGTATATACTATGGAGGGACATTCTCGATAATTATTGTATTGCCCTTTTTATTATATTTGGGTAAAAATGACGTGTCAATGAGGGCATTTCCTGTATATACTCATTATACTATTTGGAGGGCATCCACGACTTTTTCTGCCACAAGGGCGACGCCACTAGAGATATGGTGAAATATTTGACAGATTTCATAGCGGGGATGTTAATTTGCTCGGAAAATGTAAAGGTTAATGTTTCTTTTTGTACTATTAGCTATATTTTATATTAATAAGATTAAACATTAATAAACCAAACCACAGATATTAATAAAAGTAGAAAAATTAAAAAAAAAGTTTAAAATGTGCAAAATATTAACGAGCAAACCACTGACGCATTGTTTTGTGGATTAATATAATACTCTAGAAACTGATAAACTTTTATTAAAAACTAACTTCTCAATTAAATTACATTGTTTAACAAAAAACTTTATCGGTGTCAACTGGAGACATCTGGTGAGCAGAAAATTATTAGCTCTCATTAAGTAACCGTGGCAGGATATTTAGGTAAACACATAGCCTACATCCTATATACGCCCCAGTGCTGGGCTCAGGCCTCTTCTCATTTCCGAGAGGCTTCACAAGACTTCGAAATTTTTATAATTTCTTAGATATGCTAGTTTCCTCTTGACGTGTTCCTTCGGTGCTAAGCACGTTGTAAATTATCACTTAAAATCATCCATCAATCCACTCATTCGTTCATTACAGTCTATTAAAGGTCCACTGCTGAACATAGGCCTGCGCTATCGATTGTTTCATTGGCATCTGCATCATCAAATATCTCCATATTATCCTTGGCGATTGGGTTATCAACACATGTAAGTATATACGTAACAACTATCCCTCTTCCGAGAAAATCTATGAGGAGGTCTATGTTGAATGGATCGTGATGTTGATGGAGGCTGTAATGATTAGGCAAACGGCGACTGGACTCGTTGGTCTAGTGATCGTAAGGGAGACTGCTCATTATGTGGTCCTGTCAAGTCTGGTCTTTGGTCAGGTCAATAAATCATATTTTTGGTTTTTTTGTCGAGAAATTCTCAGGAAGTTGTGTTTCACCCTCTTGCCTCGGAAATCACGTAAAGCCGTTGATCCTGCGCATGATCTTATCTGGTATAGTTGGATTCCCGTCCCATCAGGGGCGTAGCTACCGCCGTATCAGCCGTATCAATGATACGGGGCCCCCGGGCTACAGGGGACCCGAACGTGTATAAGCAAAAATTCCAAGGACTTCTATGGGACAGGAAAGGTTATCACCATTGTCTATAGAAGCAAATAATTTAGTAAAACTGAAATCGTTTTTTTTTATAGGATAAGGGTGACAAACGAGCACACAGTTCACCTGATGGTAAATGGCTGCTGCGGCCCATAGACATCTACATCTATCTTCGATTACGAATCAAAATACAGTTGCGTTGTCACCCGTGAGGGCTAAGATGGAATGCCTCGTCTCCAGTAAAAAGGGTCTCCGGCTCCCTACACTCACCATACGAAATACAGCAGTTATAATACAATCAGCAGCAGTTATAATATAATACAATCAATATATAATAATTTTAATTCAATGCAAGCGTTTTTGTTCCTTTTCTGAAATCTTTACTCTTCATTGAGAACAACAAACAAACCAACAAATTTTGATACAAGGCCCATCTAAGGCACGCTACGCCACTGCGTTCCATCGGACTATGACAATAGGGAATAGAGAGTGCACCTGTGCTTGCGTATTCACTCGTCTCCATTGAGACTGGCCGCCGTGACCGAAATTCGGTTAAGAGGATGTTATTTGTGGTTAAAGAAACTTTATTTCTCAAAAGAAATACATTATTTCACTTCATGAGAAACTTATAAGAAAAATGTTTACAAGGTTTTTAGGTCGATGAACACAAAAATAACTGATAATATGATATACCTACACAATAACAACTAAATCGAGGGTACATTATACAATGCGACACTTATTGTCGTTGCAAAGCTACTAGAAGCCAAATATCAATTTGGCTTCTAGTAGCTTTTTTTTTTATCTTTATCATTGTATACATAGAAGAGACAGTCTTGTGCCCAGTCTATAGATTGACTTTATTTTGTTCCTAACAACTTTACATACTCCGGTGGAAGACTCGGCAACCTTAACTGAAATTTTTTCTTTTTTCCAGATATTTCCTCCAGTTCAAGACTCGTATGGGTATGAGGATATACTCGGACTCCGCTATCGATGACTTCTCGATGGCCCCTGAGTGTTTCGGCCTGAATATTGACCCCAAAGAACTTGGAGATTATAACTATTATGATCAATCATTCGAAGAGAAGACCGACCCTCACCCTGACTTTCTGGATGTACCCTGTAAGTATGATTACCGAAAATTGTGAAGAACTAAACAAACCCGGTATAAAGGTCATTCGGTTAATATGGTCACTTTTTTAACTCGAAAACTACAGGATTGTTTGCATAGATGGCTCTGTGATACGATAGCTCTTCATCAGTCGATCAAATAATAAAAAATGGCGCAGTTTTATTGAAGCCATTTTGACAGTTGACATTATAGTAAATATGCCCATTATCTGTTTTTTTTTAATGTTGCTTTTTCGAAGTGTTCCTAATTATGGCCAAAGCTTGTTTGCTATTTTTTTTCTTAATATATTAGTTATAGTTTTCGACTTTGTGTTTTTGTCTCTGTCCTCCTCTCAGTTTTGGTTTTATAGGACAGCAAAGCTATACTATAATAGGCTTACCGTTACCGTTACAGCCTATAATAATAAAAATAATGTCATACAGGCCCAATTTCGGTCACGGCAGCCAGCCTCAAAGGAGACTAGCCATCGGCGCAGGACAGGGTTATAGTGTCTAAGTGTATGCGTAAGCACAGGTGCACTTTCTATTCCCTCACTCTCATAGTCCGATGGGACGGCAAGCCGGCACGACCGGAGAGAGATAAGACGCAGGACCAACGGCTTTACGTGCTTTCCGAAGCACGGGAGTGATACACCGCCAGCTTCCTGACTGCAGGCAGCTACTGAGAGTATCTTGATGGCAAAGCTCAATAACAGATTTTTTTGTCCCAACCTGAGATTTGAACCCGGGACTACATGATCAGCAGTCGCACTACTACAACCACAATACCAACGAGGCAGTCCATTATAGTTCACTGCTTAACATATCCCCGTTTGGAAAGCGGGTTGGCAACCACTTTGTTTTTTAGTCGTTATTAGGAAAACTCTGCTGTCCTAATTTCTAACGACATCCACGGGGGGATATGGTATAGTAGGTATTCTTACACTACCACTACTCGGTAATCGACGTACATTAGAGGAATATACACTTAAAATTGGATCTCATATAATAGCTATATTTCAGACTATCGCTTCACAACGTGCGGTGCGACCGGCCGTTATGGTCCCAATCAGACCATGTGCGACGTCGCTTACAACAATACGCCTGCCTCCGTGACTGTCATATCGGAGCCCCCCTTCCAGGGCATACAAGTTTGGGAAGTACCTTCAGAAGGGCTTTATACGTGAGTATTTCAAGAAAATAGCTATATACATGTGGTGGCGCTGTTGTCGCGCTGTAAGCGAAACTCACCGAAGCTTAAATCGTGCTATCAAAGTTCTGAAGTTAACGCGCTATATACAAGGTTATTTTTCAAAGAGTAGCCAAATTTTAAATCTAAGCTCAAATATTAAATGATATACCGTTATTGCAGTTTTTGAAAATACGAATAAATAATGCTTCTACTTTTATTTGAAATTATTCCAAATTGCATGTGATTTATAGGCAACAACTAAACGTACGCGAGCTCCTCTCTGTGTGCGATTCAATTCACAATGTTTTTGCCGTACAATCGACCCTTTCGAATGTGTGCGTACGTAGTAAAATAGTTGGCGTTAGATATTTATGAATGACAATAAGTTAAAATAATGCATTGCCACGCATTTCGAATTTAAACGATAAAAAGGACAGAATGTTTGAGATAATTTTTAATTAATTTTCCTGCACCATTTGCCTATGTTACTTATTCTGAACCTTCTCTGCAAATTTGGCCGGTTATTGCAAAATAACCCTGTATAGAACAGCTCTTAAATAACACACGGAGCGTTGGTCGCTACCCGGGCAGAAAACATTGCCCGGCGGTAAATTTCTCCTTTTACTTCCAACGGGCAAATCCACAATCAGGGCTGGGGGATTTCCCCTCACACACGTACACATCTTCGTAATGGTTAGTGCGTCTGTTATAATAGTAATCGTGTAATTTCTGAACGACACGACTGATTCAGATCATATTCACACAGTATATTTGTTTTGCCAAGACGATGGTTTATAGCTATGCAAGGATCCTATAGATGGCGCTGTAGTCAAATTACATAACATATTAAACTCTCACGTCTGTTACTCATCGCATCATCTACCAGAAAGAAGCAGAACAACGTTCGCCGATCCAGCTACTATATAATATTTACAGTATATTATATTTTCTATTTATTTAACCCAAGTGTACCTCATCCCGATGACCCCCCCCCCCCCCCGTGACCATGGCTAATTTAAAGTGTTCAAAACATCGGGAATATAACATTTTAACGGTGGTAGAGTCACGCGGCAGCATTGCTGTTGCATTGGCAGGCTCGAGCCGGGTTGGTACCACGACCTCACAGAATACCGGCGTGAAGTGGAAGCTCTGTTTCTGCGTTTCGTCTGGTGAGTGCAGGTGGTCGGAGACTTTTTCTGGCCGAGACGCAGCTCCAGTCCTCTCCAGCTGATATTCGTATCTTATCTACCCGGGCTACAAGTTGGAACACTCCTTTGTGCTTCGGGCTGGAGTATGCGTATACGTCAGAGAGGACTTCTGTTCTCGACGCCTCGGCAGTCTTGAAGGTTCGGACCAATCCATCCTTTGGCTATTCGAAGACAGCGATATATATGCATATGAAAGTATATACGATACTTATAACAAAAACACTTTTTTTAATTTTTGTATGTCTGTCTTTCTGTCCGTCTGTCTCTCTGTCTGTTTGTTCCGGCTAATCTCCGAAACAGCTGGACCGATTTTGACCGGACTTCGAGTGTCGGATAGCTGATGTTATAAGAAGTAACTTGGGTACTTTTATTTTAGAAAAATAATTAGGGTTCCGCGCAAAAAATAAAAACCCATGAAATCCAATCGTAATAAATTACGCGCGAGCGAAGTCGCTGTAGTTAGTTGCGAAACTAGTTGAAAATAAAAAAAACTATTGGTAAATCCAATTGAGCATGCCCTAATCCCAATAAAAAAAATAACGTGTAACATGATTATACGGAATTTCTTTAAAGTAGTTTAAATACACACAAGTTATCACTAATAACCTTATTCTTCCAATTTTTCGATAATTTTATGTCAAACTTCAATTTGAAAAAGTTTGGAAAATCCAAAGTGCATGACTCATAATGCTCATATGATCGTCATATCATCATTGATGTCACTCCATAAAGTCCAAGACGTATTTAAATATAAATATTACATCCTAATTACTTTTAGTACGTAATACTATTATTTATTCTGTGCTTTTAAAATATTGTAATAAAAATATCTGATTATTGTAATAATCAAGTATGTATTAAATTTGTTTTTCGAATATTTTGTATTTATTTGTATAGCGATCTTTTTGAGCCGCTGCAAACAACCGATACAGTATCCACTCACAACGGCGGTTGACGCCGAACTAACAACTAACTGAGTGAGGCAGTCTCTATTTACTAAAATGAATTCACACAAGGCTCCTAAAACACCAAAAATATCGACACTTAGCAGCCAAAATTTTTTTTATTATAACTAAACTAAACAAAATTAAACTGCCATTTACATTCAATGGCTTCCCACATGATAGATGAAGAGTTTTAAAAATAGATTGAGTTGAACAATTGATATTTTCAAAAGTTATCGTGTTTACAAAGCCATATGGACTTGATAAATCCACACCATAATCCACTAAATCCCCTTTTTTATGTAAAAATAACAATAAATTGATTTAAAAAAATATAATATTAATAAGTTCAACAATCATATATCTTTTTGACAATGTACTTTTTATATCATTTATATGTATAATATGATTGCTAGACACTATTTCATACGAAAAAACGTCGGAATCTTGATTTTTAGGCGCTAGTAGAACATACCTACGCGCTTTGCACTTAGGGCATGCAATATCTACACCATTCTATTTATAAACCTCTCAAAAATAAGAAGAGGCACATCCCAGCGAATGAGAAGAGTTAATATCCTCCAGACCGAATTTCACTCACGACGGACCAGCCTCAACGGAGACTAACCATTTGTGCAGGGCATGCAGGTTTATAGTGTCTAAGTGTATGCGCGACCACAGTTGAGCTCTCTATTCCCTCACATAGTCCGATGGGACGGTAATCTGATACGACCGGGAAGAGCGCAGGACAACGGCTTTACGTCCTTTTCCGGGACAAGGGGGAGAAACACTGTCAACTTCCTAACTCTGGGCTGTTACTGAGGTTTTCTAGACAATAAATTCCAAATACTGGCCCGACCATGAAGTTTCGGGACCTCATGAACAGCAACTACCTTTACGAGCAAAGAGACAAGCATGATAAGAGATATACAGGACAGGTGTTAATGTGAATGTATAAACCAAACAGTCTTATATTGTCTCTTCAGTACTTAAATGCGCCAATTTTTTGCCACTAAGCAAGGGGCTACCCTCCGGGAGGCGGGGGAGGGAGGTGGTGAATGCTCGTAGCATACCACGCAGCCGGCTGCGTGGTTATGTGGGACTCACTACGAAGTGCCTACCTACTAAACACCACCTGTGGGACTGGCTTAGGCCTGTATGACCTTTCTGCCGAATCGGAAGCGACCCCTTTAGGGAAAAGGTGTGCAGGCGGCGAGTAGCCGCTGAGAGGCGTGCCTAACTAAGGCAAATTAAGAATAGGGAGAAAATTCGGCCTGAGCCACCAGGAAGCAGTCCAGGTCGGCCGAAAGCTTGTTGGGGGTACATGCGCTACATGCGGCAACACTTTATAAAGCTTTATATAGCTTCACACCGATCGTGTTATACCTCTGTTTCTGTGTATTGTATTGTGTTGTATCATTAATTAATTCTATAATTAGTATTTCAATCCTGGCTTATTTTACCTCAAACCCATCAGTGTAGCTGTTGTTAACTGTTTTACGCAGTATAATAGGGACGGGCGCGTCCGGCGGGCTGGGGTCCGCGTGGGCGGGCGTGTCGCACGGCGCGCAGGTGCGCGGCCTGTTCGAGCTGCACCGCGGCGAGCGCCTCTACATGCTCGTAGGACAACAGGGACAGAACGCCTGCAAAAAGGTGGGTAGAAGTTACTTTATACGGAACTTTTGCGGGATGATGATAATAAAATTTTTATTAATTTAAATCTTTTGTGTTTTGGGTTCAATGTAATCAGTGGTGTAGTTACCGCAGGACTAGCCGGGGCTGTACACCAGGGCCCCCGAGCACAAAAAGCCCTTTATTTTTTACCCCCACGGGATCCTTTTATCGGGATAAAGGTTATCCTATGTCTTAGGTCGAGCTCTATCAATGTGCAAAATTTCATCCAATTCCATCCATTAACTATCGTGAAATCGTAACAAATACTTAACTTAATAGTAAGTAGCTTTGCTTTGTGACTTGCAGTGGGCGATAAGGAATTAAAGATGAATTAGTTTTGTACTTTAAAGAATTTAGTTTAGTTTAAACAGGGCCCCAATCTCATTTTTGCCCCGGGGACCTTAGTAACATAGCTACTCCATTGAATGTAATCAAAGCCGGATTAACCATGTCGGGGCCCTTAGGTAATGGAATTCTCGGAGCCCCTTTGCAGCCAGCATAAAGGGATGTAACGTATCCATATTATTAGTTCTACTACTCGATAATAGATGGTTTTGTTCTGTAAGTATGAAGTATTTCATCAACTGACAGTGTGCGTCCCTAAAACGTAATAATGCCTATTGTCACTGAGGTTACAAATTTTCCAATAAAATTTTCTCTGTATGTAACATTTTCCATTATATTTGTGCGCGCACGGGGCCCCTACCCGATGCGGGGCCCCTAGGCAGTTGCCTGCTCTGCCTAAAGGTTAATCCGGCCCTGAATGTAATCATCTTGAAATGGTACATGCTAATATACATAATATATTTTAACGATATTCCGATCTCCCTCAGACACTGTCAGCGCAAGAGAGCCAAGAGTGTTCGCGGAGACGTTTGAATGAGTCCTTGCAGATTTACACGAGCAAGACGCACGAGGTGCGAAACACTGAAGTGAACGACGGCGGTGGAGGGGGAGGGGGAGCTACTTTTATATTCTTAGTGAGTAATACATATATACAGTGTGGTATCTGTCAGTCTAATTAATATAATTACTCTCTTCAAACTAGGAAAGACGCAATGATTTTTTTTACAAGTTAAGCAAGTTAATTTTTAAAATGTTTAATCTGTCATTCTTGTTCTTGTAGAATAAGGGTGATAAACGAACACACAGTCATCCTCATGGTAAGAGGATGTTATTTACCCAAACGAACTTCTAACCAGACTAGATCGTACTTAGTAACGACGAGTTCTTGAAATAGAAATAGATTTTTTTCATTTATTATTAAATAATAGTAACTGAAAGTCATTCTTATGTTTAATAATTGTTCGGGGAACATATTCTTTGAAGTGAAAACATCTTTAGATTCGTTGTGATTTGAAACTCGATTAAACGAAAAAGCAACACTAAAAACAGACAAACATATACATCTGTAGGATTAAAGGTGAATGCACACTTATCCGAGCCGAACGCATCGAACGAATCGAAATAAAGGAGGCATCGCACACATGTTCACACCGAAAGAATCGACCGAACCGAAAGAATCGATCGCGCCGACAAAATAATTTCTAGTGGTGGGTCGTTGTGAAATTTTTGACGGACGAAACGCAACCGTTTTCCCGACAACGAAAACGGTTGCAGAAAACGGTCGTCGTTGCTATCGCTTAGAAGACGGCTTAAAGAACGAAACTTATTCAACATGGAACAGAATTGCGTTTTTGTCAAGTGAAATGGTTGCAGTTTCTTACAACTAGGTAAGTACTGTTTTGTCTGTCTACATTTGTAAACGAATGAGGAACCAAAGACGAACGGTAATGACGACGACGCAACAAGTGAGATAGATAGTTGTATCACTGCGTTTTCGACTGTATTTTCATAGGTGTAAAATAAAAAATCGCAAGAAGTAATTTGAAGACTGGTTTGTGCAACGAAGATTGTTTGAACCCAGGACGTAAAACGGTTTCATCGTCGCAGAACACAAAATGGTCTTTGTAAACGGTTCGTCGTCCAACGCTCATCTCTAATCATTTCCATTTCCTTTACATCTGTCGCACTGCAATTACAAAATTGCAAAATTAGAATTACAAAATTGTTAATTAATCGTATTTATATGTATGTATTAACTTTGTATTTACGTGTATTTATATCCATATATATGTATTTATGTATGTTTATATTTGTTTATCGGCATATAAATATATTTATATTATGAATATTTGTTAACATATGTAAATGTGCGAATATATATATATATATATGATGTGTCCCAAAATTCAACGATAAGCCAACACCGGAGGATAGACCTGCCCCGGACTAATCGGGGAAAAAAGAAAATAATATATATCCCAATTATATTTTAAGCTTGATGCACATTAATAAACACTCGATAATCAGGATATTTTGAGCATTTGGGTATCTTTCTCGATACAGTCTGCTAGCAGCGTTAGCATTACATCGGCATTCTATTCCTGTGGTGGGTACGGTTGCGGCATGTTAAACGTCAAACAGTCCAAAATGCGCCAGAACTCTAAATCACAAAACACACAATCGTAGTCCAAGATAATGCCAGGTCAGTTCAGTTTGCAGATCACTTCCAGTCCAAATAATGCCAGGTCAGTTAAGTTTGCAGGTCAATTCCAGTCCAAAAAGCCAAGCCAAAAGTCGATAGTATGTACGAGGGCCACGTAAGTTGAATTGGGAACGGTGCGCAGTAAACAAAGGAGCAGAGCGTACTGAACCGACTTGCTGAGAATATAATAACAGCTTCTCTATCTGCCCTGTTGTTGTCTCTTTTTAACGTAAATACCTCTATCTATCTATCTCTCTCTAACATCTAAGGTATTAATGCCCCATTCGAATTCCTAGAAATTGTAACAGGAACCCATTTTGGGCATGTAGTAAAAGTGATTACTGACAATTACAATTTAAGGAATTTGGCCCCTGTTAAGAAATAATACGCCCATATTTTTTTATAACTTGTTTTCCTAGAGTATTATACAATTTTGGAATGTTGGTTAGTTGCGTCAATATTTAAAAAAACTTGCCATACTAGTGTTCATACTTTTTTTTACACCACGATAAGTTAAATTTGGTTAAAAGTAAAAGTCTTCAAAAAATTTAGGGAATAAAATAAGTTTCATTAATTTTCGTGATAAAACAAGAGTTATTCTGGAGTTTTTAAGAGTTGTGGTAGATAGCAGTACTATTCAGGTTGCCTATAAAAAAAAAGAAAAAAATATTTAAAAAATTGTGGTCATTGTAGTGAAAAATATCATAAACGGTCTCAATTTCTGAAGAATTTCATTTTTTTTAAATAACTTAAAATATAATTGGGATATATTTTTTTCTTTTTTTCCCCGATTAGTCCGGGGCAGGTCTATCCTCCGGTGTTGGCTTATCGTTGAATTTTGGGACACGTTGTGTATATATATATATATATATATATATATATATATATATATATGCATTTACTTATAATGTTATATTATAATCTGTTTTGTTACATATAATGTGTATTAATTTTAGTTTCAATTTTTTTTCCTTTAAATTGCTACACCTACGACAAACTCTCACCACTCCATGGGTTGACTGGTAGAGAATGCCTTTAGGCATTATGTCCAGCCTTTGTATCTTTTTTTTTGTAAAGGGACGCAATAAAGTGTTTAAATAAAAATAAATACATGTGAATTGTGATAGATCTTGACGATTTTTTTATTGTCAGTGCTTTATTAATGGAAGATAAAGAAAGTACTAATTCAATTAAATTAAAATAACTTATTTAAAAAAAAATGAAGAATTAGTTCTCGCACGTTGCTCTGTCGCACGCAACTGTCAGAATACGAGCGCATCGGTCGATTCGAATCGACCGCATCGCCCACGTCGAATCTGACGCTCATAACAATTCGTCTAGGATTTATGCAGTTCTTCCAGATTCGAACGATTCGACGCGGAGAGGTGTACGAGATTTCCATATAAATTATTTAAAAATTCGTTTCGTTCGACGAGTTCGGCTCGTATAGTGTGAGTTCGCCTTTAGTATGCGAGATATGGGATAGAATAGAATAGAATACAGTATTTCCTATTAAGTTTGGAGATTATACATGTGATCTACGAGCAGTAAGGATAAATATTTTAGTACTTACGATGAAGACATTGAAAACTTGGAGTCTGTATGTAATGTTTTATATTACGTAGAAAGTAAAGCAAAGTTGCAATCTATTTACGTCAGACTGCTGGGCACAGGCCTCCTCTCATTTCTGAGAGGGTTTTAGGGCAAGGAAATGTCCACCGCGCTGCCCCAATGCGTGTTGGCGAACTTCACATGTCTTCATTTTTTTTTTCTTATTTCTCAGATATGCAGGTTTCCTCACGATGTTTTCCTTCACAGCCGAGCACGTGGTAAATCAGCACTTAAAATTGCAATTAACAATTTCATTGGTGCCGGCGGGGATCGAACCCGGGTTGCTCGAGTACTGTGAAGCTTACAGCGAGCGCTAACCATCTGAGCGACCACGGCTATATATTATGTAGAATAAAATGTAAAATATTTTTACACCTGGTAACAATATTTTAATAAATAAACCCTACAATTATCCAACGCCTGATACTCTGAATTTGTCTCATTCTCTCGAAATTTAGTTTTACTGAAGGTTTCACTTCTACCGCGTGTGAACTGCACACAGTCATGTTTTGTCAAAGACTACGTACTACAGTAGTACGTAGTTTCGTTCTAAAAAAACAACTTACAATTGCGTATTAGGTGACAATTAACGACACAAAACAAATCAGATTTTTTTTGAACGGGTAGAGCCATACTGCAGTTATATTACTGGTGTAGTTGTAGCACGAATGGATCGGTTCGACCGGGGGAGGACCACGCTCTCACAGAATACCAGCGTAAAACACCTCATTTTGATCGGCCTGGTTTATCGGCAAGACGTGTTGTGTTTGCCATCACGAGAGCATGCAGGTATACTTAGGCATTTCCCCATTGAATAAGCAATGAAAAAATAATAAAAATTAAAAAAAATAAAGAAGGAAAGAAAAGTTATTTATTACAACAAACACCAACACACATGTTGTAAAAGTTATATACACTAAGCAACCTACAAACATAGAATAAAAGAAAACTAAATCCTAAATAAAATACAAGCAATTCAATAAAAGCTTTATTATGTGTGCGGTTTTGGATAAAAGGACTACATTCAACATAATATCATGGTATTATTACGTAGTAATATTATTTATTCTGTGGTATTATCGAGTAAAGGTGCCTACTGACCTGCATCCCGCAGGGGCAATCTAGGGTGTAGGAGTGGGGATGACCCTTAATTGCCTCCTTAATTGTGATGTGTGTAGGCAAGCAGGGGCAAAGTCGGCCCTGCGACCATCGATATTGCTCCGATCGCTGTGCTCCCTAGATTGCCCCTGCGGCAGGCAGGTCAGTAGCCGCCTTAACGTACGGACGAATATGCAACAAGTACGACTATTACTACACTATAACTATTACTAAACTACAACTGTTTCACCTACCACACAAACATATTGTGAGTAAAAAGAAGAAAAGGACGTAGATATTATTAATTTTATAATAATTACAACGCAAATTATTTATTAAATATAATGTAATAATTATAACATCTACAAAATTAATATTATATTGTAAATTAATTTTAGAAAAAGGTCCCTCTGCGTTTCTTGCTAATTTTCCTTAGGACAGGATATTTTCCGAACTAATGGTAAAGCTTAAATGACTTTTAATAAGTGTTATTGGAAGCTTTATTAAGTTAAAAAAATTACTTTTAATAAAAAGTGAAAGTCGACTTCAAAGAATTAAAAATAATACATCTATACAAATAAATAAAATTGAAGTGTCTGTTTGCAATGTCAAAATAACAGCAATTTACTAAAGCCATATGAAAGTATATACGGTACTTATAACAAAAATACAATTTTTAAACTTTTTGTCTGTCTGTCTGAAAGGGCTGTATATGATGTTATAAGGAGTAACTTAGGCTACTTATATTTTAGAAAAAAAATTAGAACATAATTAAAACCCTATATTACACGCGGGCGAAGTCGTGAGGAACAGCTAGAAAAGAATAAAATTATTTCACATTCTGAAGTTGGTTTAACAATTACCTACAAACGCAATGTCGCTTTAATAGCTACTTTAATAGCTTCGAAATTTGACCCTTGAAGTATGATCTATTTAACAAAGAAGAAATCAAAATTGGTATACACAACATCCACGACTTTTTACCACCAGGTATGCGCGACTATGGAATAAAGTGAAATATTTGCAAAAAAAAAAACTTAAAGAGCAACTGTGACATAGTTTTGTGTATTAATATAATACTTAAAAAACTGTTAAGTAACAAAAAACTTCACCTCACTCTCAACTAGCAAAATTTGGTATGCAAAAGATTTGAGATTGGGAAGCATTCATTGACGGGGAAATCGGTGAACATACATAAAAATAACATATAGTCGAACGTACCTCCTTTTTGAAGAGTAGGTATTAAAGTGTAAGTATTGTATTGTATTGTATTGTATTGTATTGTATTGTATTGTAACGTGTGCAGTTAGACAAGACGGGCGGCGCGGTGCCGCTGCTGGTGGCGGGCGGCGGCGGCGGCCTGAGCGTGGGCGCCTTCCGCGACGACGAGTCGCAGCACGCGCGCGGACTCACGGACGAAACACCGGAGTCCGGATACATGTACGGACCGCCGGGACGCACCTCCGGTCAGTGCACCCTACCTATTGTTTAAGTAAAATAACTGCGACGACGCACCGGAGTCCGGATACATGTACGGACCGCCGGGACGCACCTCCGGTCAGTGCACCCTACCTATTGTTTAAGTAAAATAACTGCGACGACGCATTGGAGTCCGGATAGATGTACGGACCGCCGGGATGCACCTTCGGTCAGTGCACTCTACCTATTGCTTAAGTAAAATAACTGCGACGATGCGCCAGAGTCCGGATACATGTACGGACCGCCGGGACGCACCTCCGGTCAGTGCACCCTACCTATTGTTTAAGTAAAATAACTGCGACGACGCATTGGAGTCCGGATAGATGTACGGACCGCCGGGACGCACCTCCGGTCAGTGCACTCTACCTATTGCTTAAGTAAAATAACTGCGACGACGCGCCAGAGTCCGGATACATGTACGGACCGCCGGGACGCACCTCCGGTCAGTGCACCCTACCTATTGTTTAAGTAAAATAACTGCGACGACGCATTGGAGTCCGGATAGATGTACGGACCGCCGGGACGCACCTCCGGTCAGTGCACTCTACCTATTGCTTAAGTAAAATAACTGCGACGACGCGCCAGAGTCCGGATACATGTACGGACCGCCGGGACGCACCTCCGGTCAGTGCACTCTACCTATTGCTTAAGTAAAATAACTGCGACGACGCGCCAGAGTCCGGATACATGTACTGACCGCCGGGACGTACCTTCGGTCAGTGCACTCTACCTATTGCTTAAGTAAAATAACTGCGACGACGCGCCAGAGTCCGGATACATGTACGGACCGCCGGGACGCACCTCCGGTCAGTGCACCCTACCTATTGTTTAAGAAAAATAACTGCGACGACGCACCGGAGTCCGGATACATGTACGGACCGCCGGGACGCACCTCCGGTCAGTGCACCCTACCTATTGTTTAAGTAAAATAACTGCGACGACGCACCGGAGTCCGGATACATGTACGGACCGCCGGGACGCACCTCCGGTCAGTGCACCCTACCTATTGTTTAAGTAAAATAACTGCGACGACGCGCCAGTGTCTGGCTACATGTACGAACCGCCGGGCCGCACCGGAGTCCAGCTACATGTACGGACCGCCGGGCCGCACCGGAGTCCGGCTACATGTACGGACCGCCGGGCTGCACCTCCGATCAGTGCACTCTACCTATTGTTTAAGTAAAATAACTGTAACGACGCGCCAGAGTCCGGCTACATGTACGGACCGCCGGGCCGCACCGGCGTCCAGCTACATGTACGGACCGCCGGGCCGCACCGGCGTCCGGCTACATGTACGGACCGCCGGGCCGCACCGGAGTCCGGCTACATGTACGGACCGCCGGGCCGCACCGGAGTCCGGCTACATGTACGGACCGCCGGGCCGCACCGGAGTCCGGCTACATGTACGGACCGCCGGGCCGCACCGGAGTCCGGCTACATGTACGGACCGCCGGGCCGCACCGGAGTCCAGCTACATGTACGGACCGCCGGGCCACACCGGAGTCCGGCTACATGTACGGACCGCCGGGCCGCACCGGAGTCCGGCTACATGTACGGACCGCCGGGCCGCACCGGAGTCCGGCTACATGTACGGACCGCCGGGCCGCACCGGAGTCCGGCTACATGTACGGACCGCCGGGCCGCACCGGAGTCCGGCTACATGTACGGACCGCCGGGCCGCACCGGAGTCCGGCTACATGTACGGACCGCCGGGCCGCACCGGAGTCCGGCTACATGTACGGACCGCCGGGCCGCACCGGAGTCCGGCTACATGTACGGACCGCCGGGCCGCACCGGAGTCCGGCTACATGTACGGACCGCCGGGCCGCACCGGAGTCCGGCTACATGTACGGACCGCCGGGCCGCTCCGGAGTCCGGCTACATGTACGGACCGCCGGGCCGCACCGGAGTCCGGCTACATGTACGGACCGCTGGGCCGCACCGGAGTCCGGCTACATGTACGGACCGCCGGGCCGCACCGGAGTCCGGCTACATGTACGGACCGCCGGGCCGCACCGGAGTCCGGCTACATGTACGGACCGCCAGGCCGCACCGGAGTCCGGCTACATGTACGGACCGCCGGGCCGCACCGGCGTCCAGCTACATGTACGGACCGCCGGGCCGCACCGGAGTCCGGCTACATGTACGGACCGCCGGGCCGCACCGGAGTCCGGCTACATGTACGGACCGCCGGGCCGCACCGGAGTCCAGCTACATGTACGGACCGCCGGGCCGCATCGGAGTCCGGCTACATGTACGGACCGCCGGGCCGCACCGGAGTCCAGCTACATGTACGGACCGCCGGGCCGCACCGGAGTCCGGCTACATGTACGGACCGCCGGGCCGCACCTACAATCAGTGCAGTACACTCGCGCTTATTACAGTAAACCTAGACATAATTTTTATATGAAGATGAGGAAATATTGGGAAATACAAAAGGATACTAGTAGGCAAAATGCAGCATTTTTTGCATCATCAGTGCCATTTGGTTTAAACAATATTGCCATGTTCTTATTTGCTTCGTAAACTAACAAATAATACAGATGTAAAGTTTTATTAATTCATTTAAATTTTTGCATAAACTTATAGTTAACCTGTATATCACTTCGAGTAACCGTGGCCCGCTTCTAGGTGACTCATAAAATATCATATTGCTTTGTGGTGCGTACATCTTTTCAGCTAATTTTTCTTTAATATATGAAAGAGGTTTTAACGATAATAATACAAATAATGTTCACACAAAACAGATATCTAAATCCTTTGATGTTATCGGGGATTTCAAATTAGGTCGGATAATATATATTCACTACTTTTATTAAACTATGTAGATTATGTTGAAAATTTACTTCTCCATTAACTTTTATATAATCTCTTAAAATGCCCGTATTCTTTTACGAATGTAAACTAGCAAAGGTAGTCTCTATATTTAAGAATGAAGCAAAATACTTTATAGTTAATTATCGTCCTATATCTATCTTGTCAGCAATATCAAAGTGATTGAGTCAATAGTTTACTCTGTAATTTATCGGCATACTCAAAAATATATAATCGAAAATCGACATGATTTTATGTTAAGAAGTGCGACCAACACTAACCTTATTCTCTTCACTTCAAAACTAAAAGAGACAGTAGACCAAGTAATTGTTATAAAGTGGCGCTATATACAGATACAGTTTATACAGATTTTTCAAACGTCTTCGATAAAGGTAACTATAACATTCTGATTCATATATTATTCTTATTTGGAATTACAGATAATCTACAGGAAAGATATAAATCTTATTTTTTTAATCGCTTTTCTGGGGTGGTTGATCTTGGTTATTTGAAGTATTTTCAGGAGTACCCCAAGATTCAATTTCGGGACCGTTATTCTTTAACATCTTGTGATTAATGACAGCGTTTTGATAGTCATATTAAGCATAATCAGTGTTAGATTTTCGAAAACAACGTTCATAGTTTACAAAACAATGAGCTAGTCTTCTCGCCCATTCTCAGCCCATCAGCGCGATGTATTAGGACCGTGGTTCCCGTGTAGTACACATAGAAGTGTTTGCGTTCTGCAGGGTTAGATGTAACAGCGCAGTTGTTTGCACTGAGCAGGCGCGGGCGGCGGGTGGAGCTCGCGCGGCGGGCCCAGCACGCCGGGGCACGAGCTGGTGCGCGGCGCGGCGCTGCTGGAGGGCGGCGCGGGCGGCGCGGCGTGCGCGGCCGCGGCGCACGGCGGCTTCGGCGGCGGCGGCGGCGGCTGTCTGCGCGGCGGCGGCGGCGGCGGCTGGCTCGGTACACTACACTCTAATACACCTTTTTTATATTGCAGCTTTGGCTACAAGGCTTTTAGCTAAATAGTGAACAAAAAAAGAGAAGTTACAACACTTGAAATGTCGAAAAAAAAACATAAACACTTGCAATGTTTAAATTGGTCACGATATTATACAACTTTACGAACACTTCCAAAGAACATGGAACCTCATACCGCAGCACAGCACGACATTGGCAATTTAATTTTAAATATGAACAATTGATGTCGATGTGTAATTAATGTAAGAGGTGGCAACACTGATTATCAATAATTAGATTTTGTAAGATTTTTTCAATTTTAACTAAAATTAATAGCTTTATAAGAAAAAATATTTTTCTTTATCATACTAATTTTCTAAGGCGATTAAAAAATTAACATTTTTATTTAAAACAAAAAAATTACGAAAATGTTTTTTATTAAAGACCTTAATTAACCTTACCTATCATTCTTCCATTTACTGTATCAGAAAATTCTTCATAGATTTTAGATATTTGATGAAATATAAAATATCCATAGATTCTGTTGATGTGTGTATATCGAGTGTCCAGTAAGGAATGGATAACCATGTAATAGACCTTATGGAGGTTCTAAAAACTTACAAAAAAGTATATCTCAAATACTACGATTTTTTTAGAAAAAATATTGACTTTTTTAAGTTATTCTCAATTCTTTTTTACCACTCCCATAAATGAATTTCCATGCATTCCCTTCCATCGGTTAATTGTTATCATAATATAGTACGTTGACTATGCCTACAGAGAGGCAGTAAATAGTGTGACTAGAACACGCATATTAAAAAAAAATTGAATTATTTATTTAGAGGAATATTTACGAAAATTTTCTATTTTGACACATTTAAAAATCTTGGGTTTAAGAAACATGTATGGAAGACCTAAGTGACCAACTATTTTAAAACTGTGTGTTTAAGGTACATTTAAAATGTTATAAGATAAGGGCACCTATTTCCGCGGTATTTTTACTAAAACTCGAAAGAATTATTTAATATATATTATAATTAGTTATTTGTATTATGTTTATATATTTATTCATTTTATATGTGTGTGTATATACATTGAATTGCTTATAATTTTGCTTATAATTTATCTATTAGATTGTTCTTCTTTCCTTTTCTTCCAAGAACAATACACCTACCATCAAGCAATATAAGGGAAACCTGTTATTGGCCATACTATTAATTTGTTACATTAATGTTAATATTTACTATATACGCTGTTGGTTTTCTAAATAAAATAAATAAGATCGAAAATTAAGCACTTATTACCTTTTGAAGATTTGGCTATTTTTATCAGAACCATTATTGATTCTACTCTGTAAATACACAATAAGTTTGGCTATTAGATATTGAATTGTATTCTAAATTGATTAAAATTAAATATAAAAGGAAGTCGGAGGCACCTTGTTCCGATGTAAAAATCTTTATTCCAATGTATGTATTTCGTTCCTGATACGGAGTGTACAAAATGCAAATGGAAAAGGTTGGAAGAATAATACGTCGTATTATTACATTAGTGGTTCAAACAATATGTGGTTCTCTCTTACTTACTTACTTACTAACTTATCTTCACGCACAATCCCTGACGGGGTAGCCAGAGAGAACAGATCGCCAAGTGTCACGATCCTTACATACCTCTTTCGCTTCTTTCAAATTCATTAACTTCTTCATACATGCACGTCTAGGTATCCGAGTACTCTTGACCCTCCCCTCTTCGAGCAATTTGCTCACATGGTCTTCAAAAGTTAGTCTCGGTCTACCTCGACACCTTTTAATATTAACTTTCGCACTATATATTTTCTTCACCATTCGGTCTTCACTCATTCGCTCAACGTGTCCAAACCATCGAAGCACGCCCTTATCAATTTTTGTGATAAGGTCATCTTTCAAACCTGCCATATTGCGAATCTCTTCGTTTCGCTTTCGGTTGGCCATGGTAACGCCGCACATTTTACGAAGAGATCGCATCTCCACTGCATTCAACTTGCTTTTATGCTTCTTCTGGCATACCCAGGTTTCGCTGCCATATAACAAAATTGGTACCAACACTGCGTTATGTGTTGCAAGGCGTGCACTCTTCACTACGCCTTGCCTTATGACTAACGCAGTCAGGGCACCATTGACTTTGTTCCCGGCAGCGACACGCCTGTCCACATCTAAATCACATCTTCCATCCCGGCTAAAAGCACTCCCCAAGTATACAATTTCATTTACCTGTTCTAGACATTCCTGATTTACCCATATTTCACACTTCGTTCTCTCTTCGTCCCTTTCGTCTTTTGCTTCTCTCTAAAGCAAGATATTGTGTATAATGATATTATTAAATCAATGTAGTCCATAGAATAGAATAGAATAGAAAGTAATCATTTTTATTCAACATAAATTACAAGAATACTTATTGAAAGACATTTTTTACTTTTACCGCTGGTTCGGAAATATCCTCCTGAGAAGAATTCCTGAGAAGATTTTTTTAATGAAATCAATTAAAAATATTATAAATTAATATATAAATAAAATGATAGAGGTTTGCAGATGTGTGCAGACGTGTAGAGCCAGTATATGTGGTAGAGCAATGCTGCAGCTAAATTAGTGGTATACCTAGTTGTAGCACGAATGGGTCGGCTCGACCGCGGAAAGACCACGCTCTCACAGAATACCAGCGTAAAATAGCAGCTTAACACTCCTGTGTTTCGTATGGTGAGTGTAGATAATCGGAGACCCTTTTTTACTGGAAACAAGGCATTCCATCTTAGTCCTCCATGGTGACAGCGCAACTGTATTTTGATTTTTAATTGAGGATAGATGTAGATGTCTATGGACCACAGCCACCACTTACCAGGTGGACTGTGTGCTAGTTTGTCATCCTTATCCTATAAAAAATAAAAACAACCCCGAATAAAAAAGAAATCAAGCATCTGACATCGCTATTTCGCGGTGTACCTACGTCGGAATAAAGAACAGGCTGAAATATTTGGCACCTAATTCCGTGGTATTTTCAAGACGTGATTTCACTTTCATTTATTCAGAAAAACATACAAAAGTTAAGATTTTTCGATTAAATATATATTCCTTGAAATAGTTTAACTCAAAAATTACAGAGTCGGTACAAATTAAACCAAAAATCGCTATTTATAAAAAAAAAAGATTGTACTCACATGCACAAGCTCCAAAATGTATGAAGCTTGGGTTCGAACCAGAGGCTGACGCAAAACCAACCAATTATTTTAAAACGTATATACATTTCTCCAGATCTTTGATGATGTGTCCGTGGAAGGAAAAGGGAAGATCTCTGCGATCAGCCCGGGTAGCGACCAATGCTCTGTGTTATTTCGGAGCTGTTCTATATATGGCGTGTTAACTTTAGAACTTTGATAGCGTGATTTAGGCTTCGAAGCGTTTCGCTTACGGCGCGACAACAGCGCCGCCACAATGCTATGACTACGCAAAGTTGAATTATCAACTAAATAAACACCTTGCAGTAGAAAAGTGCTTGTAAATCGCTCGTAAATGCAGTTTTTCTAAATACCTCGGAATATGGTGCCAATTTTAAAATCCCTCGGAAAAAGTTTCCTTTACCTTAATTCACTATTGTATGTAGTGTATTGTAATGTGTGTCTATTGTATAGAAAAGCTAATAATATATGGTCGGGAACGGTTCAGGTGGAAACACGAACGAGGGCGAGGGCCAACATGGCGGCGGCGGCTGGTCGTACGTGGACTCGTCGCGCAGCGCGCGCGCGCTCACCCGCGTGCACACCGCGCCGCGCACCGGCTCCGGCGAGGTGCTCGTGCTGCCCGCTATACACGTGAGTACGCACACACACACCGCGCCGCGCACCGGCCCCGGCGAGGTGCTCGTGCTGCCCGCTATACACGTGAGTACGCACACACACACCGCGCCGCGCACCGGCCCCGGCGAGGTGCTCGTGCTGCCCGCTATACACGTGAGTACGCACACACACACCGCGCCGCGCACCGGCCCCGGCGAGGTGCTCGTGCTGCCCGCTATACACGTGAGTACGCACACACACACCGCGCCGCGCACCGGCCCCGGCGAGGTGCTCGTGCTGCCCGCTATACACGTGAGTACGCACACACACACCGCGCCGCGCACCGGCCCCGGCGAGGTGCTCGTGCTGCCCGCTATACACGTGAGTACGCACACACACACCGCGCCGCGCACCGGCCCCGGCGAGGTGCTCGTGCTGCCCGCTATACACGTGAGTACGCACACACACACCGCGCCGCGCACCGGCCCCGGCGAGGTGCTCGTGCTGCCCGCTATACACGTGAGTACGCACACACACACCGCGCCGCGCACCGGCCCCGGCGAGGTGCTCGTGCTGCCCGCTATACACGTGAGTACGCACACACACACCGCGCCGCGCACCGGCCCCGGCGAGGTGCTCGTGCTGCCCGCTATACACGTGAGTACGCACACACACACCGCGCCGCGCACCGGCCCCGGCGAGGTGCTCGTGCTGCCCGCTATACACGTGAGTACGCACACACACACCGCGCCGCGCACCGGCCCCGGCGAGGTGCTCGTGCTGCCCGCTATACACGTGAGTACGCACACACACACCGCGCCGCGCACCGGCCCCGGCGAGGTGCTCGTGCTGCCCGCTATACACGTGAGTACGCACACACACACCGCGCCGCGCACCGGCCCCGGCGAGGTGCTCGTGCTGCCCGCTATACACGTGAGTACGCACACACACACCGCGCCGCGCACCGGCCCCGGCGAGTTGCTCGTGCTGCCCGCTATACACGTGTGTACGCACACACACACCGCGCCGCGCACCGGCCCCGGCGAGGTGCTCGTGCTGCCCGCTATACACGTGAGTACGCACACACACACCGCGCCGCGCACCGGCCCCGGCGAGGTGCTCGTGCTGCCCGCTATACACGTGAGTACGCACACACACACCGCGCCGCGCACCGGCCCCGGCGAGGTGCTCGTGCTGCCCGCCATACACGTGAGTACGCACACACACACCGCGCCGCGCACCGGCCCCGGCGAGGTGCTCGTGCTGCCCGCTATACACGTGAGTACGCACACACACACCGCGCCGCGCACCGGCCCCGGCGAGGTGCTCGTGCTGCCCGCTATACACGTGAGTACGCACACACACACCGCGCCGCGCACCGGCCCCGGCGAGGTGCTCGTGCTGCCCGCTATACACGTGAGTACGCACACACACACCGCGCCGCGCACCGGCCCCGGCGAGGTGCTCGTGCTGCCCGCTATACACGTGAGTACGCACACACACACCGCGCCGCGCACCGGCCCCGGCGAGGTGCTCGTGCTGCCCGCTATACACGTGAGTACGCACACACACACCGCGCCGCGCACCGGCCCCGGCGAGGTGCTCGTGCTGCCCGCCATACACGTGAGTACGCACACACACACCGCGCCGCGCACCGGCCCCGGCGAGGTGCTCGTGCTGCCCGCTATACACGTGAGTACGCACACACACACCGCGCCGCGCACCGGCCCCGGCGAGGTGCTCGTGCTGCCCGCCATACACGTGAGTACGCACACACACACCGCGCCGCGCACCGGCCCCGGCGAGGTGCTCGTGCTGCCCGCTATACACGTGAGTACGCACACACACACCGCGCCGCGCACCGGCCCCGGCGAGGTGCTCGTGCTGCCCGCCATACACGTGAGTACGCACACACACACCGCGCCGCGCACCGGCCCCGGCGAGGTGCTCGTGCTGCCCGCTATACACGTGAGTACGCACACACACACCGCGCCGCGCACCGGCCCCGGCGAGGTGCTCGTGCTGCCCGCTATACACGTGAGTACGCACACACACACCGCGCCGCGCACCGGCCCCGGCGAGGTGCTCGTGCTGCCCGCCATACACGTGAGTACGCACACACACACCGCGCCGCGCACCGGCCCCGGCGAGGTGCTCGTGCTGCCCGCTATACACGTGAGTACGCACACACACACCGCGCCGCGCACCGGCCCCGGCGAGGTGCTCGTGCTGCCCGCTATACACGTGAGTACGCACACACACACCGCGCCGCGCACCGGCCCCGGCGAGGTGCTCGTGCTGCCCGCTATACACGTGAGTACGCACACACACACCGCGCCGCGCACCGGCCCCGGCGAGGTGCTCGTGCTGCCCGCTATACACGTGAGTACGCACACACACACCGCGCCGCGCACCGGCCCCGGCGAGGTGCTCGTGCTGCCCGCTATACACGTGAGTACGCACACACACACCGCGCCGCGCACCGGCCCCGGCGAGGTGCTCGTGCTGCCCGCTATACACGTGAGTACGCACACACACACCGCGCCGCGCACCGGCCCCGGCGAGGTGCTCGTGCTGCCCGCTATACACGTGAGTACGCACACACACACCGCGCCGCGCACCGGCCCCGGCGAGGTGCTCGTGCTGCCCGCTATACACGTGAGTACGCACACACACACCGCGCCGCGCACCGGCCCCGGCGAGGTGCTCGTGCTGCCCGCCATACACGTGTGTACGCACACACACACCGCGCCGCGCACCGGCCCCGGACACACACACAGAAACTCTTCACTGTAGCCATAAACTTGAGTATTGAAGTTTAAAAAACTTCTCAAAGTGTACTTCTTTCCTCCTTAAATAGTCATTCCTCTAAAAAATTACTACCTACTCATTTTTTCTTACGTTAAGGTTTTGACTTCATTTACTTGTTTAATCCCAAAGATGTTTTATAGGTCAAAACATCTTTGAATGAGATCATAGTAAATTCTACGCGGGCGAAGTCGTGAGGGCCAGCTGGTCAAAATATAAAAGTAGAAAGAGAGATAGGTCAGTGCTTTTAATATAGCGCGACAAATAGTCTTTTTCTTAAGTTTTTTTTTATAGTTTAGGGTGACAAACGAGCACACAGTCCACCTGTTGGTAATTGGCTGCTGTGGCCCATTGACATCTACATTTATCCTCGTTTGCGAATCAAAATGCAGATGCGTTGCCACCCGTGAGGACTAAGATGGAATGCCTCGTTTCCAGTAAAAAGGGTCTCCGGTTCTCTACACTCACCATACGAAACACAGCAGCGTAAAGCTGCTATTTTACGCTGGTATTATGTGAGAGCGTGGTCCTTCCCCGGTCGAGCCGACCCATTCGTGCTACAACTATACTACTAATATAGCTGCAGCATGGCTCTACCACGTATCGAACAGGAATAGTCTTATTTATTGTTCACTAATATTTTAAATGTGGTAATGAGTTTAGTTTTTATTTTATATATCACTAGCTCGCCAGGCAGACGTTGTTCTGCCCTTTCCAAAGACCCTTCCTATAAAAATCCTTAAATTCGCAATAAAAAATTTTGAGGGTCATTTATCGGGATAAAAACTATCCTATCTCTCAAGTTGGACCAAAATGCACACAGTGTGCAAAATTTCATTGAAATGACGTAATGAAAACACGTAATTTTTATATATAAAGAGATTATACTTTAGTACAATTCACTTCATATTTCATAAGATCATAATATGATTTCGGTTTTTAATCAGAGTCATAGTTTTCCTTTATATCTTTTGACGTTTTCTTACAAGTATTATTTATTGACTAGTGTCCACACTCGTACACTATAATCCTGTCCTGCGCAAATTTTCGCTGTGACTTAAATTCGCTCTGAAGGACATTATTGCATATATATGTATGGTTATAATAATGCGACTAAATACGTTACAAAATTCTTCGTGTACAGAATTGCGGATGTGCGTACCGCTGTGTGGCGCTGAACGAATACAGAAGCGAGGTGACTTGCTACTGCCCGTCTACTTGGATGTCGGATGTTGATGATCCCACTAAATGCATAAGTAAGTATAAACACTTGTACTATTCACGTAGAGCTTTACACGAAGATTGAAAACCAAATACACTTAAAATATTTTTTTTTAAATATCGTTTGCCTTATCTCTTCTTCTTATCGACATTTATATGTTTTCAAAAAGCTTTTTTTTTTGCGCCCGAAGCTTATTGGAAATGGGCTACCCAGGAGGGAGGCAGAAAATGCATTACGCATACCACGATGGCCGGTCCATCATTGTTATGGGGGACTCACTTCCTACAAGGGGAACCTAAGTGATACCCCCTAAAAACTGCCTTTGGGGATCGGCAACCAGCTGTTGAAAGCTTCACATGCCATATCTAAAGCGACCCTCTTTTGGGAAAAGAGGGCGCAGACGGCTAAGTGCCGTTTAGGGAGTGCCTACGAAGGCATATTAATTTTAAATAATTTTTAATTTAATTAGAATTGGCCTGAGCCGCCAGGAGGCAGTTCAGGTCGTTTGACAGTTTATTCGGCAGGTCCGAGAGAGTGTTTCTCGGCCTGCGGGCGGTATAGCGGGTTTCAAAAAGTTTTTTTTCTTTACTTATAAGCCAGTGCTTAACCACAATCCCACCTGGTGGTAAGTGGTGATGCAGCCCTAGACGGTAAATCGCACTGTCTTAGCGTAACAAAAGCCTACTCACTCTTGCCTTGAAGACGCCCAGATTGTATTCGGACGGAAAGACAGACGCCGGCAAATTATTCCACTCATTTGCTGTACGCACTACGCATTACAAAAGACGAAGCAAACCGTTTGGTTCTAATGCGTGGAATATCGACAACAAAAGGGTAAAGACCCGCCGACCGCCAGGTTGTCCGATGGTGGAAAGGAGAGGGAGGAATTTAAGCGTGTAATTCCTGCGCACACTCACCGACATCAACACAATATTCCCGGAATGCAGGAACGCATGTTACTTTATGATACCTTACGATGTTTTGCTTCAGCGCCGAGCACGTGGTAAATCGGCACTTAAAATTGCAATTAACAATTTCATCACGTACTGCTTGAAAACAGCGAGCGTAAATCCTTTGAGCTACCACGGCTTAACTTGTTCTTTGTTTTAACACGTATATATCAGGTTTAATGATAAAGCCAGGCGATAGAGAGTAGGCGCAAGTTACATCATTCGTTAACTGCCAGTCGCTATTGAGGCAACTTCTATCTATGATGGAAGATACCCAGCAGCGCTTACCACGTCTGGTATACTGATCTCGTCAACCAGAACAGCAAGCGTGAAGTTTAAGGCAAATTCATTCATTCATTAAAGCACTTCACAAGTCCATTGCTGATCATAGGCCTTCCCAAGGAATGCCACAAAGCACGGTCCTGAACCGCTTGTATTCATCAAATAATAGACATAGGTATTAAATAAAATAAATCTAATTTAACGTAAAATGGGAAACGGCCTTTGCCTTGGATGGTGGAGTAAAGAAATCAAAGGAATCCGTCTTTTAACTATTTTCGTACAGATCGTCTAATTTAAAACTGCGCGCGCCTTTTTGTATTTTTGGTAGATTTTGTTACATCTATATATATATATATATATATATATATATATATATATATATATATATATATATATATATATAGGGAAAACTTAGTTTCGTCATATTTAAATTTTATGTGTGAGTGCAGAAAGCCAAAATTTATTTAAAATATGTGGTACCAATACAAATACATTAAAATAAAGACGGCTCCGTGACGCAGTGGCTCAACATTGACTTGTGGCGTTGAGAGTCGCGGGTTGTATTCTCGCACGTAACAAGTTTTTGTATGGCCTACAAATAATTCTTCCGGGTCTGGATATTTGTCCTTGAGCAATTTATGTTTGTAAACTGCCTCCACGATACACGAGAAAATTTATTTATTTAATTCAAAAACTTGTGGCTTATAGAAAATTCAATAAACGCTCAAGGTTAAATTATACATGCAAAAAAATTTTTCAAAAATTGTATCCATCCATAACAACAAAAATTAATAATTATAAATTAATTGATTATAAAATAATCTTTATAATATATAAAAATTACGTGTCACGTTGTTTGTCCGCGATGAACTCCTAAACTACTGAACTGATTTCAATGAAATTTGCACACTCTGTGCATTTTGGTCCAACTTGAGAGATAGGATAGTTGTTATCCTGATAAGTGACTATTAATATTTTTTGATTATGAATTTAGGATTTTTTATCTGAAGGGTCGTCGAAAAGGGCAAAACAACGTCTGCCTGGTCAGCTAGTAGTAATATAAAATCTCGAAGCTTGTTGCAGCCCGTGTCAAGAACTTAAAACTGTAATAAAGCCAATTAAAACAAGAAAGTGTTAATAATTATACAATAAAATATGTTGTGATACCAATTTATAACGCAATGTCAATAAAAACTAATAACAATCCTAATATGCCCATAATTAAAAACATTGTGTTAAAAATCCTAGTGTAGGGGTAAACTTTTTGAAAAAAATTAAACAAAACGTATATAGAGTACTAATGTTGGCACTCCTCCTATGATTGGCACTTTGCTATTTTAATCTGAATATTAAGAACGATTTCTTTTTTCTATATCACAGCTACACAGATATTGCTAGGGTATATAATTTCCTATACTAACAACATATATTTATATTTAAACCGTCAACTATCTTCCTATAACGGCCGTTTTAAAAATGTGTGTGGATAAGTCCGTTAAAATTTAATAAAAATTTAAGGTTTTGTGGCTAGATTCTGAGACAAAAAAGTGATTTTTAGGTAAGTTTAACTGGTAATTAATAGAATCAGGCGTTACTTTGCGGAAATCCATTATAATGGGGTTGTTAATGTTTTCTTGATTCCGCGTAAAAAAAGAAAATGATGTCCTGCCCAGTTTTAAGGGGACCTCCCACCCTCCCTGAATCGCGCGCACTATACCCGTCACCGTTAATTTCAGCACTACCACCCCCAGCACCACCACACTAGGCACCACACACCACTCTCGAAAATACGACACGTGTTTCGCCTCTACACGAGGCATCCTCATGTGAAGTAGACTCTGCGGAGGCTGGCCGCTAAGTGACTGACTGACTGACTTGACTTGGCGACGGGCGAGAACAACGCTGGGATCGTCCGGTGAGAAGCAAACCATTTAGGGCGGTTGCAAACAAAGAGCGCACCCTATTCGAATCGGGCGACTTATATTGCCAAATATGGCGACAACCTGCAGAATGCAACCGCGAAACAACCACAAAAATGTGACTTGCACCACACTCTGGACAATACAATGGTCCGAGGAGCCAAGACGGGCATCGACGGAAACCTGATATCCGTCCGGATGAGAGGTCAACAGGGAAGGTGCGTGATCCTCCACATCTGCAATCCACGTAGGCGAAGTAACCAGCTGGATAAGACCATATGCCAAAGAAAAGTCATAAACAGATCTTTCCGCATGATCGGTTAAACTTGAACCGAGCCATTCGGCGTGGTGGGTGTTAAAATCGCCAAGTATCTCGGTCTCTGTGGATGGAATCTACTGCAAGGAATCTGTAGCCATTTGCTCGTGCTTGTCGAGGATAGATGTAGATGTCTATGGGGGCCACAGCAAACACTTACCATCAGGTGGACTGTGTGTTCACTTGTCACCCTTATCCTATAAAAAAATACGATCGAATTTCATCCACTAGGCGTCAGTTAGTTTACTGTGTGTATTAGATGTCATAAAATCGTAATATCCACGTCCTTCTTACTGTATTCTAGTACATTTTAGCATTTTCTACCGACTTCAAAAAGGAGGAGGTACTCAATTCGACTGTTTATGTGGTACCTCATAACTTTTTTTCTGCGTTAACCGATTTCAATTTTTTTTATTTGATCGCTGGTGCTTCTCATCTGGTCCCGTATAAATTTGATCAAGGTCTGATTAATAGTTTTTGAGTTATTCTTAATAATTTATATTGAAGTCGGTTTTACAAAATTTTTAACTTTAAATTATTTCTATATTTATCATGACAAAAGTGATAAAATGTACCAAAAATACAAGGGAGGCGCTTGGTATAAATGGGTTTTATAATATTATGTTTAATAAACTGGTGCGCAGGAAATAGAACGTCGATATTAACGTAGGAAAATTAGTATCATGGTATCACACAAATTTACCGGACGTTATCGATTGCTTAACTATAGACAAAAGTAATTTAATACCAGCCTTAAAGCTACATTTACAATGTAGTGTTAGAGTTGCCAGATGACGTGGACTTTTTAACAATATTAGTGATCTTAACAGCGTCTTTCGCAGTGGAAAAGCAGTCTTATTCTTGGGTGCTGCTGTGTTTCGGTGCAGCTTCTATTTGCTGCTGCATATTGTTCGTGGTGTGCATCGCTCTACATTTTTGTAAGTCTACTTTTTGATTTTCACACATTTAACGGTGGATTGTTGGTTTATTTTACACAAACGCTACTTATTTGCTTAGTTGCCATTTTAATTTCAATTTCTTAATATATTAGTAATTATTAGATGTCTCTATCACTTTAAGTCAGTCATAGAATTATTAGGTAATTCTATGGTCAAAGTGACTGTGACACCACGAAACTTAACGACATCTTAAAATTGGTAGCGTTTGAATATTTGGCCATTAGTCTGGTAAACTAAATTCAAAATGTTTATTACGTTTAATGTACATTAATATGTACACGTCTTGCCAATATTTACTACCATGGTAAATTAAACAAACGTTGTAAGACAGCTATTCATTATAGTCGGTTCGCTTTGATACGGTCGCCTTGGCACGTGCCGCATCTTGATCAAATTCCGCGATATCAAATTCGCCGCGTGCTGCGTACACCCGCAGGAGAACTTGGCATTTTAAAACGAAGTGCCGTAGTGAAAGAGTCTTTGCTACCTAACTTGTGTTTATTTATATATTCGTATTTTATTACAATAACCATAAAAATAAAATAGTATTCTATATTATTCTTAGAATAGAAATACATTTACTTAACAAACAGAATATAAAATTATAAAATAAAAGCTAATTAATGCCTCCGAGTGTACTAACACTACCTTAGTGAACAGAATATAAATACTAGCGACCCGCCTCGACTTCGCCTGGAGAAGATCTATTAATGTGGCGTTATTTGAGACAGTGTCACTGATGACAGTAGAATATTTTTTACCTGGTAGATCCACGCTGCAGCTAAATTATGGTTGCAGTACGAATGGTTCGGCTCTATCGAGGAAGGGCTATACTCTCGCAGAATACCAGCGTAAAACAGCAGCATAATGGTGCCCTGTTTTATATACTAAGTGTGACCGGAGATCCTTTTTACTAGAAACGAGGTGTTTCACAGTTCCCATGGGTGACATCGCATCTGCATTTTGATTCTTAATCGAGTATAAATGTAGTTGTTTATAAGTCACAGGATCCACTTACCATCAGGTGGACTGTGTGCTCGTATAGTAAGATAAAGTAAAGAGACCCATGACTTTTATGAGCTGTTAAACAAAAAGCATTTTTATTAAATTATTTTTTGTAATAGATAACAAATATCAGCGAAAGAAGGAAGAAGAACTCAACCAGAAGCGCCTTCTCGAACAAGAAGTTCAACTGCATCGTTTAAGGAATGCTCCAGGCGGGAACGAGAATGCTTTGTCTATGGCTTTCAACCCGCACTACGGGAGAGAAAACATCCTCCCTCAGGGTGTTGATGTTAGGGGACTGCCGAAGGTTTCTCGGGAGAGCTTAAAACTTGTAAAGTAAGTCTTTTATGCTGTTGTTTTCCTATTGACATAATTAATCCTTCTTTTAATCGTTATTTCGGAACCTATATGGAATATGTTCCTTTTTGCTTTGTAATATTATTTAATGGTAAAATTTGAAACGTAGTAGGAGAATGGGTCCTGAGGTCCTGACCTCAAATAGCAGTAAAATAGTATGCTGTGCTTCGTATGCCTGCCAAGCTCGACGTTGTCCTCGAAATGTTATGTTATTTCTAAATCATGTTTCCTTCATGATGTTTACTTTCACAAGCATTGCTCTATAAATATTTTAAAGATAAGAAGCCTGTGCCCAGCTGTGGGATGTGTATAGTTAATGTCACTTTACTTTTTAAATATTTATCCAGGGCATTAGGGCAGGGTGCTTTCGGAGAAGTGTACCAGGGACTGTACCGGCACCGAACCGGCGACACGGTGGAGATGCCGGTCGCCGTGAAGACGCTGCCGGAGCTCTCCACGGGACAGGCGGAGTCCGACTTTTTAATGGAGGCCGCGATCATGGCCAAGTTCAATCATCCGAATATCGTGCACCTCATTGGCGTCTGTTTCGATAGGCATCCACGGTAAGATTATTTCATTTTGTAAACAAGTTAGCCGCTCAATAGAAATTTCTTATTCTTATCGTATTGCGGAGCCATACAATACAATACCTTATTTGTATCTATTGTACACTTATAGGCTGTAATGGATGGATGGAACGTATTTTAATAAATAACTATTTTTACAGTGCGTGTGTGCGTGCGTATGTGCGTGTGCGTTTGCGTGGGCGTGTGCGTGGGTGTGCGTGGGTGTGCGTGCGTGCGTGTGTGCGTGTATGCGAGTGTGCGTGTGTGTGCGTGTGTGTGTATGTGTGCGTGCGTGGGCGTGTTTGTTAAATTAGTACTTTAATACAAGTTACGGTATGTTTTTTAAAATAATAAATATAACTCATCGGCAGTTTCATCGTCCTGGAGCTGCTGGCCGGCGGAGACCTGAAGAACTTCCTGCGCGAGAGCCGGCCCAAGGCCGAGCGTGTGAGCGCGCTCACCATGAAGGACCTGCTGCTCTGCGCGCTGGACGTCTGCAAGGGCTCCAGATATTTGGAAGTGCAGCGGTTCATTCATAGGTAAAGTACCTACTTCTATTAGTAGTAAAAAAATTCAATTAGTTATTAACAATATTATCGCGAATACTACACAATATTAAATCAAATTTAATATTAGTTTTCTAAATTTTGTTGTGTATTTTGAAGTTTTCTTATTATTTTAAGGTGGTAAACGAGCACACAGTCCATGGATGCTTATATACACACCTACATCTTTTCTCCATTCATTTCAGAATTATTCATTACTAAAAAAAAAATGCGTGAGTGTCGTGGAACACTCGGTTAGAACGAAGCTGCTTTCGAAGTATATTATTATTGATAAACTTATTATATTATTGATTAACAAATACAAATAAATGAATTAATAGCGTCTATTAAAATAAAGTATTTTTACTGATGTTGAGCCCTTACATAAATTAGTTATTCAAAATTTATGTTCTGATCACTGTGGATAGTTAGTCGCGGTATCTTACATGCACAAAAAACAGAAAGTTAAGAAAGTTGTGCTTGTTCCAATAAACGGACAACGCTAAGAGAGATTTTTAAAAAAAAAACGTTACCCCCACACTGGGATTTTCTCCTGTATCGTGGAGGCAGTTTACAAACACAAATTTTACAAGGACGAACATCCAGACCAGGAACAATTATTTGTAGGTCATACAAATACTTGTTCCGTGCGGGATTCTAACCCGCGGCCCCCAGCGCAGCAACTCATTGCTAAGCCACTGCGCCACAGAGCCGTCATTTAGAAGTAGTATAGTGAAAAAGCTGCCTTTTCTTCCATATAAAACAATACTAACTATTTATATGGATCATTTCTTAAACTAATAAGTCTTGATTTTAATAAAACATTTACTTATAAAACACTCTCGTTAATCAGTTGCAAATCGTTTAATGAGTGGGCGACAGTATAAATCTAAACATAGTAAAGTTATACCTTTATTTAAATCTAGCAGTACATTGGACCCCACTAATTTTAGATCTAATTCTGTTTCTATATATAATCTATTTCTGTAATGCCAACGCTCAGCAAAATTTTCGAAAAAACTATTCTAGATCAAATGTAAGATGAATAAAAAAACGTATTTTTAATGTTTTTTTTTATAGGATAAGGGTGACAAACAAGCACACAGTCCACCTGATGGTAAGTGGTTGCTGCGGCCCATAGACATCTACATCTATCCTCTATTACAAATCAAAATGCAGATGCGTTGTCACCCGTGAGGACTAAGATGGAATGCCTCATTTCGAGTAAAAAGGGCCTCCGGCCACCTGTACTCACCAAGCGCAACGCAGAGGTAAACCTCTACTTCACGCTGGTATTCTGTGAGGTCGTGGTACCACCCCGGTTCGAGTCGGCCCATCCGTGCGACAGCAAAAGCTGCCGCCTGGCTCTACCACTGTTGAAACTTGTTGTAACTGTACATTTTATAATATTGTGACAAAAATGTTAGAGAGAAACTGAAGATAAGTAATCTTTAATAAAAATGTTTTCTCAACAGGGATATAGCAGCTCGCAACTGCCTGCTAACTTCGCGCGGGCCGGGGCGAGTCGTGAAGATAGCGGATTTTGGCATGGCACGCGACGTGTACCGCGCAGAGTACTACAAAAAGGGCGGGAAAACGATGTTACCAATAAAATGGATGCCGCCCGAAGCATACATCGATGGAATCTTCACCATCAAGACCGATGTCTGGTGAGTATTTTCACAGGACTACCTTTTCGTATAATTGGATACAAAACAAAAATTTATCTCGGTTTAGAAGCCATCTCTCATATTAGCTCTCATATAAAGGTGGTCGCCGGAGAATCTTCGAGACAGGTCATGACGTCGAGCGATCGTCGTTTTGAACTCCCCGGGAACGTATGGCGAATACTGAGAGAGAAAAATTTAGTTAATTTAGTTAGGGCCTATGACCGTTATAGAACTGTCAATAAATAGGTCCAGCCTGCGCCGCCTCTGTAGAGAGGTCAAGGAGTGCATGGCCCAACTGAGGGAAACACGATGGGGCAGACTGATGGAAGATATCTCGCCCTCGGACACTGCCTTCTGGCGGTTGGCGAGAGCTCTGAAATCAGAATGTGTCGCTTCGAAGCCCCCATTGGTTGAATCTGATGATCAGCTAGCGTTCGATGACTCGGAAAAGGCAGAGTCCATGTCGCATAGCATCGACAGCAAATGCTCTCCTAGCACCCTGCCAGTTGGCCCCGTCCACCTGAATAAGGTGGACGAGGATACAGCTAATCTGCCCACCACATCACCAACGGATGACCACTCCCTTCATTATTTTCGATGAAGTGAAAACCATTGTGAAAAGTCTCAAGTCTCGAAAAGCGCCAGGCGCTGACGGCATTATTACGACAGTATTTAAAGCCCTACTCTCAAAACTGATCTGCCTTTTAGTGGCTATTTTCAATGTCCTATTATCCACCTGCACTTTCCCAGAAGTGTGGAAAGAATCAGACTTTATCGGTATGCACAAACTAAACAAACCCAGAGATAGGGTATCTAGTTATAGACCCATCAGTCTCTTCGGTGCTATAGGAAAAATCTATGAGAGCTTCATCCTCAGCCGTCTGAAGGGTGTCGTGCTAGACAAAAATTTAATTCCTAACGAGCAGTTTGGCTTTCGAGCCAAACACTCATCTGTTCAACAAATGCACCGCCTCACGAAGCACATTCTAGATCAGGCCACAAAGTCGAACAGGCACACTGCCTATACAGGTGCTCTGTTCTTCGATGTGGCTAAGGCCTTCAACAAAGTCTGGTACAACGGACTAGTTTTTAAACTTCTTCATATAGATGTGTACCCTTGACTGACTGAATGATGAATGATGAAATGACTTGTCAAAATTATTCAAGATAACCTTGTCAATCGATCCTTCCGTTTGCGAGTATAGGGGACCTTCTCCTCTTCCAGACCTACCAGAGCAGGGGCTCCCCAGGGCTCCTTGCTCTCTCCGACCATATACTCACTTTACGTGAATGATATTCCTCCGTTACCAAATATTCATCTTGCACTATACGCAGATGATACAACAATTTATTCTTCTGATAGTCACCCTGTCAGAATCTGCATTCGGCTCCAAGCTGCAGCAAATGCACTAGGCGATTGGTGCAGATAATGGAAAATCGAATTGAAATCCGATAAGAGTAAAGCTATTATGTTCAACAGGAAAGTTTCACATAATAAACTAATCCTTAAACTTAAAAGACACAAGAAAAGTACAATCTCCCTATACGACAGCCCAATCCCATGGGTTCGAGAGGTGAAATACCTGGGGGGGTGTTGTTAGATAGTGCAATGCGCTTTTCTCAGCACATTAGAGCAGTTAAAATAAGGCAAATTCGTAGTGTATCGTCTTTTTGCCTTAACCAATAAAAACAGTAAGCTGTTCTTGAGACACTAACTGCATCTCTTCAAAACCTGCGTACGTCCTATTATGACATATGCGGGTGTGTCCTTTGCCCACATACCTAAAAACCGTCTTCGACAACTTCAAGTTGTTCAGAATAAATTCCTGCGACGAATCACAGAAGCTCCTTATTATGTGAGGAACGTGAATATCCACCGCGACCTCGACATGCCCACAATTCATTCGTATCTTAAGGAATTATCCTTAAGATACTTCAATTCAATCAAAGATCATAAAAATCCGTTGGTGACTGACGCGACCGCGTACCCCAGACTGCCAAAAGAGCCCAAAGGGAACGTTCTCCTTGATGGCGATGACGAGATCACTTCTATGAATAGGTCGATGGGCACTTCGCGCCGCAAAATTATTGCACTCAATAGCTCGTAAGTCCGCACTTATCCTATTTCTTATCACTCGTCCTATTTCTTCGGAGCGCATTTCACATTTTGGTAAAACATCTTCTTAAAGAACACAATATTATGCTCTATGCTGACAATAAAAAATAATTGCCGTGTAGGAGCGGTTAAAAATATCCACTACCACATATCTTCCCGTGGGTGTCGTAAAAGGCGACAAAGGGAAACGGACGGGAGATGGGAAGCAGCATCTTCCCGATAAAAGCAAAATTACAATAAAAAAACTGCGGTTGCCAACCCGCTCGCCAAAAGTGGCAACTATGGCAAATACCCATATGAAGGTAACAAAGAGACGGCCCCCAGTCCCCGGCGGCCTCGCTATTCCTGGCTACGGTGGCGACCATGGTACCGGCGAGGCAGGGAGTGCTAAGAATCTCCGGTGGAAGTTCGGTTGCTACCTAAGAAGACTCGACCTGGCAACGTACAACGCACGCACCCTAAGGACTGACGAGAAGATCGTGGAGCTGGAAAAAGAGATGGACAACTTACGCTGGCATATTATAGGATTATCTGAGGTCCGAAGAGAGGGGGAGGACACGGTAATCCGCGAATCCGGCAACTTGCTCTATCACCGGGAGGGCGACCATCTGTCCTAAGGAGGTGTCGGATTTATCGTCCACAAGTCTCACGTTAACAACGTTGTAAAGATTGAGAGTGTGTCGACGAGGGTTGCGTACCTTATACTCAGAATCACCAAACGGTATTCGCTGAAGGTCATACAGGTTTACGCACCAACCTCAGCACATCCCGAAGAGGATGTGGAGGAAATGTATGAGGATATCTCTAGAGCCATGCATTCCTCCAAAACTCACTATACGGTGTTAATGTGAGACTTAAATGCAAAACTAGACACAAGAGAGAACAGTGAGCTGGAAGTAGGGAAATTTGGAATAGGGCAACGGAACCCAACGGGCCAGCAGCTGGCCGACTTCATGGAGAAAGAGGGACTCTTTATGATGAACTCTTTCTTCCAGAAGCTGCCTCAGAGGAAGTGGACCTGGTCGAGCCACGACGGTTCGACAAAAAATGAGATTGACTTCATTATGACGACCAGACGACAACTGTTCAATGATGTCTTCGTGATCGCGAGGGTGAAAACTGGTAGCGATCACCGAATGGTGAGAGGCACACTGAACCTAAACGTTAAGTTGGAGAGGTCTCGTCTAATGAAGTCAAGGCTCCGTCCCCCTCGTACTCTAATCCAAAGTCCCGAAACCTTTCAGATCGAGTTACGAAACCGTTTTCAGTGCCCAGAAGACAGCAATGAAGTGGACGATATGAATGACAAGCTCGTGGAAACTGTCCATGCGGTCGGAGCTAAGTTCTGCAAGACCCGCCGCAGAAGAACACAAAAACTCTCCGATCACACTCTTAATCTCATGGCTGTTAGATGGGAGATGAAGCTACATTCTTCAACAGATTTAACAGTATACAGGCAACTGAACAGACAGATCTCTAAATGCATGCGGCGGGACTTATGCAACTTCAATACAGCTCGTATTGAAGAAGCGATCGAGCGGAACAAAGGCTCCAAAGTCTTTGCCAGAGATCTGTCTGCCAGAAAGAGCCAACTGTCAAAGCTGAAGACCGAGTGTGGCAGCATCGTTTCCGGGGCACCTGAGATTTTGAGTGAGATTGAGAGGTTCTATGGACAGCTGTACACATCATCGTTGGAGCCACACGCAAGTGTAAGTAACGATCCAAGAGCGAGTCTTATCCGACACTATTCCGATGATATCCCGGACGTCAGTCTGAGCGAGAATAGAATGGCTCTCCAGCACCTTAAATGGAATTACAGCGGAGCTTTTGAAAGTGGGTGGAAAACCGGTACTTGAAGTCCTTCAGAATCTCTTTAATTCCGTCCTCCATGGTGGCACTACTACGGAGGTGTGGAGCAGAAGTGCTGTGGTCTTGTTCTTCAAGAAAGGCGACAACGCTCTCTTGAAGAACTACAGACCGATTTCCCTTCTGAGCCGCGTCTACGTGCTGTTTTCGAGAGTCATTACGAATCGTCTCGACGTGACGACTTCCAGCCTCCCGAACAAGCTCTTTTCCGAAAAAGCTTTAGTACCATAGACCACATACATACTCTGCGGCAGATTGTACAGAAGACAGAGGAATATAATCTGCCACTTTGCCTTGCGTATGTGGACTATGAGAAAGCCTTTGATTCCGTCGAAATTTGGGCGGTGCTGCTGTCCCTTCAGCGGTGCCAAGTTGACTGTCGGTATATCGAAGTGCTGAAGTATTTGTACAGTAGAGCTACGATGGCTATTCGAGTACAGAATGAGAGTACGAAACCTATTCAACTGCAGAGAGGTGTAAGACAGGGTGACGTTATATCCCCGAAACTCTTCACCGCTACATTGGAAGACGTTTTCAAGCGACTGCACTGGAAAGGATGCGGTATTAACATCAATGGCGAGTACACACATTAGATTTGCCGACGATACAGTCCTTATGGCAGAATCGCTGTAGGACCTAAGCACTCTGCTCAATGATCTCAATAGTATCTCCCAACGGATAAGTCTTAAGATGAACATGGACAAAACAAAGATCATGTTTAACGTCCATGTCACACCTATGCCGGTTGTTAGGAGCACTAAGCTCGAAGTTGTTGACGAGTATGTTTACCTGGGACAAATAGTCCGACTAGGTAAGTCCAACTTCGACCGAGAGGTCAATCGACGGATTCAACTCGGCTGGGCAGCGTTCGGGAAACTACGACACATCTTCTCATTAGACATACCTCAAAATCTGAAAACGAAATTGTACAACCAGTGCGTGTTGCCAGTTATGACTTACGGATCGGAGACGTGGTCCTTCACTGCTGGCCATATGAGGAAGTTCAAGGTCGCTCAGCGAGCTATGGAGAGGGCTATGCTCGGGGTTTCTCTGCGTGATAAACTTAGAAATGAGTATATCCGCAGTAGAACCAGAGTAACCGACATAGCCCAACAGATTAGTAAGTAAGCTGAAGTGGCAGTGGGCCGGCCATATAGCTCGAAGAACCGACAACCGATGGGGAAGAAAGGTTCTCGAGTGGCAGCCTCGTACCGGTAGGCGAAGTGTAGGGCGACCCCCACGAGATGGAGTAACAACCTGGTAAGACATGCAGGTGGTCGATGGATGCTGGTGGCTCAAGATCCGTGCTTTGTGGCATTCCTTGGGGGAGGCCTATGTTCAGCAGTGGACTTATGAAAGGCTGTAATGATGACCTCTTTTCAGAGCTGACTTTTTCTGTTTCACGAGACGTCTAGTGTAGCTTCACTCTCATTGCCTAATACAGTCAGATCTTAAAAGATGTTTGCAAAATATTAGGGTAATTTAGGGGTACGTATGCTGAACATATGGTAATAACGACATTATTGACATATTAATTGTAATGTAATAATGTAATGTAATGGCCGCTCTTTCGACTGTGTCGCTAAAGCAAGCAGCACAGATGTAGCGCCATCTATGGTTCTTTGTGTGAACCGTTTGTTCCGCTTAGGTAAGTAGTTTATGAAAGGAAAGAGAATCATAGATGTCGCTTTACAAATGGTAAGGATATATGGCGCTAATATTGTGTTTATAATATATTTTGTTTACAACACAAACAAATTTTCACATTTATGGCATTATTAAGAAGAACGATTATACATTATCTGCTGCGTTACACATAATACTTAGTAGTAAGTAGATTTGCTTTACTATGCCCTGCAGTGGGCGCTAAGGAGCTGATTATGAAATTTGCACCTTTAAAATATCTAGTTTAGTTTCAAATAGGGACCCTATTTCGTTTTTGCCCCGGGACCCTTGGTTACATAGCTACTCCACTGGGTAGATTAGAACATAGAGCCAAATTAGGCAGTTTAAATCAAATAAAAAAAATAAAAAAATGTTTATTCGGTAACAATAAATTTACATTAGTATATAGTATTAGTACACAGAGTTGTCCTTTTAATTCTACTAACTTCAAAAAGGACGAGCTACTCAATTCGACTGTATGTTTTTTTTTTGTTTTATGTGTGTTACTCCATAACTTTATTTACGGGTAAACCGATTTTGATCATACTTTTTTTATTTGAATGCTGGTGCTTCTCATGTGATCCCATATAAATTTGACCAAGGTCTGTCCAATAGTTTTTGAGTTATTCTTAATAATTTATATTGAAGTCGGTTGTACAAAATTTTAAATCTATACAAATAAATAAAATTGAAGTGTCTGTTTGTAATGTTAAAATTACAGTTTTTTACTAAATGCATATGAAAGTATATACGGTACTAATAACAAAAATACAATTTTTAAAGTTTTTGTCTGTCTGTCTGTCTGTCCGTCTGTCCGTTTGTCCGTTTGTCCGTTTGTCTGTCTGTTTGTTCCGGCTAATCTCCGACACAGCTGGACTGATTTTAACAGGATTTTCACTGGCAGATAGCTGATGTTACAAGGAGTAACTTAGGCTACTTTTATTTTAGAATAAGAATTAGATTTCCGCGAAAAATAATTAAAACACCAAATAACACGCGGGCGAAGTCGCGGGGAACAGCTAGTTATTCAATATTTGTGACAGGTAAACTCGCTCTTCCTTAATTAACATACAATACAAAATATAATAGTTACAAGAATAACATTACATTCAATCCCTTAACAGTTTAACTTAGAATATTGTCATCTCCGTCAAACATTACTGATGATTGAGATGGCAAGCCTCACAGCTTGTGTAATAAAGAGATTTGGTTTGATTGTGTGCTGCAGGTCGTTCGGGGTGCTGCTGTGGGAGGTGTTCTCGTTGGGCATGATGCCGTACACCGGCTGCGGCAACCGCGAGGTCATGAGTATGGTGTCCAACGGCGGCAGGCTCAAGAGCCCCCACGGTAACTACTTCCCACTACTGGCACTAAAACCATCATTCTCAGTTAATGTGACCAATTATTATTTCATCTGTAATATTTTTTACCTCTAATAACTGTCTTATTTATTTTATTGCGGGTCAGGGTATACCTTTTTTATATGGGGAAATGCCTACGCGTACCCGCCTCGCGGAGGCAAGGGCAGGTTATTTTGGACTCGCACCGACTAAAACCCCATGGTGTTCCACCTTCGTCGCATATTGGCTGGTTCAAGGGAACGCTTTCGCACACATCCGGGGCAGCTCCACCTCGGAGAAGGACCTCTCCTCCCCATTCTCCTCCTCAGACAAGGCGCTCCAGGAACACAAGGCACGCCCCTCTCCAAGGCCTCCAACATTACCTGCATAACGGGCCCTCCGAGTCCGATATACGGAGGCCATGGGTTCCCGACCCTAGCGGCGGATCTGGTCTCTGGCTTCGCCGCCAACCAAGTTTCGGCTGCGGAGGGTAGGGAGAGCGGCGCCTCGCAATACCGACATTCCTCTCCCCCCGCGGCCCCACCACCACCGTATCAACGATGCGGCCCCGTCTGAGTCGCGGAGGATAGGCCGAGTGGCGCTTCGACATACCAACACTCCTTTTCCTCCGCGACTTCACCTCGGCTGCAGCGGTAGAGGGAGCGAACACCCCTCTCACCGCAGCCCACCGACACACATCCGAAGTGGGCTCATCAAGCCCACTCGGAGTGGCCACCTCGGGCCGGCCCTACACCACGGGCCAGCCAAGGGGTTCCTCTTTGTTCACCGCGGGTGACCAAGCCACGGCTACTAAGCCCCCCCGCCACGTCAAGGCGGCAACCCGTTCGGGGGGTTTCACACCGTCTCTTCCCTAACCTACGTTCCTTTCCTCTTCCTTCATTGTTAACGGTTTAAACATCTGACAAGGTAAACCTAAACACCCAAAATACAGGATATGGATAACTTGAGTAAAATACCCAGCAAGGATTATTATATATTATGGTAAGGACCTATGCCGACAAAACGTTTCATTACTTACAGCCGAAGCAATCATCGACGTGTTGCTCAAAAAAATTCAATCGACAACGACTAATAATGATTTGGCGTAGCGGTTCTTCGTAACTTTGAAAACTCGCCTAGAAGAGAGAAGACCACAACGTGTTGCATACTTGTTAAAATATTTGCACACTGGCCATCACACCTCATAGTCTCAAAACACGAACTTTACCTCGAATATTAGTGAAACTACGCTAATTGGCTTTGCGGAAGAACTATTGTAGGCTTTTCGAAAATATCCCCAGTATCCCGACACCAGATATAGACATAAGCGCTGAACTTGGTACCAGTAGCTCTCAAGTACACAACGAGCCTGACGAGTATTTTATAAATCAAATGGAACAAACAATAAAAATATCAAGGAAATGTACGCGAGATTCTGAAAAAAAAAAACAAGAGCAACATTAAAAAAAGGAGTTTCAGTTGTTTTTAGGAACCGGAAAACGTACAGAAAGTTTTGAACTACTGTCAGCCTTAAAGACAATTAAACCGACATCTCGATTATACTCTTTATTACGTAACATATACATAAACACTCACGCCTGTCACCCAGAGGGGTAGGCAGAGACTATAGACTTCCATTTGGCACGATTCTGACAGACCTCTCTCGCTTGCTCCACATCCATATACCTACGCATACACGCTCGTCGGTTAAAGGTACTCTTGATTTGGCCCATTTTCAATATATCGCCAATTTGGTTTAAAGTTTCGCCTAGGGCGTCCCTTTCCGACTCTGCCGTTTAACTCTTTATTATGCATCTTTATTATACCTCGATAAATACCGCACTATAATGGGCTTAGGTTTTTGAACGTTTTTGGTAGAAGGTGCAACGCGCTTTATAAAATCAATATCTGATTTATTAAAAGAACAATTTTTGTGCTTCGATATATTCTGAATAATTTTTATGACATTCTGTCATTCATCTATAAATTTAATAAAACATGTCTTATTAAAAGCAAATTATTCAAGACGAAGTTTTCAATTTGCATACTAATAATTGCATTTTTATACGTGTTGAAAATTTATAAGTGCCAATCTAATGTTGTTTCAAACCGCGCGAATGTACAAAAAGTTTTAGTAATATACAAGCAATTTGTTAATATTTCACAGGCTGTCCACAAGAAATCTACATTCTAATGTGCGAATGTTGGAACCCGACGCCATCTGAAAGACCATCTTTCGCGCAAATATTCGACAAACTGCAGCGTTTCTTACAGGTGCGTGAAAATCCGTTCCTGCAGGTTGTTGCTGACGGGATATAAATACCTCATTTTATCCAGTTCCTATCAAGTAAGAAAATGCCATGAAAATATTTCGGCTACCATCATGTTAATTACACCTCACCGTTACAGCATATTAAAGTCCACTACTGAACATAGGCTTCCCCCTTGCCTTGCCTCATAGGGGGGATATTTGCCATAGTTGCCACGCTTCGAAAGCGGGTTGGCAACCGCAGTTTTTTTTTTTAATTTTACTTGTTATTAGGAAGAGCTTTTTTTATAGAATGGGGTTGAGAAACGCTCACACAATCCACCTGATGGTAAGTGGATGCTGTGGCCCATAAACATCTACATTTATCCTCGATTAAGAATGAAAATGCAGATGCGTTTTCAGTTCTGAGGACTAAGATGGAATGCCTTGTTTCCAGTAAAAACAGTCACCGATTCACTACACTCACCATACGAAACACAGTAGCTGCATTTAGCTGCTATTTTACGCTGGTATTCTGTGAAAGCATGGTCCTACCCAAGTCGAGCCGACCCGTTCGTGCTACAACCACAATATAGCTGTAGAATGGCTCTACTAATATAATAATGGAGAATCCCTCGCTAAAGGATCAATGACCACGCTACTCCACTCCTGAGTGTGGGTGCTCAGGCTGCCGCGCCTATTCTGCAAGAATCAAGTCAAGAAGAACTGCCCGGTTCAAGCTGCGCAACAAGACCAAGGCAACCCCTGCCACGCTACCAATGAATTTCTGTAACATCAGGGGACTTCACTCGAACCTAAACGCCGTCCACTACCATCTCAAAACGGCGAAGCCGGCCTTGCTCGTTCTAAGCTCTTTCTCGCTGGCTGATACTTCGTATCTCTTTTACCCAGAATACAAATTGGAACACTCATTTGTGACTCGGGCTGGAGTTTGGGTATACGTCAGAGAGGATATCTGTTCTCACCGCCTCGGCAGTCTTGAATATTCGGACCTGTCTTCCTGAACTACGAGTGCCTCTATAGGTCCAATAGCGGTAATGCCGAAACAGACCTACTCATCGACCACGTCCAAATGGCTATAGATTCCTTGCTACAGCAGATCCCATCCCCAGAGATCATCATTCTCGGCGATTTTAACGCCCACCACGTCGAATGGCTCGGTTCACGTGGAAAATCTGTTTATGACTTTGCCTTGGCATATGGTCTGGCACAAATGGTTATTTTGCCTACGCGGATTCCAGGTGTGAAGGATCATGCACCTCTCATCCGGGCGGATATCAGGTCTCCGTCGAGGCCCCTCTTGGCTCCTCTAACCATTGTCTAGTGCAGAGTGTGGGATCACTCACGCTAACATCGCGGTTGCATTCTGCAGGCTACCGCCGTGTTTGGCACTGTAGGTCAACTGATTTGGAATGGGATGCGGCCTTTCTTTGTAACCTACCTTTGAGGGCAGGTTTTCTTCTCGCCAGACGACGCCCAACGTTGTTGCTAATTCAGGGTATGGAACTTATTATTTCTTCTCCTGTGGTGCCCATCGGAGTCAGATCTCAGCCATGGTTTGTTCGATCCTGTAACACACGCTATAAGCAGGGCTACCGGGCCTGGGCTGACGCATCAACATCCCGGGATGTAACACCAGCACCCTTGAAAATAGGTATAATTCCGCCAACTTCAAAAGAATCATTGCTAAGCAAAGTTAGAGCACATAGGAAGAATTGGCGACAAACTAATTCGCCTTCCTTCGGGAACCCGTGCATTCTGGTCTCTCACCAAGTCTGTCCATGGGAACTACTGTCAGCCATCTATTCCATCTCTGCAAAGGGAGGATAGCTCACTGCCCCATGCCGCAAAGGAGTAAGCCAATCTGCTATATCTTTCTTTGCGTCTATAGCGACGCTATCGTCGCGTCACATTACCCCCCAAGTGAAAATACATCGAAGCCTAAATCGCGCTCTCAAAGTTCCGAAGTAAAATTAGTATATATAGAATAGCTCCAAAAATGGTAGACTTGGAGCGTTGGCCGCTCCCCGGGCTGAACACCTTGTCCGGCGTGGGATCTTCCCTTTTCCTTCCTCCGACTTCATTGTTGATCCCGACGTGATCTGAACACCAACAACCTTCGGAAACTACAACTTAAAACTTGCTCGCCTCTGCTTCACGGCACTCTCGCAGATTACTTGCCTTGTTCTCGACTCACCGCAGACTACAAGACAATCTCTGGCACTTGCACATTCGTCGACATCTAGACTGCACTATCGAGCTCCGATCTGAGAAGGGGGTGATGTGGCGGCGCTGTCGTCACGCCACATCACCCCCCAAGTGAAAATACATCGAAGTCTAAATCGCGCTATCCGAAGTAAAAGCAGTATATATAGAATAGCTCTGAACTACCACTAGCATTGGCCGCTGCCCGGGACATTGCCCGGCGGGAGATCTCCCATTTTTCTTCCGCGCCCACACGTCCAACTCGACTCTCGACGACGGGGGCAGTACACCGCCAAACATCCCGCGATGTGGGTGCTCCATACCAGATGTACGGTCACACAGCGCTCGGTTCGTAAAGCACTCCTCTCCCTGGACATCGCACAAGTTGAGTCGGCTGACGGGATCCCCCCAATTGTGCTGAGGACGTGTGCTCAAGAGCTGGCTCCGGTTCTAACACGTCTTTTTCGGTACACTTACTCCCTAGGCGTAGTCCCGAATTCATGGAAGACACCTTTCGTCCCTAAAAAAGTCGACCGCTCAGACCCATCTAACTACAAGAGATGTTGCACACCTTTGCATTTTCTTTCGCGTCTATCACGGGGTGCTCTGAGGAATTTATTAGATATTAATCCACCGCCAAATTTCACTAAAGCACATCGCGGCAAAACTCCACCGATATCATCCACACCATCTGGATGCTTGGCGGTCCACCACTGTACGTTTTACTAGGAGTTTTCTTCCTCGTGCGACCTCTCTGTGTTAATTAGTGTTCTGTGTTATAATAGTTTACCATTGGCGATTTTTCCGGACCGATATGACTTAGGGACCTTCAAGAAAAGATTTTACTCATTTATAAAAGGCCGGCAACGCACCTGCGATTCCCCTGGTGTTGCAGTTGTTCATGGGAGGCGGTAGTCACTTACCATCAAGTGAGCCGTATGCTCGTTTACCCCTCTCTTATAATAAAAATTTAAATGGTATGTAAATAAATTTACACCGTTAAATATCTAGACGTGTGATGCGAAGTAGCATTTAAGCCAACACCTGGTGCTGCGATCGCTGATCCGTTAAAGGATTTCGGCAAAACCTTCCACCTTCAAAAAAACCTGTATTCATTCGTTGACTAGCTGGTTTATGCTGACAAAACATTGATTATTTGAATGATTATTAGATGGTAAGATACATAGCGATATATCATTGAAACAACGTCAGGCAAAAAAGTTGACTGTGCTTAATTTTTTTAGATTTTGATTTTTCTGAAAGATTCGAACTTGAATTAGTGATAAAGAACTATATATGTTGTAATGAAATATAGATAACTTCATAATTCTTTGGATTCACGTAAAAGGTTATTTTAAATCTTGTGAGTACGCTTGTACAAAGTTATTGCGGAATGATTAATGTGAAACGTCAAAACGTGTTTTTTTTTTTAGATTTGGTTGAGTAGAGATGTAAAAGATAAGTTTGTTTTTATTTAAATATGTAGAGTAAGGTGATAATCTGAAAGACGTTTCGGCAACCAAAATTGCACAGGATTTGAAATGGGGAATAATATTTCTTATAGTTATCTATTAATTATGGATTTTACTTAAATGTAAGAGGTCTTTAGTTTTAATGTACTTGCACAACGGCTTTAATGTATTTTAAACTTTTATCTAGGATCCAGAAATAGCGGGCGCTCCACTTCCAGTATTCACTGGCGCGGTTGCCCACACACGATTAAACAACGAAGACGAAGAACAGGTAAAAACTGCTATGCGCTAGTAGACTAACATAACATAACATATGGCGTTATTCTAAAATACATAAATAAACTATGTATATAATAAACTATAATATACATAAAAAATATATTTATAATAAAATATTGAAGTTTCCAAAAATGGTAATATTTTAAAAGCCATGACTTGCAACATTGTATAAAGTTATATTGCAGAATGCTGGCCTAAAGGTATAGATACCAGGCCATAAACTCCAAAAAAAAAATATTGCAGAATGCGGGTTTTGTCGTTCAATAAATATACATAAATTTTAAATTAGAATGTGGTCTAAAAATAACTAGAGATATTCTTTTGTGTGGACATTAAGGTTTAACAATTATATAATTTTTGGAATAACGTCGTTCTAGTTATGAAAGAACAACACAATGAACCATAAACAAAATAAAATTACATACTTAAAGTTATTTAAATTTCCCCTTAAAAATAAAATATGATTCCGAGTGAATTTCTAATTGTGTTTTATTTTTTTCCAAATGTTTTCGCTCTGGCTACTAGAAGCAAGTAACTGGACTCTTTTAATTTAATAAAATAAAAACAAAATATCGGTGTTAGTGATCCGTGGTTTTTAAAGGACCGTGCTTGCGAGTGGCGCATGATCAGTACCTACCTACCATTTTTATATTTTTTTAATTCATATCTTTTTTAACTCTACCCCCTCCTAGAATGAAAAACGCGTAGAAAATAGAAAACCCCTGTAGTTAGAAAGAGATTCATTGGAATGTTAAAATTAAAGGAATCATGAAGATACATGGAACCATGCAGTGCAATATATAATACCTGACCGATAAGACCATAAAATATATTTCATCATTCATACGCTTGCGAATAATAAATAAATCACGCACAACATTTCAAAGAATCTCTCATTATTTTGCTAAAATTACTTCAAAGGTTGAGTGTATACTTGCCTAGTAGCTATAGCGGGAATCTATCTGTATATTTTTTGTTTATTTTACCTTTGTCCCTTTGCATGGGTTTTGTAAAAGAAAACAACGCGTGAATTTTTTGACATTTGACTTAAAAATGTTTTACAAAACTCATAATTATAATGCACGCTTAGTTTTAAGTGGAATGTGGCTCGGGGAGATCGTTTTTTTTTAAACAAATGGAAAGTAAAAACTTTCAATTGCGTGGCCATGGTCTTTTAGTGATGTGATTAACAAGGTGTTCCGTCCGGTTACTTCCTAATATTTTCGCTGCCCCAATTGAAAACTCTTGTACATATCATGCATTTCTTTCATGTTTTATAGTACGGGAAATAATCGGCGTATCGGGTTGTTTTGATTACTTTACTTCTTTGTTACCCTTTGCGACTTTCGAAGTATAAATTATACATACAGACGTAACAGGATCTTTAGACTCTTGTACATACAAACCTATTACTCTGTTTTTTTTCTGTAAAATTACACTAGAGTAAAATTAGAATATTTTTAAGAACTTAATCTAAATACGTTACTATTTTTTTTTAATATATTTTTATTTTAAAATTAGTAACTTACTCCAATTACTAAAACTGTCCAGTTATTAGACATACAGCAAATAAAATTATGGAACATAAAGAACAGAAGACTATCATGGAGACATGGCTGGAGAAGGAATGACCACAATGAGCACAAGAACATTACGTATTTATCAACACTAGGTCACGGCAAGATTAAATTGTATTTTTCACATTTTACACATAATAAGGCTACATACAATTGTTTTCTTTACCTTCGAAATGGCTATACGGCTGTCTACATCTTATTTTCGTTGAGAAATCTCAGACTCCTTAAATTCTTAATATAAAAGAAACGACACTAGAATCCTGGTCTGAGTTGTACGCTTGTACATGAAAGTATCGAAGAAGCCCTTATTTTTTAATGCATACCACAAAACTTATAATAATAATAAATACCGTATTATACCGTTGAAAGGTTCATTGTCTTGCAAAACCAACACTCCGCGCTCTATTTTTATTTTTGTAATACTGGTTATTCATGGTAATCTCCTATTCGAGTAAACTATACATATTGGAGACTATAACCATCAAGCTTTTGTAATTTCTTTGATAGACCTTTTATCGATCAATTGTATAAACTTCAAGGTTTTCTGCAATTTTCTTTACTCAGTCTTATATAAATTCTCATTCAGTTACTAATCTGCAACTCTTCTCCTTTTATGATTTTATGTCTAGGGCTGTTATTCAGAAATTGTAACTCGGATATAAAAGTACAATAGACCGAAATAAGATTTTGAATTCGTTGATAGGTAAAAGCTGTTAAACTTAATATTAAGGAAAATAAAAAAAACTACTTGTTTTGATGATGGGGCACTCAATACTACTTACTCGAATTAAACGATGAGTGGAGCTATATTAGCCAGTAGTATCTGCATTTAATTCATAACTATATCAAATTCAGTAAATAAACCTTTTATCTCTGCATTACTCTAAGGTAGACTAGTAGATAATGCATCAGGCACTAAGGCCTTATACATTAAAGTGTCTAAGAAGTTAAATGAATAAATAAATAAAATTAAACAGCGATAAAAGGCAAGTGCGTATAAGGCTATGTAAGGCTTTTGGGGAACATAAAGGAGTATTAGGAATATTAGGCTGAAAGACCTTGGTGCACGATCCCCCGGGCCCGTGTGACGTGTGTGGTGTTGGCAGCGCGCGGCGGCCGGCGACTACCTGGTGCCCAAGTCGCCGCAGGACGCGCCGCCCGACGCCAGGTAACGACGCTTGTAGAAAAGATATCGATGTATCGACATATCGATATTTTTTGTTCGATATATCTAAATCGATATCAATATTTTCTTAAATATCGATACGATATATATCGATACTTTTTGGCACTTCCTGCATTCCTACAGGTCTGGCCTGGCGGCCGCTTTGCAACCTGGACGCTTGCATAATATTATTGTTATTTAAGCAAATCTACACTTTGAATTATCTATGCAACACTAACACAAGGCTACATCACGGTTTGATAATCATATGTAAATTCAGCGAGAACTTTGATAACAAAACTCCTTATCAAGGTTTAATTAAGGATACTAGTCGCCCTCATCGAACAATCATTAAGAGCGATCAAACAAACGATATTTAGTAAAAAGTAATTAATTCAAGGGATAAAAGTTAAAATTTACAATAAGGAGGGCAACCTAAGGATGAAATTTGTTTAATTAATTATAAATAACTAAAAGACGGACAAACCACGAACAATTAATTAATATAAAAAAAAACTCAAAAATCAAAAATAATAAATTAAAAAGAAAATAAGTTGCCGGGCCGCTTGGACTATGTTACCCATTATAACTATAAACAAATCTACACTTTAAATCATCTATGCAACAAGGTTACGATAAGTTTTGGTTAAGACAAGGTTTGATAATAATATGGGAATTCAGTGTAGACTTTTGATAACAAAACTCTTTGTCAATGTCTTAGTAAGAAATTGGCGTTCCTGGTTGTCCTCTCGTGTAAAAATGATGCAAGATTTTTTATTAATAAAAATTAAAATACAGCAACAATGAGACCTGTACTTACATCGGGTAATCATGATTAAAAAATTAAAATGCATAAAAACAATCCCTTGTTTATTGTGATAGATACTAAGGAATCAGATACTCCTGGAAATTTATTCATTTTGTATATTGTTCTCTATATGTAACGAAAATCTTTATTTCAAAAAAATTGGGTTTATTTAGTTTTGTTTTATAAAAGTTTGTTTACACTGCATCTAATTTGATTTGAGATAAAGACATAATGTAGGTATGTAGTATAAAACATAACAATTTATTAATGTGTATTCGAGATTTTTTTTGAAAACAATGTCCGAACTTATAAGCTATCAATATTCAATTTGACACTTATACCTTAGGATTAGAAGTTTGTACCATTCGAAAAATTGAAACAACACATCACATTGACAGCCGACAATTTAAGTTTATGACATAAAATGTTTGCTTTGATTATAATTCGAACCCTGAATCACATGGTCATCACACTAAAATTTATTGTTAATTAAAACTACTACATATCTAACACTGTTAGTTATTAGCAAAAAAGAGTAACGATTTTACAAAAAGTAACAACCTGTATAGTGTTATTTTTGTGATTTCGAAAAAAAAACGTAATGCAGTTGCCATTTTATTAATACAATATCCCGATTCAAAATGGCTGCCAGGCTTTTTGACTTTTTTCACGTATTTTTAATAAATATAAATTACTTATTTTATGCTCACTTTAAAGTTCATGTTATGATAATAACCTAATTAAATTTTGGTCACACTTGAATGTCATTTACTTAGTTTACATTATAAACATTCTCCTAAATTTTAGGTACAAAAATAAGATTTGTTTTCAAATTTATTTTTAGTGTCTCATTCAATTGTGGCCAAATTTAAAAAAGAAAATATTGTTTAAATATCTAAATTTTCCCATTGTATTTTAAGTAAGTTATAATAATAAGAACAGTGTATTGGAATTAGATATTTAAGTCGAGATTCATGAAGGATTTAATGACTTATTAGATAAAATTTGAATCGATTTTTTTTATAATTTCCCCATTTATATAGCCTTTGATTATTTCTGAACGGTTATTAGTATTAGTACAATAAATTATGGGAAAATGTAGACCGCTATTAACAACACAATTTTAGTAACAATAGCAACTGCTGCATAGCGACAAAGCAGTAACGAGCATGTTTAGTGAGCCGATATCCCCTAAGTAGTAAATTTCTCTTAGGTAATTTTTTAAAAAGATGTAAAATAAAAACAATCAAGACAGAGATCGAAACAACGAATGATTAAAGAATATTTACTTTCAAATTATAATAAAATATTGGATTGCCCGCAATTTAATTGCTTTAAGCAAACATTATTTTGCAGTAAATTAATAGTAGATTTTTTTGCATGATTTGATTTCAATTTTATTTTAATCTACATTGGCCTGAGTATTACCGGAAAAAGTACTATAATTAATTTCTAAACAATCTAAATGCATTGCTTATTTGCTGGTAGTCCAATAAATAGAATTTCAAGAGAATTTCAACAAACAATTCAAAGAGAATACATCAAAAGCACGTTTCGTTGATGGTTTGTTATAGCTCAACGGAGGAACCACAGGAGCCTCATAGCACATCGCCAACGGCAGCACAGGAAACACCAGAAACGGAGGATTCACAATATCTACCTCTACTGAAAGGTGATATAAATAATAATAAATGTCTCAATTAAAATACTACTGACATACAAATAGTTTTGTCTATGATATCGTAATTGTATTAAAAAATCATATATGATTTTTACAACTTTTAATGTATTATTTAGTGTAAACTATGGAACTAAATTAAACAGCCTCTAGTTTAGTGGATATTTAGTTTCTCTCTCTCTCCCTCTTGGTCCCTCTCTCCATCTCTTTCTTTAATTAACTTCTAAATTTTGAAACTCGATCTCATCGTAAGTCAGCACTTAACGTTGCAATTTACAACTTCAGTGATTCCAACAAGAACTCCTGCCGCCCGTATACTATAAAAATAAGGCCGAAAATATATGAATGGTAATTGTAACATATTATTATACTGATACATAATAATAACGTTTTTGATAGCTACCCTATTTTGTTTGAATCTGTGAATAAATGGACGTTTACGGTTTCGGTGTGTTTAAATAAACCCTTCATAAAGTCCTTTAATTTCAAGGATATCACAGTAATAATAAACAAATAAATTTATGAATTTAAATAAGACAGTAAAATTCATTACTTAAATGCATATTTTAACAATAAATTGATTTTGTAATATTAATTACCACATTGTAGCATCACAAGAATATGGCAACATTCCCATGGCGTCGCGGGGCGGCACAAGGCGCGGCGACGCCTGCGCTGCTTCCGACGCCGAGACGCGGACAAGCACAAAGCTACTGTCGTCTAACTCCACTGACAGGTGGATGCTTTACAACTTTAGATTTAAATATTGTAATAATGTCTACCTAACCGAATTTTAGTTTCGGCGGCCAGCCTCAACGGAGACTACTACACAAAGGTGCACTTTCTATTCCCTCACTCTCATAGTCCAATGAAACGGCAAGCCGACACGACCGGAGAGAGATCAGGCGCTGGACCAATGACAGACAGCTACTGAGAATTTCTTGACGGAAAACGCAATAGCTGATTTTTGCCCGACCGAGAATTCGAATCTGGAACCTCATGATCAACAGTCGCGTTTACAACCACTATATCAACGAGGCAGTCATAAATATTGTACTTAAAATCAAAAGTATAGAATACGGCACGAGTCATGAGCTACTGTGGACGGACCACGCATACAGAAACATCGTCATCATCTAAGTCCATTGGTAAACATAGGCCTCCCATTATGGTCGTTTGACACATTTTCTTAAAAGGCCTCTCTCTATTCACTATTGGATTAAAAAAGAAGAAGAACGAAAAGTTGTCACGTACGTGTACGTATACGTTTACGTAATCTATGTGATTTTCTTACTTTTTTATATAGGAGAGGGGGCAAACGAGCATGCGGCTCACCTGATGGTAAGTGATTACCGCCGCCCATGAACAACTGCAACACCAGGGACTTGCAGATACGTTTCAGTTTCCGGCCTTTTAAATAGTTTTGCTGTACTGTTGTTTATGTCTAGGCACATATGAAGTAATTATATTGTTGGAGAATTTACGTGGTGGAGTCACTACAGTTATATTATAGCACGAATGGGTCAGCTCGACAGGGAAGGACCAAGGACAAAATATCAGCGTAAAATAGCAACATAATGCTGCTGTGTTGCATATGGTGAGTGGTGTAGAGAACCGAAAACCCATTTTACTGGAAATAAGACATTCCATCTAAGTCCTCTGATGTAACAACGCATCTGCATTTGATTCTTAATCGAGGATAGATGTATGACCGCAACAGATAGTTACCAGATCTCACAGAATACCAACGTAAAATAGCAGCTTTACGCTGCTGTGTTTCGTATGGTGAGAGTAGAGAACCGGAGACCCTTTTTACTGGAAACGAGGCATTCCATCTTAGTCCTCACAGGTGACAACGCATCTGCATTTTGATTTTTAATAGAGGATAGATGTAGATGTCTATGGGCCGCAGCAACCACTTACCATCAGGTGGACTGTGTGCTCGTTTGTCACCCTTATCCTATAAAAAAACCATTAGATGGCCTGTGTCATTGCTTTGAAAGCATGTCCTTTTTCTATAAAAAAAGTTACCGAGTCTACGTAAAATTAAAAAAAAATCGCCGAATATATCTATTATTTTCCTTTGACTAATAATTTTTAAACACAGGTTACTAAGTTCGGTCGAGGGTGTCTCGGTGGACGACGACACCGCATCGGAGACGGACGAGAAGCCGGTGATATGGGAGACTTCCTTCACCGAGCCGAGGTCCAAGAGCAATTCTGTAGACCTCAAACAGAATTCCGACACCGGACCAGCCGTAAGTGCCTCAAATGTATGCAAATACATTTACATTTGTTTCTTCAAAACAAACTAATGTTTTGGCATTGGAGTATAATGTACTTACGTACGTACGTACGTTGTTACCTATACGTAGTACCTATACATATTACTTCATGGTGTTTTTGATGCCTTTTAGTGAAAACTGTTGCTTTGTGATGGCGGCATTAGGTAATAAATTATCTGGATTATGTGTAAAGACAATTTTTTGCTCAAATGTTAGCTTCGGCTGAAATTTAAACATATAACCCAAATCAAGTAAGCCGCGACAACTAACCCACGAGGTCGTCAAGGTCTTCAGAATTTATCTTTAGTTGGAGCCTCATCTTATAATATACAATATCACTTCAGCCAATCACAAGTCCACCGCTGAACATACCTCCCCCGCTGATTGCTAAATTACGGTCAGGGCCACGTGATCTATTGGCTGCCTGCGTTTTTCAGATCTATAATGCAACAAATCTTAAGATATACTTCATGGCAGCTATGAAATTTGTTGGATTAAGCTTATAGTTGGACGTAGTTATACAAAAACGTTCCAACCCACAAGTCATTCAAAAATGAGTTAAATATATAGATCTACTTATTATGATTATCTTCGCGAAGATGTCAAAATAAGTAGATCTGTATAATATTTAACTCATTTTTGAATAACTACGTCCAATTGTGGTTGCATCGTTAATTTTTCGTATTGAATGAAAATGTCGAATTTAAATTAACTAGTGATTAATATTTACAAAATACATGTAACTGCAATGAAATACAAACAACTTCTTTATTAATTAGATTTATTTAAAATGTTGTTTGTACGAAATTATTGCGGTATGGAAAATATGAAACGTCAAAAAATATTTCTTAGATTTATTGTACTATAGAGGGATTATTATAATTATTATAACAAATAATTTTTAACAGGTGGATAAGCTCATAAGCATAACACCGACGTCTCCTAAACCACCAGAAAACGCATTATCAATAGCAATAGAAGCTAACGTTGTCGACAAAAATCACAAGAACTCATTAGTTGTAGATCGGAATACCGCACCGATCGCTTCACCCGATCCGCCGCGAGTCAATTCATATGTAAACAAGGAACCACCGAAAATAGTGCCGAAGCCAAAACCGTTATGCCTTGACGCTGCACAACTAGAACAAAACCTGAACGCTTTAAAGAAAAACAGCGGTTCAGTCAACTTGACAACCATGAATATTTTACCGCCGTACATAAACGTAGTCACACCAAATAAACTTTCACAATCGAAAACAATACAAATTGATCCCAAAAAAGCAATAATACACGACCTGCCGAAGGAGACGGAACAGAAGGAAGAAAAAGGCAAACTAAAACAGTCCAGTTCGGCAGCTAGTTTGCTGAACGGACCTTTGACTGACGTACCGTATGCGGACAGCGATAATGCGTCTTCGGGTTCAAATGACAATCAAAATGGCGCCAAAAAGAAAAAGAAGACAAACTATGGTGAGGTTTTTATCGGTAACGGAAAGAAATTTACGAAACAGGGTAGCAACGGCGGCAAATTTACCGGTAATACGGAAATAAGTTGTTAATGAGGGCAGCCACTACTTTTTCTGCCACCAGGATGGCGCTACTTAGAAATGAGGCGAAATATTTGACAGATTTCAAAGCGGTGAAGTTAGAAAATTATAGAGATATTTCGAAAAGAAGAACTATAAAAAAAACTTAAAAATGTGTAAAAAATTAAAAAATACAACACTTACACACACACACTTTGTTTGTGTATTTTAAATATACTTGAAACCGAAAGATTTATAATTAAATCGCAACTTCTACTTCAAAATCTGCGTAACAAATAAATTCACCTTAGTCCCAACTAGCGACATCTGGTGAGCGTAAGATTATAAGCCCTCATTGATGCTAGTCTCCGAGAACTTGATCTGTCAGTGAGAAATTGGTTGTGGTGTTTTCAAAGCAGTGCTGCCAACAGACAAAGTGACATTTATACTTTTTAAATTAGAGAAAAATAAACTTAAATAAATCGGTTGTAAATATAAAGCATGTTTCTATTGTAATAAGAATATTGTAAGATATATAATATATATATTCATGTGATTTGTCTAAGTAGTGGTTAAATTCGAGATTTGTATTTTTGTCGGGACGTTGTACAAAATGTTTTTATTGTTGTATAAAATAAAAGTTATTTATTTAAAAATGAAATGAAACGGCGCGAGATGCTTGTAGTAGAAAATATTTATAGTCCTTTATCGTTGCTCAATTTACTCAATGTTTTGCGAAATATAAATTTCGTTTTACATTCGACTCGGTCGAATAATCCAAGTGGATATATTGTTAAAATTTTGTATGATTCTCGCTTAGTGGCAAAACCCTACGGTATCTGTTGACGTGTCCAATAAAAAAAATTGAACCTATATCATTATATTGAAACCAACGCACATCGGATAATTAATTAGCTTTTAGAATAACTGAAAAGTAAATTTAAGGCACATTGAACGCCGAAGAATTTGTGTATCGTTCAATTTTGTAGTTAGATCATCGCATCCTCAGATAAATCGCATAGAATTTTTTAATTTAATAATCAAAATTTCCTTTTTACAATGTTTAAACAAACATTAAAATAGCGGATTATTTCTTATAAATTGTCTTGTGGTTACATTTTATAGAATTCTTTTATTTTTATTGACGTTATTGGTTCGTATTAGATTGTGATTTTTTTTATTACTTCGATGCAATCTTGTTTTATTCTAGTTTCTCAATTCCCACGTATTATTTTCTATTTGATATATATCTAGGTAAAGTAGTGTTGCTTAAAATGTTTGTAAATAAAATAAATTACGTAGTTATTTATGTAATTCCGCCCTTAAATGATTAAATAGTATCACAGTCGCAATTGAAAACACGATTAGTTTTGTTAAATGTAATAATTACAGTAATATCAATAAATTACATTTTCTATTGTAAAAACTATTTTAATATTTTTTGGTAACTGAAAAACTTTAAGTAACCTTTATTTTACAAAAAAGGTTTGTGTTGGTTAATAGAAAATCAAATATCGGATTATATTAGTGGATGTTAAAATAGTTTTATTATATATATATTAATAAATACGTGTGGTAACACATAAAATGCTTTAATTAAACAGTAAGATAGCTATTAAGAGAAACTACGAGGGTTCTTTCGTTAAGTTTTTCCGTTATGCTGAGTAGTGCCAAACGTATTTCGTTACCGCCTCGAAGGATTGCATTTAAAAACATTTTGTGTTAATGAGGCATGAAATGACAGGGTATCGTGTTCTTTTCTTTTAATTTCGATATTTAATCTGTGCAAAGGGAAATATTCTATTAATATAACAGATGAATGAATATCGATGAATATGATGTTACAAAACAATATGCTACGGTGCCAAATTCTGGCGCAATTTTTTTTTATAAATAAGTATATTACGTATTTACACCGTATACGACATAAGGAAATGTTAGGATATTTGCTTTACAATGCTTGTTTTTAATAACTACTGAAACAAAGTCACTACAGCACAAACATTTTTCTTTACTATGATAAATACGTAAAACAAAACATTTAAATTAAGAATTATCTTAAAAAATGGGCGGTTGTTCGCGATTGTAGCCCATATAAAACACAGATTTTTTTATGTTTTTAAAATAATAAAATAAAAACTACGGTCTCTTGGACAACAATTTCAAATTTATTTTACATTCATTTGATGAATAACGTTTTATCGTCACTTGTGTAACGTTGCTCAATTTAGAAGTATTGTTTAAATTAGATCAACCGTTTATTTCTTAATTTGGTTTTAAATAAAATAAAGAGGAATTGTGGTTGTGACTTGTATATAAAACTGGTGAACATAGCGCAAGATAAAGTTCCTTCTGTAGATGAGAGTGACTTTGAAATGTTATTCTTCCTTTATTTTCCCTATTCGTAAGTATCGGGTACTGGTTTTGAACAACGAAATTTGTAAACAAAAAACTCAGAATGCGCGGTATTTTTTTTTTGCATGATGACTAACTTACAAAAATACTTTAACATTAAGTTTTTACAGCTTATATGAATGGCAAACTTTAACGAATCTTCGGGGATAATATGAGGATTTACCTAATATAAATAAGATATATTTAGGTTCAGGTCTCTTTATTGATTTGAGCGGAAATAAGTTCGTATCTAAGCTTTTTGAACATTGAAAGCGTAGCGAAGGCATATTTTTCTAGTTTTTATAAAAAATATAGACTGTTACTTAAATTGGAAATATATAAATAATTAGGAGAGCTGTATTTATAAGTTATTTGTCCAATATGGATTTTTCTGTATCTATCGGAGATTTGTTAAGCAAATAACGATTTTCCCTTTTTTATGGGAAAAGCGAGAAAAAGCAAAAATTTGCCTTCACTACTCTGCACCTACTGTAATTACCTACCCTGACAGCTCTTCAATGACCACTCAATGGCGGTCGCTGTGTACGTGAAACCACACGGCAGCCCCTAAACAATACAAATAAATACGCTGTATAGTGAATCGTATTTTATAATCAATACATAATTATAAAGAAAATTATGTATAGAATCGTATAAATAATAACAACATGTAATTGATATTTAAAAATAAAGTCATAATAAATGTATCTGCTCGTGTTTTTTTTTCATTATTTAGCAACATTATAAAATTCTACCCGTATATTTTTTCCGTATGCCGTGGTGCTGGCGTAAAGGAACCCATCAGCCCATTTCGTCCTGCAGATGCAAAAAGTATAGCAAGTATTGGCGACTCGGGTGTCTGTAAGAGGCGACTTTTGCTAGACAAAGTACTGTGTGGCAAGAAGATATTTATGAAGAAGATATTTTAACGATCCTTTGTCATCTAGGCGAGCGGATGACGGCTGCGGATAACCACATAAGGATAAGAAGGGGTACCTTCCAGAGCGATTGTTTGAGTCCAATCTGGTTCTGCCTCTCTTTGAACCCTCTCAGTACCTTACTGGAGGGCTCCGGGAGGGGATTTCAGTTTCGGAAAGGAGGTACAAAAGTGACCCACCTTTTCTATATGGATAATCTCAAGTTATTCGCCTCCAGTCGCTCTCATCTTATGGAATTGCTACACATCATTTGTGATTTTAGCAATTCTATTAGAATGGAGCTGGGGACGGATAAGTGTGCGGTCCTCCACGTTGAAAGGGGAAGGGTTGCTAACTCTGAGGGCATAGAATTATCTATGCCCATCAACATAAGGACCCTTTCCGAGGCTGAAGCATACCGATACCTGGGAATGTTACAAAACATCGGTGTAGATGAGGCGGGTATGAAACAGTCGGTTTGCGATGTGTTTTATGCACGCTTGATCAAAGTGCCCCCAGATGATATTTGTTCCTTAGTTAATATAGTAAATTAATCTATTGATTCTTATGAGCTACTTACATAGTGATTAAATGAGATTTAGACAGCGACCCTTGTTATATTTACCTCTTGCTAAAACTAATTATAGAAGAAATTCCTTCTTTCTGCGTAGCGCAACTTTCATCTGTAGTAGATACTGACCTATTTTCTACTAGTTCAAAATCTGTAAAAAAAGTGATAAACAGAGAATTTTTCACTCACAGCCGCGACTAGCATGACTGAAGTTGCAAGCTCCTTGGTCTCACGGCAAGTTAAACTATGCGGTTTTTTTTTTGTTAATGTTTCTGCATATTTTTGGAATGAAGTTCTTTATCGAATGGTACGAATTTGGCGGATGGGAGCTAGGTGAGAAAAAGTGTAAGATTTTTCCGTCACGACGCCTTCTGACGTAGTGTAGACGGCCTTGGCAGCTATAAGGAAGCGAGATGAAGTAATATCCATCTCCGTCGCACTTTTTCCAAATATAATAGAAAGAAATATTATTTTATTTTAAATGACGCTTCATTTTAATAGACGCTAGTAATTCATTTATTTGTATTTGCTAATCAATAATATAATACGTTTATCAATAATAATATATTAGAAGCATAATTAGCCTAATAGCAGGGCGCGGACCGCGAACTCGAAAGGTCGTGAGTTCGAATCAGCCATTCGACTATTGTCGTGAATCACTTCTAACACAAACATTTTAATAAGTGATTTAAGGGAATATTAGTAATGTTTCATAGCATTACTAGTATTTAAAAAAAATACTACGAAAGGAACTTCGTTCCAACAGTGTTCCACGACACTCTGTTTTTTATGTTTTGTTATTGTTTTGTGAGTAGTTTAAACAATCCCTGGAGTATTTTAAATTTGCATAAAGTTGGATGAAAGTAATATGTGGGGGCTTGTGATTAGCAATTCTTATCGCCATTTTGTAACTTTACTAAGATATTAGTCTGTAAGCCTTCCTAAAATGAATAAATAAATGATACATAAATAAATAAACATACGAAGATAATGTTCTTCCGGCTTATGGAGTGTAGAGTACAAGGAGAACCATCTTATAAGGGGCGAAAGTTGAAAAAGTGTCCTACTATTTACTGGAAATAGAGGTTCCAAAACCTACCACAATAGCGCTGGCGTCTAAAAACTACGATATGAAGATAGCTGTTGTGAACGGAGTGAAGTCAGCTGAATTCAAATATTTAAAAAATTTCATGACTACAAAATCTCAACTATTTACGTAGTACAAAACCAAGCGGATTGGTCGGTCATTGTTTATTTCTTCATCTTATTCTAATTGCTTTTGGCGCTTTTTTTAATTTATCCTATGCTACTGCAGCGCCACCCTTATTGGACACGTTTTTAGGGACACTTTTCATATATAGAGATAGTCCTCCTTCTACTCTACACTCCATATTCCGGCTGAATCAAAAGTGCAATCTAAAGTTTTTAACTACACAGACGCATAATACACAACATGTAATAAACACAGATATTCATAAACGCAACCATAAAGAAATTAAATTAAATTTAGATAATTTTTATTTGCCAATAGTTCAATAATTTAAGCTAAAAAATGGCAAAATTAACGAAGTACGTTTATCTATTGGCATATGTACGTTATAGAGCCAAATTAAATTTCATCCACTCTCCCTCGTCGTAGTACATCGTAAATCGGCTTTCACACATCCACATCGTCTACCACAGCCTTCTAGCCCTCAGCGCACTAGACGGCTACTCTTTGTCTTCTACTTCGAGTGCCTCTACGACTAGCGAAGGTTGGCAGTCAGCTTTGAATACTCCTTCCTGTTTTTCATACTTCGAATAATCTAATAGACGAGAGTAGCTGATGATAACAACTTTTCAAAAAGCATAGCAATGTGATATGAAAGAGTTTTAAAATAAATTATACCTTTTTTAAAGAGCATATTCTACATATATTCTTTACTTTAGTTGGCACTAAAGTAAAGAATAAGTATACGAGGGTGACACTGAAAGTTCTTATAATATCAAAAACTGAACAAAATAGCAAGTTATTAGTTGTATTATATTATATCTTTACAAAATTGTGTCCATTTACATCAATCCATCGCTGCATCCGATAGAACCAATGAGAAAAGCACTTTGCCCACTCGTCCTTAGGGGTCTCTTCGACGGCATTTTGAAAAGCAGCCACTGCTTCCTCGGCGTCCATAAAATGTTTTCCTCGAAGTTTTTCTTTTATTTTCGGAAATAAATAAAAATCGCAAGGTGCGAGGTCGTTTCTCCCGAACTTTTTCCAAGACAAGTGACAAACAATTGTTAGTGCACCACTCTGCAGTAACTGTTTTTCGATCCTCTAAAACAATTGTTGCGTAATGACCTGTCCTTCCGAAGAACGGGGCCACCATATTTTTTTCCACGCTTCGACCTCTCTTCACTTTAGTTGGCAACTCCTCGAAAGGAAACACCCAGACAGCAGACTGTCTCTTAGTTTCAGGATCATAACAATAAATCCAGCTTTCCTCACCCGTAAGTATGTCGAACACAGCATTTGAGTCACCTCCGTTAAATGTTTGAACCATTTCACGACACCAATCAACACGACGAAGTTTTTGAGCCTCTGTCAAATTATGAGGTATCCACCGGGCACAAAGCTTCCTGACCGCTAAATGTTCATGGAGGATTTTGTGCACTTGACTCATACCGATGCCTAAGCTTGTCCGAAGCTGCTAATAAGTCACTCTTTTGTCCGTCTATCATACGCCGCACAACACTGATGTTATCTTCAGTCGTCGCCGTAGAAGGCCGTCCCTCACGCAGATCATCGGTGACATCAGTGCAACCACGTTTAAACTCATTAAACCAGTTGTAAACAGTGCCACGAGATGGGGCTTCATCGTGAAAGGCCAGTCGAAGTCTATCATAACCTTCTTGTTGACAGTAACATCGAAAGTTATAAAAAATCATTGTACGAAAATTTTCTCGCGTTAAATTCATGCTGACGTGACACAGACAACTTTCAATTTGCCGCCAAATCGTAAACAAATGATAAATTAATAAAATACATAAGGTATACTGAGGCAAGTGTGATAGTGGGAAAGTGTGACAAATGCAAATTATGCGGCATACTACTCTGTGTAAAAAGTATCGGGAATATGTCAATAAAAAGACCCGCGTAAAAGAGGTCGTTCTAATTTTTTTACTGCATGTTGGTAGCACTGTACTGATTTAGCGCGCAAAGTTTGAGCGGGATCTGACATTTAATTTGTTTTAAACTACACTTTTTGTTAGTCATAGTTTTGAGTTCTCGGCGATTTTTACAATGGAAAATATTGTTGAACAAAGAGTGTGCCTTAAATTTTGTGTTTCGAATGATATTTCATGTGGTGAATCACTAAAAATGTTGCGAAATACCTACGGCGAATCGTGTATATCGAAAACAAGGGCTTATGAATGGTATAAGGCTTTTAAAGAAGGCCGAGAAGTAGTAGTAGACTTGCCTCGTTCTGGTAGACCTTCAACCGCTACGACCAAAGAAAACATCGACAAAATCAAGAAGCTAGTGCTCGAAAATCGACGTATGAGTCTGAGAGAGTTGGCTAGTGAGGTGAACATATCTTTTAAGTCCGTCCACAACATTCTCATTGACATTTTAGGCATGAAACGCGTCGCCGCTCGACTAGTTCCAAAAGAGCTCAATTTTGTTCAAAGAGCGCAGCGAAAGCATGTCGCTGAAGACATGGTTTCCCGAGATTCTACGGATCCGACCTTTATGAAACGTATAATAACTGGCGACGAGACATGGGTTTATGAGTACGACATGCAAACAAGCCAACAGTCTTCAGAATGGCGTCTCGAAAACGAATCGAAACCCAAAAAACCGCGGCAAAGTCGCTCCAAAATCAAGGTGATGCTGACAGTTTTTTTTGACTACCGTGGTGTGGTTCACTCCGAATTCCTTCCAAAGGGAGAAACAATGAATAAAGAATATTATTTAGGCGTCATGAAGCGTTTGCGTGAGAGTATCCGCCGAAAACGTCCAGATTTGTGGCAACACAACTCATGGATGCTGCACCATGATAATGCACCATCACACACAGCCATTATAGTGAAAGAGTTTTTAGCGCAAAATTCAACAAAAGTTATCGACCAAGCACCGTATTCACCTGATATAGCTCCGTCTGACTTTTTTTTATTTCCCAAGTTAAAATTACCACTTCGAGGAAAACGTTTTGAGTCGATAGAAGCCATAACAAAAAATTCGCTGAATGAGCTAAAGGCCATACCGCAAATAGCCTATGAAAAATGTATGGAAGACTGGGTGAAGCGTTGGAGATAATAATAATAATAATAATAATAATCTTTATTTGCATAAAACATGGTAAATATAGATACAGATGTTTTAGTTGTATTGTGCTCTCATGTTTTGCTATTTTAATATGATATAGCATGCAAATTATATTTAAATTATGAGTTTAAACAATAAGAAACTTTAAACAAAAAAAAATGACCTATATGATATTAAAAATTTACAAATGAAAAATTATTTCTAATCATATTATACAATGTCAGAATTACAACACACTAATAGCCAGAATATAATGTCAGAATATAGCTTACAATGTCAGAAATTCGTTAATGTCATAAAAGTTTTTGTCAATTAACCAAAGATACAGTCTATTTTTAAATAAATTCATATTATTTATTGTTTTCATTTCGTCAGGTATTTTGTTGTATATATATATGTATATATATATAGATGTTGTATTGCAAGCGATGGGGCCTACTTTGAAGGCGATAAAATAAATTTAGATGAATAATTTGTATTTTTTGTTTTATTGACAAATTCCCGATATTTAGTACACAGAAGGTAAATACTTTTTTTTTTGTTAAATGCCATTTCTTGAACGCAGGAACTTTATGCTATTGACTATACCGACAGTTAATAACATATTTTCAATTATTTTATCGACTGATGTCATTTTTTTAAACTACTCAACTGGCAAAAGTTTTTAGTATTTCGATACGTCATTAAGTTATTTTAAACAAGATACAAGGTGATTGATAAAGAATAATATTGGTACTTAGAGTGTAATATGTTTATGTAACCTGAAATCCACTATTCCTCGAAATACGAATACAGTTACACTTACCTCACCTAATATCTAACATCGGGGTAAGTGTGACAGTGTCACGCTTCCCCCATCATCTTGTATGAGAATATCGTAACTAGTGATGGGACTGCATATTGTTATGTCTTTCAAAAAGGAGGACGCTGTTTACCTGTGTGTTTGTATGTATTTATATTTACTTTTATAATTATACTTAATAAACGAGCGAGCGAAGGGAGTGAGATCTCAGAGTAATCGGTGTTTGTATATTACTAGGTACTTGTGTTTGTATGTGCATATGTCTGCATGATTTTGTATGTACGGTGATAACTTTTAAATGACTTATCTGATTTCAATTAGAATTAAAATGTTCATATATAATACAAATAGAAAACTGGTGGTTTTTGAGATATGGAGGGGTGTGTCATAAGGGGTGAAATATATCATGGGGTATGCCTTTGGTTTAACTCAGCGAGAAGTCAGAGCTTTAGTTGGCCAATCATCATCAATCGACGAACATCGCAATGAAATCGATACTCCCTTCAAAGATGGGATTCCGGGAGACGAGTGGTTATGAACAAAGGACCAACTATCGATTAAAAAAGCCTCAAGCCGTCTAATCGCAAGAAGAAAAGCTGCCGACTAGTATTTCCGACGAGTTCAACGATGTGCTTGAGACAGTCGTATAAAAGCCACAATTCAAAGGTGGTCAAATAATGGAATTTTGATGAAACAAGTTTCTGTCAAGAACCAGTAAAGTTGAAAATAATGGGCCTAAAAGGTTTCAAGCCACAAGAACCACTAGCTCACCAGACCACGATAATACAACTGTATTGTTCGCATGCAATGCCTGGGGCCAGAAAGTTCCTCCGTTAATAATTTTTAAAGGAACGTATCTTTGGAATACATGGTTACCTGATGATAATTCGATTAATTCGGCATTTGCCGCTAAGCCGAGGGGTTAAATGGCTTCAGTCTTCGAAACTTACTTTTAAAATGTACTGATCTGCGAAATATGCAAATCAGGCAACCCACAACTTGTAATATATGACGGCCATTCAAAACACCTTGACTTAAATGTTGTTATAAAGGCCAACGAAAACAATACTACCCTTCTGAAACTACCGCCTCATTCTTCCCATATTTTGCAACTAAGCGGAATTAAAGTTATTTTTCACTTAGCATTGTTTTTATTACACTTTCAAAACATCCAGGCCAAGTGTGACATAAAACCATTAATAGGCACATCACTATATCGGTAAAACACTGTCACACTTACCCCATGCGTTGAAAAATCCATTGCTACACAAAAATAGACGTTCAAATAGACCATAAAATATATAGCACACAGTCCACCTGATGGTAAGTGGTTACTGTGATCCATAGACATCTAAATCTATCCTCAATAAAGACTCAAAATGCAAATGCGTTGTCACCCTTGAGGACCAAGACAGAATGCCTCTTTTCCAGTAAAAAGGGTCACCGGTTCTCTACACTCACCATACCAAACACAGCAGCGTTAAGCTGCTATTTTACGCTGGTATTCTGTGAGAGCGTGGTCCTTCTCCGGTCGAGCCGACCCATTCGTGCTACAACTATACTACTAATATGCCTGCAGCATGGCTCTACCACGTGAGTGTGACAGACAGTCTTCCTTGATTAGTTTTAGTTATCTCAAATTACAAAATGCTATTTATAGATACTAAAATGCTTGATCAAACAAACAACCACTTGATTTGGATTTGGAACACATTGATGTTTTGAAACGGAATTATCTATATTAAACCCTTACAGAGTAGAAGTATTTAAATGTTCATTTTAGTTTTAATTAATTTATGTCACATTTGCCCCGGGTGACTCTACACAATAATATTGGCAGAGTTCTATTTTCAAAATTTGAACTTACTTTTTTATTATATCGTTTACAATTGGCCAGTTCTAAAAGCTTTCAGTATCGCCCTCGTATCTTGGCGGTAAGGTGGAAAATTTTAGAGAAAACTAAACTTTGAGCAAAAAATCACTAAATGATTAAAAAATGTTCATATTTTGTGGCAGATTGCGCGGAAACTATAAATCAATCGCTTTTCTGTGTATAATAAATTGATAGCATCGATATATATGTACTACGCATTAGATTAGTTTACAAATGTGTTTGATTCAAATAATAATAATGACTATTCGTCAGCTAAGTTTATAAAGAATTAAGAAAAAAATGGCAGACACTTCTGAAGGGGTTTACATAGGGGCAGACTACTGTAGTGTTATGCTACTTACATATCATTTTACACTGTTTTTCCATTCTGTTTTGATTTTCTGCATTTATATTTTGCATCACCTTTATTTCCATAGGATCCTGTAACGTTTTTACACAATAACAAATCATTTTTACTTCGTATTTTCACGCTATAAGCACTTTTGAAATCGCTGTCAATGGAGTCTTACCTTTTTCGATCTTTTATTTAGTTCTCCGTAACTCTGCAATTTCGGGTTTCGTGCGCGCTGTTGCGCTATTTTTTTTCCTATATAAATAATATCTCATTTCTTACATAAAACTTGCCAATTCTGAATAACAAGCCTAAAACCAAAAATTTACATATTTGACAATTGTTATTTATTTGGTTGTCATGGCAATTTTTATTCAAATTCGTTACCGGTCTGATGTTTTATCTCGATATTTCCACATAAATACTCTTTTGCTCTAGGTCATTTACAAATAATTTCCTTTTAATTTAAATAATTTCCCGTTCTCTCTAAAAAGGTATTAAAGCCGAACCATCGGTGAATACAGAAAGTCTCACTTCTGCTTCCAAATGGGAAGCATTTACTAAAGGCCTTATCCCGGGGCGGCACCGCCCCGGGATCCTGCAGGCCAGGCGGATACTGCAGGCCAGGCGCATCCTGCAAGCCAGGTGCTGCTGACGTTGAGAAGATCCTCAGCTCTGTGGTATTGAGGCAGACTCCGAGAAACTGAAGAAGGTCATCTCGGAACTCAATGGCAAGAGTGTTGAAGAGCTGATCGCGCAAGGTCGTGAGAAGTTGTCGACCATGCCCGTCGGTGGAACAGCGCCCGTGGCCGCGGTCGCCGCTGCTGCAGTGCCGGCAGCTGAGGAGAAGGAAGAGAAAGAGACCTAGAGGGAAGAATCTGACGATGAAGATATGGGCTTCGGTCTCTTCGACAAAGCTTGCTTGGGATTAATTTTCTTTATCTTTATCTTCACTTGGGAGCGGCTGACTACTCCCTTAACTTAATTTTTTTTCCCCACGCAGGAGCGGATGACAACTCCTTAAATAAGCCTGAATGTCCTTTCGAAAACACACTTTTAGAGTGGTGTCTCTTCGACTATTTTTTTTCCACGCAGGAGCGGATGACTACTCCTTAAATAAGCCTGAATGTCGTTTCGAAAACACACTTTTAGAGTGGTAGTCATTGAATGTGAACTCCACCCTTACCTGAATGCAGATGATGAATGTAAGAGATAGTATATCTGATTTTGCCTGTTGATGTCTGTTTCTGCAAAGCTGTGTTTTTATGGTTTTTTTTAGAATGTACATGTCAAAATTTTTGCTGAGTCAAAAATTTTCCAGGGTCGGGGGGAAAATGTAGTGTTATGCTACTTACAAATCATTTTACACTGTTTTTCCATTCTGTTTTTGATTTTCTGCATTTATATTTTGCATCACATTTATTTCCATAGGATCCTGTAACGTTTTTACACAATAACAAATCATTTTTACTTCGTATTTTCACGCTATCAGCACTTTCTAAATCGCTGTCAATGGAGTTTTTCGAGAGAGGAGTTTTTTGGAGACCTTTTTCGATCTTTTATTTAGTTCTCCGTAACTCTGCAATTTCAGGTTTCGTGCGCGCTGTTGCGCTATTTTTTTTTCCTATATAAATAATATCTCATTTCTTACATAAAACTTGTCAATTCTTAATAACAAGCCTAAAACCAAAAATTTACATATTTGACAATTGTTATTTATTTGGTTGTCATGGCAATTTTTATTCAAATTCGTTACCGGTTTGATGTTTTATCTCGATATTTCCACATAAATACTCTTTTGCTCTAGGTCATTTACAAATAATTTCCTTTTAATTTAAATAATTTCCCGTTCTCTCTAAAAAGGTATTAAAGCCGAACCATCGGTGAATACAGGGAGTCTCGCTAGTTTTCAAACGAGAAGCATCTACTAAAGGCCTTAACCCGGGGCCGCACTGCCCCGGGATCCTGCAGGCCAGGCGGATACTGCAGGCCAGGCGCATCCTGCAAGCCAGGTGCTGCTGACGTTGAGAAGATCCTCAGCTCTGTGGTATTGAGGCAGACTCCGAGAAACTGAAGAAGGTCATCTCGGAACTCAATGGCAAGAGTGTTGAAGAGCTAATCGCGCAAGGTCGTGAGAAGTTGTCGACCATGCCCGTCGGTGGAACAGCGCCCGTGGCCGCGGTCGCCGCTGCTGCAGTGCCGGCAGCTGAGGAGAAGGAAGAGAAAGAGACCTAGAGGGAAGAATCTGACGATGAAGATATGGGCTTCGGTCTCTTCGACTAAGCTTGCTTGGGATTAATTTTCTTTATCTTTATCTTCACTTGGGAGCGGCTGACTACTCCCTTAACTTAATTTTTTTTTCCCCACGCAGGAGCGGATGACAACTCCTTAAATAAGCCTGAATGTCCTTTCGAAAACACACTTTTAGAGTGGTGTCTCTTCGACTATTTTTTTTCCACGCAGGAGCGGATGACTACTCCTTAAATAAGCCTGAATGTCGTTTCGAAAACACACTTTTAGAGTGGTAGTCATTGAATGTGAACTCCACCCTTACCTGAATGCAGATGATGAATGTAAGAGATAGTATATCTGATTTTGCCTGTTGATGTCTGTTTCTGCAAAGCTGTGTTTTTATGGTTTTTTTTAGAATGTACATTTCAAAATTTTTGCTGAGTCAAAAATTTTCCAGGGTCGGGGGGAAAATGTAGTGTTATGCTACTTACAAATCATTTTACACTGTTTTTCCATTCTGTTTTTGATTTTCTGCATTTATATTTTGCATCACATTTATTTCCATAGGATCCTGTAACGTTTTTACACAATAACAAATCATTTTTACTTCGTATTTTCACGCTATCAGCACTTTCTAAATCGCTGTCAATGGAGTTTTTCGAGAGAGGAGTTTTTTGGAGACCTTTTTCGATCTTTTATTTAGTTCTCCGTAACTCTGCAATTTCAGGTTTCGTGCGCGCTGTTGCGCTATTTTTTTTTTCCTATATAAATAATATCTCATTTCTTACATAAAACTTGCCAATTCTTAATAACAAGCCTAAAACCAAAAATTTACATATTTGACAATTGTTATTTATTTGGTTGTCATGGCAATTTTTATTCCAATTCGTTACCGGTTTGATGTTTTATCTCGATATTTCCACATAAATACTCTTTTGCTCTAGGTCATTTACAAATAATTTCCTTTTAATTTAAATAATTTCCCGTTCTCTCTAAAAAGGTATAAAAGCCGAACCATCGGTGAATACAGGGAGTCTCGCTAGTTTTCAAACGAGAAGCATCTACTAAAGGCCTTATCCCGGGGCCGCACTGCCCCGGGATCCTGCAAGCCTCCATCTACATCTGAAGTCGTCGGCGTAGTCTACTTCAAGCGCGGGGCCGCACTGCTCCGGGATCCTGCAGGCCTCTATCTACATCTGAAGTCGTCGGCGTAGTCTACTTCAAGCGCGGGGCCGCACTACTCCGGGATCCTACAAGCCTATACTTTCATCTGGAGTCGTCGCCTGCGCCTCCACCTGCTAGTGCCGCGCTACCTTTGGGCACTGCGACTGCTTGCTCCAGGCGCTGAGTGCACCTACTCCAGGCGCTACGTGCGCCGGCTCCGGACGCTGCGTGTGCCCAGACCACAGGCGCTGCGTGCCATCACCGCCAAGAAACTACAAGCTCAGCGTGTGCCTACTCCTACTCCAAGCGCAGCGTGTGTCACTTCGACCTTTAGGCTCCACTACAATATTCTCCTATCTTTATTTTTTTTACCTAATTGTAATTTCACGTCATCCATCACCATCATCATATTTCATTTTTTTATATAAAATTGTAAATACCTTTTTAAAAATTTAAATATATTATTTTCTTGTTCTTGTTTTGTTGTTCTTAGGTTAGGTTATTTTTTTTTAAATGTCGCTTCACGACACTACCCCAAAGTTGTATTTTCAAAAGTTCATAAAAAAGTGTTTGATTCAAATAATAATAATGACTATTCGTCAGCTAAGTTTATAAAGAACTAAGAAAAAAAAATGGCAGACACTTCTGAAGGGGTTTACCATAGGGGCAGACTACCCCAAAGTTGTATTTTCAAAAGTCCAAAAAAAGTGTTTGATTCAATATGCCATTTTTACAGTGTTTATTATATGTAATAAAAAATTCTCACAAAAGGGCAGTTTCTCCGGGGGTTTAATAATTTAAAAATCTATACATATAATTATACATAGAATTGAATTGTTTATAATGTAAAAATAACTGCTTTTTACTAAACGCATATAAAATTATATACCGAATTTATAACAAAAACACAATTTTCTATCTATCTGTTTGTTCCGGCTAATCTCCGAAATGGCTGGCCCGATTTTGACGGAACTTTCACAGGCAGTGTGAGCGTGGTCCTTCCCCGGTCCAGCCGACCCATTCGTACTACAACTATACCAGTGATATAGCGACCGCATGGCTTTACCACGTATAAGTGTTGCTTGTTGTGTCACTACGGAACCCTAAAAATAAATATGTTGCAAAATACTGTGATACAATTGCCTTTTTATGTAGGAAAAGATAAAAAAAATTGATAAGCAGTTTGGCCTCTTGACAAAGTGGAGATGACAGACAGAACAGCATAGCAACCGCCTACATAGTCATTAATGCAAAAATGTCATATCTTACCTTCGTACCTCGTTCCGCACACACTCCGTCAAAACATGGTGCACATCTACGGTATCAGACTCCTAGCAGTTAGGGGAATCTGATATTCCCATCAAAAATTGGTACTTATTTAACAGGATGTGCCTGAACGAAGTTTTAAAAGCCCTACAACATTTATAGATTTTAAAAGTGGTGCTTTTAAATAAAACAAGTAGTATTAATTTTACAATTTATTAACAAACATGTTTAATCGTATACAAAATACAAAACTAAACAATTCTTTTTTAATATAATCTGACCTAACACTAGCGTACGTGGTATAATGACAACTTATTTATAAATCAATTATAATATTATTTATGAAGGCTTCCTTTCAACGATAAAAATCCAAACAATAATAACTCTCCCTCATCTTGCAATATCTTATCCAATTTTATATAAGGTAAGAATTTAAAAACATTTTTTGCACGAATACCAAGCGTGCTCTAGAAAATATTATTGACTTATTAGTCTTGTTTATTTTTAGAAAATAATTATTATTTATTGTTTTATCAACTATACAAATAAATTAGCTATTGTTTAGACTACGAATCTTGAGAATCTATTTAATTCTCAATTTCGCTCTGTCTATATTGTACCAAAAATGGCGATGTACAATCTTATGTTAAAAATCAAACTGAAAAATTTAATAGATTCGAAAAACAAGTAAAAATTTTGTACAAGTACCATAAAGGAATATTTAAGTCTTTAAACATTTGCATTTATTTACTCTATATTTTATTAATGGTAACATTACAAATTACAGCCAATAAAAAGCGGAATACATAGATCATACGTATAGCTTTTTTAGCAATTGATCAAGGTTACAAAAACAGCTTTAGCACTGCAAGTGCGATTTAATCAAATGTAACAGAAAAAAATCGAAACGTTATTAGTTTTTAAATTGTAATTTGCGCAAAACTTAAAAAGAATTGTAAATAATCATACATGAAGACTCGAATTGACAATAGAACGTAAACAAATCAGTTTTTTACAAAATGATCTAAACTCAAAGTAGAACAACTTATATCAATCAATAACTTTTTAATCACAACCTTAATGTTTAATTGGTGGTCAAGCATAGTGACTGGCTACTAATATGCAATGACAGTTTGCTTAAAATTTAGCTTCTTTTAGATAGCACTCTGTAAAATTACATAAATTCTAAAATTGTGTGGGTACTTATGCCATTGAATAAAATTTAATACCGAATATGTTCCAGTGTTAGCAGCCTTATAAATTTTAACTACATCTTGGTAGTATTTTATCTCCCGGTATTTCGGGATATTGGTAATATAAAAATGGCAGTAGTGCGTCAATAATATATAAATGGGGCATTATTAGCATACTTTTTTTTAAATCCTTATTAATCAATGTTCTTTTTCAAAGTAGGTTTTTATTTCTATGTGAAAATTATCAGCCTTTTAGCTAAGTTAACGTTATTTTTATGCCCCGTGTAAGTTCTTAACAATACCTTATGTGAAAATATTTTTAAACAAATTTTATAGCAACCTTCGATTATATAATTTATTATGTTTATACCCTGTGTAGATATATTATTCTATTCAAATAGAAAAATATTCTTTATAACCTCATTTCATAATTGCTTTTCATAAATGTAGGATTTATAAATAATAGCACTCTAATATAAAATGTACTAATATAACCTTGCAATAAATCAAAGTGAAAAAAATACAATTTTAATTTCCGAACTTTTAATTTTTTTTAAAATAATTATGAAACTGGCATTTAATACATGATTAATATTAATGAACAGAATCAACTTATATCTCTCTTGTAGCAGCAACAGTTTCCTGTAATTAAAAAAAAATCAATTGCAAGATTGTCATAGTAAAATTTTTATTAAGGCCAAAGTATTAATTTATTGTTCTATTCTTGCTTCTACTTGGTATAATTTAGAACTAAAACTGGATGTTTAATAATTTATTTAAATACTCGAAATGTAATAATCTATTTCGACAGTATGTCGACTTGACAATCAGCATTTAATTGAATGGATGTGAAATAAAACTCATTTTACTTTTATTGAGTTTGGATTTAATTTTGTTTCTAATTTTCTACCAACTTCAAAAAGGAGACGGTACTCAATTCGACTGTATGTTCTTTTATTTATGTATGTTACCTCATAACTTTTTACTGGGTGTACCCGATTTCGATGATTCTTTTTTTATTTGAAAGCTGGTGCTTTTCACGTGGTCAATTTAGTCAAGGTCTGACCAATAGTTTTTGAGTTAATCTTGATAATTTATATTGAAGTCGGTTGTACAAAATGGTTCATTTTAAATTATTAATAATACAAGTGCAAGACTTAAAGACAACTGTTACACGTGGTAGACCTATGTCGCAGCACGAATGGATCGGCGATCGGCACGACCAGGGAAAGACCACGCTTCCACAGAACACCAGACATCGTTAATATGTTTATGTTGTATAACATTCAATAATTAATAATAAAAAAAATATTACCTTCTCAGTTAATGGTGGCCGCGTGTTGCAAAATCTCCCTTGTCGAGATGCCTCTGCGCCTTGCTAGGCTCGTAGAACATCATCGACATACGCTCCGGACTTGTTTTGTTGCGGTGCACGTCTACACCATGATTCGTTAAAAAAAAAGAAACAACTTACTTACAGACCAGCTGATGGTAAGTCGCTACTGTAGTCCATGGACACCTGCAGTCAGCTTTATAAAAAGGCTACAGATGCGTTGTCATAGGACTAATATGGAATGCCTCACAGCCTGTATTACACTGCTTCTTTTTTTTATAGGATAGGGTGACAAACGAGCTCACAATCCACATGATGGTAAGTGGTTGATGTGGCCCATAGACATCTACATCTATCTTCGTTTGCGAATCAAAATGCAGATGCGTTGTCAGCCGTGAGGACTAAGATGGAATGCCTCTTATCCAATAAAAAGTGTCTCCGGTTCTCTACATTCACCGTACGAAACACAGCAGTGTTAAGCTTCTATTTTACGCTGGTTCTCTAGTCTCTAGCTTCAAACCGAAACACAGCAGTGCACCTACCCAGATGGACTTTTAGGAATAAAAGGGGTCGTACTCCCATGTAATTACTAGGTTCCGATAACGTCCAGAAATAGCTTAAACACATTAGGATATGAAAGCTGTGTGATGAACGAACCAACTCATATTTAAAAGCTGAAGGTTGCTCGGTTTGACTTGTATGACATTAAAACCGTAAACACCTCGGCTTACTCGTGAAAAATGTTGGTGACAATTGGACCAATAAGAGTGGGAGACAAAATATCAAATAAAAAGTTACAGCGATTCGTACGATAACTTTGTAGAATCGTAATATTCCGGACTAATAAGACATAGGGCCTTTCTAAGGGTTACTCCGTTTATCCACCCTAGGATGGATACTTGAAAACGTGTGTTCATCTATCCACCCCAGACGGGGTGGATAATCGGAATTCACTTTTATTTGTTCTTCCGACTTTTTAACCCAAGTACAGTTCAACACATACACGTTAATTATTAATTAATTTTTAATAACCGCAAACTTAAACAAAAATATTACGTACTGCCGTTACTGTTACCCTTACAGCTTATTAAAGTCCATGCATTACGTATTGGGTTTAAATCAAATTAAAATTCCTGGTTCTAAATGATATTATCGTAGTATATAAATTTTGCAATATGTTTAGGTAATTACCTACACTAATTTCATTATTGAGTAACTTAATTTGATATCCTGATAAATTCGTTACTTTTAATGTACATTTGCAATCTTTTTTTAAATTACTTTGCTAACAGATGTGATAGCGAAGAAGAACTGGACGTTTTTCTGCAAGCATCCCAAAAACATTAACTCTAACTTCATTTTAAATTGTTTTATGCCAAGATTCCAATGAATCTGGTACTCCTTTTATTTCAGCGTTGACTTTTCAAACAAGAAGTATGCATATATTTTTTTTTTATTTTTTCTTAATTATGTTGAGATTAAATATACCTTGTTCATTCACTTCGTGATTAACTTGCAACAATTTCTAGGAGAAATGTATTATGAATTTTTCATATCTCCTAAGTATTTTATACCAGTTTTTATCATCGTTCAGTAAATAACTGTACTCAGCCGAGGGAGAAAATCGGAAGAAAAAATTAATATGCGAATTCCGATTATCCACCCCGTGTGGGGTGGATAGATGAACACGCGTTTCCGAATATCCACCCTAGGGTGGATTTTTTAGGGTGAAGAAACGGAGTAACCCCTTTCAAGAAAAGAGCTGGCTTCTTTATAAAAGAACGCATCTGTGATTCTCGTGGTGTTGCTGCTGTTGTTTGTGAGCGATTGTAGTCATTACCATCAGGAAAGCCGCATGCTCCTTGGCTCCTTCTATGAAGAAACATGCTTAAGCAGTTTACATACATAAATTACACAAAGACAAACATCCAGAGCCGGAATAATTATTTGTACACCATACATATATTTGGTTTCGTTCGGGATTCGATTCCGCGACCCTTAGCGACGTAACTCGTTGCTAAGCCACTCACTCATTTAATTTTATAAAATCAACAAACAACTTCAATTTCATAATCGATCCAACTGGGTTTCTTGCTGGTTCTTCCCAGGTCAGAGGTGTTTTTTCCAAACTGGTAGTAAAGGCATAAATAAATTTCAATAAGTATTATTGTAATCTATATTAAATAAAAATTATTCAAATTCAAAAACTTACAACGCAAACTGAGTCTCCTCTTGTGATGAGAACATAGCTCGAGCTGACGTCTCACCAGTTGTGATGCTGAAGCCGGGCGGGCGCTAAGAGGCAACGTCGCTAGCGGAGGACCGATGTCTGATGATGCGGCTTTTGTTTGAGGCTCTATGGGTGATGTGGGGGTAATTAAAATAAATAAAAGGCATAAGATATTAAAAATGAAGTTAATCGACCAAATTGCTATATATTGAAACTGAGCTAAATTAAGAGTACCATTAATCGTCGTGCATGTATGCCTGGGTAGATGGATATTTACAGCATCCTTTATGAGGCGAGAGAAGTGTGTTAAGCCGCGTATCCACCAAAAATGTTGACAACATTTATGTTTCCAATTGTTTACAACTCAACAAAAGTTACCGATATTGTTTCCGTGTTGATGTGTTGTTTCCGATGTTGCCGACAAATGTTTCCAACAAGCGTCTCCACCGAGGGTACAAATGTTTGCAACAAGCGTATTCCTTTGATGTTGCCGCCGAAAATGGAAACACGGTTTCCGACATTGTTTCAAGTTTTGTTGCCAACACTAGGTAATTACAGAAACATTTGTTACCAACACGTGTTGGCAACACTATAGTTGGTAACAAAACTTTGGTGGGGCGGCTTTAGAATCATGGCCAATGGAAGTATTTAGTCTCATTAGTCGCATTATTAGTTAGTCACCATTCTGTGTGACGGGCATGAGTATCTATGTTATGTTAAAAACGAACCAACGGGTGTTGAAGGCGTAAGAGAAGTCATTATTCTATTTCATTAATCTAGCCATTTATTTAATTTAAAAGTAAACATAGGGTAGTTTACAAATTTCCGTTGTTCAGCAGTGGACGTAAATAAGCTGTACACTGTAATGGATGGATGGATATATCGGCGAAAGAAATTTTATAGGCGCTCTCTTTTCATTCGCTCATCAATACCTTCCATGCGATACATAACACGATATTATTTTTAAATTCAAATTCATGTATTTATCATACAACAAAGATCCAAAATTGATAGTACAAAATATTAGGTATGTCTACGTTTGCAATTATTTTTTATATCGCAAGGTTTTGACAGTTCATATCCGCAATTTGAACGCGCCGTTCGCAAATCTTTGGTGTTGCCAACAACTTTTGCAGTTTTTTCTAACCACTGCTGTGAAACGGCACAGTGACATTGATTAAGCTATGGAAAAAATGTTGTACGAACGCGGTTATCACAAATCAATGAGGACTTACACAGATCTAATAGCGGGGAAGTTAAATTTAACTAACATTCATTTACAAACATTGAAATATATACAAAATTTAAGTTGTTAAAATATATACAATATTTTTACGTGGTAGAGCCATGCTGCAGCTATATTGTGGTGTAAGCACGAATGGGTCAGCTCGACCGGGGTGGAATAACGCTCTCAAAGAATACCAGCGTAAAATAGCAGCTTAATGTTGCTGTTGTGGCGTAATACTAGGGTGACAACGCATCTGCATTTTGATTCTTATTTGAAGATAAGTGTAGATGTCTATGGGTCACAGCATTCACTTGCCATCAGGTGGACTGTGTGCTCGTTTGTTTTTTTTTATATATAGAATCGGGTGACAAACGAGCACACAGTCCACCTGATGGTAAGTGGTTACTGTAACTCATAGACATTTACATCTATCCTCAATAAAGAATCAAAATGCAGATGCGTTGTCACCCGTGAGGACTAAGATGGAATGCCTCTTGTCCAGTAAAAAGGGTCTCCGGTTCTCTACACTCACCATACGAAATACAGCAGCGTTAAGCTGCTATTTTACGCTGGTATTCTGTGAGAGCGTGGTCCTTCCCCGGTCGAGCCGACCCTTTCGTGCTACAACTATATTACTAATATAGCTGCAGCATGGCTCTACCACGTAAGTTGTTACCTTTATTTTATAAAAAAATTATGTGAAATTGTAAAAAAAACTTATTTTGCATTAATTGTATTAAAATTGATGAACTTAATTACCGATGCACCTAAAGGTAGAAGAAAAAAAAACCCAAAATGTGTAAAAAAAAAAAAAAAAGAACATACCAATGATTATCGAGGATTAGTTTTTTTATACTCGTATATAAACTAGGAACCGATAATACAACTTTTAAATGATGATGATGACACTGTATGACCGATATAGTCAGTGACAAATAACAGTTTACATCATTCCCTATTAGCGACATCTGGTGAGCCCTCATTGATATATCGCTTTGTCAATTTCAAACGGACGTTTCAGACCAATAAAGAAACAAAAAGGAAACATACATTTCTAGTGATGCAAAAACCAAGCCACCGTGCTAAAGTTATTGTATCAACATCCACTCATGTACACATATGCATCTTTATATATATAGCAATTTTTAACCAACAACATGGTTTTAGTAGCAATTGTGTGCGGCCAGTAGCGAACTTTTAACGAGCTAATAAAGAACAAAAGAAGAAAGATGTGTGCATGAGTGCGTCAAGAAGTTAAACATGGTTCGGGCATCATTTGAAATGTACGCAGCGCTATATAGAGCTACGTCTATATATCTTTCTTTGTTAATCTGAGACCGTAAATAAATACTTACCAGATAAAAATTGCCATTTTTGGGGCTCCGCCGCAGTCAGCTAAAAAGAAGTTAAAAGAAAAAATAATGTGAACCTACCTCTCTCGGTTAAGATAACTTCTCGATGCAACTGCGAAAGTTCGGCATCCTTGATGAACACTCGATGCTTCAGATCATATGCTGGGTCCATAGTTCTAGTGACATCGCCTGCGTATTTGTCATCAGAACTCTCCATCTTATCGTCATCCTCTTGTATCGATGAGTTCTTTGATATATCATTGTTTTGAAGAGTCTGACAAATATTATGCAATATATTTATTTTAAATTACACAATAATATACTCTATTATGTTTTGTATAACAAAAACTAAAACTATCATACAGTCCCTCCCCGCGGTATAGTGCCAAGAACTCTGGCTGTTTCTTCGACTTTAGTCTAGACAAAAACCAGCTCTCTTGTCATCAGCGGCAATGACAAGCCGCGAAAACAGTTCCTTTAGAAATTTCACCGCGCGTGGACCTCACAGACCGATAGTCTCTACTCTCTACAGCAAATGTCACTCTACTAGAGCCCAATGACTTCGTCAATCTTACTTAGCGGTACCATGTAGCGACATCTATGGAAATGTATTAAATAAAGAACGATGTATTTAGCGCGTCAAATTTTCATATCGATATACATCGCAACCGCTTCCGTAGATAGATAATAGATGGCGCTAGAGTAGTCAAGTGAGCTCGGCCACGGTCCTTATTGCTTTGTAAGAGAGATTAGCGGCTCATATTTGCGCCATTTACTCGGTTTAGCTGCCAGAGAAACGTATTAGTACCTAGTATTTATTATAATTTATTATATTTACAAGAAAACTAATGAACATAATTTTAATTTAAGTCTCTAAAGTCTAGTAAGGTTTTTGATACCGCCCGCATTATAAGGAGTTTCTTTTTTTTTTACAAAAAACCCACCTTTTGATATTCCATGCCGAGGGCATCCGTATGGTTAAATTTTTTTTTTTTTTTATAGGATAAGGGTGACAAACGAGCACACAGTCCTCCTGATGGTAAGTGGTTGCTGCGGCCCATAGACATCTACATCTATCCTCTATTACAATTCAAAATGTAGATGCGTTGTCACCCATGAGGACTAAGATGGAATGCCTCATTTCCAGTAAAAAGGGCCTCCGGCCACCTGCACTCACCAAGCGAAACGCAGAGATAAACCTCTACTTCACGCTGGTATTCTGTGAGGTCGTGGTACCACCCCGGTTCGAGCCGGCCCATCCGTGCGACAGCAAAAGCTGCCGCGTGGCTCTACCACTGTTAAATTTTTATATATATTTTTTTATATATTTTATCCTATTTAATATATTATTTTAAGCTTTCCTATACTTTATAAAATTTTATTTACGCTTACAGTAGTATGTAACTTCTAGGTATAATCTCTATAATATCTTATAGGTATTTATGAATTCCAGCTAGACGTGAATACCCTGATGGTAAATGACTTCTGCAGCCCATGAACATCTGCAACCAACTTCAAATAAAGAAGAGATGCGTTTTCATTTCCGAAAACTAACACGACTTGTCTTAAAGCCTCTAATATCTATACCTACAGGCTGGGTGGAATTAATAAAGGTGGTACCGACCCGGAAGAACTCCTTAATAGAAAACGTATCTACCACGTAGAATCTCTCTTACAAAGCAATAAGGACCGTGGCCGAGCTCACTTGACTACTCTAGCGCCATCTATTATCTATCTACGGAAGCGGTTGCGATGTATATCGATATGAAAATTTGACGCGCTAAATACATCGTTCTTTATTTAATACATTTCCATAGATGTCGCTACATGGTACCGCTAAGTAAGATTGACGAAGTCATTGGCTCTAGTACACTACATTAGAAAAACTAGTATCACAGATAATGATTTAATAATTTTTATATTCACACGAATACTCGACATTGCATAAAATTAATTTTACGGGCTTTAAGGCGTTTAATTTTTATCCCATAACAAGCTATTCCCCGCGACTTCGCCCGCGTTTAATTCGGGGTTTTTATTAATTCTAATTCTTCTCTTTCCTAATTCTTTTTCTATAAGTAGCCTCTAAGTTACTCCTTATAACATCAGCTATCTGCCAGTGAAAGTGCTGTCGAAATTAGTCCAGCCGTTTCGGAGATTAGCCGGTACAAACAGACAGACAAAAATACTAAAAATTGTGTTTTTGTTATAAGTACCGTTATATACTTTCGTACTCAATTTGTAAAAATCTATTATTTTGACATTACAAACAGACACTTCAATTTTATTAATTTGTATAGTATAAGATTACGCGGATTTTATCGCATTGAATTTGATATTTTAGATAATTGATAGAATCAGGCGTTACTTTGCGGAAATCCATTATAATGGGGTTTTTATAAATTAATTTGCTTAATTCCGCGTAAAGAAAGAAAATGATGTGTCCTGCCCAGCTTTAAGGGGGACCTCCCACCCTCCCTCAATCGCGCGCACTATACCCGTCGCCGTCAATCCCAGCACTACCTCCTCAGCACCACCACACTAGGCAGGACACACCACTCTCGAAAATACGACACGTGTTTCGCCTCTACACGAGGCATCCTCAGATTTGATCTTTTATTCCACTGAAGTAATATGTATTTATTAACGATTTTTTGAGACTAAGGTGTTTGAATTCATAGTTTTTTTTTATAGGATAAGGGTGACAAACGAGCACACAATCCACCTGATGGTAAGTGGTCGCTGAGGCCCATAGACATCTACATCCATCCTCGTTTGCGAATCAAAATGCAGATGCGTTGTCACCCGTGAGGACTAAGATGGAATGCCTCATTTCCAGTAAAAAGGGCCTCCGGCCACCTGCACTCACCAAGCGAAACGCAGAGGTAAACCTCTACTTCACGCTGGTTTTCTGTGAGGTCGTGGTACCACCCCGGTTCGAGCCGGCCCATCCGTGCGACAGCAAAAGCCGCGTGGCTCTACCACTGTAACCCGGACAACATACAAAATTTAGAAATAAACATATTAACTTTGGCATCGCAATATATTTATGAAAATGTAATGTATGTACATAAAAACATAAATAGCTTTGATAAGAATAAGGATGTTCATACTTTAAACACTAGGAACAAACATAAGCTTGTAATGCCAGTTACTAGGCTCCACAGAATCAGTAATTCATTTATGGGCAATGTATACGCTTTTACAACAAAATCCCAGAACATGTTCAAAGTTTGTCAATAAACAAGTTTAAAAGTTTTATTTAAAAAAAACTGTATAAAAAGGGTTATTATAATATCAAGGAATACATGAATGAAAATAACCCCTGGGAATAAGGTGATCGCCACCACCATGCTGGTTCTATGAAAATTAATTTAAAAATTGTATAATCAAATTTATTGTTAAGTGAAATATGTTTAAATAAAAAAGTCCCGCTGGGTTTCTTGCTGGTTCTTCCCAGGACAGAGGTATTTTTCGAACCATTGGTAAATAAAAAATGACTTTCAATAAGTATTATAAAATAATCAATATTGAATAAAAAATCATTCTGTTCTATCCTGGTCACAGAGAGTAGGGCATTAAAGCTTCAGAATCCAGTGACCATTAGTGCTGCAAAATGCTAGAAATATCTAGAGCGAGTCAATCTAAGAAAAAAGCTTATCTAAAACTGTGATATCCACGGGATGATAATATGAGGTAGTTGATTCTCTTACGCTATGTGTACCACCGGTGGTTTTTTTTTAAAATAGAATAAGGGTGACAAACGAGCACACAGTCCACCTAATGGTAAGTGGACGCTGTGGCCCATCGACATCTACATCTATCTTCGATTAAGAATCAAAATGCAGATTCGTTGTCACCCTTGTAGACTAGATGGAGATGCTTCGTTCCCAGTAAAAAGGGTTTTCGGTTCTCTACACTCACAATACGAACGCTGGTAAGATGTCGTAAGAGGCGATAGAGGGATATGAAACATCAGCAGTGGTAATTTAATGATTAGCTGTAATGACGATGACGATGAAAAATATGAAACTACCTTCATTTTCTTCGTTGGACTGGAATGAGGCCTCATCTTGAAGTCAAACTGTTGACTTGCGGTACTCTTCCTCCTCACGATCGGCGATAGCTTTCTAAATTCACTCCTCGGCTCCAGTTCTATCCTGACAGTCTCGCTGACAGTCGAGCTGTTGCTGGACCGACCGAACAGCGGCGACAACTTGGGCTTAACTCCACTGGTGTCGGTATCTTCCAAACTCTCTACAGTTATAGTCGTATCTACACTGTTCGGCTTAACACCTATAGGTTTCACCATGATCAAACCACGTTCTAGATTCGTCTCGCGATCTACTTCGGCAGTGTTCGGATCGAAATTGGGGTTCTCAAAGCCAGTTTGAGTGGCTATGTCATCACTTAACGCTGTGAAAGTTTGAGAAGCTCTATTTGCAGCCTTATTTAACAATCGTTTGCGTCTTTCTAAGTCCGCGTGTATGTCGGTTTGTACGCGTAAATTAATATCGCCGTATCTGCGCACTATATAGTTTAGGAGCCAGTGGTAGCCCTTGCGTAAGCCGGGGTCGATTTTGGGCTTTTTCGACTTACCGTCTGACGGATAAGCAGTGTATGATTCGACTAAGGTAGGACATCGGTACCTAATGAAAATATACTTTTATATTATTTTTGTGAAATATTTTATATCAGCCAAACGTAGTTGAGCCATGAAGTTGTTAAGGCAAACTGAGTTGTGTTGACCAGGTGCCGTAAGTCAAATACGAGAATTGCCAGAAGTACATTGTGCTCTGCACATTATGGCCCTACGACCATTTATCACATCTTTTTCATTACCAGCCTGTGAGACGGGTCTCTTTCACTGCAACGCTTGGCAGGCGAAGTGGCGATTTTTTTTTTATAGAATAAGGGTGACAAACGAGCACACAGTCCACCTGATGGTAAGTGGACGCTGCGGCCCATAAACATCTACATATACCCTCGATTAAGAATCAAAATGCACCGTCGTCACCGTTAAGGAATAAAATGGAATGCCTCGTTTCCAGTAAAAAGTGTATGTACGTTGGTATTCTGCGAGAGCATAAGGACAATGCTTCATCCATCCTTCTCCCATCTTTGACCCATTCGTGCTACAACCATAATACAGCTGCAGCATGGCTCTGCCACAAAAAGATCTCGGCGATCTTGCATATTTGACGCTACTCTTCGTCGCCGGATATGCGAATATATTACATCTAGTTTATACGAGCTTGATTTCACCGTACATTAGCAACCCGGGTTCGATTCCTTTCAGCGCCACGGCGATGAAATTATTTCTTACAATTTAAAGTGCTTGCTTACCACGTGCTCGGTGGTGAAGGAAAACATCTATGAGAAATCTGCTTATCTGAAGAATCCTACTAATAATTAAAATGTAAAGCTTGTTTGGATGTTTGTATGTTTATGGCTCAATCACGCAAAATCTACCGAACAGATTTTGATGAAACTTGGCAACATTGAAAATACCGAACCAGAATACGACATAGGCTATATTTATTGTATAAAAACGGTTTAGTCTATGCCAAATTTTTTTCACCCATGGTACAATAAAAAAATGGGTTTGCTAGATTGACATTAAATGCGAGGTGCCGCAGGTAAAAGGACATGTGTAATGAAGAACACAAACATGCACTGGAACAACCCGGCGAACTTATTGCTTCATGACCCGCTCAAAAATTAGAACGGACATTTGCCCAGCAATGGGACCCTTATGGGCTACAACTTTACATACTTTATACCTAGATATCACCATCTATGAACTCTTACAGACATCTACCAAGCGATAGTCACCTATTCACTTACACCGCATCTACAGTTCCATTCTAATATTCACTTTCGGTATGCGACATAGTTATTGGATTCTCATATGTCGTCGCTACAGCTTCATACCAACGTTTCTATATAAATATTAATTATATACGTGTACTTACTTGTTAACCAGGGGCTCAATATTCAGTTTTTCCACAACGTCGATGTCATCTAGAGCGCCATCTTTGTCCTGTTTATTTGCAAGCACTAACACCGGTTTACCTGTTACCAACAATTAGAAAGTTTACATTAATTTATACTTTTACATTAATAACAATTTGTCTAAATATACACAGTCAGGTCAGTATTGTCACACAGTAAAAACTTTTCTTTTAGAATGCAGGCCACAAAAAAGTTTATTGAATTCGAATTTCGAATTGTTCATGAAAATAAAACTGTATACTTTTTAGAATTTTACTCATTTTTAAATATGGAGTGGACGCTTAAAGAAAACCGTGTTGCAGTTATTGCGTTGCATCGTTGCGGTTACGCGCCAATTCAAATTTTTGACATACTGAAAAATTTGAATATAACCAAAAGATTTGTTTATCGTACCATCAAACGATATAATGAAGACTCTAGTGTAGACGGCAGGTCAAGAAGTGGTCGCCCTCGGACTGTTAGGACTCCAGCAGTGATAAAATCTGTGAAGGCGCGAATTCAAAGAAATCCCAAACGTAAGCAGAAACTGTTGGCCCTTCAGATGGGGTTAAGCAGAACCACGGTGAAAAGGGTGTTAAATGAAGACGTAGGGCTTCGGGCATATCGAAGAAAAACAGGACATCGTTTGAATGCTCGTCTAATGGATCTGAGACTGCAGAGATGCCGCGCTTTGTTGAAGCGGTACGCGGGAAAAAATATCGGGAAATTCTTTTTTCGGATGAAAAAATTTTTACCGTAGAAGAGAGTTACAACAAACAAAATGATAAGGTGTACGCACACAGTAGTGAAGAAGCGAGCAACCGTATTCCGCGTGTCCAACGAGGTCATTTTCCATCCTCGCTCATGGTATGGTTGGGAGTTTCTTATTGGGGCTTAACAGAGGTACATTTTTGTGAGAAAGGTGTAAAAACGAAAGCAGTTGTGTATCAAAATACAGTCCTGACGAACCTTGTGGAACCTGTTTCTCATACCATGTTCAATAACAGGCACTGGGTATTCCAACAAGATTCGGCGCCAGCTCATAGAGCGAAGAGCACACAAGACTGGCTGTCGGCGCGTGAAATCGTCTTCATCCGGCACGAAGACTGGCCCTCCTCCAGTCCAGATTTGAATCCGTTAGATTACAAGATATGGCAACACTTGGAGGAAAAGGCGTGCTCAAAGCCTCATCCCAATTTAGAGTCACTCAAGACATCCTCGATTAAGGCAGCCGCCGATATTGACATGGACCTCGTTCGTGCTGCGATAGACGACTGGCCGTGCAGATTGTAGGCCTGTATTCAAAATCACGGAGGTCATTTTGAATAAACTTTAGTGTCATAAGAATCTATGTTTTGTTAAGTTCATCTTGGTATATAAATGGTTACATAGTGAATAAACTTGTTTCAATTATTTTATATTAAACATGTGACAGAATTTATGACCTGACTAGGTATAAAGGTAATAAAAAACAAAGAAGCAGCCGATAACATCCCACTGCTTTGCATATACCAATAAGACGCTCTCGAATTAAGGATAATAAGGGTGTTACTTAAAACGCTATACTGCTGCCGAGCTAGTACTGTTTAATATATCTAATACAGAGCTCTTCTTAATAATAGAGCATTTTTATAGAAAAAAAGGTGACAAACGAGACGATGGACTGTGTAGTCCATCTGATGGTAAGTGGATGTTGTGGTCCATAGAAATCTACCTTTATCCTCGATTAAGAAAATGCAGATGCGTGGTCACCCCTGAGGACTAAGTGGAATGCCTCGTTTCTAGTTAAAAAGGTCTCCGGTTTGCTACGCTCACCATATGAAACACAGCAACATTAAGCTGCTATTTTAAGCTGGTATTCTGTAAGAGCGTGATCCTACTCTAGTCGAACCGATGCATACGTGCTACATTAATACAGCGATAGCATGGCTCTACCACGTATAAAATAACAGTATAACAGTGATAGAGCCATGCAGCAGCTTTTGCTGTTGCAAGTATGGACTGACTCGATCTGGGGTGGGCACCACGACCTCACAGAATACTGGCGTGGGTACTAGCACCCCTGTAATGGAGAAACCCTCGCTGAGCATCAACGACCAAGCTAATCCACTCCTAAGTGTGGGTGCTTAGGCTGCTCTCAAGACAAGAACTGCTCTGTTCAAGCTGAGCAACAAGACCAAGGCGACCGCTGCCACGCTACCCATGAATTTCTGCAACAAAAATGAAAATCCACCTATATCCTCGATTAAGAAAATGCGGATGCGTTGTCACCCCTAAGGACTAAGTTGGAATGCCTCGTTTCCAGTAAAAAGGGTCTCCGGTTCTCTACGCTCAATATACGAAACACAGCGGCATTAAGCTGCTATTTTACGCTGGTATTCTGTGAGAGCGTGGTCCTACTCTGGTCGAACCGACCAATTCGTGCTACAACCTTAATATAACTGCAGTGTGACTCTACCACGTAAAAATAATAATAGGGGATTGAGAAAGCGAAATTTATCTATTACAGAGTTGGTATTGCTAGGCACACACCTACTTTCAATAATAAAGGTATAATATATCCACTATACTACTACCGAATTGGTAGAAACTTCTTGACACAGATATCTCAATAATAGAAACTAGTGGAGACGGAATTTATCGATCACACTTCACTAAGGTGAATTATCAGACGTTAGATGTCCTATTCATGCAAGTTTACATCAGATATATTGTTATGGATTCCCTGTGCCGTCAAGATGCAGGGGTCGACGTCACTGATATATTTATTTGCACCATGATTTTTTTTATTCTTAGTCTGGTGCTGGTCAAAACTTCACCGAAATAGAGATGACGACGGAATACAAGCGTTAAGCACAATGCTGCTGTATCTTTTATGGTGCGATTAGAACCGGAAACACTCTTTACTGAGAGTGAGAGATATTTAGTCCTCGGGGGTGAGAACGCATCTGCATTTTGAATCTTAATCGAGGAACGATGTTCGTATATATGAGCCACAATATTCGCTTACCATCAGGTGAATAGTGTGCTCGTTTGTAGCGCTTACTTCTTCAAATAAGCCGCCCGGAGATAGAAAGTATTAGCGACTGCGCCTGATCTCTCTGCCGTCGGTATCGAATTGCCGTCTCATCGGACTAAGAGAGTGAGGAAATAGACAATGCATCCTGAACTTGCGCATTCACTAGTGCCATAAAATCCGGTCCTGCGCAGATGGCTTGTCTCGGTTAAGACTGGCCGCCGTAATTTCGGTCATGATATACGGTCTGGACAACATTAATAGGAGAGTATAGGCGTAAAATCATTATGATTACGCCAGGTACGTTACGACACGCTAATATAGAACCGCTCCATCGCTGGCTTAGGTTTTGTGCGCCTGGCGCAGCGTTAAAATAGTAAAAGTATGAATCGTCCGATAATGCGATAGTTAGTCTGCCTGCCACGCGTGAGCGAATCCGCCATATCGAGCAAACAACGGAAGAGGCCAAGAGCTGATGGTTATGATGATGATTTAATTTATGTTAACATATCATTGTATTGATTTTATTGTAAGTGGTTGCAGTGGCCCATAGACATCTAAATCAAACAAATTTCAGATGCGTTGTCACCCGTGAGGACTAAGATGGAATGCCTCATTTCCAGTAAAAAGGGTCACCGGTTCTCTACACTCACCATACGAAACACAGCAGCGTTAAGCTGCTATTTTACGCTGGTATTCTGTGAGAGCGTGGTCCTTCCCCAATCGAGCCGACCCATTTGTGCTACAACTATACTACTAATAGCTGCAACATGGCTCTACCACGTATAAAAATTATTCCGTCAATCTAACGATCGTGGTCTTTGAGGGTAGTTACAACGGCCTCGCAGTCGCACTTAAGTGGGGCTTCTTGCAAGGCCCCTTTAAGTGTGAGGCTGTGGGCGATGGCCCACGGTTGGATTATAAGGCAATTTGGCTTAAATTAAATTAACTAAAGCTGTGTCGCATAATAACCCACACAAGTACTTTTTAACCAAAGAGTAGTTATATGCACAAACTATTAACAAATTCAAGAACAGATTAGTTAAACAACTAAAATAGAATAATTACACATTTGAAAATAGGATACGGACTTCTATCAGTTGTTTCAAGTGCTGGCCTGTTAAATAACAATAATAATAATTATTATAATTTAAATATAAATATATATTATTGTTTATTTTTATTGTTTTTATTTATATATATTATATGTGTGTGTGTATATATATATATATATATATATATATATATATATATATATATATATAATAAAAAATATTTATTTATGTATTTATTTCATTTTGTTGATATTTATGTATGTTTATCATTTTCATTTACAATTATATATTTATACAGCCCAACCAGATAAGTAAACTATATAGATGCCCCAAATAATAATAACATAGTCGTGGGCCGAGCCCGTAAACCACAGTGAGGGCCCTTGGACGGAAGTTGTGGCGAGTCAGTGTGCGAATGTTACGGTCATGGACCTCGTCATTATAACGCCGGACGACGTAGCTGAGGCAGTCCGAAGGGCCCCGAACTGGAAAAGTCCGGGGCTCGACGGACTGCATCACTACTGGCTGAAGGGGTTCGTAGAGTGTCACGCTGTACTCGCCCGACAGTTTCAAGAGGCTCTCGACCAGAAGTCGCTCCCGAGCCTCTTCACTACTGGGATCACTCATTTGGTTCCTAAAGACCAAGATACCACAGACCCAAGCTAATACCGCCCTATAACGTGTCTACCTACTTACTATATACAAGACACTAAAATCCATTTTGAGCGCGAGAATCACTCGTCACCTGAACTCAAACATCAAATCAGGTGATGTCGCGCGCTCAAAATGGATGTCGGGGCGGTGGTTGTGGAACCAAGGAACCACTCCTTATTGACGCGGTCATTGGCAAAGTGGTTAAACGCAACCGTCAGAACCTCTCCGCCGCCTGGATAGACTACAAAAAGGCATTCGACTCGGTACCTCATACATGGCTGAGGATGGTCCTCGAGCTATATAAGGTTGACTGTACAGTTCGGGACTACCTCGAGCAGTGTATGGGGCAGTGGAGTACGATCCTTTGTCATCTAGATGAGAGGATGACGGCTGCGGAGAACCACATAAGGATAAGAAGGGGTATCTTCCAGGGCGATTGTTTGAGTCCAATCTGGTTTTGCCTGTCTCTAAACCCTCTCAGTACCTTACTGGAGGGTTCCGGGAGGGGATATCAGCTTCGGAAAGGAGGTACAAAAGTGACCCACCTTTTCTATATGGATAATCTCAAGTTATTCGCCATCTTATGGAATTGCTAAACACCACTTATGATTTTAGCAATTCTATTAGAATGGATGACGGGGACGGATAAGTGTGCGGTCCTTCATGTCGAAAGGGGTAGAGTTGCTAACTCTGAGGGCATATATTTATCTATGCCCATCAACATAAGAACCATATCCGAGGCCGAAACATGCCGATACCTGGGTATGTCACAGAGCTTGGGTAACGATGAGACGGACATAAAACCGTCAGGTTGCGTTGCGTTTTATGCACGCTTGACCAAAGTGCTAACAGTCTTTTGTCGGGCGTTAATAAGACACACGCATATAACGGTTGGATCATGCCTGTTCTCATGTATACCTTTGGCATACTCAGGTGGACTCATACCGAACTGAACGCTCTGGATAGAAAAGTACGCGCCACACGTCCCACAGGATGTATCATCCGGGATCGTCAGTAATGACGCTGTACTTGCCGCGGAAACATGGTCGGCGCGGCTTTTTTAGCGCTCTCACCATGCATAATCTCGAAGTGTGCAGCCTTCGTAATCACTACCGGACGGAATCGGATGATCCATTCTATAGGGACGTCATTTCGTGTGATAAAGGGCTAACCCCTCTATCCTTAGCCAACGAGGAATGGCAAGACCCATCAGTACAGTCTATTTCCGACTGGGAGATCGTATGTAAGGAGAAGGAGCTCCAAGGGAGGTTCTAAAAAGCTCTTCACGAGCGTTTCTTAGAGACAGTTGCCTCTATCCACTGGCTACGTTTTGATGATTTCTTCGGGGAAACGAGGGTTTTGTCTGTGCAATACAGAGTCAGGTTATTAAGACCAACAGCTATCGGAGATACATCCTTAAGGATGGTACCGTCGACAGTCAAGGATATTTTTGGGTCGACATTACCATTCCGTATGACAAGAACCGAAGCCGAAGCAGATAAGAAAACAAAATATCTGGACCTGGCTCACGAGGTGACCGACGTGTGGGGCGGTTTGCCGACCGAAATTATTCCTGTTGTCGTCTCTGCAAATGGGTTAATCCTGGTCAGCCTTTCGGGTCATCTGAGGCGACTGGGACTCCGTGACGGGCCACTCCGAGCTCAAATGCAGACGGCGGTAGTCCTTGATACCGCCCGCATCGTCCGCCGGTTTCTTTCCCTTTCCCCCTAACCCTCAGCCGTTTGGTCTCTCCTGGTGAGGGCTTCCATCTAGTTAGGACTTTATTTATTTATGTTTATTTATGATTTCCTTTAATTCAGCCCAACCAGATGAGAATACTATAAATACCCCAAAAATAATAATATTTATAGACAGTTGTGATAGATATGTCAGTTGAGTACCATAATTTTTATTCATGCACATGAAAGAAAAGATATAGAATTTATAAAATCCATTTCTAAATACTACAAAACATTGTTAACTATATTTATTTTTTTATCATTACTTTGTGACTAAAATTTTGAATACATAATACACATTGTGATTAAAGTAAAGTATGAAAATTGATTTTACTGCTCAACCAAGCACTGATAAGAATTTAATTAAAACCATTTTCTGCCAGTATAGGAGCATTTATTACTGACTTCAGGCTTAAAATATAGAAAACTTATTAGTTTTCTATATTTTAAGCCTGAGGTCAGTATCTATAGCTTCTTTTTTCAAATTAATTATAATACATAGGCTGCAGTAGCTAATTACCATTGGGTGTAACTACTTGCTCATTTATCATTATCACTTACAATTTTATAAAATAAATACCTTATAAATATTATATCACACAGAGACAAAGAGTTAGTTAATAAATTAATAGTACATTGAAAAATGCCTCATGTTATTCTGGGCCTTATAGGTCCTATGTTTATCTGGGACTTATACAAAAAGAATGTACCAACTGTATTATGTAATATAATAGGTAGGTATGTGCCAAGCTTATTGTAAATGGTGACTAATGGGATATTGGGTTTGCAATTGTACAGGTGTTGCCTAACCACTTATCACTTCTAAAACTATATTTTTTTGGCTAAACATGGTTGGATAGATCCTTACTGTTTGGCCTCTGCCTACTCCCGCTAAAATAACAGACAAGACAGGGATTTATACTAAATTATTAATAAACTACTATAATTTTATTTTCATAGTATATATTATATTGTGATCACAATAAATTGTGTTATTATTATTTATATACAGTAAGCGAATGAATTTTATATAACTGAATATATATTAGATAGCATTTTAAGACTAAAGATTTATTTATATTAAACTGGACCATGCCCAATCTGTGCTACTTTTGTAGAGTTACGGGATATACTAAAACTAAAGAATCTATTGTATTATGGCAATAAAATAAAAACAAACAAATAATAACAAATAACACGAGCAAGACTTATTTTTAAATAAAAATTAAAGTGACAAATGAACTTACAGTCCATAAAATAGGAACTAGCAACTACAGTGCACGGAATCTTGAAACATAGAAGGCCAAACATGTGTAGTCACTAGTCACCTCTGAGAATTAAGATGGAATGCCTAACAGCCTGTAGTTATACCAGTTCCCTATACATTTTAGAATAGTACATAGTAGTGCATGCACTGTTATTTGCGGGTTATCATAGGTAAGGGGGGGGGGGGAGGGGGGGGGGGACGTCTCCAGACAGACTTCTAGGCAGAAAAGAAGTCCCACTAGGTAGTAGCATAGAACACTTTTTTTTATAGGATAGGTTGACAAACGAGCACACAGTCCACCTGATGGTAAGTGGTTGCTGTGACCCACAGACATCTTTTCTTTTTTTTTTTTTTTTTTTATAGTATGAGGGTGACAAACGAGCACACAGTCCACCTGATGGTAAGTGGTTTCTGCGGCCCATAGACATCTACATCTATCCTCTATTACAAATCAAAATGCAGATGCGTTGTCACCCGTGAGGACTAAGATGGAATGCCTCATTTCCAGTAAAAAGGGCCTCCGGCCACCTGCACTCACCAAGCGAAACGCAGAGGTAAACCTCTACTTCACGCTGGTATTCTGTGAGGTCGTGGTACCACCCCGGTTCGAGCCGGCCCATCCATGCGACAGCAAGAGCTGCCGCTTGGCTCTACCACTGTTAAAATAAACATCTACATCTATCCTCAATAAAGAATCAAATTGCAGATGTGAGGACTAAGATGGATTGCCTCTTTTCAAGTAAAATGGGTCTCCGGTTCTCTACACTCACCATAGGAAACAGCAGTGTCAAGCTGCCATTTTACGCTGGTATTCTGTGAGAGCGTGGTCCTTCCCCGGTCGTGCTGACCCATTTGAGCTACAACTATACTACACACTGCTTTGGATTAAACTATTGTAGGATTTTTTCAGTTCAAAAGATATCCTTTTAGCTTTTCATATAGAATCGAAAAAGGATACTAAATCCATTATCTATTTATTTCTTTTTCTTGTAGTCTGTAGTCCCTGTCCCATACACACATGTATATCAAACCTTATTGTGGAAAGCCCATGTCTAGCTAATATGGTACCACTGCTCCAGTGGTCTGTTTAAGACCTAATTAATACTGTGGAGGTCTGTTTAAGGGCTGAGAGGAAGGAGATGTTGCGATCTAGTGAAAATTTTTAAGAAAATAACAATGTAAAAATGGTGGGAGTAGGCCGAACTGTGAAATCGATTCAAAATCAATTACCTGATATTCTATCATGTGATAAGACCTCTTCCAGCACTGCCTTACATTCGTCCAACCGTGAAAAATCGCTTGAGTCGATAACAAATATTATACCATGCACTTCGCTGTAATATTGACTCCATATTTGACGAAATTGCGGACCGCCGCCTAAATCGTAGATGGTTACAGGAGTATCTTTGTGTATTAAATTTACAGCTTTAAATCCAACTGTAGGCAAAACTTTATCGTCCTTTTCACCGGCTAAATTATTCACTGTTTTCGTTTTACCCGCGTTATCCAATCCAATTAATATTAAAACTATGTGACGACGTATTCTACGACGACGAAATATCGCCCAACAATTACCCATCACTTAACACTAATTAACTACACTTTAATAATAGTTGAGGCAAGCTTATATCACAAAATTCAAATTGTGACTTTGAATTTGTCGCCAGAAGCCATTTGTCAACATTTATTTTTTTGTTGACACAACGGTTACCAATAGCGATCGAGATCGATGTGACCAGTATTTACACGGTATGTAACCTCATTTCATGAAATAGTTTTTTGTACAAAAAAAATGTTAAAATGTAATCAATAAAATACCTATCAGGTTAACAAAATGCCATAAACTACAAAAATACCTATCAGAAAATATATAACTGCCACTATTACTTTTTATTTATATATTTTTTTTAATGTTGAGTACATCTACATAGTACAGCTAACGTCAATTTACTGTAAAGGTTAGAATTTAAAACCAAGGTTGCAGGTGTTTCTTTTCAGAGCATTTAAATAGATTTAAACGTATATACGACTGTTAAAGGTCACAAGTGTTTATACATTTTGATTGAATTTTAATATTAAGTAGCTAAATCTAAAAGGTTAGGGTTTCAATAAAACATGCACATAAAAATACATATTATATTTATTTCAGAAAATAAAATCGGCAATAAATACAGTTACAATTTTAATATAGATATTTACAAAGCTTCAATTGTTATATAAACAATATTAAAAATCAAAAACGTGCCAATCAAGATAACGATTATCTTTGTTTAGTATTACCATCGTCGGAATTTCAATTTTAACATATTATCTGAATCTGACGAGAATATTGTCACCATTTTTGATTGAATAATAGGCTAGATCTTTCATGACATTATCCAGGCATATTTCAGCGCCTTGCATTTGATCATCGAGCAGATTTAGCGTAGGTGTTCCAGTGTTGCCAGGCTTTGAAAACAGTCTTTGAGCGAGTGTGACCAACTTTTGGACAGCCATTGTAGATGGGAATTTCTTTTTAAACATTTTACCACTTTCATCGCGCAATATTATTTCTAGGAGCTGAGACGTTAATGTCATATTTTTAGGTTGTTTGACTAGCAAACTGTCTTCTGGAATGCCATATTCTGGAAGAAAAATTAAAATGAAATATTACTAATAATAATTTACACCTTATTCCCGAAATGCAAAACAATGTTATTAAATAAATATTTCATTAAAAAATTGTCTTTAGAACCTTGCTAGCTCAGAGACTAAGCGCTCGCTGTAAATTTCACAATACGCGAGCATCCTGGATTCGATTCCTACCAGCTATGAAATTGTAAATTAAAAACATAAGTGCTAATTCAAAATGTACTCGGCGGTAATGGAAATTATCGTAAGGAAACCGGCATGTTTAAGAAAAAAAATATTTTGAAGACATATGAAGTCCGCTCACGCGCACAATGGGGACTAATATTCTTCCGTTCACCCTCAACAGATGCCGCTAGTTGTGTAGTAATAACAAATAATCCCAATTAGGCCGGCCACATACATACGGAATTCCGTTTCGAGATTCTGTTTCGATATCCCGATTAGGGATTCCGTGAATGCATCACACACATACTTTTATTTCCGTTCGGAATAGCAAGGATCGGTTGAGAGACGTTAGCCATTGCGTCTTAGACATTCTGCCAGCGAATAATGACGACGATTTTCCGATTGCGATTCCATTGCTGCTGTATCATTCTTACTAGGTGCATCCCCTTATCACCCTAAGCTTGCAATATAGTCAATATTATGTAAAAAGATCCATCTATCCAGAGATATTTTTTTTTAATATTTATGTCTGTAAATTCTTATTTCGACGAATTATTAAATAAAATAAGATGACAGGTTACGAAAAGCTATACACCTACAAGATTAAATGTAAAAACATACATAAACACACCTACTCGCTTCGGTCGTGCGACGAACACTGAACGCGTTCCGTACGGAATTTACGTGTGTGTTGCGACTCGTACAAAATCTATGGAAGACATGCGTTCGGAGTGGCTTTTTTCCGTTCGGGATTCCGAACGCACAGGCGGTCATACGGAATCTCAAATCGGAGAAAATTCTGTACGGAGAATTACCGTACGTGTGTAGCGGGTCATAGATTTTATATGGACTTGCTGCGTTCGGAATTTCGAATCGGAATCCCGAAACGGAATTCCGTATGTGTGTGGCCGGTCTTAATCAGGACATCCACGACTTTTTCTGCTACCAGGGCGGCGCCACTAGAAAGTGAGGTATAATATTTGACAGATTTCATAGCGGGGAAGTTAATTCGTTCAAAAAATTATTGTTTCATTTTGTACTATTAGCCATATTTTATATTAATAATATTAAAAATAAATAAATCAAACCACAGATATTCATAAAAGTAGAAACATTAAAAAAAAAGTTCCGTAGTTTGGTTTATTCATTTCTAATCTAATTAATATGAAATGTAACTAATATTACAGAAAGAAACATCGACCCTTACGTTTTTCTAACAAATTAATTTCCCCACTATGAAATCTGTCAAATATTTCACCTCATTCCAAAGTGGCGCCGCCCTGGTGGCTGAAACAGTCGTGGGTGCCCTCACTGGAGCAGCGTCACTTATTTCTCCATAATACTTAGAAATGAGAGGGAGCCTGTAGCCAGCAGTGGGAGCATAGACTAACTTAATTGTTTTAACGGGTATGTTATAATATAATTACAAGTATAACATACTGTTTATGAGCTCTTGGAACCGACAATGCTCCATATCAAAGGCACTTTTGCGCGTTGAATCGCTTTGCGCCAATTTCCATTCAGCCCCATAGCGTTTCAAGTAATCATATTCTGCGCCTCTGCGTAGTTCACGTGTTATAGTAGACCCGTTCAATTCCTGTTGATGTAAAAAAATAAGGTTAGATAGCAGCTTTTCTGATATTATACGTGGTAGAGCCATGCTGCAGCTATATTAGTAATATAGTTGTAGCACGAATGGGTCGGTTCGACCGAGGAAGGACCACGCTCTTACAGAATATCAGCGTAAAATAGCAGCTTAACACTGAAGTGTTTCGTATGGTGAGTGTGTGAGAACCGGAGAAACTTTTTACTGGAAACAAGGCACCCGTGAGGACTAAGATGGACTTAGTCCTCACGGGTGACAACATATCTACATTTTGATTCGCAAACGAGGATAGATGTAGATGTCTATAGGCCACAGTAACCGCTTACTATCAAGTGGACTATGTGGCACACACACAACCTTATTTGTCTACCTATCCTATAAAAGAAAAAAAAGACCACAAGTTATACTTGGTACGAGTGGGTGTCGTGAGACAAGATAAAGGGAAAAAAAACAAGGTAGTATCTTCCACATATCAAAATAGTACAAAACTGCAGTTGCAACTCTCCTACCAAGGTTTTTTTTATACAATACGGGGGACAAATTCCACCTACATTTATCCTCGACAAAGAATCAAAATGCAGATGCGTTGTTACCCCTGATGACTAAGATGCAATGCCTCGCTTCCAGTAAAAAAGGGTCTCCGGTTCTCTACACTCACCATACGAAACACAGCAGCATAGAGCTGCTATTTTACCCTGGTATTTTGTGAGACCTCCCCCCCCCCCCCGCGCGTTATTACCCCGGTCGAGCCGAACCATTCGTGCTAAAACCATAACATAGGTGCAGCATAGCTCTACCATATAATAAAAAATTGAGATATTATCGTGACGATGCAATATATTTTATTATTATCTCATATAACTTACCTGTAAAGAGCCAATTTTCGCTATAACAAGTTGAGATGTGGTATCATAGTCTTCACTGTTCTGTATTGGGTTCCTCAGGAAATATAATTTCTTCAAGTTTTTCAATTTATCTAGTTCACTCACTGACCGCCACTGCAACGACAATAAAATATTGTTAACACAGTTCAAATTCAGTGTTGCCACATAACAAAAATAAAAGAATAGTGTATTATGCCAAAAATACAAGCAATAATTTTAAATTTGATAAGATTTGATAGATATTGAATAATATTGTTTTATTATGTTATATGTATATACCGAGTGACGATAAAGTTATCACATTAAATGAAAAGACGTATCCTACATACATTTCTTTAAACATACACAACTAAAAAAATATATAACAATTAATATTCTAGTCGCGGTAGCATTTTTTTCGTTTTAATATTAAATAACATCATGTAAATGCATACAGATATCACCTGATGAATACTAGAAGGTCAAAGAACCATGGCATTTGAAGGCGAATATACGTAGTTTAAACGTTGCCAATTCGAATTACTCAAATAAAGAAAAAAATCAAGCAAAAAAATGTACTTACGGCTAACAATAATTTAAGGCATCATTTTATGCGCAAAATTAAAAACAAAGGGACCGCGCGCTGCGGGTGTGTGAAAACAAATACAAGCGAAAAATTTACTTAAAATAAAGGACTTAAGGCATAATTCTCTATGCGCGAAATGACAAGAAATGGGACGGGGTGTCGAAATTCATATTTCTTTGGCGCGTGCGACGATTAGTAAGAAAGTACGTCACTTAGTCCTACGCCGGCGTCCTTGGGGATGGTTCATAAGTAGCTTGACCTAATTTTAGTTTTCCGCGTACACGTCCTTTAAGTTATAATTGTTGTTTTTTTTCTGGTTTTGTGGACATTTTAATAAGTTTCTTAATGTGTTTGTGATAGGCCACGTTAATACGATAATAATAGTTGTGATAAGGTGGTGTGACAGTTTGTGCGAAATTGGACGCTTTTTTCACTGTATTGTGTTTTTTATTTGTGAAGGACACATTAATAATACGCTAGATAATCATATTTAATAACTTAGCGGTGTGACACCCCGTGCGCAATTACACACTTATTTTTTTAACGTCTTAACTTTTTTTAAATTTTAAGATGCCATGTATCAGAATTTCCCGACGTCAGAATAGACTGACATGATTTTTTTTTTCATAATCTGATTTGTTTTGATTATTAAACTTGAGTGATTTCAAGATTAAAGTGATTATTTGGATAAAAACAATACCATGAAATTTATGATTCGTTGATAACATCGGATTAGCATCGCCCTACGCGTGCCTAATTACCTATGTATGGTCAAGTGTAGGTATTATAATTACCTACGTCAATGTCACGCTGAGTACTGAGCGCTGTTGCCGCTTTTACAGGTCACTTCAGGTCAGTAAACTAATATTATCAAGGATAATTAATTTCTTGTCAATTTTTTACGCTATTTATATTGTTTGAAAAATGCATATTTTATTATTGTTTATTTTATTATTTTAATAGACATACATCAACTTGTATTAATTGCTGTGCTGTTTAACGTGATAACCTAAGCGCCACCAAGTATATACATATAACATAATTCACAGTCCACCTGATGGAAGTGGTTGCTGTGGACCATAGACAACTAAATCTATCCTCGATTGCAAATCAAAATGCAGATGCGTTGTCAGCCGTGAGGACTAAGATGGAATGCCTCTTTTCCAGTAAAAAGGGTCTCCAATATTCTACACTCACCATACGAAGACACAACAACGTTAAGCTGCTATTTTACGCTGGTATTCTGTGAGAGCGTGGTCCTTCCCCGTTCGAGCCGACCCATTCGTGCTACAGCTATACTACTAATATAGCTGCAGCATGGCTCTACCATAATAACCATATAAACGTACGTAAGGGACGTAAGGGAATCCCGATATCATCCCGTGGCTCTCGTCAGAGGCGACAGAGAGGAAATGAAACAAAAGATAGACAGCAGCATTTTTCTAGTGTCAACTCAAAATAATAATTTACCATGTAGTGGCACTGTAAGAATATCCACTACCCCATATCATTCCGTGAGTGTCGTTAGAGGCTACAGGGAGAAATAACTCGGGAGATGGGCAGCAGCCACTTCCTAATAACAACTAAAAATAAAAAACTGCAGTTGGAGCTCGTCAATCATGGTAACTATGACAAATATATTATGAGACAATCTATGGGGGAAGCCTATGTTCAGCAGTGGATTTTTATATGAATGGATGGACGGAATCAAACCAATATAGGCACAATGGATCTGGACATGTTTCAGAAGTTGGCTTAGACGGTAATGGTAACTCAATATAATTTAAAATTAAAAATTTTGTACAACCGACTTCAATATAAATTATCAAGAATAACTCAAAAACGATTGGTCAGACATTGATCAAATTTATACGGGACCACATGTGAAAAACCAGCTTTCAAATAAAAGAAAGGATCATCCAAATCAGTTCACCCAGTACAAAGTTATGAGGTTACACATAAAAAAACATAGTCGAATTGAGTACCGGCTCCTTTTTAAACTCGGTAGAAAATAAGAAACTGTGATAGGCAAGTGGCATGCCAAAAGTGGTTACTACAGCAAATATTCCCTCTATGAGACAATCTATGGGGGAGGCCTATGTTCTGAAGTGGACTTTTTCTCTCTTTATGAGTCACTATCAGTCGAGCGCAATTAATTTTTGAGCGTACTATAAGCATAATACTTACATCATTTATTTTGTTTCTGTTTAAGAATAAAACTTCCAAGTTTTCAAACATTTCCACTTTACGATTACCCATGTCATCATTGAACCTTATTTCACCAATCTCACAATCGTTCAAGCTTAGAACTTTCAAGTTCTTTAATTTGCCAAGGTTCATCACTTCATGCCAAGAGTCTATAGGGTTTCCATCCAATCGCAATATTGTAAGGGTGTGTAAAGTATCCTCTGGTGGTGTTATTTTTTTAATTCTATTATATGCGGCTATAATTTCGTTTATTTTTGGCCAAAGGTGAGACAAAACAAGTATATCCGACCATTCGTAGTCGCACACGGATATGTTCAGTTTCTCAAGGTTGGCGAAATTGATTGACAGTTGTGAAAGTTTTTCTTCTGACATGTCTATAGCCATGCGGTTTTTGCTGCAAAAATCGGTTCTTAATTAATATGCTGAACAAGGTTTGTTTTAATGAGGTCGTCCACGACATTTTCTGCCACCAGGGCGGCGCTACTTAGGAATGAGGTGAAATTGTTAACAGATTTCATAGCGGGGGAAGTTAATTTGTTAGAAAAGTGTAGAGATTAATATTTCTTTCTGAAATATTATATTTTATATTTATAAGATTAGTAATGGATACTAACTACGGCTATTCCTAAAAGTAGTATTAAGAGTTCAAAATGTGTAAAAAATATAGGAACAGCACAGAGACATTTTTTTGAGAATCGGAAAAAAGATATCAACGAGGGAAACATAGTCATACATAACTAGTACTTAATTAAAAAAGAGTGGTACTAAATTAGATTAACCTTAAAATGTTAGAAACATGAAAACATAATTGTCACATATCTAATACAATTTTTTTTATAGGATAAGGGTGAGAAGGGACAGTTCACACAGTTCACCTGATGGTAAGTGGTTGCTGTGGCCCATAGACATCTAAATTTATCCTCGATTGCGAATCAAAATGCAAATGCGTTGTCACCCTTGAGGACTAAGATGGAATGCCTCTTTTCAAGTAAAAAGAGTCTCCGGTTCTCTACACTCACCATACGAAACACAGCAGCATTAAGCTACTATTTCACCCTGGTATTCTGTGAGAGTGTGGTCCTTCCCCTGTCGAGCCGACCCATTGGCTCTTCCACGTACAAAATTAATAATCTCTAATACAAAATTAAATTGAAATATAATACACACTTCATTTCATTAAAAGGAAAAGGACCATATCACAAATAAGATTGATGTGGCTATGCAACTTAGAAAGTGTGACAAATAAATTATTATAATATTTTAATTGTCACACTTGGTCTTGTCACACGCACTATAATATAATACAATTAACCTACCTTACATCCAATTCCCTTAGATCTGGCAACTGGGCGGACAGTTGAATAATTTCCCGCCAGTTTGAAAACAAGTTGCGTGATACATCCAGACTGCGTACGTTAGGGCATAAGGATGCGACGTCACCCGCTTTGCACACATTTTGGTCGTGGACACATACCTCCAGCAGACGATCGAACTTTCTGGAAGTTATCAAGGTATATTTTATCTATTTGATGTAACAATGTAGCTGTGTAGTGGTGGTTAAGAATATCCACTACCCCATATCTTCCCGTCGGAAGAGGCGACAGTGGGAAACAGGCAGATGGGCGGCAGCATCTTCCCGATAATCGCAAAAATACAATAAAAAAAACTGTGGCTGCCAACCCGATCGCCAAGCGTGGCAAGTATGGCAAATATCCCCCATAAAATAAAAGTTACAAAGAGACTGCCCCCAGTCCCCGGCGGCCCCGCTATTCCTGGCTAAGGTGGCGACTATGGTAACGGCGGGGCAGGGGGTGCTAAGAATCTCCAGTGGAGGTTCAGTTGCCGCCTAAGACGATTCGACCTGGCATCATACAACGCACACATCCTGAGGACTGACGAGAAGATTTTGGAGCTGGAAGAAGAGATAGACAAGTTACGCTGGCATATTTTAAGACAATCCGAGGTTCGAAGAGAGGGGGAGAACACGGTAATTCTGAAATCCGGCAACTTGTTCTATCACCGGGAGGGCGACCATCTGTCCCAAGGAGGTGACGGAGTTATCGCCCACAAATCTCTCGTTAACAACGTTGTAAAGATTGAGAGTGTGTCGACGAGGGTTGCGTACCTTACACTCAGAATCACCAAACGGTATTCGTTGAAGGTCATATAGGTTTACGCACCAACCTTAGCAAATCACCATGAGGAGGTGGAGGAAATGTATGAGGATATCTCTAAAGCCATGCACTTCTCCAGAACCCACTATACGGTGTTAATGGGAGACTTTAACGCAAAACTAGGCACAAGAGAACGGTGAGCTGAAGGTAGGGAAATTTAGAATAGGGCAACGAACTCAAGGGGCCAGCAGCTGGCCGACTTCATGGAGGAAAGAGGTAGTCTGCGTTGGCCGTTAGTTTGGACATAGCGAAGGCTTTCGATCGGGTTTGGCATAAAGCGCTTCTTTCGAAGCTGCCTTCCTATGGGCTTCCCGAGAAATTGTGCAATTGGATCACCAGCTTTCTTGCAGATCGGAGCATCAAGGTCGTAGTAGACGGTGCATGCTCCGATTACAAGCCCATTAACGCTGGTGTTCCACAAGGCTGCGTGCTATCACCAACGCTGTTTCTTCTGCATATCAATGATATGTTGCAAACCAGTAACATTCATTGCTATGCAGACGACAGCACTGGTGATGCTTTATACACCGGCCGTGCCAATATTTCTCGGGAAAACGTCGCCGAGTACCGGAACAAACTTGTGTCTGAAGTCGAGACTTTGTTGAACAAAGTCTCAGACTGGGGGCGACTAAATTTAGTCCAGTTCAATCCCCAGAAGACACAAGTTTGCGCGTTTACCGCTAAAAAGATTCCCTTTGTCGTATTTCCTCAGTTTCAAGGCACTCCCCTGGTTGCCTCAGCCAGTATCGGAATCCTCGGTGTCGACATATCGAGTGACGTGCAGTTTCGTGGTCACTTGGAAGAGAAGGCCAAATTGGCCTCTAAAAAGCTTGGCGTGCTCAGCAGAGCGGGACAGTATTTCATGCGGGCACACCGCTTGCAACTTTACAAGGCGCAGGTTCGACCTCACATGTAATACTGTTCCCATCTCTGGGCAGGGGCCCCCCAGTGCCAGCTCCTTCCACTTGACCGCATCCAGCGCAGAGCGGTTCGAATCGTCGACGACCGAGTTCTTTCCGATCGGCTTGACTCACTGGCACTGCGTAGAGAGGTTGCATCTCTTTGCGTATTTTATCGCATCTACCACGGGGTATGCTCTGAGGAATTGTTCGGACTAATTCCAGCCGCTCAATTTCACCATCGCACATCGCGACAGAACTTGCGATACCATCCATATCATCTAGATGATTGGCGGTCCACCACTGTGCGATTCAGAAGAAGTTTTCTCCCTCGCACAACATCTTTGTGGAATCGATTACCACCAGCGATTTTTCCGGACCGATACGACTTAGGAACCTTCAAGAAAAGAGCCTACTCCTTTTTAAAAGGCCGGCAACGCATCTGCGATTCCCCTGGTGTTGCAGTTGTTCATGGGCGGCGGTAGTCACTTACCATCAGGTGAGCCGCATGCTCGTTTGCCCCCTCTCCTATAAAAAAAAAAAGTCTTTATGATGAACTCTTTCTTCCAGAAGCGGCCCCACAGGAAGTGGACCTGGTTAAGCCCCGACGGTTCAACAAAAAATGAGATTGACTACATTATGACGACCAGACGAGAACTGTTCAGTGATGTCTCAGTGATCGCGAGGGTCAAAGCGGCAGCGTTCACCGAATGGTGAGAGGCACACTGAACCTAAACGTTAAGTTGGAGAGATCACGTCTAATGAGGGCTAATAATCTTCCACTCACCAGATGTCGCTATTTGAGACTGAGGTAAAGTTTTTTGTTACACAATGTCAGTTAATTGAGAAATTAGTTTTAAATAATAGTTTATCATTGTCTAGAGTATTATATTAATATATAACACAATGCGTCAGTGGTTTGATTTTTAATTTTTTGCACATTATAACTCTTTTTTTTTTAAAGTCGTATTTTAGTTATGTTTATAGTTTAGTTTATTCATTTCTAATGTAATTAATATAAAATATAACTAATAACACAGAAAGAAACCTTAAAGATTACATTTTCCTAAGAAATTATCGTCCCCGCTATGAAATCTGTCAAATATTTTACCTCACTCGAAAGTGGCGCCGCCCTGGTGGCAGAAAAAGTCGTGGATGCCCTCATTAAGTCAACGCTCCGTCCCCTTCGTGCTCTAATCCAAATTCCCAAAACCTTTCAGCTCGAGTAACAAAACAGTCTTCAGTGCCTAGAAAACTGCAGTGGACGATATAAATGACAAGCTCGTGGAAACTGTCCATGCGGTCGGAGCTAAGTTCTGCAAGACCACAAGAACGCTCCAATCACACTCTTAACCTCATTGCTGTTAGACGGGAAACGAAACTGTAGTCTTTAACAGATTTGACAGCATACAGGCAACTGAACAGACAGACCTCCAAATGCATGAGGCGGGACTTACGTAACTGCAATACAATGAAGTAGCGATCGGTCGGAACCAAGGCTCCAAAGTCTTTGCCAGAGATCTGTCTGTCAGGACGAGCCAACTGTCAAAGCTGAAGACCGAATGTGGTAGCATCGTTTCCGGAACACCTGAAATTTTGAGTGAGATTGAGAAATTCAATGGGCAGCTATACACGTCATCGTTGGAGCCACACGCAAGTGTGAGTAACGATCAAAGAGCAAGTTTTATCCGAAACTTTTCCGATGATATCCCGGACGTCAGTCTGAGCGAAATAAGAATGGCTCTCCAGCACCTTAAAAACGGCAAGGCCCCAAGCAAGGATGGAATTACAGCGGAGCTTCTGAAAGCGAGTGGAAAACCGGTACTTGAAGTCCTTCAGAAGCTCTATGATTCCGTCCTCTATGGTGGCATTACTCCGGAGGCGTAGAGCAGAAGTGCGGTGGTCTTGTTCTTCAAGAAAGGCGACAACGCTCTCTTGAACAACTACAGACCGATTTCCCTTCTGAGCCGCGTCTACGTGCTGCTTTTGAGTCATTGCAAATCGTCTCGCAGGCAGACTTGACGATTTGCAGCCTCCCGAACAAGCCGGTTTTCGAAAAGGCTTTAGTACCATAGACCACATACATACACTTCAGCAAATTGTACAGAAGACCGAAGAGTACAATCTGCCACTTTGCCTTGTGTATGTGGATTATGAGAAAGCTTTGAATTCCTTTTTTTATAGGAGAGGGGGCAAACGAGCATGCGGCTCACCTGATGGTAAGTCACTACCGCTGCCCATGAACAACTGCAACACCAGGGAGGGAATTGCAGAAATTGAATTCCGTCAAAATTTGGGCGGTGCTAGTCCCTTCAGCGGTGCTAAGTTGACTGTCGGTATATCGAAGTGCTGAAGTGTTTGTACAGTAGGGCTACGATGGCTATCCGAGTACAGAATCAGACTACGAAACCTATCCAACTGCAGAGAGGTGTAAATCAGGGTGACGTTATATCCCCGAAACTTCACCGCTGCATTGGAAGATGTTTTCAAGCTATTGGACTGGAAGGGATACGGTATTAAAATCAATGGCGAGTATATCATATGACGATATAGTACTAATGGCAGAATCGCTGGAGGACCCAAGCAATATGCTCAATGACCTCAATAGTGTCTCCCAAGGGATAGGTCTTAAGATGATCATGGACAAAACAAAGATCATGTTTAATGTCCATGTCACACCTATGCCGGTAGTTGTTGGGAGCACTAAGTTCCAAGTAGTTGACCAGTATGTTTACCTGAGACAAATAGTCCGTCTTCGACCGAGAGGTCAATCGACGGATTTAACTCGGCTGGGCAGCGTTCGGGAAATTAAGACAGATCTTCTCGTCAGGTTTACCTCAAAACGTGAAAACAATTATACAACCAGTGCGTGTTCCCAGTGATGACTTATGGATCTGAGACGTGGTCTTTCACTGCTGGCCGTTTCAGGATGCTCAAGGTTGCTCAGCGAGCTATGAAGAGGGCTATGCTCGGGGTTTCTCTGCGTGATAAACTTAGAAACGAGGATATCCGCAGTAAAACTAGAGTGACCGACACATCCCAACGGATTAGTAAGCTGAAGTGGCAACGGGCCGGCCATATAACTCGAAGAACCGACAACCGATGGGGAAAAAAGGTTCTCGAGTGTCAGTCTCGTACCAGAAGACGAAGTATAGGGTGTCCCCCCACTAGATGGAGTGGAGGAGTTTTTAATTATTAGTTTTGATCCGATCTACGCAGAATCACTCACTCAACTCACTGTGTCTTGAAGTCTTGCAGTGGTATGCTTGGGTTTATTTTTAATTTTAGTTAATTTCAATAGCCTCGCGTATCATCCTTGGCAGGAATCGATGTTCTTTCGCGAGAATTTATGGTTTATCAAATCTAACTCTGACATCGGGACGTCAATCACCTCAGTCCCCCGTGACCATGTGTACTGTAAAGCACCCGAAATGTCGGGAATTTAATAAAATAAGTATATTAAACGCGGTAGAATCCGTAAAAATAGTTTATTCAATGTGTAGTGTTCGCGTAAATATAAGAAATCATTAAACAAAACAAAATTAAACCTCCATTTACATTCCGTGGCTTCCCACAAGCTAGATGAAGAGATTAAAAAAAATATATTGAGTTGATATTTTCAAAAGTTATCGTGTTTACCAATCCATGCGGACTTGATAAATCTACACCATAAAGCCACTAAAACCACTTTTTATGTAAAAATAATAATCATTTATCTTTCTGACAATGTGCTTTTTATATAATTTATATTATATAGCGCTATTAGAACATACCTACGCGTTTTGGCGCTTTGCGCTTAAGGCATGCAATAACAACATAATAGATACATCCCACAGATGGATACAGGCCTATTTTTTTTTTAATAGAATAGGGGGCAAACGAGCATGCGGCTCACCTGATGGTAAGTGACTACCGCCGCCCATGAACAACTGCAACACCAGGGAGGGAATTGCAGATACGTTGCCGGCCTTTTAAAAAGGAGTACGCTCTTTTCTTGAAGGTCCCTAAGTCGTATCGGTCCGGAAAAATCGCTGATGGTAATCGATTCCACAAGGAAGTCATGCGAGGAAGAAAACATCTTCTAAATCGCACAGTGGTGGACCGCCAATCATCCAGATGGTGTGGATGGTATCGGGAGTTCTGCCGCGATGTGCGTTCGTGAAATTTGGCGGCTGGGATTAATCCGAACAATTCCTCAGAGCACTCCCCATGGTAGATGCGAAAGAAAATGCAAAGAGATGCAACATCTCTTCGCAGCGCCAATGAGTCGAGCCGATCGAAAAGGGCTCGGTCGTCGACGATTCGAGCCGCTCTGCGCTGGATGCGGTCAAGTGGAAGGAGCTGGCACTGGGGAGCCCCTGCCCAGAGATGGGAACAGTATTCCATGTGAGGCCGAACCTGCGCCTTGTAAAGTTGCAGGCGGTGTGCCGGCATGAAATACTGTCCCGCTCTGGTGAGCACGCAGAGCTTTTTAGAGGCCAATTTGGCCTTCTCTTCCAAGTGACCACGAAACTGCACGTCTCTCGATATGTCGACGCCGAGGATTCCGATACTGGTTGAGGCAACCAGAGGAGTGCCTTGAAACTGAGGAGATACGACAAAGGGGTTCTTTTTAGCGGTAAACGCGCAAACTTGTGTCTTCTGAGGATTAAACTGGACTAGATTTAGTCGCCCCCAGTTCGAGACTTTGTCCAGCAATGACTCGACTTCAGACACAAGTTTGTTGCGGTACTCGGAGACGTTTTCCCGAGAAATATTGGCACGGCCGGTGTATAGAGCATCACCAGTGCTGTCATCCGCATAACAATGAATGTTACCAGTTAGCAACATATCATTGATATGCAGAAGAAACAGCGTTGGTGATAGCACACAGCCTTGTGGAACACCAGAGTTAATAGGCTTGTAGTCAGAACATGCACCGTCTACAGCGACCTTGATGCTCCGATCTGCAAGGAAGCTGGTGATCCAATTGCACAATTTCTCAGGAAGCCCATAGGAACGGAGCTTCGAAAGAAGCGCTTTGTGCCAAACCCGATCTAAGGCCTTCGCAATGTCCAGACTAACGGCCAACGCCTCCCCCTTGGACTCTACTGCCTCCGCCCATCTATGGGTCAGGTAGACCAGAAGATCACCAGCTGATCGACCCCGACGAAAACCGTATTGGCGGTCACTAATCAGTTGGTGATCCTCAAGGTACCGGATGAGCTGGCAGTTGATAATGGATTCCAATATTTTGGAGAACAAGGAGGTGATCGCGATAGGCCTATAGTTGGACGGGTCTGGGCGGTCGCCTTTTTTAGGGATCGGGTGGACAAAAGCTGTCTTCCATGAATTCGGGACTACGCCTTGGGAGTAGGAGTACCGGAAAAGACGCGTTAGGACCGGTACCAACTCCGGAGCACACGTCCTCAGCACTATTGGGGGGATTCCGTCAGGCCCACTCGACTTCTGGATGTCCAGGGAGAGAAGTGCTTTGCGAACCGAGCGCTGTGAGAACAGCACATCCGGCATGGAGCACTCACACCGCGGGATGGTCGGCGGTGTTTTCCCCCCGTCATCAAGAGTCGAGTTGGACGCAAAAAGGGAGCCTAAAAGGTCGGCTTTGTCTTTTGCGTCATGGGCCAGTGAGTCGTCCTCCCTGTGCAGAGATGGTAGTGATGGCTTACAGAAATTCCCTTGGACAGCCTTGCCGAGAGACCAGAATGCACGGGTTCCCGAAGGAAGGCGAACTAGTTTCTCGCCAATTCTGCCTATGTGCTTTGACTTTGCCTTGGCAATAACTCTTTTGAAGGACCTGGAGGCGAAGTTATACTTCTTTTTAAGTATGCTGGTGTTTACATCCCGGGTCGCCGAAGCCACAGCCCAGGCTTGATAACACTCCTGCTTACTGCATAATGCAGTTTTACAGGAGCGACCAAACCAAGGCTGAGATCTGCCTCCGATGGGTACCACAGATGATGGAATAAATAGTTCCATTCCCTGTAGCACCACATCAGTGACAGAGTCAGCAACAGCGCTGGGATCATCCGGCGAGAAGCAAACCCGCCCCCATGGGTAGGATGCAAAGAAAGACCGCATTCCGTCCCAATCCGCCGACCTGTAATGCCAAACACGGCGGCAACCTGCAGAACGCAACTGCGAAGGGAGCGTGAGTGGCACCATACTCCGGATCAGACAGTGGTCCGAAGAGCCGAGAGGGGCATCGACGGAAACCTGATATCCGTCCGGATGAGAGGTCAGCAGAAGGTTCAACAGGGAAGGTGTATGATCCTCCACATCTGGAATCCGCGTAGGCGAAGTAACCAGTTGTGTCAGACCATATGCCAAGGCAAAGTCATAAACAGATCTCCCCGCATGATCGGTTAAACGTGAACCGAGCCATTCGGCATGGTGGGCGTTAAAGTCGCCAAGGATCACGATCTCTGCGGATGGGACCTGTTGTAGCAAAGAATCTGTAGCCATTTGGACGTGGTCGATGAGTCGGTCTGTTTCGGCATTATCGCTATGGGACCTATAGAGGCACCCGTAGACGCGCGGATGGTCGTCGCTGTCTACGCGTAGCCAAAGGATGGACAGGTCCGAACCTTCAAGACTGCCGAGGCGTCAAGAACAGATGTCCTCTCTGACATACACGCAAACTCCAGCCCGAGGCACAAATGAGTGCTCCAATTTGTACCCCGGGTAGGAGAGATACGAAATATCAGCCGGAGAGGAAACCTGCGTCTCGGTCAGGAAGAGCAAGGCCGGCTTCGCCGTCTCGAGATGGTAGTGGACGGCGTTTAGGTTAGAGTGAAGTCCCCTGATGTTGCAGAAATTCACGGATAGCGTGGCAGGGGTCGCCTTGGTATTGTTGCTTAGTTTGCCCCGAGCAGTTATGTTTTTGAGCGGAATTTTGCCCCCCCCCCCCCCCAGAATACGCGGGGCAGCCTGAGCACCCACGCTCAGGATTGGAATAACATGGTCGTGGCTGCTCAGCGAGAGATTTTCCAGGGGTACTTGTACCCTCCTGGGGTAGTCTTATGTGTAATTCCGCTACCATGTTGATGGGGGGGGGGGGGGGGATTGGGCCTCCGGCCACCTGCACTCACCAGACGAAATGCAGAAGAAGGGCTTCTACTTCACGCCGGTATTCTGTGAGGTCGTGGTACCAACCCGGCTCGAGCCGGCCCATACGTGCAACAGCAAAAACTGCTGCGTGGCTCTACCACCGTTAAAATTGAATTGCAGATGCGTTGCCGACCTTTTAGAAAGGTGTAAGCTCTTTTCTTGAAGGTTCCTAAGTCGTATCGGTCCGGAAAATTCGCTGGTGATAATTAATTCCACAAGGAAGTCGTGCGAGGGAGAAAACTTCTTCTAAATCGCACAGTGGTGGACCGCCAATCATCCAGATGGTATGGATGGTAACGCGAGTTTTGTCGCGATGTGCGATGGTGAAATTGAGCGGCTGGAATTAGTCCGAACAATTCCTCAGAGCACTCCCCGTGATAGATGCGATAAAATACGCAAAGAGATGCAACATCTCTACGCAGTGCCAGTGTATCGAGCCGATCAGAAAGAACTCGGTTGTCGACGATTCGAACCGCGCTGTGGTGAAGTGGAAGGAGCTGGCACTTGGGTGCCCCGGCTCAGAGATGAGAACAGTATTCCATGTGGGGCCGAACTTGCGCTTTGTAAAGTTGCAAGCGATGTGCCGGCATGAAATACTGTCTCGCTCTGCTGAGCACGCCAAGCTTTTTAGAGGCCAATTTGGCCTTCCCTTCCAAGTGACCACGAAACTGCACACTATTCGATATGTCTTCGCCAAGGATTCCGATACTGGCTGAGGCAGCAAGGGGAGTGCCTTGAAACTGAGGAGATACGACAAAGGGGTTCTTTTTAGCGGTAAACGCGCAAACTTGTGTCTTCTGGGGATTGAACTGGACTAGATTTAGTCGGCCCCAATCCGAGACTTTGTTAAGCAAAGACTCGACTTCAGACACAAGTTTGTCCCGGTACTCGGCGACGTTTTCCCGAGAAATATTGGCACGGCCGGTATATAAGGCATCACCAGTGCTGTCGTCTGCATAGCAATGAATGCTACCAGTTAGTAACATATCATTGATATGCAGGAGAAACAGCGTTGGTGATAGCACGCAGCCTTGTGGAACACCAGCGTTGATAGGCTTGAAATCAGAGCATGCACCGTCTACTACGACCTTGATGCTCCGATCAGCAAGGAAACTGGTGATCCATTTGCACAATTTCCCGGGAAGCCCATAGGAAGGAAGCTTCGAAAGAAGCGCTTTGTGCCAGACCCGATCAAAGGCCTTCGCTACGTCCAAACTAACGGCTAATGCCTCCCCCTTGGACTCTACTGCCTCCGCCCATCTATGAGTTAAGTAGACTAGAAGATCACCAGCAGATCGACCCCGACGAAAACCGTACTGGCGGTCACTAATCAGCTGGTGATCCTCAAGATACCTTATGAGCTGGCAGTTTATAATGGTTTATAACCCTTATAAACTGCCAACTCCCTCCCAGAGTCCGATGAAGCGATGAAAGTCAATAGGTTAACAGCCCTTAACATCACATAAACTAAACAATATAGGGCAAGGAAGTGTTCGCCGCACTGCCCCAATAAGAGTTGGCGGACTATTCGAGTTTAAACGGGTTGGTCGAGTACTGTAAAATTTACGCTAAGCGCTTAACCCCTCCAGCTATATTTGTAATAGTAGCAGTATCATGTAACAACCGTGTAGTGTAGTCATCCCGTGGGTGTCGTGTGAGAGGCGACAGAGGGAAACAAAACAGCTGACAGGCAGTAGCGTTTTAATAATAACAACTAGAAAAGAAACTGCGGTTGCCAACCTGCCTGCCAATCGTGGCAACAATGGCAAATATCCCCTTCCTGAGGCTTTTTATGGGGAGGCCTGTGTTCAGCACTGGACTTTGATGGAATATAATAAATGAATGAGTAGCACCATGTAGCTTTCCTATGTGTAATTCCTATCAATAGACCCACGAATTAAGAAAAGAAGGAATAAAAGTAAACTAAATACAACCGAATGTGAAGTTGATATTTTATCTCACGGCTTTACTACTTTTTATTTTAACAATTTTAGCACGCACGGACATATGCACGCACGTACACGCCTAAACGTACGCACGCACGCACGTACAACCGCCCACTCACACACACGCACGCACGCACGCACGCATGCACGAACAACTAATGCTCTCACACGTCATACACGGATTACATGAGGAAAGAATGTTATAATAGGTTAACTATAATAGAGGAAATTTTTATTTATTTATAGTTAGTACCCAATGTCATCCTCATCTTCATACTGTTACGAGCTTGGGGTTCGAGACCATTAAAAACTGCCGAGTGAATTACCAAAATTGACACTTTAAGAGCACTAATTACAACTTAAACCACACTAATAATAGAACACAAATGTACTAACTGATCACTTTAGTTCGCAGTTGTATCGCTTCGAAGTATTCTCTTTTATCGCCAATTCAATACTGCCTCGGTCGCGGTCTATACCGGCCTTATATAGGGCCTCAGATAGTTTCCAGAACCTTCTACTGTAAAAACTTCCAGAATATTCGAATACATATCGGTCCTAATCGACTAGGTGTCGATGGTTCCAGAAAGTTCTTTAATGGAAATTTCTAGAAGGTTCTTGACTCTTCTAGTTCTACTACTCGATACTAGAGGGCGCTAGTGGTATTAATTGCGGCGCGCAACAATACTTTAACCCTCATCTGAGATTGAAGACTCATTCATCACTATTATGATTTGATTAGACATATAGGCTGCCAGTATTAATTTTAAGAACACAATACGTAATATTTTAATTATTAAATCAAGTAAATGCCCATTATTTCATGGTAATATTATGGGTATATCAAAATAAAATTCAATACTCACTGTTTCTGATGTATTTTTTCAAATCCAACCATTTCTATGAAGGGCGCTCCCATCTCTCTTTTCCACTCATTGATTACCATTCTACGGTGTGCGGCCACTGTTTCATCCTGAAATTATATCAAAACTAGACTAAACTTTTACTAATGGGGTTAAAGTTACAGCCTATTATACGTCCCACTGCTGGGCACAGGCCATCTCTCGTTTTCGAAAGAGTTTTAGGGTAAGGAAATGTCCGCCTCGCGGCTCCAATGCATGTGGGCGAACTTCACATGTCTACGAAATATTTTTTTTTCTTATTTCTCAGACATGCAGGTTCCTCACGATTTTTTCCACCGCCGAGCACGTGGTAAATTAGCATTTAAAATTTTAATTACCAATTTCATTGGCGGAGATCGAACTCGGGTTTGCACACGTACTACATAATTTACAGCAACCGCTAACCATCTGAGCTACCACGGCTCTCACTTACTTCACTAAAAGGGTAGATATAAAAATCAAAAGAGGTAACCAATTTAAATAAAGCACAATCGGATTATAAAAAGCAATGATTTTCATTAAAATCATGTATTTTATGTCGTCATAGTAATGAAAAGTAAATTGTTGACAAATATTTTAGCAAAAATAGCTACACTAACAGTGTATATATTGTGTCATCATCATTTAAACCGACTTATCATAGTCTGCTGAACATAGGATACCAAAAAGATTGCCTCATAGGCGAGTATTTGCCATTGTTGCCATGATAGACAGGTGGGTGGACAGCCACAGTTATTAGTTATTTTTTATTTGAGTTGTCATTAAGCTGCTGCCCTGTTTCATTTCCTTCTGTTGCCTCTTACGACACCTTCAAGATGATATGGGTTATTTGATTCCCTTACGCTGCAATATGTGGCAATCATCTAGTAAACTAGAACTGCATTCACGTAATTTTGGAAAGTCATTTTACTGTACTCAAATGTGAAAGAACAAAAGTTAAAGTTACAGCCTATATACGTCCTACTGCTGGACACAGGCCTCCTCTCATTTCTGAGAGGGTTTTAGGGCAACAATGTGCCCGCCGCTCTGCCCCAATGTGTGTTGGCGAACTTAACATGGCTTTGAAATTTTTGTTTTATTATTTCTCAGATATCATAAGGTCCCATTGGTTATGCTTTGAATATGGAACTACGGTAAAAATGAGTAAATATTATTAAGTGGCGAAGCTTGCGAAGTCACTTATTGATTTCACGATGTCTGTCCGTCTGTCCGTCCGTCTGTCCGTCTGTCCCACGATTATCTCGAGAATGGTTTCGAATTTTCTAATTCTGTTTTCAGCAATCGATTACTGATCACCCAGGCATCTGAACCTCCTATTTTGAATTTTTTTTTCCGTTAGAAACCGCTACAAAGCTGATTGCTTCGCCACTTTGCTATGCTGTTAGCTTGCTAGGTTTTTTATTTTAATTTTTAAAAACATTTTTTTTTTCACTGTAGAGTATATAACCATTTTCTTTCTGTTATGTCTGGCATAAGTGAACTTTGTGGCAAAAAGTCAAGTTTAATGTAAGTACAGTATTTTAGCATACTCAATACTTATTATTATATAGTCATTCTAATTTTTTTTATATCTTTTTTAGGCTCATTTAAACACGAAGCAAATACAAAGAGGAGATGGCATAAGCATATGTGTACTGTGATTCTAACTAGGTTCTGTCATCATCACAGTGGGTGTGGCTTTACTTAGTATACTGTCAGCATTCGTCCTGTGCACTTATGTATCGAAAATCGCAAACTGGTGTATTTTCATAGTACTAAGAAGAAAACGATGAAGTGTTTTGTTTGATCGTGTAAAAACTACTCGGAGACACTCTGGTGCTATGGAAGGCATCACATTTCATTTGTAAGTAATTTTATACCTAATTTATTAAAAAGGTTCTAGAAAAATCTGCATCGGCTTTTAAATGTAATTAAATATATTTGACACTAGATGGCGACACTTTGTCTCAAGGGAACTAAAAATATAAAGGTAGGTAGAGCTCAGTATTGGTAAAATAATCATATAAAAGGTGTTGAAATTTGTTTTGCATTCAGTCCTAAAGACTTTTTATTAACCAAAATATTTTTTTATATTCTTTATAATCATTTTGTGAACAGGTGGCCATCTATCGTCAAGGCAGCTAAACTACATTGCAACATCGATATGGAATGATGTGAGTAGTTTTACTATTTATCGGTAGATGGAAAATAGTAAAGTGGGCAGGGCTTAACGACCCCTCACCCCACAAATTATCACACACTGTTACATAGTGAAATCTAATTACAACACCTCTTTGAATTTGCCCCATGCATTTAAAGCTCTTATGAGTGTTAAACTCCACACTAATAATTCTCAAAAGGAAGGCCTCGGAGATGAATGTGCAAAAAACTTTGAGGTATTTTTTAAAACCAAGTTACAATTTCATTTACCACAACCTATAATAAAGAAATGTCAAAAATCAATAAATATTTTATCATATCAACCATCATCATCATCATCATCATCATTACAGCCATTCACAAGTTCTGTAAACTTCCTGCATGTCTTACCAGGTCGTCACTCCATCTAGTGGGGTTACGCCCTACCTACCCGCCTGCCGGTATGAGACTGCCACTCGAGAACCTGTTCTTCGAGTTATATGGCCGGCCCATCACCACTTCAGCTTACTAATCCAATGGGTATTGTCGGTTACCCTAGTTCTACTGTGGATATTCTCATTTTTAAGTCTTATTACGCAGAGAAACCCCAAGCATAGCCCTCTCTATAGCTCTTTTTTAATAGTATAGTTTCTTGGTTAAAAAATTGTTGTGCAAGTTTTCTTATTGAGTCTTCCCAAAATACAAGGTTTTTTTTTAAGCTAAAATGATAGAAAATAACCTTCAATGAGTTATTATATAATTGGTAATTTTCATTGAATAACAAATTAGTATTCTATACTAAAGATTTGGGCAACTTCAAAAATGGAAGAGGTACTCAATAAATCAGTGTTTTTCCCCTTTTATTGTATTAAATATGTCTTCTTCAATTGTGAACTAATTATAATATTTCTTTTTTTTAAAAAATTTGTTACAAAAATATATCTATTTAGACAAACATTCTAGCTGTTACATGTGTGAACACTGCCTTGACATGAACCTTAGTTAATTTATAGGTCACTTTGTTGACAACATTCTTTCACATTGGTTCATTTGTTAATCTTCATCATACATAAGATATTTATATGAGATTCTCCTGCAGTATACTGGCTGGAAAATTTACATGCCCAAATGTTGTCACTTGATGCTCACAACGTGCATTGCTTTAGTCCCCTCAAATGTGACAAAAAAAAAAATTACTCTATACACTATGGCTTAACACCTCCAATAAACTAATACTTCAGAATGTGAAGTTATTTTATTCTTTTTAGTTTTTTGGAGTTGGCTTTTACTTTTAATAAAAGTTAAGATTTTCCATTCTTCCTGTTCTAAACCGCATACACAAACAAAAAGTCTGATAGGAGTATACTGAGAAAGGACAAATGCAAAGAATTTTTAACCAAAATAAGTAAAAACACTTTTAATCAATAACATATTATTATAACAATTGTAATATTGTGTGGGTGTTAGAACATGATTCTTTTTTCTTCTAAATACAGAGGTATAACAAATAATGATATGTAAATTCATTACACATACCTCACGATCTCCGTAATATTTCCGAATTGCATCCGCACAAGTTCTAAATGGTGATATTTTGTTGGGACGCACAAAAGATCCAGCTCCTGGTTTAGTAGTTTTGAAATATTGAATATCATCGACAAATCCATCGTGTTTGCCTCTAGTAGGATTGTCCCATTCCACCCCATACCAAATGCCCTTATATCCCTGTACCTCACCAATATATTTAACTGTGCCAAAATCATCACCACTTTTTACCCTACTACCAATATACACTTGCATTTCATCCTCCACACCGTTACAACTATCCATAGTGTCGTTGCAAAATTTTGGTATTAAATTAACAGGCATCGCGCCCACCATCCTTTAGATGTTTTCAAAAATGGAATTGTTTACTAAATAAAAAACAGAAAGAATTCTTTGTAAAACTTCACTATTGTCAGAATTTTTAACAGAATGTCAGATGTCAGCAAGATGTCAGATTGATTTTGATTTTGTTGTTTGTTGTTACGATTTCTAAACTAAGGTAGGCAAAAGTCATAGGCCATACAGTCTAGGCTTATGTATATTTTATTCACAAAATTCTTCACAATATGGTAAAACGTCATATATCAAATCCCAGAAAATTTTTTGACGATCACTTAACTCAGCGGACAGTGAACGCATATACGAATTTATGCGCCACCAGGGCGGCGCCACTTAGATGTGAGGTATAATATTTGACAGATTGCATTGCGGGGAAGTTAATTTGTTCGAAATGTAAAGGTTACTGTTTCTTTTTGTACTATTAACTATATTTTATATGAATACGGTTAAAAATAATTAACTAAACCACAGATATTCATAAAAGTAGAAAAATAAAAAAAAGTTAAACATGTGCAAAAAAATTAAGGAGCAAACCATTGAGGAATTGCTTTGTGTATATAATACTCTTGAAACTGGTAAACTTTTACTAAAAACCAACTTCTCAATTAATGTTGAAGCTCCAGGGTGGCCCGCGAAATTCAAATTTTCTTGCGTTTTTTGGAATTTGCAGGTCAGGGTTAGGTTAGGTTCATCAGTGGTAGAGCCACGCGGCAGCTTTTGCTGTCGCACGGATGGGCCGGCTCGAACCGGGGTGGTACCACGACCTCACAGAAAACCAGCGTGAAGTAGAGGTTTACCTCTGCGTTTCGCTTGGTGAGTGCAGGTGGCCGGAGGCCCTGTTTACTGGAAATGAGGCATTCCATCTTAGTCCTCACAGGTGACAACGCATCTACATTTTGAATTATAATAGAGGATAGATGTAGATGTCTATGGGCCGCAGCAACCACTTACCATCAGGTGGACTGTGTGCTCGTTTGTCACCCTTATCCTATATAAAAAAAAAGGTTGTATATTTAACAAAATATGTTCTCTGTCTGTCTATTTGTGGTTTAGTTTATTTATTTTTAACCGTATTCATATAAAATATAGCTAATATAATATAAAATATAGCTAAATACAAATTGCACGACACGCAACAATTGTTCACTTATAAACTGCATATTCTCACAGACACAAATGTACATCTTACTTATTATCGACTTAAAGATACAACTGGCATCGGAGTGGCCATTTTCGTATGAAAAAGCTCTTTTACATTCACGTCCCGTTTTTTCTTATATGAAAAGTGATAAACAAGAGGACGCTAGCACCGCACCGAAGTTGAAAGCGAATTAAAAATCGCTCGCAGAATCGACAAATCTTAAATGAACATACATAAACGATAAAATGGAAACAATAACCACGATCTTTTTTACTACGACAGCTGAATGCTGAAACTATAATGTGTACGGTGATACGATCGAATGCATCCCCCCACTGACCAAACTTCTATTATTATGGTAGCGGTACATACAACGTGTGCAATTCGATGACGATGACATGAGAGTTCCGGAAATTAAATTTACATTTTCGTCTCTATTTGGCTATACTTCTAAATTTAGTCGTATTATGCTCGTCGACTGCGCCGACCAATCGTCTTTCGAGATATTTTTTTTCTTTGGTTATGAACGGCTACGATTGCTTTTTTGCCGGTGTCATGTAATTATAAATTATACTAAATTCATGATTTGTCGTAATTCTGCAATGGCTTCATTGCCATACCATAAAGGTTTAAAGAGAATTATGAGACATAAATGTGGTGCGATTACGTATATATAATGCCTGCGCGAGTGAATTATTAGTAAACACGATTTAGCAAAATATTCGATGGTAATATAAATTTCAGGACTTTCTCCGTTTGTGGTCCTTCAGATATTACCGTCATAAACTTTCTACGTTATGTACTCGTGAAAATCTCCCAAGAACTTAAATATGTGACGGATCATATTATTAAAGATTTTTGTAAACAAATTACAAATCAAGCTAGGCTGTATGGTCTTACGACCTTAGTAAAGCTAAATATGACTAATCGTAACAACAAAAATGACAACTCTTTGGTCAAGTCAATCATACCCTTTGATCTTTGATTTGTAAAAAATCGAAGGTAGATTACTTTGTTACATAATATACAAGCACAGAGAGAATTTATAATTCTACGAAATAGGAGTCTATTTATCACGCAAAAAGAGTCAAACCTATTTAAAGATGTTGTGTGTAATTTATGCATGTCGTTTGACATGTCAAGTCACATTTGGTTTCTTTATACTAAGCCAAATATGTGATAAAATATACTCGTATCTTCATTCTTACCAAAAAGATGTGGTACTTAGTCAGTATTACGTGGGACGGTATTTTACAAGACTTGATGTCTTTATATTAATTTCGATCCTAACGTCAACAACAGACATCGACAGCTATTTACGTACTTATTTTTGTGTATTAAGTTATTTTTATCACTACATCAAAGACATTTAAGTAGTAATATTAATAGACCAGACATCATCAGCAAAATTGTCGTCTATAACTTATGTCCTATATATCTCCGTTAGTCTTGTGCTCCCGATTATATTAGCTTATCTATGTTTTTTTTATAGGATAAGGGTGACAAACGAGCACACAGTCCACCTGATGGTAAGTGGTTGCTGCGGCCCATAGACATCTACATCTATCCTCGTTTGCGAATCAAAAAGCAGATGCGTTGTCACCCGTGAGGACTAAGATGGAATGTCTCATTTCCAGTAAAAAGGGACTTATCTATGGTCTTGTGACATCGTCAAAAAGTCAAGACGCATTAGTTTCATATATTTAAAAAATATTTTTAAAAAAATATGCCCCGTTGTGCATTAAGATATTGTAAGTCACGATATGGAGCAAAAAGTGAACGTGATTTCAGTTTATTATCGTAAAAAAATAAAAAAATATAACATATATTTACCGAATAATCTTTAAATTTTATTATTTCTCGTAGATTGTTCTAGAACATTTATTTTTATTGTAATAAGCGCCCTCTGTTATCCAGTAAACGTCACTATTTAGTTACCAATGTTAAAGTTAGTGATTGACGACGATTGGGATCATCGATAAAAAAATATACAGCATGGATTATCGATACTTAGATATCGAAACGGTAACATTCCCAAAACGACGTTATATTTATTAGCGTCACCTACTGGGGAATAGCTAAAATGTTGTCTTAATAAATGCTTAGCGTTGTTTTGCTATTTATAGCTAGAGGGTACCACACGCGCACTAGCTTAAAGTTTTTGTATATAAATGTTTCTAATGCCTGCTCTATAGTTTAACTATATATTTAAATCTCTTTGCACTACATATATAAATAATGTATTATGTCATAAAAGAAAACAGAACGAAAATTATTTTTCGTGCGATCGAGGGAATTGTTTTCGATTACCGATGTGTACTCACTAGCCAAAGATACGTATCAAAAGGTAGATTAAGTTGCAAGTATCCGTGTTGTAAACTATAAAAATGGAAATAGTAGATGTGAATACTATAATATGTCTTGACAGTCGCACACGATTGATTTTTTTAAGTGAAAACTTCTTTAGAATCGTTGTGAGTTGAAACTCCATAAAACGAAAAAGCGACACTAGGATTTAGCCTACGAGAAAATGAGATAGAATATAATATATAGTATTCTATTATCTCAGTATCTTCTTTGTGCGGTACTTTAAAGGTGATTAATATAGCTTTTAATTTTAAATATAAACAGTAAAAAAATATAAAGTTTATCAAATAAAAAAAATATGAAGTTTATTAAATAAATAAAATTAACGATATTGATTAAAATTATCATAACCAATCCATAAGTCCATAGTAAGATAGTAATAGTACGTACTATCTTGGTAAGAAAAAGAAGTAGTACGTACTATCTTGGTAAGAAAAATATACCGTTGAAAAGTTCATTATAGTATAGTTAAATTCAGACGGTACATTTCTACCAAACTATCAATATTAAAAATAAATTCTAAGCATGGAACCACTTTCTCTAATCTACACCGGGTTTGCTTCGTGGAATATACACACGGGGTACTACTACCAATTATGGTCTGCCTCCTCTTTTCTTACTTCACCACAATAATGAATAAATTAATTACGTTTTCCTCTCTGCGTCCTCAAGATGCTATCCATAAATATTCCATCTTACAAATCGAACCCAACTAGATTACTATGTTATTTTAAGATATTCGTAAAAAAAAAGCATATGTGCAGTTCACACGTGGTAACAAAAATAGATTTTTTTTAATTCAATATAGATTATAAATAATACTTACTGAAAGTCAATCTTTTCTTTAATTACCACTGGTTCGAAAAAATATCTGTCCTGAGAAGAAACAGCAAGAAACCCAGCGGGACATTTTTTTAAAATAACAGCTTACAATCATGTTTGTTACATAATTAACCACACAAAACAAATTAGAAATAGCATGATAGCGATCACCTCATTCCCGGGGGTTATTATCATTCATTAATTTCTTAATATTATAATAACCCTTTTTTGAACAAAACCCTTTTTGTTTAATAAAGGTTTTGAACTTTGAGCAGGTCAAATTAGGTATATTTTTTGGGATTTTGTTGTAAAAGCGTATTCATCGTGCCAAGAATGAATTACTGACTCGGTGTAGTCGAGCAACTGGTACTACTAGCTTGTGTCTGTTCCTAGTATTTACAGAATGAATACCACTTATTTTTGTATAACTACTTTTAATTTTGTGTACGTACTTTCATAAATATATTGAGAGGACAAAATTAATATATTAATTTCATAAAATGTTTGGCGGAGCGACTCTAGGTTTTAAATCATAGGTTGCTCTTATGGCCCTCTTCTGTAAAGCATATATAATTTCAGTGTCAGTCGCGTGTCCCCATAGCGAAATACCATACGACATTATGCTATCTAAATAAGTAAAGTAAACAAGCTGTTTCCCCGCTGGTAAGTTTTCTAATATTTTTAAAAACATATACTGCAGAACTAAGTCTGCTTGCTAATTTTGATATATATAGTAGAAGTGAAACCTTCAGAAAATTTTGAGCAAACTTCTTTGTAGTACCGTAAAATCTATTTCATTATATACATAAAGTCATTTACCAACCAAAAATTGATGGCCACTCAAGTTGGTACGTAAATAGATGCTAGATGGCCTTAATACGACTTATTTAATATAATCGGTAAGTTATGAAATCGTGGATTGTATGAATGGATTGGTTATGATAGTTTTAATCAATATCGTTAATTTTATTTATTTAATAAACTTCATATTTTTTTACTGTTTATATCAAAAATTAAAAGCTATATTAATCACCTTTAAAGTACCGCACAAAGAAGATACTGAGATAATAGAATACTATATATTATATTCTATCTCATTTTCTCGTAGGCTAAATCCTAGTGTCGCTTTTTCGTTTTATGGAGTTTCAACTCACAACGATTCTAAAGAAGTTTTCACTTAAAAAAATCAATCGTGTGCGACTGTCAAGACATATTATAGTATTCACATCTACTATTTCCATTTTTATAGTTTACAACACGGATACTTGTAACTTAATCTACCTTTTGATACGTATCTTTGGCTAGTGAGTACACATCGGTAATCGAAAACAATTCCCTCGATCGCACGAAAAATAATTTTCGTTCTGTTTTCTTTTATGACATAATACATTATTTATATATGTAGTGCAAAGAGATTTAAATATATAGTTAAACTATAGAGCAGGCATTAGAAACATTTATATACAAAAACTTTAAGCTAGTGCGCGTGTGGTACCCTCTAGCTATAAATAGCAAAACAACGCTAAGCATTTATTAAGACAACATTTTAGCTATTCCCCAGTAGGTGACGCTAATAAATATAACGTCGTTTTGGGAATGTTACCGTTTCGATATCAAAGTATCGATAATCCATGCTGTATATTTTTTTATCGATGATCCCAATCGTCGTCAATCACTAACTTTAACATTGGTAACTAAATAGTGACGTTTACTGGATAACAGAGGGCGCTTATTACAATAAAAATAAATGTTCTAGAACAATCTACGAGAAATAATAAAATTTAAAGATTATTCGGTAAATATATGTTATATTTTTTTATTTTTTTACGATAATAAACTGAAATCACGTTCACTTTTTGCTCCATATCGTGACTTACAATATCTTAATGCACAACGGGGCATATTTTCTTTAAAAATATTTTTTAAATATATGAAACTAATGCGTCTTGACTTTTTGACGATGTCACAAAACCATAGATAAGCTAATATAATCGGGAGAACACTTAGAGTATTCAACTAACAGGAGACGCCATGCGCATAAATTTCCAAACAAAAAAGTCTGTCACTTCTAGCGGGAGGCGAGGTAACGCACACTAAGCAAATCGTAAACATTGGGTCACGTCGTTACGCACGCACACAGCATAATATGAGCACACGATTAAGCAAAACGCACACAACCTTGAAAATCTCTCATAAATGTCTCATCGTTACAGTGCATAAGCCATAAACAACTAGTGCGAGGGCCTTGTCGATATGGATATGTCGATGAAATTTTATGCAAGTTACATTAGCTAATTAAATAAAATAAAAATGAACAAATGTTTAATGTGTAATATTACATTCAAAGTAAATTTAAAAAAATACATAAGGTACAAAAATAATAATACAAAATTACCAAAATTAAAACAAATTGAAAAAGTATTATATTATATTTTAACTGGTTTTAAAAGTGAATAAGTTTGGTATATATGTGACGAATACACTTTTTGGGATCACTCTTTTTTTTGCGAGGTAGCTAATTCTAGTGCTTGCATATTTTTCCATCACCAAGTTTGCCAGTTCAATGTTATGTGGAACGTAATCATTATCGAAATAATGTTCCTGTATACTTAAAAATATATAATATGCCTAGTCTATGAAATATTTTTACCATTTATTAATGATATATAATCAACCGAAAAGGTTATCTGTATAGGGGTTTTAAACGGTCTAATTTTACAGATTTTATGCAACCTATAGAGTTAAACCGTTTTAAGGCTTAAGGTTGAACTACATCTGGCAGCACGGAATCGCACTTTCCTGTGCTTCTATCCTTTTTGGTCACTCAGAAACGTTATTTACTAGAGCAAGAAAGAGAGCGGGAGTGTATAGTTTCACCCTCAAAAAGCCGATTGTAAACCGGTTTCAAAAGTTTATCTATCATTCTTGACAATCCATAGTAATATAATATTATAAATGTGAAAGTGTGATTTTTTGTTTATTTGTTTTTGTCCTTCCTTTACGCAGTAACGGAATGGAGCAATTAAAAAAACATTAAACATTTGCTATCTCTTGGCCGAAGTTTACGCTTAAACAAACATACTTTTTTTCGTCATTTTACTTAGGAATGAAAAATAATTAATGTCGTCGTAAAAAGCGGTAATATTTTGTGTTCTACAGTACAAAAGTTTAGTACTGTGTATATATTTAATAATAATAGATTATAAATATGACACTGAGATTATTTGTTTGTCCTTATTTATTTATTTAAGCGCTAATAATTCGTGTCTCATCTGAAAACGACAATTTGGTTGACACCATCTAAGACTATATACTTGTAAATAACATTTTAAGATGAATAAATATCATTCACTAAACCTTCCATTTCGATTTGTTACATGTTTTAAATTTTATCCTTCATAATGTTAAATAAACCTGTAGCAAAATAATAAACTTACTTCCAATAATTTCAAAGTCAGTACAGCAGTTTCATTTAGTTCCCTTTTATTATTTGATTGGATTACGAAAACCGATTGGTCAAAATGCAAGGAACAAATAGTGCTTGTTCGATTAGGTACCCAGGTTATATGATTGCCACATGCTTTTATCCAAACTTGGCGCCTGTAAAGATCTTTTGGAAAACTGTAAAACCAAAGATCTTTTTTAAACATTGTACAAAAAAGAATTTTAAATATCACCTTGGTATTATATATCAAGGTATTAATTATAGTCAAATAAAAACATCGACACTAAAGATTATAGCGAACATCACTATTATTGCCTTGATGATACCGTTTTATATACTTGAAATTACCCTTCTTTTCGTTTCATAACGTAACATAATGAAATGAAAATATCTATTTAAAATGTTTTATATACAATAAAACTATTTAAATTGATGTTTTCATTTCGTTAAAAACAATTAAAGATTATTAATGTTGTTTGAAATAATATAGTTTTGCAAATAGATCACAATAATATTAATGAATTTAAGACTATTCAATAACACGATTTTGTCTTGTGTAATAAGAACAAAGAGAAACGACATTTGTCTACAATTAAGCAAAATTTAATTATGTCCTAGTGGTGCAAAAGTCCTTACTATATTATTAATACTTTAAGTTGGCAACACACCCTGCTCAGCTATATTAATCAGAATTTTCGTGATTTAATGCTTATATTAGTTATTGAAATCAAAATAAATACTTAAAGATGAAAGATAACGTCACCTTTTTGTAAATTTGAGGTCTGTGATTTTTTTTTACAAGAAAACACACTGCAACTCGGCATTTTTCTGGAGGTCAACTCACGCTTACGACTACTTGTTAACTGATGCCGTACGCGGCGCAACTAGTTTTATATAACGGGAATGATCCGCGCTCTCGTACTTTTGACAGCGGGGAACGCTCTCCAATGTCGTCTCCTGTTAGTTTAATACTCTAAGGGAGCACAAGACTAACGGAGATATATAGGACATAAGTTATAGACGACAATTTTGCTGATGATGTCTGGTCTATTAATATTACTACTTAAATGTCTTTGATGTAGTGATAAAAATAACTTAATACACAAAAATAAGTACGTAAATAGCTGTCGATGTCTGTTGTTGACGTTAGGATCGAAATTAATATAAAGACATCAAGTCTTGTAAAATACCGTCCCACGTAATACTGACTAAGTATCACATCTTTTTGGTAAGAATGAAGATACGCGTATATTTTATCACATATTTGGCTTAGTATAAAGAAACCAAATGTGACTTGACATGTCAAACGACATGCATAAATTACACACAACATCTTTAAATAGGTTTGACTCTTTTTGCGTGATAAATAGACTCCCATTTCGTAGAATTATAAATTCCCTCTGTGCTTGTATATTATGTAACATAGTAATCTACCTTCGATTTTTTACAAATCAAAGATCAAAGGGTATGATTGACTTGACCAAAGAGTTGTCATTTTTGTTGTTACGATTAGTCATATTTAGCTTTACTAAGGTCGTAAGACCATACAGCCTAGCTTGATTTGTAATTTGTTTACAAAAATCTTTAATAATATGATGCGTCACATATTTAAGTTCTTGGGAGATTTTCACGACTACATAACGTAGAAAGTTTATGACGGTAATATCTGAAGGACCACAAACGGAGAAAGTCCTGAAATTTATATTACCATCGAATATTTTGCTAAATCGTGTTTACTAATAATTCACTCGCGCAGGCATTATATATACGTAATCGCACCACATTTATGTCTCATAATTCTCTTTAAACCTTTATGGTATGGCAATGAAGCCATTGCAGAATTACGACAAATCATGAATTTAGTATAATTTATAATTACATGACACCGGCAAAAAAGCAATCGTAGCCGTTCATAACCAAAGAAAAAAAATATCTCGAAAGACGATTGGTCGGCGCAGTCGACGAGCATAATACGACTAAATTTAGAAGTATAGCCAAATAGAGACGAAAATGTAAATTTAATTTCCGGAACTCTCATCTCATCGTCATCGAATTGCACACGTTGTATGTACCGCTACCGTAATAATAGAAGTTTGGTCAGTGGGGGGATGCATTCGATCGTATCACCGTACACATTATAGTTTCAGCATTCAGCTGTCGTAGTAAAAAAGATCGTGGTTATTGTTTCCATTTTATCTTTTATGTATGTTCATTTAAGATTTGTCGATTCTGCGAGCGATTTTTAATTCGCTTTCAACTTCGGTGCGGTGCTAGCGTCCTCTTGTTTATCACTTTTCATATAGGAAAAAACGGGACGTGAATGTAAAAGAGCTTTTTCATACGAAAATGGCCACTCCGATGCCAGTTGTATCTTTAAGTCGATAATAAGTAAGATGTACATTTGTGTCTGTGAGAATATGCAGTTTATAAGTGAACAATTGTTGCGTGCCGTGCAATAGTGCATAAGGATTGATCTCTACAAAGGATACGATCATCAGAATGAGGTAAGTGCTCTGAGGTCGTTATAATATTGAGCTTTCGTGAACATAACAAATAAATAAATAAATTACTCGCTTCGTTCTATAAATAAAACGGAATATTTACTGTTTCGCCATGCCCAAGTCTTCTTACCCGAATTGATCAAAGTGGAACGTAAACATGAATTAATCTCACGGGTCATCGATTTCTTTATTTACTCAGTTATACAGCTTTTTATGAATGACACTGCACTATTAGCGTTAGTAAACAAGTTCGCCAAGTAATTGTAAATTTAAAGAGATTGTATAGACTTCATTACAAAACGATATTGATTTTCTATACCTACTGTGAGGGGACCCCACACGGTGTGCTCTATTCTCGTGTATTTTTGAAGGCTTCCGCAAAGTTAACGTTTTTCATGAGTCGCTGCTTCCTTCTCTGACCGTCGTAATATGCTTGGCCGCAACCCTCTACCATACGTATAAACTGGGGGTGGCCAGGCTAATTTCAAGGGCACCAAGAGACCATTTGGCACCCCCATTGTTAATGGAACCCCACCCACGTAAAATATGCCCTATTTTATTTGTAATATCCTTATCCAAATATCCTAAAGTGCACTTATCATTAAAATAATAAGGGTACTACTACATACTTTTTTTTAATTTAATGTTAAATGAATGAAGGAATAACAGCACATCATGCCAAAGCCTATTATCGTCTGTGTTTATTTTGTATATTGAAACAGGTACCTAATTATGCTCACTAATTTATTTTATACATAAATAATGATCTAGTATACTAGTATGTGATAAAATATCATAAAAGTGCACACTAAATCTGTTTCTCTTTGGACTGTCCAGTATCAGGCCAGCTGGAAGAAATTTCAATATGAAATGAGCAGTACCTTTGTACAGAAATATCTTTTTATTTTTGCACTTTGTAACAAAAATTTGTGTGTACATATATTGTTAAATAAATAATTTAAATTTCTTAAAATGTATGTTGTTCTAACCACATATTGTAATTATAACTATAAAATGTGACCTATGATACTAGGGTTGTGATAGCTTCTTCCATTTTAATTATACTAAATTTAACACAATATAAGAATATGATAAATAAAAAAAAAACAGATTACAGAAGGTCACAAAAGAACATACAAATAAAACCATACAGTTTACAAACAATCCTTTTAGAGAAACAATATTTACAAATAACATATGTATTTTTATTATTATTTACTACAGCATATCACCAATGCCATTATTATAGGTCACAAAAATAAATATCTTAAATTTATTGAGCAATCTTATTTTCAACCGACTTCAGAAAAAGGAGGGGGTTGTCAATTCAATCGTATTTTTTTGTGTTACCTCAGAACTTTTTTCTAGGTGAACCGATTTTGATGATTCATTTTTTTGAAAGTTGGTGCTTCTCATGTGGTCCCTTATAAATTTTATCAAGATTTGACTAGTAGTTTTTGAGTTATCCTTATTATTGCATATTTAGTTGATTTCGAGTATATTGATGATCTTCTCATTTTATTTGTATTGAAACCTGTTGTACAAAATTTTTCATTTTAATGTTTGTTAAGCCTTAACTAGAATTTTAATTAGCACATCACCGTCTTTAAGGTTAAATTCAATCAATTCTTAAAAGTTTACTTAATTATATTCTTATATTAATGCAAACACTGCACATTGAGTGAAACTAGCTTTTACAGATTTTATTGCATTTATTAACTTATTTTATATTCTTAAAGGTTATCTAGAAGTTGCTTCCAAAGCAATAACACTGCTTGTTGTACCTTACGTAATATATTAAATATAATATGGAGCTTTTTATATTGTTCTTTATATAGATTGTTTCTGTATTTAGATAGAATAAAGAACATATTATATAATTGATAGTAACTATCATAATACCATTGAATTATATGTACTACATACTAGAGAAGCCATTCGGAACATTGACTATGTTCAACTGAAGTGCAATCCGTACAAACTAAATATTGCGTAAATTGAAGATATATGAATTCCATAAGATAATTATTATTACATTTTATTTCGAAATACGTTTGTTTAGATTAAAATAAGATTATGTATTTTATATTAAATTCTTATATTTATTTTATATTAATATCTTATTTTATATCAAATTAAAGTCTTCGCGCATACGCGACTACTACTCCCGTGCATGAGCGAAGACATAGAGTAGGACACAATTTTTGTTTGAAATGGCTTCTCTAGTACATAGTTCATATAACTCAATGCATAATACAATATAAATTCATCTATAATCCTATCAAAAATGAGGGTAGGCCTGAGCCCAGTTGCAGGATGTATATGGGTTTTAATTTTACTTAAATTCTCTTATAATAAAGTGTTTTTTCTATAATCATATTCAATGTAACCTTGTAGTAAATAATACAGTTTTTATGAGTAGATGGAGTCATGGAGTAAATACTGCTAAACCAAATAGTGAGGGAGATGCCCTCTGGCTAGTTGCTCATGTAGCACACTTTGGGCAAGGTCTGTAATCAGCCGTTAACTGTTGCAGTCTGATGATGATGCTTTTGTTCCATTAAGTGGTCTTTATCACCACTAACCACCTGGTGGTATTGTCAAGCTCTGGGTTAAACTATTATGTTAAAAAAATATTGGCTTTATTATAAAGTTGCTACATAATGTACTTATTTTTAAAATAAAACAAATGTTTTTAAATAATAGTAATAATCAGGTCTTAGTGAGTAACAAGTGGTAAAATTAAAAATTTTGTACAACCGACTTCAATATAAATAAAATGAGAACATCATCAATGTAGTCGAAGTCAATTAAATACGCATTATTATGGATAACTCAAAAACTACTGGTCAGATCTTGATCAAATTTATATGGGATCACATGAGAAGGACCAGCTTTCAAATAAAAAAAGAAAAAAATTCTCATGTAACACATCTAAACAAAAACCCAGTCAAATTGAGTACCTCCTCCTTTTCTGAAATCGGTTATAAATTAGTCTAAGTGAGTAAATAATACCTGGGCTCTGAAACAATGACACTTGTAGAGACAAACCAATACTGGTTTTCAGTATGGTTTTGTGCTTTAGTTGCAACCTCCGACTCTACTTCCTAAACTACCTTTGATTTTCGCCCATAAAGGTTACAGTAGCCTATAATGAATCGCTCTATCACTCTCTATTTACTTCAGTTTATTCAACAGTTATTCTATACATCTATGTATCTATACAATTAAATAAAATTGAAGTGTCTGTTTGTAATGTCAAAATAACATCTTTTTACTAAATGCATATGGAAGAATATATGGTACTTATAACAAAACCAATTTTTTAAATTTTTGTCTGTTTGTCTGTCTGTCTGTTTGTTCCGGCTAATCTCTGAAACGGCTGGACCTATTTTGACGGGACTGTCACTGGCAGATAGCTGATGTTATTTCGAAAAAGAATTAGGGTCCCGTGCAAAAAAAGAAATCCAATCTTAATAAAAGCGGAGGAAGTCGTGGTGAACAATAGTCTATAGATATACCTAAAATTGAAGTACCTGTCTGCAATGTTGAAATAACTTGTATTAAGCTCAGAGGGTTATTTGCTTGCTATTAAGACATAAATTTAACCATTTTAAAAATTTTTGTCTGTCAGTCTGTCTGTTGTCCGGGCTAGGATAAGTCCTATTCAGACGAAGCCGGGGCGGTCCGCTTGTACAATGCTTGTAATAACAGCAATTATTCTTTTCTCAGTAAATATATTTTACTAATAACCAATTAACAATATTGTTTGTGTGTGAAAATTTAATTAATTTGTAGCAACATTTATCGAATCATAGTGGTTACGGTTAACCTATATTGACAGTAATTATACACAAGTATATTGTTCAGTTCACTATTGTTTGTTTTTATTGTAAAATTAGCTGTTCCCCGCGACTTAGTCCGCGTGAATTTGTATCGATTGGATTTCTTTTGTTTTATTATTTTGCGCGGAACCCTAATTCGTTTTCTAAAATTAAAGTACCATAAGTTACTCCTTATATCGTCGGCTATCTGCCAGTGAAAGTTCCGTTAAAATAGGTCCAGCCATTTCGGAGATTAGCTAGAACAAACAGACAGACAGGCAGACAACAATACAGACAAACATTTTAAAATTTGTTTCTTTTTGTACTATATATGCATTTAGTAAAAAGCTGTTATTTTGACACAAATAGACACTTCAATTTTATTTATTTGTATAGATATTCGTAGTAAAACTTTGACAGGAAATGTTAAGGCATAGATTGACGGACGCGCATAAGTTTGCGGGAAAGATTACGTTGGTTTTACTCTCGACTCGTCGTTTGTGGTACACTGGCGAGCCAAATAGTTATTCGTTAGTTTGTTGAAGCGTTGCGAGTTTGGTTTCGAGAATTGCGAGCGAACTCGTTGAAGTGGAGGCAGCAGAATCCAAAGGGAAGGCCTTGACGGTTAGTTTGGACATAGCAAAGGCCTTTGATCGGGCTTGGCACAAAGCGCTTCTTTTGAAGCTTCCTTCCTGTGGACTTCCCGAGAAATTATGTAACTGTTCATCAGTTTTTTTGTAAACCGAAACATCAAGATCGAGCATGTACCGTTCGTGCATACTCCGACTGTAAGTTTTTTTAATTTTTATTGGATTGAATATAGTTTGTCACAAACGAGCACACAGTCCACCTGATGGTAAGTGGTTGCTGCGGCCCATAGACATCTACATCTATCCTCTATTACAAATTAAAATGTAGATGCGTTGTCACCCGTGAGGACTAAGATGGAATGCCTAATTTCCAGTAAAAAGGGCCTCCGGCCACCTGCACTCACCAAGCGAAACGCAGAGGTAAACCTCTACTTCACGCTGGTGTTCTGTGAGGTCGTGGTACCACCCCGGTTCGAGCCGGCCCATCCGTGCGACAGCAAAAGCTGCCGCGTGGCTCTACCACTGTTAAAAGTCTATTAATGTTGGTGTTCCACAAGGCTGCGTGCTATCACCTACGCTGTTTCTTCTGCATATTAATGGTATGTTGTAAACCAGTACCATTCATTGCTATACAAATGATATCACTGGTGATGCTTCTTACACCGACCGTGCCGATATTTCTTCTTGTGTCTGAAGTCGATTCTTGGTAAACAATGTCTTGGATTGGGGACGACTAAATCTTGACTAGTTTAACCCTCAGAAGACACAGGTTTGCGTGTTTATATGCAAAACGAACCCCTTTGTCGTATTTCTTTAATTTTGTGGCACTACTCAAGTTACTTCAGCCAGCATCGGGATCTTTAGCGTCGACATAACATTTGACGATACCGTGGCACAGTGGTTTAGCAATGAGTCACAACGCTAAGGGCCACGGGTTCGAATCCCGCACGAAACAAGTATTTGTATGGCCTACAAATATTTGTTCCGGGTCTGGGTGTTTGTCCATGTGGAATTTATGTATGTAAACTACCCCCACGATACAGGAGAAAATCTTAGTGTGAAGGTAACGTCTTTTAAGAAAAGAAAATATCAGTGAAGTTGAGGTCCGCGGTCGCTTGGAAGGAAAGGCTAAATTGGCCTCTAAAATGTTCGGCGTGCTCAATAGAGTTAGATAGTATTCCATGCCGGCTCACCATTTGCATCTATACAAGGCGCGGGTTCGGCTTCTTATGGAATACTGTCCTCATCTCTGGGCCGGGGCACCCAGTGCCAGCTTCTTTCACTTGGCTGCGTCCAGCGAAAAGCGGCTCGAATCTACGTTGACCGAGTTCTGATAGGCTTAATTCACTGGCGTTGCGAAGGGTTGGTTTGCAGAATCCTTTTAGGTCCATTTCTTGTAAAGACCAGTGTCATCTTGTGGGTTTGACTTTGAGAACTCTGACAACGAATGGGAATGTGTGCATCGCTATAAATATTGCAGTGTCTAATTTCTTCTACATTACATATTATAATGTGTATACGTGATGCCTATAGCCGTTCGCCAGGGCCCATGCATCGCATCAAATTAGTTGCGTAATTACAATTTGAATACAAACGAATATTTTACTGTTTAATGGCAATGTTCTAAATATTTCTGCTTATAAACCGCCATAGTCACTAACACTATATTTTTCCTCATTTAATGATAACTGTATATACTTTATTATTCAACGACAGCATTTTCAAATGTCTCTTAGACAATAATATACAATAACGTTTTATTTACCTATAGAATAAGGGTGACAAGCGAGCACACAGCTCACCTGATAGCAAGTGGATGCTGTGGCCCATAGACGTCTAAATCTATCCTCGATTAATAATCAAAATGTAGATGCGTTGTCAGCCTAAAGCGTCTCCGTTTCTCTACACTCACAATACGAAACAGCAGCCTTGAGCTGCTATTTTACGCTGGTATTCTGCGAGAGCGTGGTCCTTCCCCGGTCGAGCCCACCATAGCTCTGCTACGTATAAAACTTATATAAAAATGGGCTTTTCTTGTGGTCTTTATCTGCTCGTAAATCTACGAAGCGCTCCAGCTGTAGATTTGCTTCCCCGACACACTCGGCAAGGAGGTTGACGATCATAGTAGGTACCAAACGTTTCGAATCTTTGACGTCACTTTCCGTTACCGGGTACTTTACAACTGACGTAATCGAGATGTTATACCGCAATCTATTGAAAACTGTTAAAACACTTTCGCATACCTCATATTCACCTCTTATTTCCTCAAATGGAATGATGGATTTTGCTTATCGCCACCTCATTACTGTAACGGAACGGCTAGCTGGACAGCTAGGTAGCCTGCATTTCTTCAAAGATTCACCTGGCTGGTTAGCTTAAAGCGTTGAGTCCGGTAGGTTTGCGCAAGCGCGTACTGACATTTTCTATACGATTATTTGCAAGAAATCAGCCTCTCTTGCAACTTGCAATGCTTACGAATCAGTAGCAACAACAACCTTAAAGCGATATCTGTAAGATACGACTGTCCCATACAGAATTACGTGGTGGGCGTAGTCAAACGATTAATATGATGTGTAGCTACTTACAATAGTATCATAGTTTTGTGTCAATATTATTCCTAATAACTTTACTAACATTTTGAACTCGTGGTTTGAAATAAAAATATTATTATTTATACTCTATACAATAAAATTGAAGAGTCTGTTGGTAATGACAACATAAAAGCTTTTTACTTAATGCATATGAAAGTATACACGGTACTTATAACAAAAAACAATTTGTCTGTTTGAATCGATTTTGACGGGAGACGGGACTTACACTGGCAGAGAGCTGATGTTATAAGGAGTAAAGTTAAGTTAGTTTACGTTTATTTTCTACCGACTTCAAAAAAGGAGACGTACTCAATTCAACTGTATGTTTTTTTATGTGTGTTACCTTATAACTTTGTACTAGGTGGACCGATTTCAATGATTCTTTTTTTATTTGAAAGCTGGTGCTTGATCAAGCTCTGACCAATAGTTTTTGAGTTATTCTTAACAATTTATATTGAAGTCGGTTGTACAAAATTTTTAATCTTAAATTATAGAACAAAAATTGGGGTTACGCGCAATAAAATTAAAACTCATGAAATCCAAACGTAATGAATTCCACGCGAGCGAAGTCGCGGTGTACAGCTAATTATTATTATAAAGACGCTACTAGTCTGTAAAATATAGGTTTAGAATTTCGCATCGGAACACCACGGCAGACAATTTCACTCAGGAATGATAAAAGGATCTGATTTATTTCTGGATAGGTTTTAGGCTACGGACGTTTCGGCGCGCGATGTATTCACGCTGCAGCACCAACGGATCGCCCCGACTGAGGAAGGACTACACTCGCACAGAATACCAGCGTAAATCAGCAGCATTACGTAAACGAGCCCACAGTCCATCTGATTGTAATTGAATACTATGATTCTTAGACATCTACATTTATCTTCGATTAAGAGTCAAAATGCAGATGCGTTGTCACCCGTGATGACTAAGATGGAATGCCTAGTTTCCAGTAAAAAGGTTCTCCAGTTCTCTACACTCACCATACGAAGCACAGCAGCATTAAACTGCTATTTTATGCTGGTATTTTATGAGAGCGTGGTCCTACCCCGGTCGAGCCGAACCATTTGTGCTACAACCATAACAGCATGGCTCTACCACGTATATTATAAACACATTCGATATACGACACATTCAATCTCAGTCCTGGGTCGCATTTGCATTTTATGTTTAATTTATTCTACGAGTAGCTGCTGTCTATACATTTTAAATCGTAAGAATCTCATTTGAGTAACAAATGTATTAATATTCGATCACCTTGTGCCAACCTGTTATTTTTAATGTCGGGGCATTATGCGAGATGTGCTCATAAATAATGTTATTGCTAGGTGGAAATACTCATATTTTGTCTAGCGTGCCACCTGAGGTTTTTAACTATTATAAGCTAGTGTTTTACTATACTTTATCTGACGGTAAGTGGTGTCATCACCTTCGGCTTCATAGCCGTAGTTGGTAGAGTGCACTGACTTGCTTAACAAAAGCCTATGCACTCTTGCCTTAAAGACACATTATAATCGGATAGAAAGTCAGCTGCTGGCAGTTTATTCCACTACCTTGGTGTATTACGAGCGATTATGCAAACCGTTTGGTGCTTGTACCCTAGTATGTGGACAACAAAAGACCTTAGAACTTAGGAGACCTTAGAACAGTGGGTTACAACTATAATAGCTATTTAACATCAAGTGGTCTATAATTAAGTTTGTCACATAAATGTAAAAAAAAATATTATACATAAATATTTAAAAAGGGAAGGGTAGGATGATCATCATCATTATGATAAGGGTGACCCACCCCTAAATATTTTTTTTTAAATTTTTTGACAGAAATTTTTATTTTTATTTTATTATGATAAAGCACCGAAAAATACATAAAACTTAAAATTTTCACCCTTCTACGATCAACCCCTGTTGTTTTTTAATCGAGATTTTTAAAACTAAAAAATATTTCCTAGAAATAATGTATATGGCAAAACAACGTTTGCCGGGTCACCTAGTGTATTATACTATTGATTAACAAATACAAATAAATTAATTACTAATTCTATTAAAATGAAGCGTCATTTATAAATAACATTTCTTTCATGGCAATATAAGTAAAAGTGCGAGGGAGATGATTATTACTCCATCTCGCTCGCAATAGAAAAGGTCGTGATGGAAAGATCATACACTTTTCTCGCCTAGCCCCCATCCATTAAATTCTTGCCGTGCGATAAGGAACTTCGTTCCAAAAACAATAAAAGGACCTACTTTCTGCTGAGCGCTTTCGACTGTGTAATACACACAGTCGAAAGCGGAAATAGATATATTGGCAGTATTATATACCTTGTTTGAAGAGAGTATTTTAACATCATTAATATAATGGATTTCCGCAAAGTAACGCCTGATTCTATTAATTATCTTAAATTTAGTCCCAATTAGTTAGAAATGATTAAAGTTTAAATTAGTGAAGTAACCAACAGTCCTGCACTACATAATCCAATTAGTAAAGGATTTATTTGACCCTATCATGCGGTTTACTGCTAAATTAGGGTAGACGATTTGTTCTTGATATCATTTTAGGCGACGGTTTTTGTAGTCGTGTTTAGGGCAGTTGTATATGTTTAAAATCTGTCATTTAAGCCATTAAAGAACGAAGAGCATTTTCAAGAGTGTCCCAAAAAACGAATCTCTTCAAAAGATTCTCTAATACTCAACAGTCTGCGTAAGTATGTTAGTGCCTACAGCCTCAATATTTTCGATACAATGAAGGATGACAAGCGAGCACACAGTCAATCTGTTGGTAAGTGAAATACCGTGGTCAACAGTCCACACGCCTATATCTATCAACGATTAAAAAAACAAAATGCATATACATTGTTACGCCTGCGGACTAAGAAAATACCTTGTTATTGCATGCCGTAAGCGCAAAGCGCATAGGTATGTTCTACTAGCGCCTAAAAATCAAGATTCCAACGCTTTGTCGCATGAAATCGTATCTAGCAATCTTATTATACATATAAATGATATAAAAAGCACATTCTCAGAAAAATAAATGATTGTTGAACGTTTTTTTTTTAAATCGATTAATTGCTATTTTTACATAAAAAAAGGGGTTTTATTGGCTTATGGTGTGGATTTATCAAGTCCGTATGACTTTGTAAACACGATAACATTTGAAAATAACAATTGTTCAACTCAATCTATTTTTAAAACTCTTCATCTATCATGCGGGAAGCCCTTGAATGTAAATGGCAGTTTAATTTTGTTTTGTTTAGTTATAATTATTTTTTTCGGCTGCTAAATGTCGAAATGTTTGGTGTTTTAGCAGCCTTATGTTAGAATTCATTTTCGTAAATAGAGACTGTCTGTGCCTCACTCTGTTAGTTCGGCGCACAGGTTTGGCGTCAACCGCCATTGTGAATGGATACTGTATCGATTGTTTGCAGCGACTCAAAAAGATCGTTGTACAAATAAATACAAAATATTCGAAAAACAAATTTCATACATACTTGATTATTATAATAATCAGAGATTGCCTAAAAAAGGTAGCCGTACCGACACTGCCAACTATCGGCCAATTTCAATTACCTCCATACTCTGCAAGATTACGGAGCGTATATTGAACGCCCACCTCATGGCATACCTAGAGCAAAATGATCTCCTCAGTGATCGCCAGTACTGGTTTCGAAGGCTTTTGACAGGTTTTGGCACGCTAGTCTATTGGGCAAGCTTTCAGCGTACGGCTTATCCCCTGGCCTAATTGTCTGGGTGAAGGACTTTCTGAGTGAACGGTCTCTCCTGGTCGTCGTTCATGGCTGTTCATCCAATACTGTGGCGACTAACGCCGGTGTTATTCAGGGGTCCGTTCTCTCCGCAACTCTCTTTCTGCTACATATAAATGATCTGCTCATTCCTGGTGTCTATGGGTATGCAGAAGACAGCACAGTTGTGGAGAGATACCAACCAAGCGCCCGGGCCAGTCGGGATCAAATCCAGTCAGAAAGAGAGGCTATAGTTGAGCGTGTGAGTCTCAAACTACAGGCAGTCTCCGAATGGGGCGATGCCAATCTCGTGAGATTTAACGCCTCCAAAACACAAGCGTGTCTTTTTACCGCTAAAAGGAGCCCGCTCACCTTGGCTCCTACTTTCCGGAATGTATCCTTGGAGTACACTGACCGCCTTCAGTTGTTAGGGATTGAATTTTCTCCGAATCTAATCTATGGGCGGTTCATTGCGTCCAGAGCGAAAGCAGCCGCAAGGAAACTTGGTGCCCTTGCGGTAGTAGTAAGTAGTAGTAAGGGTACGGCGGTACTTCACGCCGGGGCAGCTTCTTACCTTATCCAACGGTTACCAAACGGTTTGCTTCGTCTTTTGTAATGCGTACAGCAAAAGTGTGGAATAATTTGCCGGCGTCTATCTTTCCGTCCGAATACAATCTAGGCGTCTTCAAGGCAAGAGTGAATAGGCTTTTGTTACGATAAGACAATGCGATTTACCATCTAAGGCTGCATCACCACTTACCACCAGGTGGGATTGTGGTCAAGCACTGGCTTATAATAACTAAAAAAAAAAGAGATTTTTATTAAAATATTTTAAACGCACAGAATAAATAATATTAGTACGTACTAAAAGTAAGTAGGATGTAATATTTATTCTTAAATACGTTTTGGACTTTATGGAGTGATATGAATGATGATAATATGACGATCATATGAGCATTATGAGTCGTGCACTTTGGATTTTCCAAACTTTTTTCAAATTGAAGTTTGACATAAAATTATCGAAAAATTGGAAGTATAATAAGGTTATTAGTGAAAACTTGTGTGTATTTAAACTACTTTAAAAAAAATCCTTATAATTATGCTATACGTAATTTTTTTAATGCGAAGGCATGCTTAATTGGATTTACGAATAATTTCTTTGTAATAATACTAATTAAAAAAAAACTTATTAAAATATACTTTATATGAATTTAAAAAAAACTTAAATTCCAAGCACTGATTACGATATTAGGCCATAGTCATGGAACTATTGTATTTTCATTGATTCTTAATAACATATTTGCCTCATGGGGAGATATTTGCCATAGCTACCTCGCTTGGCAGACGAGTGGAAACAGCATTTTTTATTGCTTTGAGCTGTTATAAGGAGGATGTCGCTGCCCATGCTCCTCATTTGTTTTCCTCTGTCGCCTCTTACGACACCCACAGGATGTAACGGGGTACTGGTATTACTTACTACGCCACTACGCCGTCATGTGTAAACACATTTATCTGAGTAAAGAACGTGCCAGTATGTTTCTTTAAATAGCACACGCGTTGATTCACACAGTGATATCGCACATAATATTGTTAATAATTTTCGTTTAAGTAATGGATGATAAAAGCCTGGTTTCAAAAATTTCGACGAAAGCCTTTAACTTATAAGTCACAAATGAACGTCAAAAGAATTGTTAGTAGGACATACAAAACACTTGTATCGTACGGGATTCGAACTGCGGCCCTGCAGATCTATAAACAAACACTCTGCCATTCTGTTACTGAACCGACTCATGGTTCCATCTTACCTATTTCTCAGTGATTATAATTCACCTGCATTTTGATTTTCAACGGAGAATAGAAGTAGGTTCGAAACCGAAGCCAACAAAGGCTTCTATGTATACTAGTAGACGGGCTCTGCGCCCTTATTGCATTGTGCATTGTTTTTAGGGTTCCGTAGCCAAATGGCAAAAAACGGAACCCTTATGGATTCGTCATGTCTGTCTGTCCATCCGTATGTCACAGCCACTTTTTTCGAAACTATAAGAACTATGCTGTTGAAACTTGGTAAGTAGATGTATTCTGTGAACCGCATTTAGATTTTCACACAAAAAAAGAAAAAAAAAACAATAAATTTTGGGGGTTCCATCAAACCCATACATGTGGGGTATCTATGGATAGATGATATTGAGGTTTCTTATATCGTTTTTTTCTAAACTGAATAGTTTGCGCGACAGACACTTTTCCAAAGTGGTAAAATGTGTGTGCTCCCCCCCCCCCCCCCTGTAACTGCTTAAATAAGAGAATGATAAAACTAAAAAAAATATATGATGTACATTACCATGTAAACTTCCACCGAAAATTGGTTTGAACGAGATCTAGTATGTAGTTTTTTTTTAAACGTCATAAATCGTAAATTATGTTACTTGCTGCTACGGAACCCTTCATGGGCGAGTCCGACTCGCACTTGGTCGCTTATTTTTTATTAGAGAGAGAGAGGAGAAAATCTTCAAAAGACACCGTCAAGGTGTTGTAAGACCAATAGTGTGGGATTTTTACCCGCTAAAACCTCCTTTCTCTTAAGTACCTTGTACCACGGAACCGCGTTACCATTACTTCGTGGTGCTGGTACTCCTCCTCATCGCTGCATTACGCGACTACTCTTTCTATTTCTTCTTCTACCCCGTCATCGCTGTTCAGTTGTCATTTGTTGGCAACATCCAAGGAACGACCTCTTTCGGCCTCTGAGACACCCTCTTCTTGCTCTGCTAACATAACCGTGTTTCAGACCAGTTCTGACAGACAAAGGTGTGCTCGGCAGAGTCAACAACGCCCGGACAGTACACGCAATCAGTAACGCGTCGGATTTTCATACGGTGTAAGTAGGCATTGCTCATTAAGTTACGGTTAATTCCCCGTTACTCCTTTAGCCGACTGCGAGCGTGCGAGCAGTTTTTTGTTTTGTAAATCATTAATGTTGTTTTCGACAATCTAACACTGATTTTGTTTAATGTAACTAATAAAACGCTGTCATTATTTATGCGTGCGTTCTTTGTCATCGTGATTTGAAGTTAGTTTCAGATAAGTATGTACCTTTATTTGGTATTTGCCTGAAAACAGTAACTGTGATTAATGAAAATGCAACTGCGTGGCATATTTACCGTAGCAGATACATGCCTGCGTCCGTGTCCGCGTGATTCACAGCTGTGACACAATTTTTGTTGTGTTACAGCTGTCACAGCAGTTTGTAATTTCGGTTGTAGTGGTATACATAGAAGTCTTTGCTTACCATTCAGTAGACTGTATGCTCCTTTTGACATTGACACCCTTACTTCTATAAAAAAAAACAACCAAATCATATACGTAGAAGTCTTTGCTTACCATTCAGTAGACTGTATGCTCCTTTTGACATTGACACCCTTAATTCTATAAAAAAAAAACAATAACCAAATCATATACGTAGAAGTCTTTGCTTACCATTAAGTAGACTGTATGCTCCTTTTGACATTGACACCCTTACTTCTATAAAAAAAAACAACCAAATCATATACGTAGAAGTCTTTGCTTACCTTTCAGTAGACTGTATGCTCCTTTTGACATTGACACCCTTAATTCTATATAAAAAAAAACAATAACCAAATCATATACGTAGAAGTCTTTGCTTACCATTAAGTAGACTGTATGCTCCTTTTGACATTGACACCCTTAATTCTATAAAAAAAAAAACAATAACCAAATCACTATATCAATAAAAGAACGAATTACAGTGTTGCAACTGCTACTTAGAACTGCCATATTGCAAACATCTATTTTTAATTGACATTTGTTATCGAGTGTTGAAAGCGCTTCTCGAATATATACAGCGGCATTGAACTTTCAATAGACTGCGAGTATAAATGTTGATGGTAATATAATTGACCAGTTACAGTAGGTACTCGTATTCCAATGACGTCTATTAATTTGTTAAAGTCTTACAAAACTTATACGTAGTCTTTGCATTTTCGCCTTGGTTTTTGCAACTTGAAATGTACGTAGCGCTCCTCTTTTTCTTTTCTTTCTTTCTTTGGTCTTTTTTTGGTCTTTGGTTTGGACAAAAAAATATCTCTATGAGGGCTAGTTGGGACTGAGGTGAACTTATTTGACTATGTTTCTAGCTTATATATATACACAAATGTTTTATACGCAGTAGAGCCACGTTGCAGCTATAATTAAAAGGTTGTATAGCATGAATTTGTCGCCTAGATTTGGGATGGAGCACGCGCTCACAGTTTAACAGCGGGAAATATCAGCTTAATGCTGTTGTGTTTCGTATGGTGAGTGTAGAGAAGCGGATACCCGTTTTACTGGAAACCAGGCATTCCGTCTTAATCCTTGGGGGTGAGAATGCACCTGCATTTTGGTTTTTAATCGAGGATAAATGTAAATGTCTATGGGCCACAACATTCACTTACCATCAGGTAGACTGTGTGCTCGTTTGTCACCCTTATTTTATAAATAAAACGTTTTTGTATATTATTGATTTTTGGTGATCGTCGAATATATGCCATCCCGCTGGTAAAGCTGGTACCAGGTGTTGTTCGAATGGCATTTTGCGAAGAATATTTATAGCAGTCAATGGGGAGTAAGCCTCGCAGGTGAAACTCATACTGGCAAGCGCGATGTTAGGCAACCCTCCGTTAGATGCGAAGACGACTTGATGAATCATGAAAGTAGGCAATTTATGGGGAGGTATTTCTTTAGCAGTGGAGTTGTTATAGAATGTAGTGATAGTGATGTGTGTGCAGGGGGTCAAACGAGCACACAGTCCAGTTAATGGTTAGTATATTCTATGACCCTTACACATCTACATCCGTTCTCACCTCTTAGGACTGACATGAAATGCCTTGTTACCAATAAAAAAGATCTTAGGTTCTCGTCACACAATATATGTACATGCCTAACGCAGGCGCATTATGCTGCAATGTCTTAGGCACTAGCTCATGTTACTCAGTGTAACCTTTTACAGGAGCCTAGGGTCATATAGATATTTATGTATAAATTCGATTCTTGCAATAAGGATTTTCAATAAAGATTTCACATCGAATTCTGTGCAATTGTGGTTCATTCTAGCCGACCCGTTTTTGCTATAGCGCGGCTATTTGTCGGTCGTTTTAGCTTAACTCGTTTATTAGCAGTTACATTGCGGAATGGTTGACATTTGAAGAAAAATATTATTGTTTATCTTCCATCCCACGAGAGAATCTAAGTATCTATTTTATGCAGCTAAGAAAAAAGTAATTTTAGTGGCCATCAACAGTGGGTGAAATAACTGTACCAAAAATATTCCAGGCTTAAAATATCGAGGCAAGGGTGCGAGACGGCCGTCGCTGTGCCGATTCGCCAGCTGAACGTGAATATTTTAACATAATAGGAGAGAAGGCCGATGGAGCCGTGTAGCTGACGAGAATTAATTATAAAGTAATAATACATTTTTAAGTACGCGCATAACTGGAGGTTTTTATATAGGTAAGTTTACAAAGTCAGAGTCAGTTTGTAACACGAATGGGTCGGCTCGACCGGGGAAGCACCACTCTCAGAGAATACCAGCTTAAAATAGCAGTTTAACACTGCTGTGAAACAGTATGGTGAGTGTAGAGAACCGGAGACCCTTTTACTGGAAAAGAGACATTCCATCTTAGTCCTCACGGATGACAACTCATCTGCATTTTGATTCGTAATCGAGGATAAATGTAGATGTCTATGGGCCACAACAACCACTTACCATCAGGTGGACTGTGTGCTCGTTTGTCACCCTCATCTTATAAAAAAAATCTACCTCCGGTTTGATAAGTGATACCTCTGATTTTGAAAGGTGAGACCCTGATGAGAAAGCTCATTTTGCTTTTTTTTTTGAAAAGAGATGTTAACTCCACACTAGGATTTCCTCTTGTATAGTGGGGTAAATTTACATAACATAAATTTCATAAGGACAAACATGCAGATCCGGAACAATTATGTGTAGGCAATACAAATACTTGTTACGTGCGGGACCCGAACCCGCGGCCATCAGCGATGTAACACATTGCTATTGCGTGGTGAAGTCGTCAACACTCTCAGTCACTCGGTAAGAAACTCCGGTTTCATTGTTGCTTCTCCGTTTATTTTTTATATAAACAATAAATGGAATTATATTAAGTACGTGGGTGTTACATTTTGTTTGATTATTATTTAATATTAATATGATGAAGTGACGGCCTGGGTAAGAGATGCAGGACGTCATAGAAGCACGTTATTCAGGTCGTGCGTAGCGTTCCTTTTTGCAGTGTACTTCTGATGTGGTTGTATTCATGATAATGATGATGATTTTGTATTTATTTTATCAGTGTAGTAATAATTATTATCCATACGGCGTTTGGGTCTATTTAAATAGAAGTTATAACTGTGGCATGTGATGTGACATGTGATATGTGATTTTTTTAAATTTTCAAATACATCTAGTGATGTGCGCGTACTGTTATGTGTACTATAGTTCGTTAACTATACGACTGCGACACGTGCTGAGTCAGAACCCTTTCATTGTTCCTCTTACATTATTATATCGTAAAACTGTGCCCGCGACTTCGCTCGCATAGAATAACTTTTAGTAATTTATTTTATATACTTTCCTATTTGAATCGGATTTTCTTCACATTTCCATTGGTTTTTTTTTTGTGCGAAACCCTAATTATTTTTTTAAATAAAAATAGCCTAAGTTACTCCTTATAACATCAGCTATCTGTCAGTGAAAGTACCGCCAAAATCAGTCCAGCCGTTTCGGATATTAGACGAAACAAATAGACAGACAAAAAACTTATAAATTATTTTATGTTATAAGTATCGTACATACTTTCATATGCATTTAGTTAAAACCTGCTATTATTTTGACATTACAAACATACATTTAGTCAATGAATAAATATTAAATTGTATAAACTTGGTGTAGTAATTATGACTTTGTTTAACCTTTAAAATATTAATTGATCTCTAAAATACATATACAACTTGCTTGCGTTGCAAGTTGTGACGGGTGAAACTAATTGCGGTGTACGTGGACGCGCCGCAATTATACGCAATTAGTGTAATTTCACATATCCGCGAAAACAAATGATACGCGTGTTTCGCAAATAAAGGGCGTTGCGGCGACATCGCGTTAATGAGGTTATCCACGACTTTTTCTACCACCAGGGCGGCGCCACTTTAGAGTGAGGTAAAATATTTGACAGATTTCATAGCGGGGATGATAATTTCTAAGGAAAATATAATCTTTAAGGTTTCTTTCTGTATTATTAGTTATATTTTATATTAATTACATTAGAAATGAATAAACCAAACTATAAATATAACTAAAAGACAACTTAAAAAAAAAAAAGTTATAATGTGCAAAAAATTAAAAATCAAACCACTGACGCATTGTGTTGTGTATTAATATAATACTCTAGATAATGATAAACCATTATTTAAAACTAATTTCTCAATTAACTGACATTGTGTAACAAAAAACTTTACCTCAGTCACAACTAGCGACATCTGGTGAGTGGAAGAATATTAGCCCTCATTGACCGAGTTCTAAAAACGAGTAGTGTTCGACATGTATGCTTTTTATGTATTTGCCGATATCCCGGAAACGACAGTACTGATTGTAGTTATTGCTTTTTCTACCAATTTCAAAAAGGAGGAGGTACTCAATTCGACTGTATGTTTTTTTGTGTGTTACTTCATAACTTTGTTCTACGTGATCCGATTTTTGATGATCCTTTTTTTATTTGAAAGCTGGTGCTTCTCATCTCAAGGTCTGACCAGTAGTTTTTGAGTTATTCTTAATAATTTATATTGAAGTCGGTTGTACAAAATTCTTAATTTTACCACTTTTTCTCTTTATTGAGAGTGAGGTTCTCATAGTCCGATGAGACGGCGAGCCGACACGATCGGAGAGAAATCAGGCGCTGGATCAACGGCTATACGTGCTTTCCGGGGCGCGTGGGTGAGATCTCCAACTTCCTGACTCCGGGCAGCTACTGAGAATTTATTGACGGAAAACACTATAGCTGATTTTTTCTGGCCCGACCCAGGATTCGAACCCGGGGCCTCATGATCGCAACAGTCGCGTTTATAACCATTAGAAGAACGAGGCAGTCATAAATATTGTACTTACAACCAAAAGTATAGAATACGGCACGACTCGTGAGCTACTCGGGACGGACCACGCATACAGAAACATCGTCATCATCAAAGTCCATTGGTAAACATAGGCGTCCCATTATGGTCGTTTGACACATTGTCTTAAAGGCCTCTCTCTATCCACTATTGGATTAAAAAAGAAGAAGAACGAAAAGTACACGTACGTGTTATTTTACGTAAATAGTGTTACTTTCTACCGACTTCAAAAAGGAAGAGATACTCAATTCGACTGTAGGTATTTTTTTGTTTTTTTTTTTATGTGTGTTTACTCATAACTTTTATCTGGGTGGACCGATTTCAATGCTTCTTTTTTATTTGAAAGCTGGTGCTTATCATGTGGTCCCATATAAATTTGATCACGGTCTGACCAGTGGTTATTGAGTTATCCTTAATAATTTATATTGAAGTCGATTGTACAAAATTTTTAATTTTACCACTTGTGTATCAAAAGGGTAGTTACTAAATAGTGTGATTTTATAAGCCATTATTTTATTATTAAAATTAATTCATTCTTAGGTTGAGTTACTTTGTAAGTCTAGAAAAATACTATAAAATTATAACCCAGTCCTTGACAACTGACAACGCATCTGCATTATGATGTTTAGTCTAGAATATTGTAATTGTTTATAGGCTCGCAGAGCATGTATGCCTAAGTATATATATGTAAAGAAATCGAGAATGATGTGTTAGGACCGTGCAAAATGGAAATCCGTAATTTCTGCCTATCCAATGTATGTACGTTTATCCACAACATCCCCTTACAGTCAAGCGGACTGTGTGCTCGTTTGCCACCCTTAATTACATCAAATATTATTATTAATACAGTATCATGAAACTGGTCTACCTACTCCAATTGCGTGTACAACTTGAAAATACGACATCACACCCTAAACATAATTTAAACTCGTTCTCTTGCCGACGAGTTTTCTGCCGACTTCCAAAAAGGAGACGGTACTCAATTCGGGTGTATGTTTTTTTTTTTTGTGTGTTACCTCATAACTTTGTACTGGACGAACCGATTTCGATGATTCTTTTTTTATATGAAAGCTGATAGTTCTCGTGTGGTCCCATATGAATTTGATCAAGGTCAGACCAATGGTTATTGAGTTATTCTTAAATAACCTATATTGAAGTCGCTTATATTGAAGTCGGCTGTACAAAATTTTTAATTTTAAATTATTAACTTGCACCGAATGACGGTGTCATACCAACCGTTTATGGGTCGGTCGTGTTGAAAGATATACCGTTGGAGATGTTTAAGCAAGCACTTTGTTCATTAATAACTAGTGATCTGCCCCGGCTTCGACTGGGTGTTGTGTTACGTATTTTATAAGTTTTGAGATTTGTCAAATAAAAAAATCAACTTTTTCGGATAAAATATAGCCTAGAACCTAGATCACTTTTAACAATGCTTTCTGCATCTTCGTATAGTTTCGTTAGAATCGGTTTAGCCATTTTGAAGATGAGAATTATTAATAAATTATGAAGATTTCGTATAGCGAGTGTAGAGAACCGAAAAACCTTATTACTGGAAATGAGGCATTCCATCTTAGTCCTCACGAGTGACAACGCATCTGTATTTTGATTCGCAAACGAGGATAGATGTAGATGTCTATGAGCCACAGCATTCACTTATCATCAGGTTGACTGTGCGCTCGTTTTTCACCCTTATTCTATAAAAAAAATCTGCTGAACGCGCCACTTTGCCGCATTAACCGACAAAGCTTTCTATTCAAATCTTAGCCTAAGCCTAGGCCGGTTATGCGCAAAGTCAAACTTACCCATCTATATAGGATCGATTTATAGTGCCTTTATAAATATTGCCATATATTCGTTCAAGAGCTTAAATGATGTGCGACACAGTGACATTAAAACCAGTTATAATGTCTAAAGATTTTCCCTCGGTGACGTATGACGTCATGCTATCAAATGTCTTTAAGGCTGTGAAAATAATTATTAAAATCGTGGCGTAGATTTTTTTTATAGAACAAGTGCACACAGTCCACCTGATGGTAAGTGGATGATGTGGCCCTTAGACGTCTACACTTGTCTATCCTCGATTAATCAAAATGAGAACTAAGATAGAATACCTCGTTTCCAGTAAAAAGGGTATCCGGTTCTCTACACTCACCATACGAAATACAGCAACTTTGAGCTGCTATTTGACGGCTGGTGTTTCGTGAGAGCGTGGTCCTTCCCTGATCGTTATATTGTGGACAATCATTTATGTGTACGACATAAATGTCATGTACAACATAAATAATTGACCGGAAAGTAGCCACTTTCAAAATGGCTCTGTGTGCCACCTTCAGTTTCTTTAGGTTAGTTTTTGCAGCAACCACCCCAGCGGGTAATACAGTATGTAACAATGGATAAGCTTAGGTCAAAATAAACTTTACATAGGGTTAGCAATACTTCTTAGGGTTTTAAATATGTAAATTAATTTACGGATTTTTCCAGTGAGAAGATTAATGTAGCTTTTAAAATTTAGGTTTTTATCTAAGATTATACCTGAGTGTATCTAGATAGTCTCCGAATACCGGCAGTGTCGGACGGGTTATTAGAAACAGACTCATCGCAGTCCAAAATGTTACCCTAATTTTGGACTTCGCCACAGTCTAGTTAAAATAAAAATAAAGCATTTAAACACTGTTCAGTGATGTCTCAGTGATCGTGAGGGTGAAAACCGGCAGCGATCACCGAATGGTGAGAGGCACACTAAACCTAAACGTTAAGTTGGAGAGGTCACGTCTGATGAAGTCAACGCTCCGTTCCCCTCGTGCTCTAATCCAAAGTCCCGAAACCTTTCAGCTCGAGCTACGAAACCGTTTTCAGTGCCTAGAAGATTGCAATGCAGTGGACGATATGAATGACAAGCTCGTGGAAGCTGTCCATGCAGTCGGAGCTAAGTTTTGCAAGACCCGCCGCAGAAGAACACAAAAACTCTCCGATCACACTATTAATCTCATGGCTGTTAGACGGAACATGAAGCTGCAGTCCTCAGTAGAATGGACAGCATACAGGCAACTGAACAGACAGATCTCCAAATGCATGCGGCGGGACTTACGCAACTTTAATACTGCTCGTATTGAAGAAGCGATCGAGCGGAACCAGGGCTCCAAAGTCTTTGCTAAAGATTGTCTGCCAGAAAGTGCCAACTGTCAAGGTTGAAGACCGAGGGTGGTGGCAGCGTCATTTCCGGGACACTTGAGATTTTGAGTGAGATTGAGAGGTTCTATGGGCAGCTGTACAAATCATGGTTGGAGCCACACGCAAGTGTGAGTAACGATCCACGAGCGAGTCTTATCCGACATTATTATATCACATTCGTCGTGCTCTATCTCTTCATTCTTTCAAAAGTCTTGTTAAATCGTATTACTTAGAACGCTATTAGATAAATCACTTTCCTTTTTCGTACTCTTTTCATTTAATCTATTATATTATATCATACATAATCTTCACTTGCCTTTATTTGTATGTATTTTCATATTTTTTATTTTTAGTTTGTACGCCCCCTCTATTTTTAACATCTTTTTTATTTACATCAGTTCTCTACACTAAGGTTGTCTGGAAGAAATCACTTTAAGAGTGATAAGACCGCCTGTTGTACATTTTCCAATTTAGATTTAATTGTATTCCTTTTTGTTTTGTTTTCTGGTGTACAATAAAGAGTAAATAAATAAATAAATAAATATTCCGATGATATCCCAGACGTCAGTCTGAGCGAGATTAGAATGGCTCTCCAGCACATTAAAAACGGCAAGCCCCAGGCGAGGATGGAATTACAGCGGAGCTTCTGAAAGTGGGTGGAAAGCCGGTACTTTAAGTCCTTCAGGAGCTCTTTAATTCCGTCCTCCATGGTGGCATTACACCGGAGGCGTGGAGCAAATATGCGGTGGTCTTGTTTTTCAAGAAAGGCTACAACGCTCTCTTGAAGAACTACAGACCGATTTCCCTTTTGAGCCACGTCTACGTGCTGTTTTCGAGAGTCGTTACGAATCGTCTCGCACGCAGACTTGACGACTTCCAGCCTCCCGAACAAGCCGGTTTCCGAAAAGGCTTTAGCACCATAGACCACATACATACCCTTCGGCAAATTGTACAGAAATCCGAGGAGTCCAATTTGCCACCATGTCTGTCGTATGTGGACTATGATTCCGTCGAAATTTGGGCGGTGCTGCAGTCCCTTCAGCGGTGCCAAGTTGACTGTAAGTATATCGAAGTGTTGAAGTGCTTGTACAGTAGAGCTACCAATTGCAGAGAGGTGTAAGACAGGGTGACGTCATATCCCTATCTATACCTATCAAATAAATAAATAAAATAAATAAATCCCCGAAACTCTTCACCGCTGACGTTTTCAACCTTCTGGACTGGAAAGGATACGGTATCCACATCAATGGCGAGTACATCACTCACCTTCGATTTGCCGACGATATAGTCCTTATGGCAGAATCGCTGGAGGACCTAAGCACTATGCTCAATGACATCAATAGTGTTTCCCAACGGATAGGTCTTAAGATGAACATGGACAAAACAAAGTTCATGATTAATGTCCATGTCACACCTATGCCGGTAGTTGTTGGGAGCACTAAGCTCGAAGTTGTTGACGAGTATGTTTACCTGGGACAAATAGTCCGACTAGGTAAGTCCAACTTCGACCGAGAGGTCAAACTATTTGTCCTATATACTAAAGTCGGACTATTTGTCCCAATCGACGGATTGAACTCGGTTGGGCAGCGTTCGGGAAATTACGGCACATCTTCTCGTCAGGTATACCTCAAAACTTGAAAACCACACTGTACAACCAGTGCGTGTTGCTAGTGATGACATATGGAACTGAGACGTGGTGGTTCACTTCTGGCCGGATGAGGAAACTCAAGGTTGAGCGACCTATGGAGCGAGCTATGGAGAGGGCTATGCTCGGAGTTTCTCTGCGTGATAACTTAGAAATGGTGATATCCGCAGTATAATCAGAGTGACCGACATAGCCCAACGGATTAGTAAGCTGAAGTGGCAATGGGCCGGCCATATAGCTCGAAGAAGCGACAACCGATGGGGAAAAAAGGTTCTCGAGTGGCAGCCTCGTACCGGCACGCGAAGTGTAGGGCGTCCCCCCACTAGATGGAGTGACGACCTGGTAAGATATGCAGGAAGTCAATGGATGCATGTGGCTCAGGACCGTGCTTTGTGGCATTCCTTGAGGTAGGCCTATGTTCAGCAGTGGACTTGTGAAGGGCTGTAATGATGATGATGATTCAAACACTCGATAGTATAGTCTGTTCGCTTAGATATCTTGTGAAAGGTGCCGCCACGACGTCAAAGGACGCCGCGTGCGCCGTACAACCGCAGGAAAATTTGGCACTTTAACACTTTCACTGCCCGTTTTTCAGACACAATAGTAAGACAATAGCAATGACCTATATGTAGTGCACGGGACAGCGAAAGAGATAAAGCGAAGCGCCGTAGTGAAAGGTGCTTTGCTACCTAACTTGTGTTTATTATTTATATTCGTATTTTATTACAATACGAATAGCTGTAGTATTCTAAACTTTTATTTAACAAACACAGTAAAAATAATAAAATAAAACCAAAACAATAAGTTTGCCTCCTGGTGTACCGACACATTTTAGCGAACTGACTATATATATGTCGACATATTTTGCTATCATATCTTAAACTGTCACTTACTTCTGGTAATTGTATTTTGAATTAATTGCTGCTGTTACCTTGACATACTTAGCCGGTGACTGGCTTGTTAATTTTGTTATAGTATGTTTACATACAATAGGTGTAGGTATCTATGTTTATACAGATAAACTGATGATAGTGATTGACTACTACAGCCCATGTACACCTGCAGCTGACGTCATACAATGAAGCACACATATGCGTTGCCACCTCTGTGGATTAAGATGAAATGCCGCACAGTCTCTGATAATATTGGCCCTGTTACCCCCTACACAGTAATGCTTGCACTGCCTCTTGGCGGTAAAAATGGTTAAGAGGGTAGTCTCAACACATATCCTTATCTTTACAACTTGAATGAAATTCTGTGGGCGGCTTCACAACTAATTTCTCCAATAATAAAATACTATAATTACAGCCCATCAAAAGTCAACCGATGAACCACCTGAATCCATCGACTGCCTGTTTCATTAGGTCGTCACTCCATCTAGTGGGAGGTCGCGCTACACTACGCTTGCCAGTACCAGGCTACCACTCGAAAATCTTTCTTCGCCGTCGATTGTCGATCCGCTGGGTCGGTCTTACTGATTCGCTGGGTTATGTCAATTACTCTTGTTCTACTGCGGATATCCTAGTTACAATTACGGCTTTTGCACCTACCAATATATTTCTCTACACCATAGGGCGACAATGCATGGCGATAATGTCAAAAGGCATTAAGTCCGGCCTTTGTACTTCTATTTAAGGTTATAGCAATAAACCATAAATAAATTTAAAAAAATGCGTGAGTGTCATGGAACACTCAGTTGGAACGAAGTTCCTTGCGTAGTATATTATTATTGATAAACTTAGGTATTATATTATTGATTAACAAATACAAATAAATGAATTACTAGCGTCTATTAAAATGAAGACTCATTTGAAATTTATTGAAATGAAATGATGCCATGAAATAAATATATTTGAATAATATTTATTTCATGGCAAGATAAGAAATAGTACGAGGGAGATGGATATTATTCCATCTCACTTCCTTATTTCGCCGCCAAGGCCGTCTAAACTATGACACAAGGTGTAGTGACGAAAAAATCTTACACTTTTTATCGGCTAGCTCCCATTCGCCAAACCCGTACCGTCCGATAAGGAACTTCGTTCCAATAAATACTCTATAGTAAATACTTGACAGTACCGTGCAATGGCGGTGTAAGGATATCCACTTCTCCCTTAGATACTCTAAGACTTCTCCATATCATCCCATGGGTGTTGTAAGACGCGACAGAAGGAAACAAATTAGGAGACGGGCAGTAGCGTCTTCCAAATAACGAATATAATTAAAAAAAATGCAGTTGGCAATCAACTTGCCAAACATGACAACTATGGCAAATGTTTAACAGTGGAATTTAATTAGCTGTAACGGTACTTGACCCTAAAGAAATTTAATCTTTACGTGACTAACATGTTCGTACAATAATGTCATTGGAATTTCACAACGCGGAAACTTAGTTGTAGATACTATTTCACAATTATAGTATCGCGGTGTCCGCTGTTATACGGAGTCATCTCTCAGATATGCGTTGACATAAACTCGCACATCCGTGCGTGGCGTTTAGGCCGCTCGTATAACGTCGATTTTATGTCGCGATAATTTTTATTTCCATGTTCAGAGTTAAAATTATCATCATTCATCATCATCATCATCACAGCCCTTCATAAATCCACTGCTGAACATAGGCCACCCCCAAGGAATGTCATAAAACACGGTCCTGAGCCACCTGTGTCCATCGATTTCCTGCATGTCTTACCAGGTCGTCACTCCATCTAGTGGGAGGACGCCCTACACTTCGTCCGCCGGTACGAGCCTTTTTTACCTTGATCGCTCGAGCAAAATAAAGGACATTGTCGTAAAGTTCACATTTTTTGTATTTTAGCATTATCATCACTACAGCCCATCACAACTCCACTGCTGTACATTGGCTTCCCTCAATTCGTCGTTGACGCCGCAAAGGGGCGAACCTCAATTTTTCAAAAAATTACAGCAGAGCAAGAAAACATTTATTATTCCCCAATTACTAGCCTTTTTTCATCAGAATATTAAACTTATTTATAGTTTTCCATTAAGTCTAATATATTTAATTTTCTGAAGAAAAAAGCTAGTAATCGGGGAATAATAAATGTTTTCTTGCTGTCCCGTAATTTTTTGAAAAATTGAGCTTGCTACTTTGCGGCGTCAATGACGAATTAATTCCCACCAAGCACGATCTTGAGTCACTTCCTTCCATCAACTTCCTGCATGTCTTACCAGGTCGTCACTCCATCTAGTATATATTGTGTGTGCTTTGTATATTTAATGCATACAATTTGGGGAATTGCACGGTCGCGTCGTATGTAGGAAGCTTTAACGTATTACTCACGTAGATTTGCATTGTTACGCGACTATGTCGGCTTAGTTACGTAACTTCGTAATTAGACCGTTAAGAGATCTGATTTAGTAATTGTGGATCGATGTATCTGTCTGTATGTTACAATTACATATACTAACTGCTGCTGGATTTTATAGTTTCGATAGATACTAAAGTTTTATGTCTCTTTGAGCATAGTAGAGCTATGCTGAAGTGCGTTATGGATGCAGCGACAATGGGTCAACTTGACCGGGATAGCACCACGCCCTCACAGAATTCCAGCGTAATACAGCAGAACAATGCTGCTGTATTTCGATTTTTTTTATAGGATAGAGTGACAAACGAGCACACAGTCCACCTGATGGTAAGTGGTTGCTGTGGCCCGTAGACATCTACATTAATTCTCGTTTGCGAATCAAAATGCAGATGCGTTGTCACCCGTGAGGACTAAGATAGGATGCCTCTTTTCCAGTAAAAAGGGTCTTAGGTTCTCTACACTCACCATACGAAACACAGCAGTGCTAAGCTGCCATTTTACGCTGGTATTCTGCGAGAGCGTGGTCCTTCCCCGGTTGAGCCGACCCATTCGTGCTACAACTATACTACTAATATAGCTGCAGCATGGCTCTACCATGTATAAGTAGTGTATAGGTAGTCACTCACGATGTTGTGAGTGTAGCGAACAGAAGATCCTTTTTTTCTGGTAATGAGGCATTCTATCTTAGTCTCTAGTGCGGCACCACGCGTCTGCAATTTGATACTTAATCAAAGATATTAGCCACAACATCTATTTACCATTAGGTGGTATTTTTAACAGTGGTAGAGCCACGCGGCAGCTTTTGCTGTCGCACGGATGGGCCGGCTCGAACCGGGGTGGTACCACGACCTCACAGAATACCAGCGTGAAGTAGAGGTTTACCTCTGCGTTTCGCTTGGTGAGTGCAGGTGGCCGGAGGCCCTTTTCACTAGAAACGAGGCATTCCATCTTAGTCCTCACGGGTGACAACGCATCTGCATTTTGATTTGCAAACGAGGATAGATGTAGATGTCTGGGCCGCAGCAACCACTTACCATCAGGTGGACTGTGTGCTCGTTTGTCACCCTTATTCTATAAAAATAAGGTTTCCAAGGGCCGTGTTTACGACGCTCACGCTGCTTCTCGAACACCTGAAATATAAATAATATTAATCAACAAAAAATAATATATGTAAAAATATACACGTATAAAATTGTTACTTACCTTGTGTACTTGTTGATTTTCTATATTAAATAAGTACGTACGGCATACGGGGACGGTGGCACTTACCGGGATTTTTATAGTAGTGTGAAGGTATATTTGCAACATCGATATTGCACCCCTTATTGTCAGTTGCACTAGAACATCATACGAGGTGACACCTATGTCTCCCTCCCCGCGTATGTACACGCGCTCACCAAATTTTTTTTGTATATTTTTCTCCCAGACGATACCAGGGGCCTACATTATCAACAGGTCGATTGCGTCTAGGTTTACCAGATCCAACAATGAGTTTTCCTGGCGATATACCTGATTTTTCAATAAATTTCGTGATATTGACGCAGAGGCAGCAAATAGTCCAGACATTTTTGGCTAACTATTTGACAAGTTTTCAGCGCGCCTCAAATACCTACCCAAAAATGTCTTTTTTATAGGATAGGCTGACAATATTTAAAAATTTTAACAAAATCTTTTATTTAAAAATTCCTGACAATTTAAAATTTTTCGTGTTTCCCTGACAGAGAGAACTAAAATTCCGGACATCTCAGAAAATTCCTTTCATCTGGTAACCCTAATTGCGTCAAGCTTTTTAAACTGTACAAAATAACTAATCTCGATTGTGTTCCTTTTGTCAGAACTGAGTAGAATAGAATAGAATTTTTATTTTCATTCAATATATATGACAAGAATATTTAAATTCATTTAAGCTTAACCACAAACAATCTTTGTCCTGGAAAGAAGCATTAAAAATGTCCTGGGACAAGCCAACACAGATATTTTAAAAGCTGTATGTTTATAACATACGTATGTTTGAGGAAATTCCCGTCCGTTCCGACCTCTTGGAACATTTTTCATACATATCATACGTTTTTAGGTCGACACTTACCGTATACCATACGTACGCTTACTTGCGAACTATTTTATTTTTATTCCTTGAACATTTAACCTAGAACACCAAGGACGCATAATTACTAAGACGGTTGTAAAGAAAAATTAGAAGCACGCCTCCTGTGCGCTAAAAGACGACCTAAAAGGCCAACGAATGGGGCACAAGGATTAATGTGGGACCGCAGGCTGGCCGCAGAGAGGTTTTAAAGAGCTGTAATTTTTTCATTTGTTAATTTTTTAAAAGGGTATTTTAATTAAATTCTATAGCATGCATGAACTTCATATCGCGACAAAGATTCTTTTTGTGTTTTTATGGATTAACCTTTTTTATTTAAAAACACATCCACACCAGGAATTTCTTCTACGCCGTGGAGCCGTTTTGCATACATACGGGTATATGTACAGATTAGTAACGGGGAAACGATGGGGAAAAAAGGCCTCATACCAGTAAGCGAAGTGTGGACTTCAGTGTGGAAGAGTGAAGACTTCACTAGATCGAGTGACATCACTTACCAGATCGGTGTGAGATGCAGTTGGCATAGGACCGTGTTTTGTGGCATTCCTTGGCTGAGGCATATGTTCAGCAGTTGACTTGTGATGTGCTGTAAACATGCATCCTTACTGGCAGGCAGCATTTGATGGTGATGCCTGAATATATACCATAAGATTAGTTATTATAACACTTGTAGAATGTTATATGCGATCAATTATAACCATGTCATATTAATTTTTTCAATGCAGTCAGTCCAAAGTCCCACTGCTGAATTCAGGCCTGAAAGGACGTGAGTGCTGTGTCAGGTGAGGCTGCAAGAGCCGTACAGGCTAACAGCACTAACATCACAGAAAATAGACTGTTGAATATGGGCGCTATCCCCTCTCCCCCTCCTGCCAGATTGATTTGACAATCTGGGGGGAAGAGGGATTAAAGCTTCGCCTTCTCGTGAGGCTCTGGCCATGAGGAGGCGAAGCTTAAATCATAGTTGCCACGCTTGGCAGGCCGGATGGCAATCGCAGTTTTGGAACGAAGTTCCTTATCGGACGATACGAATTCGGCGGATGGGGGCTAGACTAGAAAAAGTGTAAGATTTTTCCGTCACGTTCTGTCACCCTTCTGACGTAGTGTAAACGGCCTTAGCGGCTATAAGGAAGCGAAATGGAATAATATCCATCTCCAGCTCCTTCGCAGTTTTTCTTATCTTGCCATGAAAGAAATATTTATTTCTTTTATTTATTCTTTACTGGATTCCTTAATCTAAAAGAATACAAAGGGCAGGCTTACTAAGCCTAAGGCACTAGCCTTGAGGCATTCTCTACCAGTCAACATTTTATTTTAAATGACGCTTCATTTTAATACACGCTAGTAATTCATTTACTTGTATTTGTTAATCAATAATATAATACGTATATCAATAATAATATACTACGAAAGGTACTTCGTTCCAGCAGAGTGTTCCACAGCACTCACGCATGTTTTTTTAATGATTTTGAGTTGTTATCAGGAAGATGCTTGATGATTACTTGTGCCTATCCCCCTGTTTAATTTCCCTTTATCAACTTTTTTAAGACTTAGAAAATGATTGGGTATTGAATTTTCTTAATCCGCCACTAAACAACGTATTTGAACAAACCCCTTTTTAGGGTTCCGTACCTTAAAAGGAAAAAACGGAATCCTTATAGGATCACTTTGTTGTCCGTCTGTATGTCTGTCTGTCAAGACCTTTTTTCTCAGGAACGCGTGTAGGTATCAAGCTGAAATTATCATATCTAATACTCAAGTCTACAGTCCCTTGGAGCTGTGAAAAAATCAAACTTCTAAGCCAACGCAATCAAAAGATACAGCCGTTTATGCCGCAAATTTTCGACATTCACAAGGGAATCAAAACCAAACAAAAGGGTTCTTCCCGTGAACTCAGTATATTGAAATTTAATACGAAGCAACGTTTAATAGCACAGATAAAGGAATAATTGCGAAAAGCATAAATTTTTTAGTTACATCATATAATAAAAATATTTTTAATAATTTTAAACTTATATACCTACGGATTTGTTCGGAACCCTCGGTGCGCGAGTCCGACTCGCACTTGGCCGGTTTTTTTATATTTATTTGGGGTTTTTTTATAGGATAAGGGTGACAAACGAACACACAGTCCACCTGGTGGTAAGTGGTTGCTGTTGCCCATAGACATCTGCATCTATTCTCGTTTGCGAATCAAATGCAGATGCGTTGTCAGCCGTGAGGAATTAGATGGAATGCCTCTTTTCCAGTAAAAAGGGTCTTCGGTTCTCTACACTCACCATAAGAAACTCAATTGTTAAGCTGCTATTGTACGCTGGTATTCTGTGAGAGCGTGGTTCTTCCCCGGTCGAGTCGACCCATTCGTGTTACAACTATACTACAAATATAGCTGCAGAATGGCTCTACTACGTACAAAACGTTTTCCAACAATGAGTACCATAAGTTTTAGCGAAAAAAGGTACGAAAATTATAAAGATTGATTGTTCACTTACAAGAAATCAGTACGCACTGAAGCATTTGTTTTTATCCTCTATTTAGGTGTAACACAGATTCAAATTAAGATTAAAGTTAATATTGTTTATTTTTAGAAAAGTTTTTTATATTTATTGATTTACATAACATTTAACTATAACGTAATAGTGCCGCCGTGGTAGCTCATATGGTACGCGAGCAACCCTGGTTCGATTCCCGGCGGCACCAATGAAATTGTTAATTTTAATTTTAATTTCTGATTTACCACGTGCTCAGCGGTGAAGAAAAACATCGTGAGGAACAATGCATGTCTGAGAAATAAAAAAAAAATATTTCGAAGGCATTTGAAGTTTGCTTTCGTTCTTCGTTCGTACTTCTCCAGGTACACTCACCACTGAACCAAGCTTTTGTCAAAATACTCTCAGAATTATTCACGTATCGACCTCGCATTTATAATTACTACGTGATCGAGTAGCGGGGGAATGCAGAATGACTAAAACGGGCGACTGACGCATAAGGAACGTAAAAAAGCCACAACGAAATCGTTGCCTGAAATATACCGTTGATCGTCGATCGTCCGGCGTGCTTTTGTCCTGCCCATATGAAGAAAAAGCCGTTTGTGTGTGTTTACAAAGTGCGTTTACATGCAATCTTCTTATTAAAAATTAATGTTTGTTTGTTCGTATTTTATGCGCTGCCATACTATTCAACAGATTGCGCTAAAACTTTGCCAACTTATTGCTTGCACTTGTTAGGTTATAGGCATTAAACTTACAGTAGGTGGCGCTCGTACCGTACCGACAAATTTCTTTGAAAATTATAGATCAGTCAACTTCAATTAATGTATTATCATTCCTAATTAAACAATATAACTCTTCCAAATTTAATTTTTTACAACGCGCCGAGTACCAGATAGTAACTGTAATAAATTAAAGATTGTGGGTTCGGATTCACCATTCGACTACTGTCGTGAACCACTCCTAACACAAGCATTTTCAGCTTACCAGGTGTATCTTAGGCTTGTCAAATTGCGCTGGCATATTATAGGATTATCCGAAGTCCGAAGAGAGGGGGACACGGTAATCGTCGAATCCGGCAACTTGTTCTATCACCGGGAGGGCGACCATCTGTCCCAAGGAGGTGTCGGATTTATCGTCCACAAGTCTCTCGTTAACAACGTTGTAAAGATCGGGAGTGTGTCGACGAGGGTTGCGTACCTTATACTCAGAATTACCAAACGGTATTCGCTGAAGGTCATACAGGCTTACGCACCAACCTCGGCACACCCCGATGAGGAGGTGGAAGAAATGTATGAGGATATCTCTAGAGCCATGCATTCCTCCAAACCCCAATATACGGTGTTAATGGGAGACTTCAATGCAAAACTAGGCACAAGAGAGAACGGTGAGCTGAAAGTAGGGAAATTTGGAATAGGGCAACGGAACCCAAGGGGCCAGCAGCTGGCCGACTTCATGGAGAAAGAGGGAATCTTTATGATGAACTCTTTCTTCCAGAAGTGGCCCCACAGGAAGTGGACCTGGTCGAGCCCCGACGGTTCGACAAAAAATGAGATTGACTTCATTGTGACGACCAGACGACAACTGTTCAGTGATGTCCCGTGACCGCGAGGGTGAAAACTGGTAGCGATCACCGAATGGTTAGAGGCACACTGAACCTAAACGTTAAGTTGGAGAGGTCTCGTCTAATGAAGTCAACGCTCCGTCCCCCTCGTGCTCTGTTCCAGAGTCCCGAAACTCAAGTTACAAAACCGTTTTCAGTGCCTAGAAAACTGCAATGAAGTGGACGATATGAATGACAAGCTCGTGGAAACTGTCCATGCGGTCGGAGCTAAGTTCTGCAAGACCCGCCGCAGAAGAACACAAAAACTCTCCGATCACACTCTTTAATTTCATGGCTGTTCGACGGGAGATGAAGCTACATTCTTCAACAGACTTGACAGCATACAGCCAACTGAACAGACAGATCTCCAAATGCATGCGGCGGGACTTACGCAACTTCAATACAGCTTGTATTCAAGAAGCGATCGAGCGGAACCAAGGCTCCAAAGTCTTTGGCAGAGATCTGTGTGCCTGAAAGAGCCAACTGTCAAAGCTGAAGACCGAGTGTGGCAGCATCGTTTCCGGGACACCTGAGATTTTGAGTGAGATTGAGAGGTTCTATGGGCAGCTGTACACGTCATCGTTGGAGCCACACGCAAGTGTGAGTAACGATCCAAGAGCGAGTCTTATCCGACACTATTCCGAAGATATCCCGGACGTCAGTCTGAGCGAGATTAGAATGGCTCTCCAGCACCTTAAAAACGACAAGGCCCCAGGCGAGGATGGAATTACAGCGGAGCTTCTGAAAGCGGGTGGAAGACCGGTACTTGAAGTCCTTCAGAAGCTCTTTAATTCCGTCCTCCATGGTGGCATTACACCCGAGGCGTGGAGCAGAAGTGCGGTGGTCTTTTTCTTCAAGAAAGGCGACAACGCTCTCTTGAAGAACTACAGACCGATTTCCCTTCTGAGACGCGTCTACGTGCTGTTTTCGAGAGTAATTACAAATCGTCTCGCGCGCAGACTTGACGACTTCCAGCCTCCCGAACAAGCCGGTTTCCGAAAGGGCTTTAGCACCATAGACCACATACATACCCTTCAGCAAATTATACAGAAGTCATAAGGGTACAATTTGCCACTATGTCTGGCGTATGTGGACTATGAGAAAGCCTTTGATTCCGTCGGAATTTGGGCGGTGCTGCAGTCCCTTCAGCGGTGCCAAGTTGACTGTCGGTATATCGAAGTGCTGAAGTGTTTGTACAGTAGAGCTACGATGCCTATCCGAGTACAGAACCAAAGTACGAAACCTATCCAACTGCAGAGAGGTGTAAGACAGGGTGATGTTATATCCCCGAAACTCTTCACCGCTGCATTGGAAGACGTTTTCAAGCTTCTGGACTGGAAAGGATACGGTAGTAACATCAATGGCGAGTACATCACTCACCTTCGATTTGCCGACGATATAGTCCTTATGGCAGAATCGCTGGAGGACCTAAGCACTATGCTCAATTACCTCAATAGTGTCTCCCAACGGATAGGTCTCAAGATGAACATGGACAAAACAAAGATTATGTTTAATGTCCATGTCACACTTATGCCGGTAGTTGTTGGGAGCACTAAGCTCGAAGTTGTTGACAAGTATGTTTACCTGGGACAAATAGTCCGACTAGGTAAGTCCAACTTCGACCGAGAGGTCAATCGACGGATTCAACTCGGCTGGGCAGCGTTCGGGAAGCTACAACACATCTTCTCGTCAGATATACCTCAAAACCTTAAAACGAAATTGTACAACAGTGCGTGTTGCCAGTGATGACTTACGGAACTGAGACGTGGACCACGTCACTGCTGGCCGTATGAGGAAGCTCAAGGTCGCTCAGCGAGCTATGGAGAGTGCTATGCTCGGAGTTTTTCTGCGTGATAAACTTAGGAATGAGGATATCCGCAGTAGAACCAGAGTAACCGACATAGCTCAACGGATTAGTAAGCTGAAGTGGCAGTGGGCCGGCCATATAGCTCGAAGAACCGACAACTGATGGGGAAGAAAGGTTCTCGAGTGGCAGCCTCGTACCGGTAGGCAAAGTGTAGGGCAACCCCCCACGAGATGGAGTGAAGACCTGGTAAGACATGCAGGAAGTCGATGGATGCAGGTGGCTCAGAACCGTGCTTTGTGGCATTCCTTGGGGGAGGTCTATGTTCAGCAGTGGACTTAAGAAAGGCTGTAATGATGATGATGGTGATGAGGTGTGGTTAAAGGGAATGTTAGTAATGTTAATACCATTACTAATATTTTAAAAAATCTAAACATTTTGTTGACATTTATTATCGCATCAAAAACATAAATGTTAATAACCGGCCAAGTGCGAATCAGAATAGCGCATGAAGGGTTCCGTACTATCGTAATACACGTTTCTAGTAGAGGAGACCCCTTTAATTTTTAATTTTTAACAGTGGTAGAGCCACGCAGCAGCTTTTGCTGTCGCACGGATTGGCCGGCTCGAACCAGGGTGGTACCACGACCTCACAGAAAACCAGCGTGAAGTAGAGATTTACCTCTGCGTTTCGCTTGGTGAGTGCAGATGGCCGGAGGCCTTTTTTACTGGAAATGAGGCATTCCATCTTAGTCCTCACGGGTGACAACGCATCTACATTTTGATTTGTAATAGAGGATAGATGTAGATGTCTATGGGCCGCAGCAACCACTTACCATCAGGTGGACTGTGTGCTCGTTTTTCACCCTTTTCCTATTAAAAAAATAAATATTTTTTTAATATATTAGTAGTTATTTAATATATTTATTATTTGTTGTTCTAGCGGCAACAGAAATACACATTCTGTAAATAAATTCACCTGTCTACCTATTAAGTATCATAAGATACAGCCCGCTGACAGACAAACGGACGGACGGATGGACGGAATGAGGGGCTTTATTAATAGAGTCCCGTTGGTTACCCTTCGGGTACGCAACCCTAAAAAGGAGGCCAAAAGTCCGGTACAAACGACGTTCGGCGTTGCTAGTTCGGAAAGAGTTGAGAGATCTAAACGAGTGCCACAAAAACTTCTATGTATACTACAAGACCGGCAACTCGGAATAAAAATTGTGTCACAGCTGTGAGTCGTGCGGGCGCCGGTTGGCTGGTTTATCCCACCTGTCGACACTGAATATCGATTACTGAGATACCGTCGTCATCAACTGTCGGTTGGGTTTAACTGTCGTCAGATCACCCAAAAGTTTCTCAATATGAAGAAGTTTTTGAAACAAAATATTTTAGACGATAATTTCTTATTATTTGACACTGACAAAAGTATAACTGTACGAGTCCATAACCAAAGAAAAAAAGACTCTTTATAAAGAATAGCCAATTTTAAAAGCGTGAAGTTGAAACCCCACAGACTATCAGACTAAAAATGTAAAAAAACACGTGGTAGAGCCACGCTGCATCTATTATGGTTGTATTATGAATGGGTCGGCTCGACCGGAGAAGAACCACACTCTCACGGAGTACCAGTGTAAGATAGCAGCTTAATGTTTTGCTGTGTTTCGTATGGTGAGTGTAAAGAACCGGAGACCCTTTTTGCTGGAAACGAAGCATTCCATCTTAGTCCTCACGGATGACGACGTATCTGCATTTTGATTCGAAATCGAGGGTAGATGTAGATATATATGGGCCACAGCAACCACCCTTATCCTATAAAAAAATAGCATACGATAATTGCATAATTGATCGACGTTGATGCCAAATGTCAAGTTTCTGAGACACATAGAAGTAGTTTTTGGTGAGTGAATCGGGTCATAAAAATTTGCTTAAAAAAACTTTTCAGACATTTATAACTCAAGAACTATAATTGATTTTTTCATGTAACTTGACATACTAGGTCCAGGCAGCCTTATTAGATATTCGGAATAACTAGTGGGGTAGGTCTAACAGTTTTTGAGTTTTGGGGGATTCGAAAGAGGCTTGAAATGGTTCATGTAAATGTACTGCCGGTACGTCGCCCTTCTTTTTTAAACTTGGCTGACTCACTATTTTGTCTAGATAAATATTCGTTATCCCTAAAATAATGTTTGATTTATATTATATATCTACATCTAGTAGGTGCCTATGGGCCACAGCGTCCACTTGCCTTCAGGCGGACTGTGTGCTCGTTTGTCACACTTATGGTCGAATACTCAAACGCGACGCAATTTTAAGAAGTCGTTGAGTCTCGTGTTGTCATATAATGCCCAAACACTGCTTCTGTCTCTGTCGCTTTAAGTCAAAATGACTGTGACACCACGAGACTTACGACATAATTTAAAATTGAGTACCGTTTGAATATTTAGGCATTAGTCACTTCAGCAAGAAGTGAGATTTAACGGCATCTTAAAATTGAACAGCGTTTGTGTATTTGGGCATAATTCTATAAAATAAAATAAAAAATAAAGACGATAATTATTTGTATCGAATCAAACGACGAATCAAAGTCAAAAGCATTGTGTACGACATCTGAAGATTCGTTTGCGGTTAAACATTTTAAAATGAACGAAACAGTTATTCAGTACGAATTAATGTGAATCGTTACACTATATTAGTTTGAGGCCGATGCACTTGCTTCGAGTTTTTGTCCATGCGCTCGTCTGGACGCTTGCACGTTGCGTTGCTAGGGACTTAATTTGTTCGAATCGGAGTCAATGGCAGTTGTTATAAGAAAAATGCGTGAGGTGTTTGGTTCTATTCCTACATAATTCATACATTTATATTATTCATAGTAATATTAAATATGTGATAGTTTATGAAGATTTTTTTTTTTTATATAGGATAAGGGTGACAAACGAGCACACAGTCCACCTGATGGTAAGTGGTTGCTGCGGCCCATAGACATCTACATCTATCCTCGTTTGCGAATCAAAATGCAGATGCGTTGTCACCCGTGAGGACTAAGATGGAATGCCTCATTTCCAGTAAAAAGGGCCTCCGGCCACCTGCACTCACCAAGCGAAACGCAGAGTTAAACCTCTACTTCACGCTGGTATTCTGTGAGGTCGTGGTACCACCCCGGTTCGAGCCGGCCCATCCGTGCGACAGCAAAAGCTGCCGCGTGGCTCTACCACTGTTGAAATGTTTTTCTTTGCTTAATGACGTTTAAACAGCTTGACGGATTTGGACATTTAGCACTATTAAGTCTAGGTTACTTATATAATACAATTATTTGTTATTGAATATAGATTACGAGTAATTCTTATTGAAAACAATTTCTTATTTTACAACTGGTTCAGAAAAGTAGGCTCTGTTATGGATTGAACGATTCAGAAAACCAGCGGGACTTTTTTTCAAAGTGTATCTTTTTAAATAAAATGATAGAGGTTTGCATTTGTGCGCACATCACGGAAAAACTATTGGATAGATTTTAATTAGGTTTTATAACTTTTATTTCTTAGACACTTGGCCCTTATCTAAAAAAAATATTGCGATATCTTTATTTTTTTTATAGGATATATAAGGGTGACAAACGAGCACACAGTCCACTTGATGGTAAGTGGTTGCTGTGACCCATAGACATCTACATCTATCCTCGTTTGCGAATCCATTAAAAATGGCCTCAGTTTCTCTACACCTACTATACGAAATACAGCAGCATTCAACTACTATTTTACGCTGGTATTCTGTGAGAGTGTGGTCCTTCCCTGGTCGAGCTAACCCATTCGTGATACAACCATAATATAGCTGCAACAATTGTAATATCGGTGTGATTATAACATGTCCAGTGCCAGTCCACGAAATAGGTACAAGGCGACCTTCTAGTTGTGATCTGGTGGCGCTTTCTAAATTACTCATCGCAACTTATGTGACCTTTCGTTTCCTTTAAATCGACGTCGGCCGTTTCGCATTCATCGTTTTCAGTACCCAAAGCATTAATAACCCTTTGTTGATATGCAAGCTATTATGTGCCTTGTCATTTACAACTCAACAGTCACTGTTGTATGACAAATGGTTTTGTTGGCTAATGGCTCTTCAAGATTTGTGTAAAATCTGTTCTATTTTCTTGTATTAAGGTTGATTATGCCTATATAGCTACGGTATAGAATGTTATAAATTTACATAAGGTAGTTTCTTTTGTTTTAGTTATCAAGATACGTGGTATAGCCATGCTACAGCTATGTCAATAGTACAGTTGTAGCACGAATGGTTCGGCTCGACCGGGGAAGGACCACGCTCTCGCAGAATACCAGCTTAATGCTGCTGCGTAACGTATGGTGAGTGTAGAGAACTGGAGACCCTTTTTACTGGAAAAGAGGCATTCCATCTTAGTCCTCACGGCTGACAACGCATCTGCATTTCATTCGAAAACGAGGATGGATGTAGATGTCTATGCGCCACAGCAACCACTTACCATCAGGTGGACTGTGTACTCGCTTGTCACCCTTATCTTATAAAAAAAAGATGAATGTACAAAAGGACTGGCTTGCAAGTCTCCAGTACTACCGGCGAACATTTTATTACTTTTTACTACTAGCCACTTATCCTAAATTTCATAGTACATGAGCAACCCGAGATCGAAGCCGCCGGCACCAACGAAATTATTCAATTGCTAATTTTCTGTTCGAGGTACAACGAGCCTGTTGGATTTTGTTGGATGTTGTTGGTTATTAACAGTGGTAGAGCCACGCGGCAGCTTTTGCTGTCACACGGATGGGCCGGCTCGAACCGGGGTGGTACCACGACCTCACAGAAAACCAGCGTGAAGTAGAGGTTTACCTCTGCGTTTCGCTTGGTGAGTCACCTGCACTCACGCCGGAGGCCCTTTTTACTGGAAATGAGGCATTCCATCTTAGTCCTCACGGGTGACAACGCATCTACATTTTGAATTGTAATAGAGGATAGATGTAGATGTCTATGGGCCGCAGCAACCACTTACCATCAGGTGGACTGTGTGCTCGTTTGTCACCCTTATCCTATAAAAAAAAGCCTACAAAGCACTCGACATCCTACTCAGTCCTGGAACTCTATTTTAAATATGATCTCCGGTCCTAAATCTATCAAGTTACAGTAGATCCCGTCACACTGTGGCGTTGAATATAATGAAGATGTTTTAGGTAATAGACTAAGTGCCACCGTAATTTATGTCTTATCTAGACTTGCGTTAGTCCTTATCGCTTATTCAATATCCTAAGCGAGTATCAACTTAATATAAAACACGCGTGAGTGTTTTAGAACACTCGGTTGGAACAAAGTTCCTTTCGTAGTATATTATTACTCATAAACATATTATATTATTGCTTAATAAATACGAATAAATGAATTACTAGCGTCTATTAAAATGAAGCGTCATTTAAAATAATATTTCTTTCATGGCAAGATAAGAAAAAGAGCGAGAGAGATGGATATAATTGCATCTCGCTCGCACTATAGAAAGGGGGTCGTGACGGAAAAATCTTACACTTTCCGCCAAATTCATACCGTCTGATAAGGAACATCGTTCCAGTAAATAACATCGTTCCAATAAATAACCGCATAACCGGACGTAACTGTTGTGGTCAAAATCGGCAGGAAAACGTAATACATTCAACTCTACATATACGGTAACGTGTCTTAGCGGTGGTTATAGCATTCACGTAACACCTTTGCATACGTCGCGTAATAACCGGGGCTATTAAAAAGTTAGTTTAATGACTCTGGCAGGTGAAGCCGTAAGTGTGTATTAAATTTGGCCGGTTAATGTCGACACGCGGTACAACGAGCTCCGAACGGATGGCTCCATTAAAACGCGCAGACTTGGTCACGGCCTCTAACTGTAAATCAGTGGCGCAAGTGCATAAGCGACGGCGGAACGCTGTCAGTTTTGTGGGTATATTACGAATCGCTACTATAATTTTAATAGACACGAGGTTAAAGTTAGTGTTCTATCCTTTTGATAAATTAAAAAAAAGATTGAAAAATTAGAACTTAAAAATAAATAATCTATTAGAAAGTATTATAATTCCATGTTCAATCAACTGTGGATTAGAAGTGACAGTAGCTTATGAGTAGTTTAATAAGTGGTAGCATTCTTTTCCTGCCTAGGAATTTTTATAGTCATTTATTATGCAAAGGTCATGCAAGTAGTTAATGTAAGTGCTATGGAAGAGTGAAGTTTTCATACTTAAAAGGGGACCACGTCTCCGGTTATAATTAATGTATGATCATGTACTGAATAACCTATTTTTGTTTATTTTTTTTATTTATAAGTGGTAGCACTCTTTTTCTGCCTAGGAATCCGTCTGGGTAGATACCACCCTCTTCCCTATATCTGCCGTTAAGCAGTTGTGTTTTGGGAACAACGCATTTGTCCATGTATTTTTGAATTTGGCTGCTGGTGTCCATGGACTGCAGTTAGCATCAGGTGAACTGTAATTTCGTTTAAAACTTCAGTTTTATACAAAAATTTAGTCATATAGTTAAGAATAAGAACTGCGAAACTTTAAAAAAAAACATAGGTTCGAATCCAACATTCGACTCGGACTCGGACTAATGATGTGAACCAATCTTAGTAGCAGAAACATTTTAAACTTAATTGGGAGTGATTAAAGAAAGTATAAGTAGTGTTAAACAGCATTGTGAGTATTTTTTTTTAAATAAAACAAAAATGAATAGCACCCATTTGTTACGTTATTACAGATTTTTTTGTTTCTAATCAAATCAAATTATGTAACAGTTTCAACATGTATTGTGTTCGGTTTAACAGAGTTTAGTACATGCAATTTATTTTCCCGAAGCTTCATTTAGTTTTTTTTTTATTTGCATTTTTTAGAAAGGTAGTGTAAGGAGAACTACTGCTACTGGATTTGCTATGGAGTTATTTAAATTGAAAAAAGTAAAGATTGAATGTTAATCGAATTAATAATTATCTACTACTCATACTATAGCAATTATGTATTCACAAATGCTGAAATGACCATTCGCAAATTTCATGAAGTTTAGAGAAATGAACCTTTATAATACAAAACGCCATATCATCCCGTGGGAATCGTAAGTGGCGACAGAGCGAAATGATGCTAGAGATGGGCAACAACACCTTCCTAACAGTAAAAGTGGTACAACTAAAATGACTTTCAATAAGTATTTTTTGTAATCTATATTGAATAAAAATTATTCTATTCTATTATTATAACAGTTTATTTGTAGTTTTCCATTAAGTCTAATACATTTAATTTTCTGATGAAAAAAGTTAGTAATCGGGGAATAATAAAAATGCGTGAGTGTCGTGGAACTCTCGGTTGGAACGAAGTTCCTTGCGTAGTATTATTGATAAACGTAGGTATTATATTATTGATTAACAAATACAAATAAATGAATTACTAGCGTCTATTAAAATGAAGCGTCATTTGAAATAAAATTATTATTCCATCTCACTTCCTTAGTTCGCCGCCAAGGCCGTCTACACTATGACACAAGGGGTTGTGATGAAAAGTCTTACACTTTTTGTCGCCAAGCTCCTATCTGCCAAACCCGTACCGTCCGATAAAGAACTTCGTTCCAATAAGTGCGGTTGCCAACCAAGCGTGGCAACTATGGCAAATAACCCTCCTATGAGGTACCCAATTGGGGAAGAACTACGTAATTAAAAACGCCTAAAGCGTCTAACTAGCACCACAGTTAATTACTTCGCACCGAGCAATAAATGTTTGCAAAAAATGTATCTAACGCAATTCTGTACGTCACGGAGGAAGTCTAGCGCATCCAAAATTAACATCTTTACTCCGAACAATTCATTAACAGTCTTACGTTTTGTTGATGTTTATTGATGTTGTTTTTTTTCTTTTTTAATTAGTATGGTGCGGTCGGACGCCACGCTGTATTGTTGCTTTAACGGTTGTGTTAGTTTATAGAGCATACGCGAGTTATTAAGTGTGTTGTGTTTGAATTCTATATGAAAATATAGAAAAAAAATTACTCAATGATTTAAGTGGTAGAGCCACGCTGTATGTAGCTATATTATGGTTGTAGCACGAATGGGTTGGCTCGACCGGGGAAGACCATGCTATCGCAGAATACCAGCGTGAAGTAGCAGTTTAATGCTGCTGTTTGGTATGGTGAGTGTAGAGAACCAGATACCCTTTTTTACTCGAAACGAGGCACTTATTTACTCTTTATTTTACAAAAACTGCAATAACGGTATATCATTATCTGCCGACTTCCAAAAAGGAGACGGTACTCAATTCGAGTGTATGTTTTTTTTTATGTGTGTTACCTCATAACTTTGTACTGGGCGAACCGATTTCGATGATTCTTTTTTTATATGAAAGCTGATAGTTCTCGTGTGGTCGTTGATCAAGGTCAGACCAATGGTTATTGAGTTATTCTTAAATAACCTATAATGAAGTCGCTTATATTGAAGTCGGCTGTACAAATTTTTTAATTTTAAATTATTTATATATTTGAACTTAAGTTTAAAATTTGACTACTCTTTAAAAAATAACCCTGTATAATTATACCCTTTCACGTTCGGTTATTCAGGTAGAAATCGTTTAAAACGATATGACCACCGTTTCTAGTTAATAAGTTTTCTATTATTGTGACAACTTTAGGTTTAAATGCAATAAAAAGTTATGTATCTACATACAGAATGGAAAACGACAAAAGACCTATCGGTAACTGAAGTATGTTCTATTCAAAAAAAAAGTCGAATAAAAACTATACTGCAGTATACGTAAATCTTTAGGTATGGCGTACCAGCAGGGAATTAAAAGAGGCAGATAAACATCATATTAAAAATTATGACAAAAAACGCCAAAAAAAAAGCTGTAATTTTTTGGTATCTATCGACAGACGGTTCGCAAACATCTGTTAGGCGTGAAACAAAAAACGCCAGTCTGTGAGGCGAGTTCCATTTAGCGAAGCCGTACTCTGTGCCGGGGTTTTAGGGTCCCGTGGGCATTAACTTTGGATGTTCGCATGAGACGTAGCGTAGACTGCAATGTACACAGAATTATACTAACCCCCATGATTCGTTTTTTATTTGATTTGATCGCCGACAAAAGGCCGATCCAAAGAAGAAAGTTCCCAAAATAGTGTTGTTATGTTTTTTTTTAATATAATATATTTAGGTCAAAGTATATATTGCTATAGGCCAATGTTTTCATTATCATACAGTCCTACTCACCGCGGTATCGTGCTAAGAACGCTGGCTGCGTTTCCCCGCTGAATGCCTATAGGTACTTAGCCTTTGAGCGAGAAAATAACCAGCCCTCTATCACCAGCAGCAACGACCAGTCGCGGATAGAGTTCATTTAGAAACTCCACCGCACGTGGACCCCACTGACCGATAGTCTCTGCATGTAGATAGAATCAAAATGTAGATGCGTTCTTTGTCTCTCCTGAGGACTATGATGGAATGACTCGTTTTCAGGGAAAAGGGTCTCCCATTCTCTACACTCACCATACGAAATACAGCAGCGTTAAGGTAATGTACTTAATATTTAAATCCTTCATGCCTGAAATAAAGATATTGTATTGTATTTTTTTTTTATAGGATAAGGGTGACAAACGAGCACACAGTCCACCTGATGGTAAGTGGTTGCTGCGGCCCATAAACATCCACATCTATCCTCTACTACAATTCAAAATGTAGATGCGTTGTCACCCGTGAGGACTAAGATGGAATGCCTCATTTCCGTAAAAAGGGCCTCCGGCCACCTGCACTCACCAAGCGAAACGCAGAGGTAAACCTCTACTTCACGCTGGTATTCTGTGAGGTCGTGGTACCACCCCGGTTCGAGCCGGCCCATCCGTGCGACAGCAAAAGCTGCCGCGTGGCTCTACCACTGTTATATTTGTATTGTATCCCAGCCAACATTTGCAATAGAACTGTTCCCGTTTGGTCGCGGCGCTGCAGGGTTTGCGGGTTTGATTCCCGCACGAACAAGAACATATGGAAAACAAAATCTATGCCGGCCTCCACGATACGGGAGAAAATTCTACCTTGACGGTTACTTATGTTTTTAATAAAAATAGTATGAGAAAGAAAAAGAGCAAAGAGTCTCCTTTAAAGTATGATATTTTTTACGTTGATCCAAGCTGATGAATTATTGTAAAGCGTAAAATTAGTTTTGACAACCCCGTGGCGCAGTGGCTTAGCAATGAGCTGAGAACCGCAGATTCGAATCCCGTACGCAACAAATATTTGTATGATCATCATCATCATCATTACATCCCTTCACAAGTCCACTGCTGAACATAGGTTTCGCCCAAGGAATGTTACTTACAAGGTAGGTAAGGTCCTGAGTAGGGTTGCCAACCGTACTATAATATATACATAGTATCATACTATATTTCGTTCTATTATTGTACTATATGTGATAGAAAAATAATATAGTACGAAAAATACTATATTTTTATGCCTACGCGCTTTTTTATATTAACTGTGACGTTTTACGGAAAGAAATTAATATTTTCATGAATGTAACATAGAAATAAGAAAGAAATAGAGCATGCACATACTAATTTAATTAAAAATGAATTCCAATTTATTTTAATATAAATTGCTCAGATTCCTAGGTATCAAAGTGAAGAGCAATAAGAAATAAATATGGACATATACATATAGATTAAAAATACTATATTTTTGCGGGAATTATATATCTTTTGTGGGAAAAATACTATATTTGTTTAGAAAACAGGTGGCAACCCTAGCCCTGAGCCACATTTATTGCCTATAAATAATTGTTCCTAGTCTGGATGTCTGTCCTTACAAAAATGTATTTATCTGTGTAAACTGCCTAGAAACTGCCGTGAAAATTCTTCGTGTTTTTTTTAAATTGATTAGAGTATATCTATTATATATATATATATATATATATATATATACACGAACACTAGACACTTGAATTCTATTCAGTGCCTAGTATTCGTGTATACATTATTATTACGGAAACGAAGTAAGATTCAAAATGCGTGCAACCGCGGGTACAATTTGTCCCCTAATAAAACTCAAGCAGCCAAATATTTGACACTCGGAGCGCAGGAAACGCAATGTAGCGTTGTAATCGGGTGTTGTCTCCGACGGCTACAGAACCGGAAGTTGGTACGTGACGAGCACGCACTTGACCGGCTTTTACAAATTGTCCCCGTCCTGTTGTTGTAAACGCCATTTTCTTCCTCGTGAATTGTTGCGACACGTGGGAGGTCTCGGAAAACCTACGTGAAGGGAAAATTAATAAGAAAAATGAGCGTGTTAGCACAGCACAGGCGATTTCTAGATCTCGACAACAGCGCCACCTACCGGATCCAATTATGAATCTAAACCAATCTAAGAATCAACTTTATCATACACACAATTTCATCGAAATCGGTCCAGCGGTTCAGGAAAAGTTTAGACACACACGGACAGAAAAATTAATATTATAATATAGGATACTTATAAAGGATAAAAATTAGGTATTTTTTATTTGTGTAAGCAGTTATGCAGGTCTAATAAGATTAGTATCACTGCAACATGTAAGATCTATGTAATTGCTGCTATGGCTATCTTCAATAAATTGAAGGAGTTTCTTCATCATCATCATTATTACAGCCGTTCACAAGACCACTGCCGAACATAGGCCTCATAAGGAATTTCTTAGCTGCACGTAATTTCCCAGATTAGTGTTACGTTTGCGCATTAAGGGTCCACAATCAGTTGGGATGTGCAGAGGTGTTTCTCCTGTTAAGAAACAGAATCAGCACATCCTTATGACTGAACGTTTACGGTTACGGTCAGTCAGAAGTCCACTGCTGATTATATGACTCCACATAGATTGCCTCATAGGGCATTATTTGCTATAGTTGCCCCGCATGGCAAGTTTGCAATCGCAGATTTTTTTTTATAGGATAAGGATGACAAACAAGGGTTAACAGTGGTAGAGCCAGGCGGCAGCTTTTGCTGTCGCATGGATGGGCCGGCTCGAACCGGCGTGGTACCACGACCTCACAGAATAGCTGCGTGAAGAAGAGGTTTACCTCTGCGTTTCACTTGGTGAGTGCAGGTGGCCGGAAGCCCTTTTTACTGGAAATTAGGCATTCCATCCTAGTCCTCACGGGTGAAAACGCATCTGCATTTTGATCTGTAACAGAGGATAGATGTAGATGTTTTTATTTTTTATAGGATAAGGGTGAAAAACGAGCACACAGTCCAGCTGATGGTAAGTGGTTGCTGCGGCCCATAGACATCTACATCTATCTTCGATTACGAATCAAAATGCAGATACGCTGTCACCCGTGAAGACTAAGATGGAATGCCTCGTTTCCAGTAAAAAGGGTCTCCGGATTTCTACACTCACCATACGAAACAGCAGCGTTAAGCTGCTATTTGACGCTGATATTCTGTGAGAGCGTGGTCCTTCCCCGGTCGAGCCGACCCATTCGTGTTCCAACCATCATATAGCTGCAGCATGGCTCTACCAGTTTTGTTGTGATTAGGAAGATACTGCTGCCCGTCAATTGTTTTTTTGTTTCAATTTCCATCTGTCGCCTCTTACGACACCCACGGGATATTATGGTGTAGTGGATATTCTTAAAACGCCACTACACGGTTATTTACGTTAATTTAACGTTTAGTACTTCTTTAATTTAGTAAGTAAGGGAGAGAACAAGTATCTATTGTAAGTATATGTATGTGTGAATGTATGTATGTATATAATTTATTGTACCCCACAAAAATGAGAAAAACAGAATACAATAAGACAAATTAAGAAAGTAGATACAATAAGGCAAGCGTTCTTGTCTCTTTTGTGCGATCTCTTCCAGAAGACCTGAACCATTTTAAGCTAATATTTTATGCTGGTATTCTGTGAGAATACCAGCGTAAAATAGTAGCTTAACGTTGCTGTGTTTCGTATGGTCAGTGTAGAGAACCGGAGACCCTTTTTACTGAAAACGAGGCATTCCATCTTAGTCCTCACGGGTGACAACGCATCTGCATTTTGATTTGCAAACGAGGATAAATTTAGATGTCTATGGGTCACAGCAGCCACTTACCATCAGGTGGACTGTGTGCTCGTTGGTCACCTACCTATGACCTACCTACCTATGACCTACTACCTACTCGTATGACCTACCTTGGATGTTCCAGTTCAGTTTTTGTAAGGTTGTTGGTTGTTGAAGTTAGTTACAGGTGACCATGGACTGTAGTAGCCGCTTACCATCGAGTGAACTGTAAGTCCGTTTGTCACTAATATTTTTAAAAATATGACGTCAGCATAAATTTAATATGGCTGACGCGAACTGTCAACAGCCTGTGAACTAAATAACATTATTATGAAAATGTATTGTGTTCGATATCACTAGCTATATAATAATGAGTACATTCCTTATATATGTAATTAATATATCTTACAACGTATATCGTCCTCAGAGATATGTATCGTCAGAACTCTTAAAACTATCATCCTCATCTCGATTTTTGGCGTTCCACTACCGTGCGATTTACGCGGAATTTTCTCCACCACACTGGAATCCCTTTTTGAGAACCGGGGACCCTTTTACTGGAAAAGAGGCATTCTAGCTTAGTCCTCACGGCTGACAACGCTTCTGCATTCTAATTCGTAAACGAAGATAGATATAGATGTCTATGGGACACAGCAACCACTTACGATCAGGTGGACTGTGTGCTAAATAGACACCCCAATTCTATAAAAAAATCTCGATTCAGTCAATTCGATCGATCGATTCGAGCAATTCTAGCGCTTTTCCCGGACTGATACGATTCGTTCCTGTAATCCCCCCAGTGTTGCAGATGTTCATAGGCGACGGTGATCACTGATCACAAACCATCAGGTGAGCCTTATGCTCGTTTGTTTATCTTTTTTGAAAAAAAAAGCACCAGTGCGGGTGCTTTATTTTCTATTTAGGTTTTAGGTACTTGTTAAAAAAAACACGCTTTAGTAGCATTAAAAAGATGTCGCAAACCGTGCAGAAATTTGTGAAACAGCTGACAAAACTTGCATGCAGAGAGCTCTGCGGACTCGCGTAAAAATGCAATCTTGTTCCTAGCTTTAGGCGTTTCCTCTATCAAAGAACTCGGCGGACTGCGCTTCATTGAAGTGCGGATGTAAGAGTATAGCGTGCGTTGAAACTAGACTGCCGATCCGATTTTTAATCTGTGATGTTCCTTAACTGGCTCCGACCAAGATGGTTCTTTTAAAAATAAAAACTTTGAAACAAGGTTACGTGTTAGAGCCATGCTGCAGCTATATTAGTAGTATAGTTGTAGCACGAATGGGTCAGCTCGACCGGGAAATGGCCACGCTCTCACAGAATACCAGCGTAAAATAGCAGCCTAACGCTGCTGTGTTTCGTATGGTGAGTATAAAGTACCGGAGACCCTTTTTACTGGAAACGAGGCATTCTATCTTAGTCCTCACGGCTAATAATGCATCTGCATTTTGACTCGTAATCGAGGATAGATGTAGTCTATGGGTCACAGCAACCACTTCCCATCAGGTGGACTGTGTGCTCGTTTGTCACCCTATCCTATAAAAAAAAGTGTAATAAGGCTAGTCTTATAGCTTAACTGCGATCTCTTCCAAAATACCTTGTATGAGCTACAAATAATTGTTTCAGTGATTTTTTTGTTTGGTTAATTGTCTACGAGTATGTGCGTATGTAGACAGCCTCGACGTTACAGGAGAAATTCTTAATGAGGTTAAAGTTTTTATCCGTCTGCAGCGATGATCAAAAGAAGGGTAGTATTCTTGGCTGTTATGTACACATGTATATATGTCCATTTCTAAATGGGCATATATCATCATCATTACAGCCCTTCACAAGTCCACTGCTGAACATAGGCCTCCCCTAAAGAATGCCACAAAGCACGGTCCTGAGCCACCTGCATCCATCGACTTCCTGCATGTCTTACCAGGTCGTCACTCCATCTTGTGGGGGGACGCCCTACACTTCGCCTACCGGTACGAGGATGCCACTCGAGAACCTTTCTTCCCCATCGGTTGCCGGTTCTTCGAGCTATATGGCCGGCCCACTGCCACTTCAGCTTACTAATCCGTTGGGCTATTGTTACTCTGGTTCTACTGCGGATATCCTTATTCCTAAGTTTATCACGCAGAGAAACTCCGAGCATAGCCCTCTCCATAGCTCGCTGAGCGACCTTGAGCTTCCTCATACGGCCAGCAGTGAAGGACCACGTCTCAGTTCCGTAAGTCATCACTGGCAACACGCACTTGTTGTACAATTTCGTTTTAAGGTTTTGAGGTATGTCTCGTAGAAAGAAGATGTGTCGTAGCTTCCCGAACGCTGCCCAGCCGAGTTGAATCCATCGATTGACCTTTCGGTCGAAGTTGGACTTACCTAGTCGGACTATTTGTCCCAGGTAAACATACTCGTCAACAACTTCGAGCTTAGTGCTCCCAACAACTACCGGCATAGGTGTGACATGGACATTAAACGTAATCTTTGTTTTGTCCATGTTCATCTTAAGACCTATCCGTTGGGAGACACTATTGAGGTCATTGAGCATAGTGCTTAGGTCCTCCAGCGGCTCTGCCATAAGGACTATATCGTCGGCAAATCGAAGGTGAGTGATGTACTCGCCATTGATGTTAATACCGTATCCTTTCCAGACAAGAAGCTTGAAAACGTCTTCCAATGCAGCGGTGAAGAGTTTTGGGGATATAACATCACCCTGTCTTACACCTCTCTGCAATTGGATAGGTTTCGTATTCTGGTTCTGTACTCGGATAGCCATCGTAGCTCTACTGTACAAACACTTCAGCACTTAGATATACCGACAGTCAACTTGGCACCGCTGAAGGGACTGCAGCACCGCCCAAATTTCGACGGAATCAAAGGCTTTCTCATAGTCCACATACGCCAGACATAGTGGCAAATTGTACTCTTCGGACTTCTGTACAATTTGCCGTAGGGTATGTATGTGGTCTATGGTGCTAAAGCCCTTTCGGAAACCGGCTTGTTCGGGAGGCTGGAAGTCGTCAAGTCTGCGCGCGACTCTCGAAAACAGCACGTAGACGCGGTACAGAAGGGAAATCGGTCTGTAGTTCTTCAAGAGAGCGTTGTCACCTTTCTTGAAGAACAAGACCACCGCACTTCTGCTCCACGCCTCCGGTGTAATGTCACCATGGAGGACGGAATTAAAGAGCTTCTGAAGGACTTCAAGTACTGGTCTTCCACCCGCTTTCAGAAGCTCCGCTGTAATTCCATCCTCGCCTGGGGCCTTGCCGTTTTTAAGGTGCTGGAGAGCCATTCTAATCTCGCTCAGTCTGACGTCCGGGATATCTTCAGAATAGTGTCGAAAGTAGGGCATATATATGTGCATAATAATGTCATAGATGACTATCCATAGCTTTTTTTTTAAACCTGTCGCCGAATTTCTACAAATAATATCTCTAAACTATTTGTCATAATGCGTCGCTAACACCACAAAAGGCGATTCTCAATTATTAAAAAATTACAGGAGAGCAAGAAAAAATTTATTATTCCCCGATTACTAGCTTTTTTCATTAAAAAATTAATTTTATTTGTAGTTTTCCATTAAGTCTAATATAATTAATTTTCTGATGAAAAAAACCTAGTAATCGGGAATAATAATAATGCGTGAGTGTCGTGGAAGACTCGGTTGGAACGAAGTTCCTTGCGTAGTACATTATTATTGATAAACGTAGGTATTATATTATTGATTAACAAATACAAATAAATGAATTACTAGCGTCTATTAAAATGAAGTGTCATTTGAAATAAAATGATATTTCTTTCATGGCAAGGTAAGAAAAAGTGCAAGGGAGATGGATATTATTCCATCTCACTTCCTTATTTCGCCGCCAAGGCTGTCTACACTTATGACACAAGGAGTAGTGACGAAAAATCTTACACTTTTAGTCGCCTAGCTCCCATTCACCAAACCCGTACCGTCCGATAAGGAACTTCGTTCCAAAAATTTATATTTTCTTGCTCTCCTGTATTTTTTTGATAACTTGAGGTTTGCCCCTTTGCGGCGTCAACGACGAATTGCACGGGTAACATAGGCAATATACTACGTAGTAGCATTCCTTCTCTTTTTAGGAGTCCGTCTGGATTGGTACCATCATTCTACCTATTTTTAGGGTAGCTTTGATTTTCATCAGTGGTTTACCGGTGGTCCGTGGACCACTAGTGGTCATTGAAATCAGCCCTCGTGTGGTCCGCCAAGTCATAACACAATAATTCTCTCATAATATAAAAGAGTGTATAACTTTTTTGTATTTGAATTTTTGTGTACAGGTACTGCGGATACGGTTTACTATTTAAAGTGTTGCTAACACTTCGTCGAGCACCAAAACAAACTTATATCTGACGTCAAGTTTTTGTGATACAGTCTCGGATTGGAGACGACTGAATCTAGTCTAGTTTAAACCTCAGAAGACATAGCTTTGCGCGTTTACCGCTAAAAAGAACCCCTTGGTCGTATGTCCTTAATTTCAGAGCACTCCGTTAGTTGCCTCAGCCAGCACTAGAATCCTCGGCGTCGACTTGTCGAATGAAGTACAGTTCCACGGTCACTTGGAGGGAGAGGCTAAATTGCCCTCTGAAAGTCAGAAATTTTGATATATTGCTAAAAAGTGGAAAAAGTGGAAAATCACCTTTCATATCGTCATCATTGTTATAATCGTCAACATCACTTATCACCGTCATCGTCTCAACGTCATCAAAGTCATCATCATCATCGTTACAATGATTATATTCATTGTCCGTTGTCGGTATGACGGACGAAAAACTGCGGTTGCTAACTCTGCTGCTAATCGTGGCGAACTATGGCAAATATCCCTGCCATAGTTTAAGAGAGACCACATTCACAATGAAGCTTGTACACTACTGCATATTTTTTTTATAGCATAGGGTGACAAACGAGCACACAGTCCACCTGATGGTAAGTGGTTGCTGCGGCCCATAGACATCTACATTTATCCTCAATAAAGAATCAAAATGTAGATGCGTCGACACCCATGAGGACTAAGATAGAATGCCTCTTTTCCAGTAAAATAGGTCTCCGGTTCTCTACACTCATCATACGAAACACAGCAGCATTAAGCTGCTATTATAAACTGGTATTCTGTGAGAGCGTGGTCCTTCCCCGGTCGAGCCGACCCATTCGTGCTACAACTATACTACTAATATAGCTGCAGCATGGCTTTACCACTTAAAAATATTGCAGAGGGACATTACACTTGACTGGTGTAGATACTGACTAATCTTCCTCGGCGGCTTGAAGTATGTTTTGATGGAAGCACGCTTCAAGATGTAGCCGATCTTGTCAGTGACAGCTCTGGCATATGGCAGTACAGCAGGCACTCGCTACATAGTGGCCGGCTTCACTTAATTATGAACATACAGAATGTGGTTTGTGTGAAGTTGGTTATAACCTAAAAACAAAAAATGCAGTTGAATGATCGAGCAAGTTGTTTCGAACCGACCTGAATTCAACGTATGCTGGTTGTGCAAAAACCGTATCTTTGAACTCGGTTTTAGTAAATTTCGTATTTCTTACAAATATTAGCTTAGTAATCCATTACCTAGTTTGTATAGGTGTTCGATGTTAATGGGTTAAGTCATCACGAAAATGTCTATACATTAAGATTGAAGTCTCTGTCCGTTATATTAAAATAATTGTAGTACCAACACTACAAACTACTGTACTACCAACACTTAGTACGATTTTTGAAAAAATTGTTCTTGATCAAATGTTAATTTTTTTTTTAATATAAATAATTTACTTCATAAAAATCTATTTGGTTTCACAAGGGATCGCTCGACAACTGATGCCGGTGTTGAGATGATTAAATATATCTTTAATGCATGGGAGAATTCACAGGATGCTTTGGGTATATTTTGTGACCTATCCAAGGCCTTCGATTGTGTTCACCATGAAACATTAATCAGGAAACTTCAACACTACGGTGTAAGAAGTGATGCTCTTAAATTAATTATTTCATATTTAAGTAAGAGAATGCAAAAAGTTGTCATTAACCATATGAGCTCTTCCGGATCGATGGTACAAATGGGCGTGCCTCAAGGCTTAATTCTCGGCCCCTTTCTGTTTCTTGTATACATTAATGACTTACCTTACATAGTAGGGGATAAGCATGATATAGTATTATTTGCAGATGACACTTCTTTAATTTTTAAATTAAGTCGACAATTACTAAAATATGACGAAGTAAATAATGCTATATCTAAATTAGTAAATTGGTTCAATGTTAATAATTTGCGTTTAAATGGCACTAAAACGATATGTATGAAATTCATGACTCCAAATGTCAAACAATTAAATGCCAATGTAATTTTAAATGGGGAGAAATTGAGTCTTGTAGATACCACCATTTTTCTTGGAATCACACTAGACGCGAAGCTTCAATGGAGCCCCCATATAGCAAAACTAGCAAGCAGACTTAGTTCTGCAGCATATGCTGTAAAAAAGATTAGAAGTCTAACCAGTGTTGAAACAGCTAGACTAGTTTACTTTAGCTATTTCCATAGCGTAATGTCGTATGGTATTTCGCTATGGGGACACGCAGCTGACACTGAAATTATATTTGTTTTACAGAAGAGGGCTATAAGAGCACTTTATGATTTAAAGCCTAAAGAGTCGTTGCGACAAAAATTTAAGGAAATTAATATATTAACTTTGGCCTCTCAATACATTTATGAAAATGTAATGTACGTACACAAAAATAAAAGTAGTTTTACAAAAATAAGTGATATTCATTCTGTAAATACTAGGAACAGACACAAGCTAGTAGTACCAGTTACTCGACTTCATCGAGTCAGTAATTCATTCTTGGGGCGATGTATACGCTTTTAGAACAAAATTCCAGAAAATATACAAAATTTGACCTGCTCAAAGTTCAAAAACTTTATTAAACTAAGTTTGTATAAAAAGGGTTATTATAATATTAAGGAATTTATGGATGATAATAACCCCTGGAAATGAGGTGATCGCTACCAAGCTATTTCTAATTTGTTGTGTTGTTAATTTGTGTAACATCTTGATTGTAAGCTGTTATTTAAAAATTTAAGAAAAAAGTTCCGCTGGATTTCTTGCTGGTTCTTCCCAGGACAGAGGTTTTTTCCGAACCAGTGGTAATCAAACAAAAGAGTGACTTTCAATAAGTTTTATTTATAATCTATATTGAATAAAAAAGTTTCTGTTCAGTTTCTGTTTATTGGCTTCTATTAAGCTCAGGTGAAACAGGTGATGGATACGCGAGTGTTCAGGGGTGCTGACCTGGGAACGGATCACTATCTAGTGATTACTAGATTTAGGGGTCTGTTCGCGGGTTGGCGCTACCGGACAGCAATAACAGAACCACAGTCGGTCTGTCGCATCCGAAGCTGGAAGCTTCAGGATGCGGATACTAGGGACAAATATCATGCGAGGGTAGCCGAAAAGTTTGACACCAGCGATGGCAGAAATGAATGTGTGGAAAGAACATCGCAGAACCTTAGGGATGGAATGGTAAGTGCAGTGGAAGAAGTGTGTGGAACAATAAAAAGAGGCAGTAGTAAAAGAAGAGATGCATGGTGGAATGATGAAGTGAAAGAAGCTGTAGAGAAGAAGAAGAAAGCATGGTTAGACTACTTGGCCTCTAGTAATGATAAGGATATGAGAGAGAAGATGAAAGAAAGATATAAGCTGCAGAAAGTTCACACGAAAGCATTCATTGAGGAAGTGCGTGAAAGGTGTAGAATGGAAGCGGACGAAAGGTTGTCGCACAACTTTAAGGAGAACTCCAAACTCTTCTGGAAAGAGGTTGGAAGGACCCGAAGTGGTGCGACGGCCTTAAGAATGCACAAAGCGCTTTCGAGAACTAATGACGTCCTCACAGAAAAATCGGACGTCATGCAGCGATGGAGCGAATTTTATAGAGAAATGTATGCGTGTGATGATCTTAGTGAGGGATCCGGGGATGACGCCGTGACTGGTACGCCAGACCTCGACCTAGAATGACACTGATGTCATCAGTATGAAAGAGATTTAACGTGCGATTCGAAGTTTGAAATGTGGTAAGGCTGCGGGACTAGACAGAGTTACTGCTGAAATGGTCAAGTATGGTGGGCCTCGCGTCTGGGACAGCTTTTATCTGCTGTGCAATTTGTGCTGGCGGACGGGGGATGTCCCGGATGATTGGCGATCCGCAGTCATTGTGCCTTTATATAAAGGTAAATGTTCACATTTTGACTGCGGGTGCTATCGGGCGATCAGCTTGACCAGTTTAGCAAGTAAAGTTTACTCGAAGGTTTTGACACGTAGGATGCAAGAGAAATCGGAAAGATTTCTATGGGAGGCACAATGCGGATTTAGACCTGGAAGAGGATGCACGGATCAAATGTTTTCTCTACGCATGATCACGGAAAAGCTTCTGCCTGCTAACCAGAAGATTTTCTGTGCTTTTGTGGATCTTGAGAAAGCATTTGATAAGGTTGTAAGGAAGAAAATGTGGGAACTGTTGCCGGGGTACGATGTGGATGGTCGATTGCTAAGGGCTGTGCAGTCACTTTACTGTGACTGTAAAGCCTGTGTACGAGTAGGGCATGACCTGTCACCCATGTTTAGCGTCCAAACGGGCGTAAAACAGGGTTGTGTCATGTCTTCCTGGCTGTTCATACTGTATCTCGACAGCTGTTTACAGAAGCTGAAAGATAGCTGTTTGGGTGTAAAATTGGGTGACATAAAAGTAAATTGTCTGCTGTATGCTGATGATGCGGTGCTTATTGCACCATCAGAGGCAGAACTGCAGGCATTAGTCACGTGTATGAAAGAGGAATGTGAAATTAAAGGTCTCCGTTTGAATGCTAATAAAACTAAGGTTCTGGTATTTGAAAGGGACGAAGAGAGAACGAAGTGCGAAATATGGGTAAATCAGGAATGTCTAGAACAGGTAAATGAAATTGTATACTTGGGGAGTGCTTTTAGCCGGGATGGAAGATGTGATTTAGATGTGGACAGGCGTGTCGCTGCTGGGAACAAAGTCAATGGTGCCCAGACTGCGTTAGTCAAAAGGCAAGGCGTAGTGAAGAGTGCACGCCTTGCAATACATAACGCAGTGTTGGTACCGACTTTGTTATTTGGCAGCGAAACCTGGGTATGCCAGAAGAAGCATAAAAGCAATTTGAATGCAGTGGAGATGCGATCTCTTCGTAAAATGTGCGGCGTTACCATGGCCGACCGAAAGCGAAACGAAGAGATTTGCAATATGGCAGGTTTGAAAGATGACCTTATCACAAAAATTGATAAGGGCGTGCTTCGATGGTTTGGGCACGTTGAGCGAATGAGTGAAAACCGAATGGTGAAGAAAATATATAGCGCGAAAGTTAATATTAAAAGGTGTCGAGGTAGACCGAGACTAACTTTCGAAGACCATGTGAGCAAACTGCTCGAAGAGGGGAGGGTTAAGAGTACTCGGATACCTAGACGTGCATGTATGAAGAAGACAATGAATCTGAAAGAAGCGAAAGAGGTATGTAAGGATCGTGACACTTGGCGATCTGTTCTCTCTGGCTACCCCGTCAGGGATTGTGCGTGAAGATAAGTATTAAGCTCAGGGGGTTATTTGCATGCTATCATATTAAGAAGTAAATAATTCTTTTTAAACCTTTTACTCTGTCTGTCTATCTCTTTTCGTTCTTTCGCTATGCCAGGAGAGATCTAGAGTGTATTATTTTATACGAAAGACATGAAGATTTTTTTTTGAAGAATAAAACCACATTTATAGATTCTACCCAGACGAAGCCGGGCCGGGTTACTAGTTTCTTTATAAATTTAATATACTTGATGAATGATGACACCGCCCGTTATACTCTGCGGAGGTTTGCAAGTAATAAAGATCTACCATTTTTCCAATGTCCGCGTTGCGCCTGCAATCAACTAGTGATGTCAAGTTTGTTGGTCTCTAATTTATTGCGAATAAAATTAAATTTGGTCTCTTTGGCTAAATGGATTAGATTATTTAAATTATAATAACACCGTGTTTAAGATAATCCATCACTCCATTTCGTCCTGTGGGTATCATGAGAGATGACTACAGGATTTATCGGAAAAATCTTATAGCTTCCGTTTTTACCGGAAGCGAGGCATTCCATCTTAGTCCTCGGGGGTGACGGCGGATCTGCATTTTGATTCTTAATTTAGGTTAAATGTGGATCTTTATGGGCCACAGAATCCACTTACCTTTAGGTGGACTGTGTGCTCTTTTTTAGTCAGGCGTTAAATGCCCAGACAGGCGACAGGACGCGGCGTCAAAAATGGGTGCAGTCCGGTGCTGCGACTATCAATCCGTCTACTTGCTTTTGCAAGGCGTCATTATGCAGCTCAAGTTAAAATCTTATATAATAGAATACACAAAATAATACATCTATGAATATACATCCGTACAGTGTAAAAAGAAATGAACTATTTGCCTTAAAACCCAAAATTATGAAGAAATTGAGGATTTACTATATTAATATTATTTGATAAAAAATACCTAAAGTGATTATAAAATAACTTACCTGACTTACCTAATCTCTCTCTCACACACACACACACACACACACCCACACACACACACACACACACACACACACACACACACACACACACACACACACACACACACACACACACACACACACACACACACACACACACACACACACACACACACACACACACACACACACACACACACACACACACACACACACACACACACACACACACACACACACACACACACACATACGCACGAAACAATAACTTTTTGACAAATTATTAATAGAAAAAGAAGAAATAAAATAAATTATTGGTCATATGCTTATAATATAAGGCTATGGTAGCATGTGGCCTTCTGGTCCAAGTATTTTAAATATTTAAAAGAAGGTCTCAACTATAACACTGTATCAATTTACAATGTACTTATTACCCAATAGATATTACCCGATAAATATTTACTAAGGCAAATCCTATTTACAACGGGAGATGCCCATGCCCAGCATTGGAATTTTACGGTCTGATGCATAGGAAGAAGAAAATTAAATTATAATCCTGTCCTCCTCAACCTCATCAGGTTATCTGGTCTACTGTTTGTTATTGAGCTCTTCCTCATTATAGAAGATTGATTAATGTGCTAGTACTAGTTCTAGTAGTACAAGTGCGACTGCCGATCATGAGATCTCGGGTTCGAAGCCCGTCTCTGACCAAAACCATTTAAAGTATTTCTGTCAAAAAAATATCGATAGCACCAGTCAGGAAGTCAGCGGTGTTTCACTCCTTAGCAGGAGGATTGGTGTTTGCAACATCAGTTATCTCTTTTGCTGCTTCAAGTAATCGGTCTGGGTATTTTACGTTTGTCATAAATACGAGATGGTTATATTAACATATGTCGAAATCTGAATCTACTATTCGGGCATTTCCCTAGATCGATTCTTACGACACTCACGGGACTAAATGGTTCAATGGAGTGTTCAAATTTTCTAAATCTGACTCCATACCCAGGAAAAACGGTTCAAAAACCTGCATGTATTGTGCGTAGTCTATTAATAAATGTTAAAGTGTTTTTTCTTTTGTATAAAGCTGAAGTGCCAAACGAACTTAAAGTCTACCTCGTGGTGAGTGGCTACTGCAATTAGTTGTATCTTGATTTTTTTATTGGTCTAGAACTGTGGAAGGATTGACAAAAAATCTTCTGTTTAGAGGGAACACGCGGAATTATGTATCTTAAACAATTATCATTAACCGTAACCGGAAAGAGCTTAACTTAATAAAAGCTTTTAAAAAAATTTACTTCGCAAATATCCGCGTTATAAAATAAAATGATGTGTCTTACCTAGTATGAAGAGCACCTCCCGCCCTCCCTCAATTGCGAGCACTATCCCCGTCACCACTAATACCAGCACCGCTACTCCCAACACCACTACACTAGGTAAGACACACCACTGACGACAATACGACTCGTGTTTCGCCTCTACACCAAGCATCCTCAGGTGATATAGACTCTACGGTGGCTAACGGATATTTGCGAAGTTAATTTTTTTTAAAAGCTTTTATATCATTGTTTTATATTAATTAAGTTAATCACGTCTTACAAGATTCTTACAAACTCCTTACAAAAGTTTTATTTCGTAGTCTTTGCACGATAACCTTCCATTTAAAAAGTTGTCGACCTAATTTTTGTTCTCGCGCTTACTTTAACAAACTTAGCGTTTCATCTACTTTGAAATACACTTTGTAACTACTCAGAAAGTTTCAAAGTAAGCTCTTTCCTTTTTACCTGTCTTAGTTACATGACCTCTTCGTGAAGATGTTGTTTGAGGAAAATTAATAGAAAATATTTTAAATTTTAAATTTACGCGAGCAATCGGAATTCTGTACCCGCTGACACCACTGTATTTGTTATTGCAATTATAATTGATTATATAATACATGTGCAGTGGTAAAAGAAAATATTGTAAGTAAACTACAGCCATGCTGCAGGTATATTAGTAGTATAGTTGTAGCACGAATGGGTCGGCTCGACCGGAGTAGGACCACGCTCTGACAGAACACTAGCGTAAAATAGCAGCTTAACACTGCTGTGTTTCGTATGGTGAGTGTAGAGAACCGGAGACCCTGTTTACTGTAAAAGAGGCATTCCATCTTAGTCCTCACGGGTGACAACGCATTTTGATTCGCAAACGAGGATAGATGTAGATGTCTATGGGCCACAGCAACCACTTACCATCATGTGGACTGTGTGCTCGTTTGTCACCCTATCCTATAAAAAAGAGGGGTAGGCAGAGACTATGGACTTCCATTTGGCACGATTCTGACACAACCTCTTTTGCCTCCTCCACATCCATATACCTACGCATACACGCTCGTCGATTAAGGGTACTCTTAATTTGGCCCATTTTCAATATACCGCTAATTCGGTCGATAAACTTTTGCCTAGGGCGTCCCTTCCCGACTATGCCGTTCACCTTTGCAACGTAAATTAGCTTTGAAACCTGCAGTCAGCAATAAAATATTTCTAGAACGTGTGAAATTCGCCAACACATACTGATGACGTGCGGCAGTCTTACTTCTTTATAACCGTCTTCGTATGTGTAGGGACCCAGCTGTGGGATCTACGTATGGAGGTATAACTAGATGGTTGAACCATTTTTTTGCCAATAATATATAAGCCTCTTGATACTATAGCCAACAACTAACAGTGCATACACTGCTGTGTTCTGGTAAAGAGAGCCAGTATAATTATACACTGTTCTTAGTCCTCAGGGGTGACAGCGCATCTGCATTTTGATTCTTAATATAGGATAGATGTAGATGTCTATGGGCTACCATCAGGTGGGCTGTGTGCTCGTTTGTCACCCCCATTCTATAAAACAAAATCTTTTAGGCATGTAAAATTTATCTATTACGAATATTAGGTAAAATATAATTAAAGCTCTGATAAATTACACTTCAATTTGCTAAATGCAGCCGAGTATAAAATTAAGTACTTAATTGCTTAATCGCGAAAGACCGTAATTACGATAACGAGATTGATTGAGAGCACATCACTAGTCGCGCATGGGTCATTGTATCTAGGCCAACGTCCCCTGAGTGTAGGGTTGCCGATGCTTGGCTTAATGGAATCAGACAGATACTGGCACAAATTTATGCTTCCCGGGAATTGATTTCTTTTTTTTTTGCGAAGATTAAAATAGTTCTATTTATTGAAAAAAAAATACGGATTTTATCCCGTTTACTAACGTTCCACGTATACGTAAATGAAATATACTCGTACCTTTACATTTTGAAGTATATACATTAAGGTCTTTATTCTTATGTTATTTAAAGGTTAAACAATCAAAAAAATTAAAATAACGTTTCGGGTGGTTTGGCTCACACGAGAAACTAAAAATATTTTTTTTTTATAAAACTTAAGTGACAATTGAACTTCCACTTCCTTGCGTGGTAGAGCTAGAGTTATGCTGCAGCTATATTATATTTGTAGCACGTTTGAGTCGGCTCGACTGTGGTAGAACTACGCTCTCACAGAATACCAGCGTAAAATAGCGGCTTAATGCTGCTGTGTTTCGTATGATGAGTGTAGAAAACCGGAGACTGACTTTTTACTGGAAACAAGACATTTCATCTTAGTCAGGGGTGACAATGCATCTGTATTCTGACTTAATTGATGATTGATAACATCTATGGGCTTCATCATCCACTCACCTACCATCAGGTGTGTTAATTTGTCAACCTTATTCTATAAAAACAGTTACTTTAAATCTAGATAGTAACTGAAGGAGTACCTTCATTTCCACAACCAGACCATTGCACTGTCAACCCTAGCCGTGTTCCAGATCTTCAGTCACCGTTTAATTTCCGCCAGCGATCCTCCACAGCAGTTGATGCAGTCTTTTATATTTTTAAACGCGGCTGGCTCAGCTCTATTGTTATGATACCAATATTTATATCGAAGGTAATGATTTCGGATTGTATTGTTATCAGGTATAAATAGTCTGGATTACTTTTTCTGAGTCGGCTAATATTGCAAAGTTTACTCAAATAAACGTTGCTGTGGGAAATATAAAACAAAAATGGGAAGGGCGCCAATCTTTCCGTCCGATTACTTCAAAGCACGAGTGAATAGACTTTTGTTAACCGATAAGCGATTTGCCACCTTGAGCTTTATTACCACTTACTACTTTGTGGGATTGTAGTTTTTTTTTGCAGAATAACGGTAACAAACTTGCACACAGTTCACCTGACGGTAATTGGATGCTGTGGAATATAGATATTTACATGTGTGAAGGCTTAGATGGAATGTCTCGAATTCAGTAAAAAGGGTCTACGGTTCTCTACACTCACCATACGAAACAGAAGCATAAAGTTGCCACTTAAATGTGGTATTCAGTGAGAGCGTAGTCGTACTCCGGTCATTTGTGACCCATTTGTGCTACAACCATAATATAGCTGCTACATTGCGTGTCATATAAAAGTCATTAAATATAAAAAAAATACATAATAAGAAAATATATACGAGGGTTGATCCAAAAGTAATGATAATGAATATTAAACACGGTGATTATAGTACATAATCTCCTAACAAGTCAATGTATTTAGTCTTTTTAATAAATCCAGAATTCCCTTAGAAAAAAAAAGTTTATCTTTGACCGCGGGCAAAACTAGCGAATGGTAAAGCGTTCGAAGTTTTCTACCTTTATTCATTTTGTCATTCATCACAGCCCATCAAATGTTCACTGCTAAACTATCAGGCCACAGTTTTTTATTCTTTCCTATTAGATGCTGCTGCCAATCTTCTATTTCATTTCCCGCTGCCCTTACGACTCCCACGGAGTGATATGGGGCAGTGGATATCTCCTACGCCGTCACTTCACTGCAGATTTTATCATTAACTCTTAAAGAAGAATTTTATCATTAACTAACATTAACCAAGGTTCTGATAGATACTATAAAATTATAATAAAATATTTTTCATGACCATTTTCGTAAAGAATATAATCATTAAAGAAAATTACTGGCTTAACGATGACTATAGGATTACTCTACACGGTTCTAATATGTTCTCTTATCCGCAAAGAAATAGTGATGTGCTACGCTTAACGATTAACGATTCGCTATGTGTATATTATACTTTATCGGTAATGAGGGCTAATAATTTTCTGCTCACCAGATGTCGCTAGTTGACACTGAAGTAAAGTTTTTTGTTACACGATGTAAATTAACTGAGAAGTTGTTTTTTAATAAAAGTTTATCAGTTTCTAGAGTATTATAGTAATAACAAGAGCAATGCGTCAGTCCTTTCCTCTTTAATTTTTTGCTTTTATTTTTCTCTTATGAAAATATCTGTGGTTTGATTTATTTATTTTTAATCTTATTAAAATATACCATAGCTAAAAGTACAGAAAGAGACGATAACCTTTACATTTTCCGAACAAATTTACTTCCCCGCTATGAAATCTGTCAAATATTATACCTCACTTTCTAGTAGCGCTGCCCTGGTGGCAGAAAAAGTCTTGGATGCCCTCATTACTATAAATATATTACATTATTGTAAATACCTTTCGCCGTGTCTATAACACTTAAGTCCCAGCGAGTTAACAGGTTTTTTTTATTAGTGACAAGCGAACTAATTGGCTACCTAATGGTAAGTGGCTACCGCAGCCCATACATACACACCTGCAACCACTACAAAGAAGGCTACATTGGAAGACGTTTTCAAGCTTCTGGACTGGAAAGGATACTGTATTAACATCAATGGCGAGTACATCACTCACCTTCGATTTGCCGACGATATAGTTCTTATGGCAGAATCGCTGGAAGAACTAAGCACCATGCTCAATGACCTCAATAGTGAAACGGATAGGTCTTAAGATGAACATGGACAAAACAAAGATCATGTATAATGTCCATGTCCAACCTATGCCGGTAGTTGTTGGGAGCAGTAAGCTCGAAGTTGTTGACGAGTATGTTTACCTGGGACAAATAGTCCGACTAGGTAAGTCCAACTTCGACCGAGAAGTCAATCGACGGATTCAATTCGGCTGGGCAGCGTTCGGGAAACTACGACACATCTTCTCGTCAGACATACCTCAAAACCTTAAAACGAAATTGTATACAACCAGTGCGTGTTGCCAGTGATAACTTACGGATCTGAGACGTGGTCCTTCACTGCTGGCCGTATGAGGAAGCTCAAGGTCGCTCAGCGAACTATGGAGAGGGCTATGCTCGGGGTTTCTCTGCGTGATAAACTTAGAAATGAGTATATCCGCAGTAGAACCAGAGTAACCGACATAGCCCAACGGATTAGTAAGCTGAAGTGGCAGTGGGCCGGCCATATAGCTCGAAGAACCGACAACCGATGGGGAAGAAAGGTTCTTGAGTGACAGCCTCATACGGGTAGGCGAAGTGTAGGGCGACCCCCCACGAGATGGAGTGACGACCTGGTAAGACATACAGGAAGTCGATGGATGCAGGTGGCTCAGGACCGTGCTTTGTGGCATTCCTTGGGGGAGGCCTATGTTCAGCAGTGGACTTATCAAAGGCTGTAATGATGATGATAATTGGTACTGAACAAAACACAACAAACTGACATTTGAATTTGAATAGTATGGTCCAATTATATCTATCTGTCATGTATACCAGTGTATCCTGAAATCGTCGATTTACTTCACCCCACGCTTCTATTGCGGCGACACGTTTTATTCGACGTACTTTACCGAAAAGAAATAGGGCTTGTAAAGTATAAAAAAGGTACAAGTAAAGCTGAACGCACATTTGTCAGCGTCGTACGCGCCGAATTTTAGAATTCGTTGTATGAAATCATATGAAAGCTCGAACATTACAGCCGCACCGTACGCGCGGAATTTTATAAAATGCGGTAGTTATACGATATCGAAGGATGAATGCTGATGACGTCATATAACGCGGCGCGTTCGGCGCGTGCTGATACTCAGCATTGTCTAATGTTGCCAACTTAGTGGATTTTCCACTATAACTGGTGGTTTCGACTTACATGATATTTTTTGTATTTTTATAACTTTTAATTCATTCGTGATTAATTGTACATAATTTGATTTTTTTTTTGCATCGATTATTATCAATATGTATACTTAGCGATAAATTATTTAAATATTGTACTAACAAAAAAATAGTTAAATTTAATTGAAAAACCCAATTATACCTGATTACTTAATTATCAATAAAAATACCTAAAACATACAACAAGTCTTTTCTCTGATTTAATTGGCCTTCTAAATCTAGAGTTTTCCATAGAAGGATATGGTTTTAATATATGTAGCAATTCTTGAAATTTCTTGTATGTTAAATGCAAATATCTAATGAAATCATTCATCATCATCTAATAAGTCTTTAAATAAAGTATAGGCCTTTCATATTCTCCATACAATTATCTTTTCTGCCGACTTCCAAAAAGGAGACGGTACTCAATTCGAGTGTATGTTTTTTTTTTTCGTTTTTTTTATGTGTGTTACCTCATAACTTTGTACTGGGCGAACCGATTTCGATGATTCTTTTTTTATATGAAAGCTGATAGTTCTCGTGTGGTCCCATATGATCAAGGTCAGACCAATGGTTATTGAGTTATTCTCAAATAACCTATATTGAAGTCGGCTGTACAACATTTTTAATTTTAAATTATTAAATTAATATTATGAATCCAGAATCTTCTTTTTCTTCGAATTTTATTTTCGTCTTCCTTTGCCAATAAGCTGGCTACTATATTTCTTTCCATAGTGATTTCGAGCGATCAATTTCACTATACTGTTTCACACCAGTGGTTGGAAAAAACTACAAAAGTTGTTGGTAATGCAAAAGATTTGCGTACGGCGCGGACGATGCGTTCGGGCAAATGTGAGAGGCCATCAGTAAAACTCGGCGCGTACGGTGCGGACAAATGTGCGTTCAGCTTAAAGGTTTTTATATGTCACTAGCTGACCAGGCAGACGTTGTTCTGCCCTTTCCGACGACCCTTCCCGTAAAAAAATTCCTTAAATTCGAAAAAAAATATATATTGAAGGTCATTAATCAGGATAAAAAATATCCTATCTCTCAAGTTGGACCAAACTGAACACAGTGTGCAATATATCATTGAAATCAGTTCAGTAGTTCAGGAGTTCATCGCGGACAAACAATGTGACACGTAATTTTTATATATAAAGACTAGCTGTTCCGCGCGACTTCGCCCGCGTGTTAATTGGGGTTTTAGTTTCTTTGCGCGGAACCCTAATTCTTATTCTAAAATAAAAGTAGCCTAAGTTACTTCTTATGACACCACAGACGAAACAATTGTGGAAATATCATTTTAAATTTGGAAGAGAATCATATTGTTTAATTAGAAATGATAATAAATTCATTGAAATTTAATGATGTATAACCTTCAAATAAATTTGTCCTTACGATACGCGCGCCACCTACTGTAATTTAATTGTACTATGCCTATAACCTTCGCGCAAATGTCAGCAATAAGTTGACAAAGTTTTAACGCAATCTGATGAACGGTATGGCAGCGCATAAAATACGAACAAACAAAAATTTATTGTTATATATCAAATTAAATATTTATTTATAATTGTATTGCATATTTCATTTTTTTGTGTTTTGCTTTTGTCATTTCGCACTTACCATAATATATCTCCACGCCCCGGCCTGGCAGAGATTACCAAAAAGCATTAAATCCATCCTTAGTAACCCTAAAAATTAATAAGCAAACTCACCTAACAGTTATTACCTAACAGTGGTAGAGCCACGCGGCAGCTTTTGCTGTCGCACGGATGGGCCGGCTCGAACCGGGGTGGTACCACGACCTCACAGAATACCAGCGTGAAGTAGAGGTTTACCTCTGCGTTTCGCTTGGTGAGTGCAGGTGGCCGGAGGCCCTTTTTACTGGAAATGAGGCATTTCATCTTAATCCTCACGGGTGACAACGCATCTACATTTTGATTTGTAATAGAGGATAGATGTAGATGCAGCAACAACTTACCATCAGGTGGACTGTGTGCTCGTTTGTCACCCTCATCCTATAAAAAAAAAGCTATTTATTTGATTTTTTAATGCCACCGCACCATATTACCGGTATTTAATTTATCCGGCCCGGCTTTGCACAGGTGATTTTTGGATCTCGACAATAGCGCCACCTATCGCGTCCAATTAAGCTTTCAAATAATCCAGGAACCCACTCAAATACACACAAAAAATCATCAAAATCTAGCGGACAGCAATTGATTTATTGAAGCTTTCATTTAACTTGCAATTGCAATGAATGTTTATTAGGGTCAAATCTTGCAATTGAAAACAGTTATCACCAACTGATTGAGCTGAAATTTTGCATACATGTTTAGTTTGGATGACAATGCATGGTAAGCTAAGGGACGTCATGCTAAATTCAAGATGGTGCACACGGCTCTAGATGGCGGTCTAGTTATTTTCTATGGACTCCCATGATATGGATAATTAATTAAGGGATTTGCTGAGAAAAATACGAAAATAAAATGACTTGAAAAAATGCGAAAAATACGAAAATATAATGAATGAGATGAAATAGAATGACGTTACTCTAAATACAATATGGTAGATACCTAAAGATAGCGGACAGTGTTTTTTTATGCATACCATGATAATGGATATTATATATAGAGATATACAATATAGATAATGCATAATAGTAGTAAGTTATTGATTACCCCATGTCAGACAGTCCAGTCTGGATTCAACTTTCCCCCAATCCTAAACAGCAAACTAATGTATTGCTAAGTAACAAACACCCCGTCACTAGTGACACTAGTTCGATGGGCGGTCGATGCAGACACGGGTGGGTGGGGCTAACCGGGTGGTCGGTGAAGGGGTAACTTATTGTTGCTTTGGATGGGTGAAATGGAGAGCGTTTAATTAATGCCTGGCGCCGGCTCTAGTTATATGCATGGCTGCCAGGACTGGGTAGGAAAACCGTCGGCTGTTGTTATAGTTGGATAATGGGCGATAGTAAAAGAACAATTAGGATAAGGTGATAGAATAGAATAGAATAATTTTTATTCAATATTGATTACAAGTAATTCTTATTGAAAGTCATTTTCTTACATTACCACTGGTTCCAAAAAACCCTCTGTCCTGGGAAGAACCAACAAGAAACCCAGTGGGACTTTTTTTTTAAATAAATTTTTCAATATAAATGATTACAAACTATTTACAAAATTTATTTTAGAAACAGCTTGGAAGCGACCACCTCATTCCCAGTGGTTATTATCAACCATGTATTCATTTATATTATAATAACCCTTTTTATAAAGTTACTGTTTAGTTAAATATTTAAACTTGGTAATAGAGAGATCTTGTATATTTTCTGGGACTTTGTTGTAATAGCGTATACATTGCCCCAATAATGAATTACTGACTCTGTGAAGTCGAGAGACTGGTATCACTAGCTTGTGTTTTATTTATTTTTTTGATATTTGATTGTTAGGATAATAGGAAATTAGAATCAAGATGTTTTTATTGGAATTTTCATTTAGGTAAAAAAAAAACTTCTGTTTAATCACTATTACTCTACTCAACACGATACACACAAGTTACGCGGAGAACATAGAATCGCCATATTTAACACACTAGCAAGTACAATAAAGTTAAAGAGCATAGACAGTGGAACCGGATGTAGCAGAGACTATATTAAATATTGCATTGTCCATTAACAGTTTTAAATAAGTTAATAAAATTAAAAATGTATTATATATAAATTTAACAAAAATAGTTGAATTGGAATGAGAAATAAATACTACAGCTATATTATAGTTTAACTCGAATGTGGCGACTCGACCGGGGAAGGACCACGCTCTCACAGAATACCAGCGTAAAATAGCAGCTTAATGCTGCTGTGTTTCGTATGGTGAGTGTAGAGAACCGGAGACTCTTTTTACTGGAAAAGAGGCATTCTATCTTAGTCCTCACGGCTGACAACGCATCTGCATTTTGATTCGCAAACGAGGATAGATGTGGATGGGCCACTATGGGCCACAGCAACCACTTACCAGCACGTGGACTGTGTGCTCATTTGTCACCCTATCCTATAAAAAAATTATATAAATTTAACAAAAATAGTTGGATTGGAATGACAAATAACAAATACTGCAGCTATTTTATAGTTTAACTCGAAAGTGTCGGCTGGACCGGAGAAGGACTGTGCTCTCGCAGAATGTCAGCGTAAAACAGCATATATGTTGCTGCGTTTCGTATGGTGAGTGTAGAGAAACGGAGGCTCTTTTTACCGGATACGAGACGTTCATACCAGTCCTCAGATTTGACAACGCGTCTGCATTTTAATTCGTAATTGTGGATAGATGTAGATGTCTATGGGCCACAGTGTCCATTTACCATCAGGTGGACTATGTGCTCGTTAGTCACCATATTTCAATATATAAAAAAAATTAGTCGTGGATTAGAACAAATTTCAAAAATTAATACGATTTTTTTTATAAAGCTGAAATGACACAAGAATTTACAGACCATATAATGGTAACTGGCTACTGCAGTCCATGGTTCAGATGGGTTGTCACCTCTGAGGACTAAGATGGAATAACTCACAGCCTGTAATTACACTGCCTCTCGTTCCATCAGACTGGAACACCGCAATGCAAGCACTGATAATTGGCGGCACAAATAAGGAGGGTGATACCTACCACGACTGGCTCTTAGGCTGAAAAAGAAGTCCTATCACCTAGGAATTAGGTTGACAATATAACCTTATTTTTAATCTATGTTACAGGCTGTTTCAGAGATTAATAATAATAATTATTATATATTTAAACAGCCCAACCAGTTGAGAAAACTATACAAATACCCCATAATAATAATAATATTTATTTGCATAAAACATGGTAAATATACATACAGATGTTTTAGTTGTATTGTGCTCTCATGTTTTGCTATTTTAATATGACATAGCATCCAAATTATATTTAAATTATGAGTTTAAACAATAAGAAACTTTAAACAAAAAAAATTACCTATAGGATATTAAAAATTAACAAATTAAAAATTATTTCTAATCATATTATACAATGTCAGAATTACAACACACTAATGGCCAGAATATAATGTCAGAATATAGCTTACAATGTCAGAAGTTCGTTAATGTCATAAAAAAAATTGTCAATTAATCAAAGGTACAGTCTATTTTTAAATAAATTCATATTATTTATTGTTTTAATTTCGTCAGGTATTTTGTTGTATATACGTACACACATTGATAAACAGCTTTTACTATATTTAGTTGATTTCGGAACTTCGCTTAGAACTAACCTATTCGGATTTCTTTTAAGCCTTGGATTAACATCAGAGGGCTTTTTAAATAAAGTTGTATGCTGTTTTACAAATTTACTTATCTCAAATATATATATAACGATGGCAGAGTTAGTAAGCAAAGATTTTTGAATCTTGGCTTACAAGATTCTCTTGTTGAGATACCACATATCGCCCTTATGCACTTTTTTGTGCGATAAATACCCTACGCCAATCTGTGTAATGTCAATGTGGTAATAGACCCCACACTATTATACCATATCGGAGTATGGATTCAATATACGCCCGATAGGATATTAGGGCTGTTTTTTTATTAGTAACATTTTTTGCTGTACGTAGCGCATATACAAAACTTTTAACCCTTTTACATAGCTCATCTATATGTATCTTCCAGTCTAAATTTCGATCTATAATCACACCAAGAAATTTTGTTTGTTCTGTTTCGTCAATTTTATTAATATTTAGACTAAAATTAGTTTTTATCTTATTAAAATGTATGCAATTTGATTTGTTTAGGTTAATTTTTAAATTGTGTGTATGCAGCCAATTAATTATATCATCGATTGTGCTATTTATTTCCTTTTCATGATTATCTAATGAATTACTATTTTTGTGGGATGTTATAATTACAGAGATATCGTCCGCATACAGTATGCATTTATGATTTGTCGCTAGAGTTATGTCTGCCTTGAGGAACACCGTAACTATTTTCTCTGTACTGGGACGAGAAGGATAGTATTTCATTTCCTACCATTTTATCAATAGTAACACATTGTCGTCGATTTGATAAATAAGATGAAATCCACTTTAGTGCTATCCCTCTAATTCCACTCGATTCTAGTTTATTTAGAAGAAAGCTATGTGTGACGAAGTCAAACGCTTTACTTAAATCAAAGAATAGTCCTGTAGTTAGTAGGTTTTTATTTATACTAGAAATTATTTAACTGATTTATCCGATAATCATCTGTACAATATCCCATGTAAAATTAATTTTAATATTTATTGCTTTGGTTCCAGGTAATTAATTTCTAGGATGATGATTTTTTACGATGTCGCGTAAGTAAAATTTCTAAGAATTCTTTCTTTTAAGTTTAAGGGTATGCATGTTTTACTAAGTCATGACTTTAGATAAAGTGATTGCCCATTTATGATACGTGCTAATCGAAGCAACCGCTATACACGGTGCTAGATCACGGACGCTCATCGACTAACAACGTTTTTTTTAATAGATTAGGGGTGACCAACGAGCACACAGTCCACCTGATGGTAATTGGATGCTGTGACCCATAGATATCTATCCGCGATTAAGAATCAAAATGCAGATGTGTTATCACCTCTGAAGACTAAGATGGAATGCCTCGTTTCCAGTGAAATAGGTCTCCGGTTCTCTACACTCACCATACGAAACACAGCAGCCTTAAGCTGCTATTTTACGCTGGAACTCTGTGAGAGCGTGGTCCTACCCCGGTCGAACCGACCCATTAGTGCTACAACCATAATATAGCTGCACCGTGGCTCTACCACGTACAAAACCTACCTCCCCCAAGGAACTTCACAAAGCATGGTCCTGAGCCACCTGCATCCATCGACTTTCTGCATATCATCAAAAATCGTTATTAAAAATGATAACAACACCTAAACATTCCTGAAGTAGTATTTGTCTGTGAATAGATAATTCAAATTGCTAAGGTTTCCTTCCCCCGCGGAACCCTATGGAGATCCCGATCAATGACCTCAGTTGACCCCACCTGAGTTCAAACACTAACGACGTAATCACCGTGCCTGGACAGATAGTAACCAACTGTTTTATCATGTCCGCGGCCTGAATATTCCTTAAAATCATTGTTGGTCTTCAAAAAGCGATTTTGTTTTTTATTGCTTAGATAATAAGGGTTTCTCAGTGGAAAAGTTAACGTTGTAAAGGGAGGTATTCGTATGCTTAATGGTGGAAGCAATTGGAGGCAATTTAATGTTTTGCTTTTGATAAAGATGTGTTTTTAACGCCGTTGTAATTGGGTTCGGTAAATTCTTCCAGATAACTAGCATAGTTCTTGTAAATTTACTAACTTTCTAGGGTAAGGTTAATTAATATTATTTTAATTATATACATCTAACTGGACATATAGGTATTTCTTTCATTTCTGAGATGATTTTTAGGCAGGCAGCAACCACATGTTTTCGAAATATTGTTTAGTTTCTTACAGTCCTATTTACTCGAAGGTTTCTCCGCACCTTTTTCTAACACCTTTGAGCACAAGTACACAATGGTATAAGTAACCATTGCTAAACATTAATATTCTTTTGACCGAATTTGGCCGCTGCGCAGGCAGGATTATAGTGCACTAGTTTGCACAAGCACTGGTGCTTTCTCTATTTTTTTTTATAGAAATAGGGTTACAAACGAGCAAACAGTCCAACTGATGGTAAGTGGTTGCTGAGGCCCATAGAAATCTACATCTATCCTCGTATGCAAGTCAAAATGCAGGATGCGTTGTCAGTCTTGAGGTCAAAGTTGGAATGCTTCTATTCCAGTAAAAAGGGTCTCCGGTTCTCTACACTCACCACACGAAACACAGCATCATTAAGCTGCCTGATATTTTGTGAGAGCTTGGTCCTTCCCCGGTTGAGCCGACGCTTGCTCTACCACGTACAAAATTTCCTTACCCTAATAGTTCGATGGGACGTAAATCCTTTTACGACCGGAGGAGATATCAGGCACAGGACCAACCGTTTAACATATTTTCGAAGCACGGCACGGGGTTGAAACACAGCCAACTTTCTGATTCCGGGCTGCTGCTGAGAATTGGTTGACAGAAGACCCAATAATGATTTTGACCCGACCCGTAATTTGAACGCAAGATCTCGTGATCAGCAGTTGCGCCAGCAATTGTTCCTAAACATTATAATAAACCTAGCAAGCTAACAGCATAGCAAAGTGGTGAAGCAATCAGCTTTGTAGCGGTTTCTAACGGAAAAAAAATCAAAATAGGAGGTTCAGATGCCTGGGTGATCAGTAATCGACTGCTGAAAACAGAATTTGAAAATTCGAAACCGTTCTCGAGATAATCGTGGGACAGACGGACGAACAGACGGACAGACGGACAGACGGACAGACATCGTGAAATCAATAAGTGACTTCGCAAGCTTCGCCACTTAATAATTTTAAAGGCTCGGCGGGGATCAAACTCAATGTCATGCTACCATGGCAAAATACTCATATAATATAATTCGTTAGTGCAATATTACCATTGCTTTTATCAATTAAACTAGTTTTATTTGATAAAGATAATTGTATATCCTATAATTGAATAAAGCTAACTTTGCACTTACTCGAGGCTTTCACGAAAAGGAAAAGTCACTAACAACTGAACTTCAACACGTAAGCTACTTTTTCAACTATAATATTACAGTCTGTTCAATATTCACAGGATTCTTGTCCGTATTTTTGTTCGGATAGAGATGAAAATAGATCATCAAACTTTCGGTAAATATCGAAGCCAGGTTTGTGTTATAAATCTAATGTGACAGTAATTTCCTTCGCCGCGAGATTCATCTCAATAAAAGTTCACGTCGTTGTCGTTTCACATGGGCAAAGATTAATTTTGTAAACAGATGTGACATTTACTCGAATATTTTTGTGTGTATGTGACGAATTGAAACGTCAATAGTTTAATGTATTAGACCTTATTGGCTTACGAAACTTAATGAAATACGTATTTTAAATAGTCCAGCCAATTTTGAAAACGAGTCACAGTTTACCGAACTATCAAAAATTGTCATCAGCGTAGCATGTCATATCGCATAACAGCCTTTTTAAGTTCACTATGAACCCAGGTTTATCAAAGTATGCGTCATTTAACATACATAACGCTGAATTACATCACCATTCTGTGAAATTTAGATTCAATGTTTTGGATTAATTTTCTGCCATCAAACGTTTGCCAGAACCTTATCCGTCAATTAACAGGATCCATTATGGACAGGAAAGTTAGTCACTTGGACAAAAAATTGGCGTATCCTTCATAGATCGAATTTAATTGTATAAATATATTATCTACTCTTTTAAACACTCAGTCACTCCCCCCCCCCCCCCATCTTAACTCCTTGACTTCCTACATTCGATGTAACCCACTTGCGATATAATTGAAGGATGGTTTAGGGCGTGAAAGCTATGCTGATAATACAAACACAAACACCAATCAATGTACGAGGTACAATAATTGGTGTATTGCATGCATATTGGCTGGAGTTTCGAGACCCGAGAACCCATAGCTCCAATCGGTGATTAGAGCATGCCAAAAGCGGTTTAATAAAATTTTTGTGATACTTAATTAATTAATATTAGCCCATAATATTGTGCCTTGAGTTTATCAAGAGTTGTTGAAGCGAATCCTGGTCCTGATAACAATAACGATCATTCCTTAATTACGATGAATCTGAGATTTCAAAAATATACCCTTAAAGAATTGTACTTTATAATTTGATTAATTAAGCTGCAAGAACAAATATGAAATTTCAATTTTCAGGAATATTCTATTGTGATAGTGATAAAGTTTTAGGTTTAGTCAAAATATTCCAACAATAAAATAAACCGTTGAGTTATTCTGACATAATCAAATTTAGGACGCGCCAGCTTTGTGACTGTTCTGTCAAATTTAGTTCTGTAATTAGTTCGTTATTGAATTTCCATACTTACAGATTTTATTGTAATTATAGGTTCGGGGGGAAAAGTTTCTTCGTATTTTATATTATAAATTCAAGACATTTTTTTCTTTCAAAGTTTATTTACATTTTATTATGATATGCTATGTGCTATTTTGTTCGATAACTTGTTACCATTATGTAGGTAGTGACATAATCCGGTAACTGTAGAAATCTTGGAATTTTTGACAGTCCTCTCTTGTTATGGGCATGTTAACCTAACACTACCCAAAGAATTCTGAAGAGACCGAAACAGGTGAAAAATCTGAGGGTGCAAGGTCAGGACTAATATGGTGGACCCATTAACACTTCCCAATGTAGCTCTCTCAATTTTTGATAGGATGAGTGGCCAAAGATGTGTGTAACCTGACGCTATCATGATGAAAGACCATTCCTTTTCTGTTGGTAAATTTCGGCCGTTTTCTCAATTTATTGCTTAAGTCTCATTAGTTGTTGACAGTAGACATCTGAATCGATGGTTTTACCCGGCGGTAAAAGCTCATAATAAACGATGCCCTTCCAATTCCACCATACACACAGCATCACCTTATTGCGTTTTAATCCGGGTTTCGCTACAGTCTGTCGAGCTTGACTAACCTTTGAGCATGATCTCTTTCGCACGTTCTTGTCGTAAGTGATCCACATTTCATCAATCACTCATTTTGGCGGACAGAAAAACAATTGAAAAAATGCGGGAAAGTGTTTTTTTTTTTTTTTGCTTTTTATTTTTCTTTTTGTTAGTGTCGTATATGTATTGATATTAAAACCTATTGATATCAAGAACTATTTTTTAAATTTATTAATTTTACGTTAACCGTTATTTTGATTATTAACCATTATGTGGTTAAATTACACACTTCTTCTTCTTAATAACTGGCTTTACGGCTCTGGGATCTAGCCCTTCTCAGCCTGAAGTTACAATATATTATAATAATTATCCTTCATAGTATACTGCTTCACAATATGTTGATGCGTCACATTGTGCAGCCCTTGGGAGATTTTGACGGCAACTTGAGCCAGCAGACAGCTGACGGTTGGCGATGGTATCTCAAGGCACCTAAGCATACAGACACCTTATTTTGAGAATCACATCACCATTAGAGCACTTGTTTCACAGTTTCCACTAATAGTTCACATGCGCAGACACTTAATACATAAAATCGCACCACTTTTACGTATCAAAGTCCACTTCAAACCATTATTTAAACAATAATACAGGAGCAATAAACCGCCGCCGGACAAATTCCCGCCAAAAAACCGTAGTTACATTACGAACTTTTGTCATAAAAGATTAACAATCAATGGAAACAATCATTTATTTAACACCTATAAAAGTTTATGATAGTAATGTAACATTCAACATAATAGTAATAGATTGTGAAAAATATTTTTGACGTTTTTGGGCTACGGAATATCTCAACCTCAATGTAATTGAAAACTTTAACGCCTATTTTCTCACCTTTAGGTGTGAATTTTTTTTCTAAATTATTTGGGACCACCCCAAAAGTAGTAAAAAATAATAATTAAAATTATTTCATAATTAAAAAAGAATACATTCGAATCGAGAATTTACTCCTTTTTTTGAAGTCGCTAAACATATTTTGAGTTACATCTTTGCACGGCTTAATTAATTTTTTTGACTGGGTATAATTATTAAATGATATTAGAATAAGAATAGATATATAAAATATATTGAAAGTTTTTTTTTACTTCTACCACTGATAAAATCCAAAAAAACATCTGGTCTTAGAATAACCAGCTGCTTGTATCTCAGTGATTACTCAATATACCTGAACTAGTTTAATTTTTTTTACACTGCTTCCATACAGCGGCTTGATTTGCGTAAGCACAAAACGCTGCGATTTGGTGTCTTTTCTACGCTGTTTTATCTTGAAGATTCTGAATACAGCGTAGGATAAACAAACATTAAGCTGTCCCTTTCATCACGTACCTCCCTCTCTCATCATGATTACAAATTACGATTTTTCATATGAAACGCTAGTTCAACGAATACGTTGCGCGCGCGCAGTCGTATACAAATGTTTCTATAGATTCATAATCGATTATTAGATCGATTATTTAATTGCGTTTGTGTGTCATTGTGCCTTTGATACATGGAAGCCATTGTGGTTTTAATGAAGTGAATAGAAGATGCAATGTGCCGTCAATACTAATTAATTGTAATTGTTTCGATGTTCCACTGATGGGTTCTTTATCGAATGGTTTCGAGATTGTGTTCGTTTAATTTTTCATTGTTTGTGGTGGGATATTATACGTCAAAAGTCTTTCTGAAACGGTTTGTATGCGAAATAAAATATAATATCGTATATCGGTCCACGGAAATAGAAAAGGACCTGTGATTTTTTTTTATAGGATAAGGGTGACAAACGAGCACACAGTCCACCTGATGGTAAGTGGTTGCTGCGGCCCATAGACATCTACATCTATCCTCTATTACAAATCAAAATGTAGATGCGTTGTCACCCGTGAGGACTAAGATGGAATGCCTCATTTCCAGTAAAAAGGGCCTCTTTTTATTTCCAAATCAAAGCGAGTGGACGAGTCGTGAATTTTCACAACTATTATTTGCAATTGTATTTGACGTTTTTGTCATTTTTAAACTTTTACAAAAGTATATAAATAATTTTATTTAAATTAATTTTTAACTGTCTTCAACAAAAGGTAACTCTAAAAGGTACTCAGTTCGACTGTTTTTTTTTCATTTATATGATGTGTTACCTCAGAACTTTTTTCTAGGTGAACCGATTTTGATGATTCTTTTTTTATTTGAAAGTTGGTACCTACTTCTCATGTGCTCCCATTCCGATATAAATTTGATCAAGATCTGAACCCGTAGTTTTTGAGTTATCTTTAATAATGCGTATTTAATTGGCTTCGACTGCATTGATGATGTTCTCAATTTATTAATATTAAAGTCAGTTGTACAACATTTTTAATTTTACCACTTATCGGTGGCAGGATTCCATTACTGCCTAGAAGACTATCTGGTTAGTTACCATCCGCTTATGTATTTCTGACTCCGAGCAGCAGTGCGGTTCCAAATCTAAACAAGTTCAAAAGTCTTGAAATGAATTAGGTAGGTACATTTCATTTCAGGAGAATCGTGAATTCATACAATCTTATTACTTGTAATATGTATTTCATGATTGTAGATACAGTTGTTGACAAACACTTGCCTGTATAATTTAAAATTAAAAATTTTGTACAGCCGACTTCAATATAAATTATTAAGACTAACACAAAAATTGTTGGTCAGACCTTGATCAAATTCATATGGGACCACATGTGAAGCACCAGCTTTCAAATAAAAAAAGAATCATCGAAATCGATTCAACCAATAAAAAGTTATGAGGTAACACACATAAAAAAAGACAGTCGAATTGAGTACCATCTCCTTTTTGAAGTCGGTAGAAAACTACAAAATGTTTTTTTTTCTTGGTGTTTCTTGGTAGTTACCAGCCGCTTACGTATTTTCGACGCCGAGCGGCAATGCGTGCTCCGTTGTGTTCCGGTCTAAAGAGTGTGTAGAGCTAGTTTAATAGCAGGCTACAAGGCATTCCATCATAGTACCCAGGGGTGACAACGCATCTGTAAAATTCTTTGTGGCCGCAGGCGGTTTATGGGCTGCAGAAGGTACTTACCATCAGTAGGATTGGTACTTCGTTTGTCACTTCAATTTTATGTAATAAAAATCTGTATTAAACTATCTTTAAAATATGTTTCGATAATCAGTGACTATACTATTACAGCCTATATAAATTTCATTGCCAAAAATAGGATTCCCCGATAGATTGTCTTAAAGGATATTTGCCATAGTTGCAACGCTTGGCATTTAAAAGTAAAAAGGTTAAAAGTAGTTTATAAATTACTGTCAGGTTTTAAAACTGAGACTATAAATTGTTTCGAGAAATAAGTCTCGCTGAAATATTTGAACTAAATTGTAATATATGGAGTTACACAGCACAGTACAGCAAATAATCTCAAATTCTTAGAAGACTGTGGCGCTGCGGCTGAACGACTTCGTTCGTGAGAAAGTCTCATTAATTCCGAGACGCTCAATTAACCATGTTTTGTAATAAGGCCGATAGTGTATAAAAACCAGACATCAACAACTTAATAAAATAAACTCCGGTTGCCAGCCAGCCTGCCAGGTGTGGCAGATGTGAATTTTTTAAAAAAAATAAGGGTGACAAACGAGCACACAGTTCACCTAATGGTAAGTGGATGCTGTCGCCCATAGATATCTATATTTATAGATAACGCCTTGTTTTCAGTAAAAAGGGTGTCATCTCCCTACTCACCATATTTTATGCTATTATATGCTTGTATTCTATGAGAGCGTGGTTTTACTCCGGTCGAGCCGACCCATTCGTGCTACAACCATAATATAGCTGCAGCGTGGCTCTACCATATGAGTAAAGAAATTTCTTTACTCATGTGGCTCTATCACGTCATAAATATATGCATGTATGAACTGATTGATTCTCTTGCGCTCTCCTACCGCACGCTGCAACCAGACAGTCATAACGCGTTTAGAATCAGATCATTGCGTCTCTGTTTGTTTCTTGTTATGAATTACTCTGTATTATTATGAATAACAATACGGATTTGACGCCAGAGCAGCTACACGCGAATTGTTATCGTAAGTTTGATAATATCCAGTAACAACCAGGGTGCCCACGCGATGGCTTTTAATTGGAAAGAAAGAAAAAAGATACTCGTTATTTTATGGTGTAATAATTTTAATTAGAATATATTAACTTTTTTCCGAATGTCAACTTCATTGTGCATCCAATCGATGGGCCAAACTGTGGTGACAGGCTGATGATGCTGAGGTTGAAGCTATCCTCCGTCTGATGGTGGAGAATAACTTTAACGTCAAACCCAAATTTCACGTAATATTAATGAGGAGCAGTATTAGTCTGTGCGAGGTTATCACCGCAAGGCATTATGAAATCTAAAGTAAATTTTTCCTAGCAATGCTTGCCAGCTGGCTAGTTTTGGAAAGACATTTTTTTTATAGAATTGGGTGACAAATGAGCATAAAGTGCACCTGATGGTAAGTGGTTGCTGTGGAACATATATATCTACATCTATCCTCAATTACCGAGTCAAAACTCAAAATGCAGATGCGTTGTCAGCCGTGAGGACTAAGATGGAATCCCTCTTTTCCAGCAAAAAGGGTCTCCGGTTCTCTACACTCACCATACGAAACACAGCAGTGTTAAACCGCTATTCTACGCCGGTATTCTGTGAGAGCGTTGTCAATCCCCGGTCGAACCGACCCATTCGTGCTACAACTATACTGCTAATATAGCTGCAGCATGGCTCTACCACGTAAAAACACATATTTTCAACTGTCCTGATTTTGTCAAATATCTGGCCTTCCTACTGTCAACCGCACAGTGCCACGGAAGTAAGAGGAATATAATAATGATGCATGTGTATTACATCGAATGATGTTCTGTCTCGGATAGAATAGGCAAATTCTATTTATTTATGTTGACTCTGTATTCTTTAGAATTTTTGTACAAAACTTTATGTAGGAAACAAGCATTCTTTTATAAATATTCCATCTGATTGACGGCTCTGTGACGCAGTGGCTTAGTATTGAGTTGCGGCGCGGAGGGCTGCGGGTTGGAATCCCGCACGGAACAAGTGATTCTATGTCCTGCAAATAATTGTTTCGGGTCTGGATGTTTGTCCTTGTGCAATTTGTGTTTGTAAACTGCCTTCACGATACAGGAGAAAATCCTAATGCAGGAGTAACTATATTAATGAATCTATACAGATAACGCAAATAGATACAAATATGGGAGACGACCCTATTTTGAATATGAATCAAGTTACGAATTAAAGATGCTGTAAAACCCATGAACCACTCGAGATGGTAAAATTAATCAATCGATCACTTAATATCATCCCATGGGTATATAATGTGAAATGAAATCATCACATTTCTAAAAAAAAGGTATGAAAGCAATTTCCTCTGAATTTCGTACCGGGGTCTTCTCTATAGAGGTCTCACTTTTCAAACCTTGATAACCGGTGATAAATTTGGACGTTCGTAAGAACTTTAAATAATCCTAAAATCTATATACTTCTGTAAAAATTAATGAAATTGAAGTGTCTGTCTGTAACATTGAAATAACTGGCTTCTATTACGTTCGGGGGGTTCTTTTCATGCCTATAAGACATAAAAAAATATTTTTAGGGTTCCATACCCAAAGGGTAACCAACGGAACCCTATTACTAAGCATCCGCTGTCCGTCCGTCTGTCAGCGGGCTGTATCTGATGATTCGTAATAGTTAGTTGAAATTTTCACAGAATGTGCATTTGTGTTGCCGCTAAAACAAATAAAATATAAATAAATTAAAATTAATAAAAGGCGGGTCCCCTACTAGAAACGTGTTTTACGATGGTACGGAACCCTACATGCACGAGTCCGACTCGCAATTGGCCGTCCTTTATTTAAATTTTTGTCTGTCTGTCCAGGCTAATCTTCAGAATGACTGAGCCGATTGTGTCTTTACGAACAGATAGAGAGCAATGCCAGGAGCGATAACTGAGAAATTGACAAGGACAATCGAAAACCGTTGAAGCGGGCTGTGGCCGGACTGACCCGACTGAAACATAATTTCTATAAAAACTTCAAAAACGCCGTCGTAAGGTCTAAAATTGCGTAGCGCCCGCGACGATTAAGACCGCTTAGAAATCGCTTAGAATCTTAAAATATTTTTTAAATTATTGATTTAAGTAATCAAAATAATGAGCAAGTAAATTCCGAATATTTCTGTTATGAATCTATTTGAGTGGTTCCCAAGCATATAGATAGTAATTTCGTTGTAATTTCAACTATAGTGAGTTTTTAGAGATGTTTTAGCTTATAATTATGATCGAGTCAGTATTTTACAATTGTGTTTTTGAACAAGCAAATTCAAGATAAAGACATGAATTTACCTATATCAAAATTCCAGTTTCGTTAGTCGTGTCATACTCCTATACTATTAGATGAAAGGAGGTGCATTTTTTCGCGGTGTCGCCTTAATAGATCCTCCTATCTAAGCGAATCCGGGGGGACCGCTAGAAAATAATATATTTTTGACTTTAATTTCTTTTCTCTTCACTTTTATTCAATTTAGTTTTATTACAAATCATTGTGCGACTTCGAGAAATAAATTATGAATTTTAATTTGATTTCAAAAGTCATTTCAAAGTACATCTTGGCGCTTGGCTTGCTCAATAACAACCTAAAATTGAAACAGCTCAAAATAAAAAGAAAAATACTGAATGGTATTTTTCTTTTTCTAAAGCGTAATTAAAAGTAGGAAAATGGTTAAAAACTTATAATTGGGTCAGAGCGTGCGGCTCTGAAATAGACGAGACGTCGTTAATAAGTTCGAGTTCTCGGCATAGTGTCACTCGCTTTTTTTTAACTCCGACCTAGCTTTTTAAATGAGCAGTGGATTCAGGTCTTTTGAGTCGGTCAATCATTATTATAGTGTTTCCAATCTCTTTGTTGTCAAGCAAACTTTTATGGATTACCAGTAATCATTACGTTTGGCTGGTGGAATTAACAGTTCAGTACACTTTAGGGTGTTTCCACACCAATCGATCGAACGTCGATCGACGCCATTGATCGACGTCGATCGATTGGTGTGGTAGATTCAGCTGATCGATGGATACTGGTCGATAAAACGTTGTTCAATCATCGATCCACAATTAATCGACGTGGTTATAGGCTCATCATCAGTATCTTTAAAAATGCGGTCGGCGGGTTCTCTAATAATCTATCAGCTCGATCGACGTCGACCAATCCATTATAACGTCGGTCGATGCCATCGATCTTTCGGTGTGGTAGAAATTATCGATTGACGTCGACTAATCCATTCCACCATTAATCGACGATCGATCGATTCGTATGGTAACACCCTTATATACTACCGGGCACAAATTTTGATTATTGCTGCACCGCTTCTTATATGTCTATCTCTGTTTAGCTTAATGATTGACTGGGAGAGGGACTGGGAGCCCTATGGCTTACTAACGACTAGCTGGCACCCGCAACTTCGTCCGCGTTGCTTGATAAGTAAACACATCACTAAACATGAAGTGCTTATAAAAACTATAATAACTTTATATTAAATGAAGATATCGCATTTTTTTTTAAAGTTATGTGTCTAAGAAATAAAACTTCGTAAACCTAATTGAAATATATCCCGTAGTTTTTACGTGATGCGTGCACATTCTATCATTTTATTATTATAGATTTGCATTTAAAAGTTACACGTTCCACATTTCATTTGTCGACCGCTCCTTTGCATCTCCGTCGAGCTCGAGCGTCTCCACGGTCCGTGATCATGGTGTTCGCCCGGTGCTACCACAACCGTTATAGTATTGCAATGCGCCGGACATTAGTTTGAGTTAAGTAAAAATTTGACATAATTCTAATAAAAAAGTTAGTAAGAGTAAAATAGCTCCATTATTAAAGTTTTCATTTTTAAATAAACATCGACATCCTGCAACTCGTATCAAGTCGCCACTACATCTAGTGTGGACCCGCCCTACAATTCGTTTCCTTTGAACCTTTCTTTCTCTATCACACCTTTTTTATTTTTTAGAATAAAGGTGACAAACGAGCACACAGTCCACCTGTTGGTAAGTGAATGCTTTGAATTAAGAATCAGTTACTACTAGACTAAGATGTAACGCCTCGTGTCCAGTAAAAAGGGTCTCCTACTTCTAATAAAGTATAGATAGCCCCTCGTCCAATCTCCGCTACTATCTTGTTAGTTTTGCACCTACATGCATTGCAAATGCCGGTAACCTAAAATCAATTAATTTTGAACATCAGAAGTTATTATACGTACTGTTAAAAAATATGGCGTTGCAACTTTACGAGCGGCATGTTTAATGTTTATACCCCCTTTACACGTATGACTTGTTAGGCGTCGTTGTTCGCGTTGACATTCACATTGCCCGCTATTTCCATGACTTACGAAGTCGTTAAAAATTGTATACGTGATGCGGGTTGAAAGTAAAGTGTTTTGGTCCCTATCTTGTGCAGAACTTAATTTTGCCTACGACCGTCGCACCTGATACTGCAAAATTCAAGAAATCATCAGCCGGTTTGCTTGTGCTTTCCGAAGCACGAGCGTGAAACACCGCCAACTTTCTGTTTTCGGGTTTCTGTTGAATATTTCTGGACAGAAAACTCAACACGAATTAATCGACATCCTATATGTTACTATTCGTTAAACCGTTTAGGCTAGAGCGTGCTAAAAAATAGACTTACATACATACACAAACACCATCGAAAAACATTAATATTACCTTAGAAATATGGAGTGTAGAGAGAAGGAGGACCATCTCTATATATGAAAAGTGTCCCTAAAAACGTGTCCAATAAGGGTGGCGCTGCAGTAGCATAGGATAAATTAAAAAAAAGCAACAAAAGTAATTAGAATAAGATGGAGAAATAAACAAGGACCGACCAATCCGCTTGGTTTTGTACTACGTAAATAGTTGAGATTTTGTATACTGGCATTTTACTAACTACTCTAATCATGATTTTTTTTAAATAATTGAATTCATTTGACTTCACTCCGTTCACAACAGCTATCTTCATGTCGTAGTTTTTCAGACGCCAGCGCTATTGTGATAGGTTTTGGAACCTCTATTTTCAGTAAATAGTAGGACACTTTTTCAACTTTCGCCCCTTATAAGATGGTTCTCCTTGTACTCTACACTCCATACTTAGAAACAAACTTCTAGCAATTTTAACGCTGAAAAATAACATTTATAATAGTCCAGACCAATGTTGCACGGCACTATTTAGGAACCAATTAAGCGGCTTTGTTTCCAGAAAACAGATAATTAAAAGAGGGTGTTGATAACGATGGAGGACGTCGGTAAACAATCTGTGTTTGTTTTGTATCGTATCCTTCGTGTTTCGGTGGTTCAATGACGCGAATTTGACGTGTTTATAATGTTCGAAGTTTCTATTAAGCATGATTTGATTAATATATAATTGATAATTATCTTTAAACCTTCACGTTAACCCTCTCTTTTTTATAAAAAAAATGGGTGACAACTCACACAGTCCACCTGATGCTAAGTGGATGCTGTGGACAATAGACATCTACATCTATCCTAAACTTATTTGCTTAAGAAATAAATTTCAATTTTATTCTTAATTAAGAATCAAAATGCTTGTGCGTTGTCTCACCACTGAGGACTAAGATAGAATGCCCCGTTACCAATTAAAATAGTCTCCGTTTCTCTACACTCACTATATAAAACACAACAGCAGTAAGCTACTATTTCACTCTGGTGTTCTGTGAGAGCGTGGTCCTTCCACGTGAAAGGTGTCTATAAGTAGTAATATTCGAGAGTAATGTAGGTTTAGAAATCTCTATTATATTTGGCGATCGGCCCGAATAGCGTTTAAACAACAACAACAAACCGTCTTTATTACATTATACTTATATTGAAGATAGCGAAGCTTAGAATCACTACTCCAAATTAACCTTTAACGTCTAAAAGTGCCAAAGTGCCGTTTAAAATTACAGCTTCCGAACTATATTCTGATCTCATCGATTCTATCCATCAACTCAACATAAGCCTTCCCCATGTATTGCCTTACTTATGGGAGGGATTTTGCCTTAGTTGCCACGACTCGTTGTCAATCGCAGGTTTTTTTTTATTATTTGGTTTGTTATCAGGAAGATGCTGCTGCCTATCACCTATATCAATTTCCCTCTGACGCCTTTTGTGACACCCAATGGACGACATGGAGTAGTGGATAAAGGATATTCTTACACCGCCACTATACGACAATCTTATCGATTAGTTTCATAATACTTGCCGCTCTAGACTTCAACTATGTCTATTCGAGTATTGGCAAGTTTTTCGTGTTTTGGCTTATATTCTATCACCGCATTAAACCTTGATAGTTTAGTTGTTCTTAAATTAAAAAAAAAATATTTTCTGATTGTGTGTTGTGTATATTTCTTTTATTCATCAAACATGTAATGGTTACTCACGGTGTTTTCCTTCACTACGAGCGTGTGAGAAAACAGCACAAAAAATTGCAATTAACAATTTCATTAGTGCCGACGGGGATCGAACTCCGTTTCAATTAAATTTACGGTGAACCCTTAGCCACTGAGATACCACGGCTCTTCTCTACATTTGCTCTTAGGCTGGGTCCACATTTGATCATCTCGTTATTATTAAAACGCTCGAAATACGCGCGCTCTAATAATTTTCATACTGTTTCAGTATCGCGATACGACGTTGCGATGCGACACGTGATGTGTCCCGTCAAATCTTTTGACGACAATTCCGAAACTGAATTCCGTATGTATGTAGCCGGCCTTAAAGAGCACTGGATACGCTGTTAAACGGAAAAGTTATCTTTAAAAGTTTCGACGTGGAAAATATACGAGGATCGGCGAGAATTATATAGCGTCCACATATTAGGAACGTTATTTCGATCGTTGATATGATACGATATAGTAAGGTGCACGATATGCCTCGTCGAAATGAGCATCCGTACTCAAGATACAAGAACTTTAGACTATACGCTTGATAAATATATTATGTCAACATTTTTATTTTTATTTTTATTTTATTCAGGATAACAACAGCTTATTAATACTTAAACATTTTACTTAAATTATTAAACACGAAAAAGCCAATAATAGTTATCCACAAAGTAAATAACCAAACATAACACTGTAAATCTACAAAACAAATCCGATAAGCACTAATTCTAAGCATTAACAAATTAATTGAATTATATTAATATTAATATTACTTTCATGATGTACATACATATACTCATACAATTATATACACGTACAAAAGACGTACATAATTAAACTTACAAACACATATTGTTATAATAGAATATAGATAAAAATTGAATAGAGACACAAATATATATATATGTATATACTAGCTCGCCAGGCAGACGTTGTTCTGCCCTTTCCAACCACCCTTCCTATAAAATCTTTAAATTCGTAATAAAAAATTTTGAGGGTCATTTATCGGGATAAAAGCTATCCTATCTCTTAAGTTGGACTAAAATGCACACAATGTGCAAAATTTAATTGTAATCAGTTCAGTAGTTTAGGAGTCCATCGCGGACAAACAACGTGACACGTAATTTTTATATATAAAGATATATATATATATATATATATATATATATATATATATATATATATATATATAAAAGATTAAAGATGATTAAAGACCCCGGCCTTAGGTATGTAGGGAACAACAATTTAACACAAATTAAACTACTTTTTTCTTTACCACCTAAAATTACATTATAGCCAAACCCAAGTTTAGTAGAATTCTTTATAGTAAAAATATACTTTTAATTTTAAAGAGAATGTTTACTCACAGATATTTTCAATATGCGAACGAAAGTAGAACAGCTCTTTATTAAATTAAAAGGGCGTGTTTTAGTTGTAGCAAAATTCCCACGACATTTTAAATTTGCGCATTATTTTAACATAGATTATATTTAAATACGAACTATATGGCCGGCGTCGGGTTATGTAGGTTACACTGGTTCTACTGTGAATATCATCAAATAAAAAGATTAAACTCCCTAATCTAATTTAACCTTATAAATATTTAAGAATTCGTTGTAACAAATCACTTGCCTTAGCGATTGTTATAATACAATGGCCAATAAATATTTCTGATGAATGAATATTACTGAACAAGGCTATGTCACTATGAAAGTTACATAGCATTCTTAAGCTTCCTCATAATTCCTTTCCTCAGCAGTAGACTTTAGCAATAGACTTTCATATTAGATTAAACATTAATGATGATGACGATGATGATGATAACGATATGAAAATACGGAGAATTACAATGCATTATTATGAAGGTGGGGGAAGGATTTTTTAGTTTTAATTTCTTAGAGCGCAGCGTTTACAACGTGTTAGGGGCCATTCATTAATTATGTAAGGATGATTTTGGCGATTTTTGACCCCTCCTGCCATTCCTCGAACTGCCCCCCACTCACAACCCCTTTTACGTGAGAATCTATCATTTCATTTAGATTAGATTAATACGTGGGAAGAATATACTATAATTATTATTTTCACTGTCCCGTGCACTACATCTAGGGCACTGCTATTGTCTTACTATTGTGTCTGGAAACCGGACAGTAAAAGTGTTAAACTAATTATACTACATTCTAACTATATTGTAAGAAATTAGAATTTAGAGCTACAGGAAGAGGCTTTAATCCCACTTCTGATTGTATCAAAAAAAGTTGGAGTACAAGAGAGTTTTAGTTGAGTCTACTAAGCAGAGTCCTCTCGGCATGACTCCAACCAACTATACCACTAACAATCAACATCGTAACACACTCAGTTGATTGCCGTGTATCGGAAAACTGGGTATCCCAATTGACACGAATTACTCTACACCCGGTGTGACGTGTGACGAAGGCTCCTACGCCCGCGTTCGACTCAAGTGGGTCAATGGCGCTGCAATGCACGCGGTTGAACTGCTTTAATTTTTTTTAATATGTAGTTTTGATTTGGAATCGTACGTTGCTTGCTATAAGGTTGTGTATCCTATCGACTTTCGTGTTTGACTTTTTTAGATTTCGTTGGCTAAGGTGATGAAAGATCGCGGTTGACTATTTGGACGTCCCAGGTATAGCTAGAGAGATGAAGTCCATGTAATAACGGTTTGCCTCCGGGTTGCGGCACAAGACAATAACCTTGTATAGTTTCGAACTTAATACGTATGTTTTCTAAAATATACATATTTTCTTCACATACATCGCCAACCTTGTGTAGGTCTACCGGTTTTAATATATACACTTGTATTGTAGTCAGGGTCTTTGCTACGCGTTGCCTCCATTTGTGGTCGATGCAACCACAAATATGATCTGTCCGTACGTATGTCTATATAATTGCGATGATCCATAATTATGTATATTTAATATCGCAGACCAAAGCGGTCGAGGTTTTATATGTGCGTTTATGGTAGAGTTCGAAACAAAGAGTTTCCGGCGACAGTGACGTTGCAATCGGGCGCCGGCATTATGCATTGTGAGATTGTTGACGGCTCGGTAACGCAGTGGCTAAGCGTTTGGCTGAGGCGCCACGGGTTCGAATCCCGCACGGAATAAGTGTTTATCTATGTGTATATATGAAATTACAGGAGAAGATCCATGTATAACGGTTTTATAAAAAGCGTTGCCATAAACGGGACCATAGACATGATTTTCTTTTAAGAGTCCATATAATGCTGTTTTGGTGATATTTAGCGATCTGGACCTCGGTATCTATAAGACCTAAGAGTTCGCTATTTGGACACATCAAACTTGGACTTATAATCTTCAAATCTGTTGAAGCAAAAACGCGATCCGATAGTAAATTCTCGATTAAAAAAAAAGACGAAAAAACCTCGTTTTGCACTTATTTTGAGTTAGATCTCTGAAACTTTATGGAATTGAATGATGATTTTTAACCTAATAGATAGGTAATAATACTATCTCAAATCGTGACGATTTATTTTTTTACTTTTCTACGTGGTCTTCTCGTAATTAGTCATTATGTGATTTGGCGCTTGCGTTATTTTATTCTAAGCGAGCACACTCTCTTTCTGTCTCTTGTTTGGCACGCGGTAGTAATAGCGCTATCCTTTTCCATTTGTTCAATCAGTCTGCTGCGGCATCTGTTGGGGGTGGATCTATGTTTGGCGACATTACATAGAGACGACTATTTATTCATATAATGACATATTATGATTGATAATTTTATTACTTAGTACTCTCTACTCTCTTTACTCTGACAAAATCGCTTTGACCTCGTGATCCCGCGTGACCGCGAGCAGTAGTGTGCGAACGAGTGGCGTGGGGAAGTGGGGGCGAAATTAGAATTAGAGCTGAGGTAGTATAGACTCTTAATGTGGTCGTCACGCTGCAGCTATATAATGGTTGTTGCACGAATAGGTTGGCTCGATCGGAAGGACCACGCTCCCACGGAATGCCAGCGTGAAATAGCAGCTTAATGCTTGCTGGGTTACGTATGGTGTGTAGAGAACCGGAGATCCTTGTTACTGGTAACAAGGCATTTTGTTTTGGTAAAATGTTGATTCTTAATCGAGGATAGATGTAAATGTCTATGGGTCACCTTTATTTTATAAAATAAATAAAATGAATATATATGGCATTATTACAAATGTACTTTTAAATAATTATAATGATAAATATCGGATATACATCCTAAAAGATGGCGTCTTGTTGTCATCCTGTTGAGTCACTTCGTATAATATCGCTTCCGATTATTCTGCGCTTTCTAACTTTGAATATTTGCACAGACTAGGCTCGCTCTACGAGACCGTATTTCAGAGCAATTGTAAACTGTCTTATTATAAGTACTTTCCAGAAGTCTTGCTTGAAAATGACCGCGCCAGGCTCTAATGGGACCGGGCCATAATTCAGGACATTTCTTTCGAATTAGTCTGATATTGTGCTAATGGACCGAGCACAGTCAAGGATATTTTTGGCCGACATTGCCGTTCCGTATGACGAGAACCTCGTGAAAGCCAACAAATAATGAAACAAAGTATCTGGATCTGGCTCACGACTTGTGGGGTGGTCTTCCGATGTAAATTATTTCTGTGGCCGTTTTTGCAAACGGTTTAATTCCCGGTAAGTCTTTCGGATCATCTGAGTCGACTGGTATACCGTGGCTGACCACTCCGTATTCAAGTGCAGAATGCGAGTCTCCTTGATACTGCTGGCAGGCGAAAAATCACAAACACACCGGTTTTTTTGCTTATCTCCTAACCGTCAGCCGTTTGGTCCCAACTGCTATGGGTTTACATTTGGTTTGGTTTTTATGTATTTATTTTTTGTATATTTATTCTACTACCTATATATTTATTATTTTTTTATATAGGTACATTTATACAGCGTAATCATATGATAATCCACATATGAATACCTGGATAGTAATGATAATGATGATGGATATATATGTAACGATATTATTAATAAAAGATGTTTCAAATAATAATGTAACATTAAATGATCGTCTTATGTCCATTACAATAATATCCAGCAACGCAGTACTTTATCGGAATCCAGTAAGTGGGTAGAAGAAAAATTATTTCTAATATTGTCATACATACTTATTAGGTCATTCTCGCGTTGGCGATTGAACGGGGCGTACGTCTTTATAAGGCGTAAAGCTAATTGAAACAAATTTATGGACCGTTTAGTTATACTCTCTTCGCCTAATTCACACACTCGGTGAATCATTCTTTTTGTTTTTGTTTTTGTTTTCATTGATTTTTCGTCTTTTCTATGTTATTTTTTACTGAAACCGATTACTCGTTTATTTTACATTATACGTAAGTACATACATATTATACGTGGTAGAGACATACTAGACCTATATTGTGATTGTAGCAGAATTGAGTCCGCTCGACCGGGGTAGGACCACGCTCTCACAGAATATCAGCGTAAAATTGCGTTAGCTTAGCGTTTTGTATGATGAGTCTAGAGAACCGGAGACCCTTTTTACTGGAAAAGACGCATTCCGTCTTAGTCCTCACGGGTGACAACGCATCTGCATTTTGAATCTCTTAAGATTGTATAAGAATCTTAATTAAGGACATCTATACGTCTATGGGTCACAGTATCCACTTATTATCATGTGGGCCGTGTGTTCGTTTGTTGTTATTCTTATTCTATAAAAGAAACACGTAATCTCCGAGGCGAGAGACTGAGTCCAAAGAGCAGCGAATTACTCGGACCACGCTTAACCACAATAGATGGAAATTATGTAGATTATGTATGTTATATATATATATATATATATATATATATATATATATATATATATATATATATATATAAAAATAGATGATAGTGTGTAAATAGATGGAAATTAAGAAATAGGTAGCCCATCGCCTACATAATCATAAACCCAAAATCCTACTAGTCGTCTTTTAAGACAAGGTAGGTAAGGTTTTTTTTGAAGAGGGGCCAAACGAGCATGTGGCTCACCTGATGACACCAACCGCCGCCCATGAACGACTGCAACATCAATACAAGTGACACTTTTGGAAAATTATTTATAGTTATATAAGTCCCACATAAACATGGGACCTATAAGTTCCAAACAAAAGTTTATTTTGTTTTCATAAAAAAATCTTAAATTATAGGAAAACTTTCTATCAATACATTTTTCACAACTTCAAAGCTTATGATTCCTTTCGAAGTTATGAACGGGTATATCGTTCAAGAATCTACGATCATAAATCGAAATTTCACGCTCGGTCCAGTTCAATCACGTTAGTGGAATGTTTAGAAGAATTCTTTATAAAAACTTGTGAACGTTGTGGACATTAGCGACGCCGTGCTAGCTCCGGGACGTGACCGTGCGTTCCTTAGATGAATAGGACCGTTGCAAATCGTTGCGGCCTATGGTTACTACCCGCATAAAATACCAAAATGAAACATCAGCAAGATGCTGTTGTGTATACTCTACCGTATGGTGCGTGGCTTTTTTAAAAATAAAATTAGAGTGACAAATGAATCAGCGGTCCACTGAAGTGGCTATTTAAGCCCATGTATACCTGCAACCAACTTTAAGCAAAAAAGGCTATAGATGCATTGTCACCGATAAGGGCTAAGATGGAATTCCTCACAGCTTGTTATTTTACTGACTCTCTAAATCCTCCAGATTGGAACAGAGCAGTGCACGCTTTGCTATTTGACGGCAGAAATACGTAACAGACAGTTAAGGAGTTAGCTATTTTTTTTTTATAGAAGATTAGGCAAACGAGCATGCGGCTCACCTGATTTTAAGTGACTACCGCCGCCCATGAACAAGCGCATCACCAGGGGAATTGCAGATGGCCTTTTAGAAAGATTAAAAGCTAGTCGTTATATCATATAATATTTATAGTTTACATGTCCCTTCTAAGTAGCACACAAGTGGTATAACAGCGCTACAGTAGCCGCTTAACAGGTCTATGTAATGGCTTTACCTCCATATGTCAGTGCTACAGTAGCGACAGAGAACTTCTCAATCGCTTCTATATCACAGAAAAGAGCTCACTTTATGCGGACGTCAGTGCTATAGTAGCGGTATAATAGCGACATGATAAGTTTGTAAAGCGGTACAAAGGTTCTTGTGACACCTTTATAGAATTTGCACATGATTACGACGCGACTGTAACTCGTAACTAAATTTTAAAGCATCTTAAAGGTATTTTTACATGATATAACTATGTTATAATTATCATGAGAATTAGTGACAAAACATAAATCACAAATATTGTTTCTTTATTGTTGTACTAGGAGTTCAAAAATTATATAATCCAGCTGCATATCCTGGTCACTTAGATACCTCCCATAGCTATTGTATCGTCATTTAATTGCATACATTTACGAATTTTGTAGATAAATAGGCATTTTGTATTTTTTTTTATGTATCGCCTGAACAAAAACATAAGGCAATATTTTGGTGTTAGCCATTGATTTCGAATATAAAAAATATATAATTTAACTGTATAAAAAATAACAAAAAAACTAAGATATGTATCGTTTCTGTCGAATCTGGGTCACAGATGACCGTTCTTCTTTATCATGATATGTTTAATTTCACTTGTTTACGTAGAATAGTAAATAGTTTTCTGTCATAATATACATCGATTAAGCCAAATTTTACATGCGCTTGCGAAACCTGTAGAATTTGCAGTAATTTCTCTTACTCAAGTGCATTAAAATTTAAGGTTAATTTTCAGTTTCTTTTCGATTGAATTATTGGCACTTGTGGTCAATTTATGAGTGCATGAAATGCAAAAGGATTTATTTATAATGAAAAGTGTGCCCTCCTTAAGAAAAATGATTGTTTTATTAACGTACATAATTCATCAAATACTGCTATGTAATGGCGACTTTTTACAAAAGCCTTAGACGTCTACGTCTACGTTTAGAGCTCTAAGATATCGATAATCACCGAATTATGGAATATGTTTACTTATTTTGAGTTTAACTTACTGACTTTAAAAACCGTTTTACTATCGAAACATTTTAGGGTTCGTTTGTAATTTGAATTAATTTTCTGTCAAACACGCAAGACCTAATAATAAATAAATCGTGACATTATTAAAGGTCTTGTACGAACTTTATTAATGGTAATACAGGATAGATTAAAAACTCTTAAAGTCGTATAAACATCTTTAGCATGCCTTATGCATACGGTGGCTATATTTTCGCGTTATATTTCACAAATATACAGCTTTTAGTGTCTGCTATGTATATATAATTCTCCAACACGTTAAAAGTGGTTTCTAAGATTATCATAGATCTATTGTAAAGCTGTGGACTATTTAGTACTACTTAGTATTATCTTGAGTGTTATATACAACATTTATAACTCAATTGAAGCGTTTTTGTCTTCGTTATTCCTCTTTTAGGTTTCATAGTGTTAATAAGTATATTTATAACTAGGCTTTATATTCAACGTTTAACAAAAATTTAAATTCTGTACAAACGCGTTACAAACCCCTTTTTTATCTCCAAAACTTATATTATCTTTATATTTGCATTCAATTAGGGATTTAGGGATGATTTTTTCACCATCAAATAAAAAAAAATATATTTACAGGTTAAAATACAACATTTAAAAATTATAGTCCCGTCAATGAATAGTTACCCAATTGTTTTCAATTTAATATTTTTCAAGTTATAATTTATTTGATGCTCAAAAGGTTGTCTTGATGTATGTAGCTAAGGTACCTTTAGGCACCCATTAAATAATTATTTTATAATGAAATTCCCGAGTCTTAAAACGTAGCAATTATATGGTCTATGATAAGAGCGTAGGTGTTTCCTTTTTTAACGTTATCGTATAAGTTTAAAGGCCGGCAACGCATCTGCAATTCCCCTGGTTCCCCTGGTGTTGCTGTTGTTGTTGTTGTGGTTGTGGAGTTGTTCATGGGCGGCGGTAGTCACTTACCATCAGGTGAGCCGCATGCTCGTTTGCCCCCTCTCCTATATAAAAAAAAGTTTTTTTGCACATTTCTAATAATTTATGAAATAACTTCGTATTTGTCTCAATTTCTACAGAGACTAGTTCCACTATAGTGCGTCAGAGAATTCCTCTGTTGGGTCCAGATATTTAAGTTGTACACTGCTTTTAATTTTAGCATTTATTGTTAAATGTACAGAATCCAATTTGTCACAACTATATATACCTAGTTGTTAAAAATAAAGTTGTACACAAAGTAATACCTTTGTTGACAACAGTCGTCCTTATTTCTAAAGCAAAAGAGTTCATGCGAATAAATGACAAATGTATTAATTAAATAATATTCACGTGAGGTGCGCTTAGAAAATCTATTTACCCGTTTCGTTACTTTGGTTCGGTGAAATGTTAATGAAAAATGCTAGAATCTCATCGCTTTCGATAACTGCCGGTATAATCCTAATTAAAAGCTTTTCAGATAAAAAATCGGCACGAAACTGTTAAATTATGTGAAATATGTGAATGTGAGATTGTACATCATACTGTAGGGATTGGGGTGTATGTATCTCAGGGGTCCATTGTCGGACCACTGTCTTTTCTATATAGAAAGAATAAGATAGTGGTCCGACAATCGATCCTTGAGGTACACCTCAATCAATGTAGTATGTATAGAAATGCGATAGAGGAACGATTATAGTCACGTTTTAATAAATAATGTTTATGATTGTAATTGTAACTCAAAATCGGTAGAAAAATTATGATCGGTCATCGAAAAGAGATATACTTATATGAATATTTTGTCCTGTATCTAAAATGTCACGTATGATTTAGCTCGACTAAACCAAGTAACATTAAATCTATTCGGTTCGGACGCTGTCAAGCGAGCATTTAATTGCCGTCCAATGGCCGTCGAGCCCGTTATTGGTAGCTTCCTGTCGCATGTCCGGTGTCCGGTATAATTGCAGTTATAATCGAGAATCTCTACAATCAGGTTTTAGTGAAGATAATATTAAGAACGATAATAATTATTATCGGCTGTCAAAGTAATTTTAAACTTCAGTTTCTGGACAAGCAGTTCGTTCAATAATCCATACAGCCTATTGAAAGTCTACTGTTAAACATTAGGCTGTTTGACTCATAGGAAGAATATTTAGGTCTGTTAAGCTGGAATGGTCATTTGGGCAAAATCACTTAAATTTTTGCTAAATATTTAGTGCTCATTTAGTGCTAATTTAGTACTGCAAATTTAAATTTCACGCCAAAATAGCTTGACCAAAAATTAGAAAACTGCTAGCTTTTAATTAAGCTAGCAGTATTCTACCTATTAAAACGATAACCACTTAATACAGCAACAAATAGAAGCATCAATAGTTTAGTGCTCATTTAGTGCTGCCGATATACGCAAAAACAAATATTGGGAAAATATATATTTTTTTAATATCATAAATTCTGCTACTTACTTTGACATCTTTAGCAGAGTATGTGATGATACATTGACATCCAAGTGAATTATCACCTAATGATATGAGATAATCAATTAGTGCTCATTTAGTGCTGTCGATATACGAAAAATAATTTGAGAAATTATTTTTTTTTAATACGGTAAACTGCTACCTTGATATCTTTAGCAGAGTATGTAATGATACATTGACATCCAAGTGAATTATCACCTAATGATATGAGATAATCAATTAGTGCTCATTTAGTGCTGTCGATATACGAAAAATAATTTGAGAAATTATTTTTTTTTAATACGGTAAACTGCTACCTTGACATATTTAGCAGGGTATGTACCGAAAAAATTGACATCGACGTGAATTATCACTTAATGATATAAGTTAATAATTTAGTGCTCATTTAGTGCTGCCGATATACGCAAAAACAAAACTTGAAAAGCTTCCTTCACATGAAACTTAACAGTAAAGAAAATCTTAGACACAGCGCTAGATTCGGAACAGATTCAGAATAGCCCACTTTTACGAGAAAAAGCTGTAATTAATTACATTGAACCGCTTCTTGGGAAGAAATGCTGGTAGCTTTCAAATTGTAGTCTCCAAAATTACATATCCTGCAGAAAAGTCATCGTAGATTTTTGTCAGATTATGAACTATTACACAAAGTTCTTCATATGGTGAGGTTAGCAGAGTGTAAGATTGAACAACACTAAATGTTACGAGAATATCATCCATTGCTCTGTAGCGATGGTCTAGTTCCTCGTAAAATCTGTCAAGACATTCTAACATAACTCTCTGCAGCTCCTCTGGCAATATTAGTCCAGCATATCGGGTCATTTCTCCTGGTAAACGTCTTCGAAATCTCCTCTTTCCTCTTATTATATCTATCTTATATATATATTATCTCTTATTATATATATCTTATATGTTACGTAGGAAATAGGTTTTTCCTCTAGTTGAATACATTGGCTTTGAAGAAAGATTTTTGGGCTTTGATTTTTATCACATACTTTTCCAGTGATAATCTAGATTATTATTTTATTATTTAGTATTTACTTTTGCGTCTGACTAATTTCTTTTAGGATTTTACACCAAAAGGAAAGATCAAGACACACAAAGCTGGTAAGAGTGTAGATGCTGCTTCTCTTGTATCGACGTTTGCTCTGTTGGTGCTGGGATCATATATATCTTCGAGTGTTTATACTAGTGTTTTTAAATTATTCTGCAGTGGTTTAACAGCGTTGACGGATATGCCTACACTTTTCATTAAAGTTTCCCATTGGCGTGTAGATGATGAAAAGAATCTGTGAACTCTTTCTATCCGGTGGACTGTGTGCTCGTTTGTCACCTATCCTATTAAAAAAAAACAGTATACTCATTCATTTGACAACGTCAAATTTTAGCACTAATTGATTATCGTATATCATTAGGGTGATAATTCATTTCGATGTCAATGTTTCATCACATACTCTGCTAAAGATGTCAAGGTAGCAGTTTACGGTATTTAAAAATAATAATTTCCCAAATCCTTTTTCGTATACCGACAGCACTAAATGAGCACTTATTTATTATCTTATATCATTAGGTGATAGCCCACTCTGATGTCAATTTTTTTCATTACATACTCTGCTAAATATGTCAAAGTAGCAGAGTTTATGAAAATAAAAAAATATATTTTCCCAAGTTTTCTTTTTGCGTACACCGACAGCACTAAATGAGCACTAAATTATTATCTTATATCATTATGTGAGAATCCACTTGGATGTCAAGGTATCATCACATACTCTGCTAAAGATGTCAAAGTAGCAGAATTTATGATATTAAAAAATATATATTTTCCCAATATTTGTTTTTGCGTATATCGGCAGCACTAAATGAGCACTAAATTATTGATGCTTCTATTTGTTGCTGTATTAAGTGGTTATCGTTTTAATAGGTAAAACACTGCTAGCTTAATTAAAAGCCAGCAGTTTTCTAATTTTTGGTCAAGCTATTTTGGCGTGAAATTTAAATTTGCAGTACTAAATTAGCACTAAATGAGCACTAAATATTTAGCAAAAATTTAAGTGATTTTGCCCAAATGACCATTCCAGCTTAACATACCTAGAATATTTGCCATTGTGGCCACGTGATATTTTTTTTTGTATGGGAGCGCATGCATGTTGCCGGCCTTTTAAAAAAGAGTAGGCTCTTCTCTTAAAGTTGTTATCAGGAAGATGATGTCCTGTTTCATTTCCCTTTCGCACATCTCCATGAAACCCACAAGATGATATGGAGTAGTGGGTTATCTTACGCCGCCATTAACCGGTTTGTTAACTAGTTTTTTTTAGGATTTTATTGAGTACAAGTACTCATATTAACTTATTTTATACTTCACTACGTAGTAGGTACTATTATGTATTCCGTGACTTTACAGTACGAAGACCGGCTCCCCGTGACCATAGGTGCTTAAAAATATCTCTGCTGATTTTGTTTCGACGTTGGTTTCATTGTAATATATAATTGTGTATCAGTTTCGATTATAAGTTGATGTCGTTTTAGGGTTCCGTAAAAGGAAAAACAGAATCCTTATAGGATCTCTGTCCATCCGTCCATCTGTTACCGTTACAGCCTACGTAGCATCCACTGCTGAAGATAGGTATCCCCCATAGATTACCTCATATTTGCCACAGTTGCCACGCTTAGCAAACAGGTTGGCAATCGTTTATTTTTATTTTAAGCCGTTGTTAGGAAGACGCTGCCGCCCATGTCCTGATTTGTGTTGCCCTCCGTCGCCTCTTACAACACACGGGATGATATGGGGTAGTGGATATTCTTACTACACGGTAAAGTCAACAACGGTTTAGTTATAACGAAATAACTCATAATGTTATTTCGTTATAACTATCAAAAGCCGTTGTAAGTAACATTCATCGCAGTAGGTACCAAGTTAGTTTCTGTTATCGTATCGTATGGCGCTACCGGAAACTGTGGCGCAATTGTAGATAAACAAACCCATGTCTGTGTGGGGCGGTGTTATGGTTACGATTCGATTTTAATAAAACTTTACAGTTAAAGGCAGTTATAGCGCATTTTATACCAATTTCGTGACGATATCCCAAATAAATTAACAACATGATGAAAAAAGACACAGCAAGCCTAGGTCTCCCAAGGTTGAAGGACTTTTTTTGTTATTATTTTTTTTAAAACGCTGTCGTAAGAGGCGAATAAGAGAAATAAAACAGGAGATAACATTAGCTTCCTTTTGATTACTTAAACCAATTTTACAAACCTGCGGTAGGCACCCCATCTATAAGGTAAACCATGGGTGAGGAACTATATTCCGCAGTGGACTTTTGATAGGGTATAGATGATAATATGAACCAAAGCATTTACACACTATCAGGTAGACTGTGTGCTTTTTTGTCTAAGAAAAAAAACCCGTTTCATGTTTTCTTTCTCTTTACCAAACGTCACTCCCACTCTAGGATTTTCTTCGTGTCATGGGCAATATACAGAACAATTAATTGTAGGCCATACAAATACTTGTTCCGTGCGGGAATCGAACCCGCGGCCTTCAGGACTGCAACTCGTTGCTAAGCCACTGCGGCGCGGAGCCGGCATCAGTTTTATTTTCATGAAATGTCCTTTAATCGGTGTTACTGTTTTGGTCAGCCTTTATGATTTTCCTTATGTGTTACGCCATTTAAGGAAATTGTTATCGCATTGAAGCACATTATATTCTAAGTACACGACATACACAGATTAAATTTTACACGACCCGCAATCGTAGAGACCTTTTAGTTTTCGAAGCGTGCCAGGGTCAGGGTCAGAGTCAGGACGCTGTCGTTAATAGCAGTGTAGGATACGATGCCAGTATAATATATTAAAATATACTTGAGTAATTGACACCATCAGTAATAGGTTACTACAGTGTATAATTTGACTATAAGACGTCTTATAAAAGCGTCTATATTCTATTTAAAGTTAATCCGGCCCGGTTTCGCACGAGTGATTTTCCGATCTCGAAAACACCACGGCTAGCATGGGCTGGGAACAAAAAATTTATTCCCGATTATATCCACTGACAAGAAATAAAATTATCTTGTCCTTATGTTTGGCACGCCAACGGGGAGAAGTATATCCCCGTTTGACATAACGATTAGTCATAATATGTCCCACGTCCGTAGCATGGAGCCAAATGAAAGATAAAAAATTATGCTTTTTTGACATTTGAAAGGGACAATTTTATCCTAGTTCATTGGACGTGGGCTTAAGTTTATATTCATACAAAAATCTATCTATCTCCCATTTTATCTACTGTGGATATTATATCCACCGTGCCCATGCTCGAAGGGTGAATAAAACTAAGCGAAGGGATAAACATTTTTTCCTTTCCCCGGAGATAAATTTGTCTACTACCTATGCTAGCCCTGCAGGACCACCTAATGTTTAATTGTGAATCTAAACCATCCAAGAACCCACTCAAACACACAAAAAATTCATTAAAATCGGAATATAAAATATTTTTTATGGTCATAGTCATTTGACCTTAATAATTTATGTTAATTAGTATACTAGCGATTCGCCCCGGCTCCGCACGGGTGATTACTGGATCTCTTTCTGATCCTCATCCTACTCCTCTGGAGACTCTTTATTTGAAACGAGGCATCCTTAACCTCGGGGGTGACAACCCATTCTGCATTTAGTTAGATGTCTGTGGGCCACACCGTCAGATAAACTGTGTGATCGTTTTATTGTGACTCTTATAAAAATAAATTATTATATTCGAAGTTGCTCAAAGAAGTTACTTATCTTCACGACTGCGGGATGGATTGCTCCAAGAAATGCAGTTAAAACTCGATCAAGATTGACTTTCTAGTTGTGACTCGCGATCGGCCCGATTTCTCCGCGCCGCCTCCCGCGGGTTGCGGATCGGAACACGTACGAAATGTATTCGAGTAATTGCGTTAAGGATCCCGCAGACTGTACTTTGTCGATCAGTTTTATTACCCGACTGCGAGACGCAAAGGAGGGTAATGTGTTTATCAGCCTATATATGTATGTATGTTTGTTCCTTTGCGGCGTTCTAGAGACTAAATGCGTGGGCCGATTGTGATGATTCATACGTCATCAATCAATTTGTCTTAATCATGTGAGTGTCACTAAAGACATGACAGTAATCAAAATTCAATATGGCGACAACCAAATGCCATATTGTAAAAAAGAAAAAAATGAAAGTTTACGAACTATGTCAAGTCATTTAATCTATATAATAATAATAATCATTTAATAGGTCTTTGTAAATCATCTTTAATTTTCTCCAAATATTTTTTCAGCAGACTTACGCAGTCACGTATTTTAATTACTGTTTCAGTAATTAGGCTTAAGTTATTTTCTTGCATCTGTATCTCATGCTAACCACTAAGTAATAATTTAAAATTAAAAATTTTGTACAGCCGACTTCAATATAAGCGACTTCAATATAGGTTATTTAAGAATAACTCAATAACCATTGGTCTGACCTTGATCAAATTCATATGGGACCACACGAGAACTATCAGCTTTCATATAAAAAAAGAATCATCGAAATCGGTTCGCCCAGTACAAAGTTATGAGGTAACACACATTAAAAAAACATACACTCGAATTGAGTACCGTCTCCTTTTTGGAAGTCGGCAGAAAACATTCGACCGTATTTATAATCGTTCGTTATCGCTTATAACATTATACCTGTCTCTTTTTATTGACATTTAATGAAGAAAGAAAGAGCAACTTTAATCGTTACTTAAATTGACGACGGTTTTTTATTAATACAACCGCTAGTATTGAAAGATAAGATGATGATGAAGACTAAGATGCCTTTAACACCATTGTCATCATTGCAGCAGTCCATCACAACTCCATAATCTTCCCCAATAGATTGCCACATATTATATGATATCCGTGTTTTATATAATAGGTACTGTGGTGCTCAACAGCACAAGCGTATAGCGTATACGTATATATAATACTTAAACATACTGAGAGACATCTTGTTTAATATAATATAATAATAACGAATGATCCATGACTTTTTCTGCCACCAGGGCGGCGCCACTTAAAAGTGAGGTATAATATTTGACAGATTTCATAACGGGGAAGTTTTGTTCGGAAAATGTAAAGGTTAATGTTTATTATTAGGCTGTATTATATTAATAAGATTAAAAATAATAAAAAACCAAGCCACAGATATTCATAAAAGTACAAAAATTAAAAAAAAGTTAAAAATGTGCGAGAAATTAAAGAGCAAACCACTGAGGAATTGTTTTGTGTATTAATATAATACTCTAGAAACTGATAAACTTTTATTAAAAACTAACTTCTCTATTAAATGACATTGAGTAACAAAAAGCTTTACCTCAGTGTCAACTAGCGACATCTGGTGAGCAGAAAATTATTAGCCCTCATTACTGTCGAATTTCGACCACTTGACTATCACTAGTAATTATAATTTGTAAGTATTATATTATTAAAAAGACAAAGGAGATAAAAAACTACCTGATATTAAGTAAGAACACTCTATGGACATTTGTGTTCGAACTTACCACATCATTCATCATCACATCATCGTACAAAGTACACCCAGGCTGCAGCTATATTATGGTTGTAGAGCGCAAATGTGTCGACTCGACCGAGGAAGGACCACGCACTCACAGAATATCAGCGTAAAACAGCAGCTGTGTTTCATTTGGTGCGTGTAGTGAACTGGAAGCCCAGTTTACTGGAAACGAGGCATTCCATCTTAGTCCTCAGGGCTGACAACGCATCTGCATTTTGATTCATAATCGAGGATAAAAGTAGATGTCTATGGGCCACAGCATTCAGTTACCATTCAGGTGGAATGTGTGCTCGTTTGTCACCCTTATTCTATAAAAAGAAATCTTAGTTGCCACGCTTGGCAGGCAGGTTGGCGACCGCAGTTTATTTTATTGATTTGTTGAAGTCAGGATTTAATTCTCTATCGGCCTTTTTGCCAAACATGGTTAATTGATGCCCAAATACACAAACGCAGCTCAAATTTAAGATGCCGTTATGTCTCGCGCTGTCTCTATCGCTTTAAGTCAAAGTGACTGTGACACCACGAGACTTACGACATTTTAAAATTGAGTAACGTTTGATTATTTCGCCATGGGACTCGGGTTTAAACTATGAAAGAGACTTTCTCACAAACGAAGTCATAGCCGCAGCGCTACAGTCGTCATGGAATTTCCGATTTGCTGTCCAACTTCATACTTTTCAATTTACTTCGCATATATACCAAGAGAGTTCTTTATTGGAAAAGACTAGTTTATACCTGAGAGTAATTATAAACTACTTTTTGTAATAAGTACGGTAAGTCTTAGTAACGACATGAGAATGTGAAATTATTTTATTCACTTTAGTTGTGTGAAGACGACTTTCACTATTTTTAAAAAGATAATTGTTTTAATTTGTGGTTTTTAGTCCATTTTTTTTATATAGAATAAGGGTAACAAACGAGCACACAGTCCACCTGATGGTAAGTGGTTGCTGTGTCCCATAGACATCTACATTTATCCTCGTTTGCGAATCAAAATACATATGCGTTGTCACCCGTGAGGACTAACATGGAATGCTTCTTTTCCAGTAATATGGATCTTCGGTTCACTACACTCACCATATGAAACACAGCAGTGTCAAGCTGCCATTTTACGCTGGTATTCTGTGAGAGCGTGGTCCTTCCCCAGTCGAGCCGAACCATTCGTGCTACAACTATACTACTAATATAGCTGCGACATGGCTCTACCACGTATTATTCTTATTATCTGGATAAGAGGCATTCCATTTTGCGTCTTTAGGGGTGGCAACGCGTCTTCGTTTTGATTTTTAATCGAGGATAGGTATGTAAGTGTCTAAGGCACTTCTATAATTTTTTTATCTCTACATAGCATAAAACAAAGTCGCTTCCCGCTGTCTGTACGCTTAGGTCTTTTAAACTACGCAACAATGATTGAAGAGGAAGGTTTTTATGTATAATACATGCATATTATATATTATATAATTCTTCTGTGCGTGTGTATGTGACTGAATTCCTCCTAAACGGCTGGAACGATTTTGATGAAATTGTGTGTGTGTGTGTGATTACGTTGATTAGAGAATGGTTTAGACTCAATTCATTTGGACCCGGTAGGTGGCGTTGTTGTCGAGATCCAGACAGCAACCGTGCGTAACCGGGGCGGATCACTAGTTCATATTAAATGAACGAAAAAAAAATAGAATATGAATGTATTATATATACAAACAAACATTTGTCTGTCCAACCCAATTAAATCAAACCTGTGCAAATTAAGGACGCGTAACAATTAGATAACTCTTAGTTGACTGCGTGTGATGTCACTCAATCAAACTCTGGGTATGCGCGAGCGCAACTAGAGATGTGCTAGTAGTGTAACTTGTGTGTCGATAGAAATCATCTGCTGCTCTGATACATTTTTATTAATGCATTACAACTCACAGCAGCAACAAGGAAAGATTTTTATCTCTATATAGGGCATAACTCCTATAAATATATATTTTAGGGACATAATAATTCAGGAGAGTGTCTACTCTTCTCGACTGCTCAACTTGCTGCTGATTTGATACAGGAGTGTACAAGCTTGATTGTGAATGTGGTCTCTCTGATATAGGACAAACAAAAATATCCATAAAAACCCCCGTAAAAGAGCATATCGCTGATGTAAAGCACCGACGCTTCGGGAAGTCTGCATTATGTCAATATGTTCAAAATCATTTTGAACAGTGGTAGAGCCACGCGGCAGCTTTTGCTGTTGCACGGATGGGCCGGCTCGAACCGGGGTGGTACCACGACCTCACAGAAAACCAGCGTGAAGTAGATATGAGCGCCGCGCCAGCGCGCCGCCGTCGCCGTGAGTTCATATCGGCGTGTCGCCGCCGCGTGAAGCACTCGGCGCGCCGTCGCGGCGAGTCGCAACTTCCTTTCCCGCTCACATGCGCGGCCCGGCTGCATTAGTTGGCCTTGTCGCCTCGCCACGCTTGTCGCTCACTCAGTCGAGTCGAACATTTCACCGAGTGAACGTGTATTGTTGTGTGGTGTTAACAATGGACCTCACAGAATACCGGCGTGAAGTGGAAGTTCTGCTTCTGCATTTCATCTGGCAAAATTCCGCTCAAGACATTAATTGCTCGGGGCAAGCTGAGCAACAAGGCCAAGGCGACCTCAGCCACGCTATCCGTGAATTTCTGCAACATCAGGGGACTTCCCTCGAACCTAAATGCTGTCCACTACCATCTCGAGATGGCGAAGCCGGCCTTACTGTTATTGACCGAAACACAGGCATCCTCTGCAGCTGATACTTCGTATCTCTCTTATCCGGGGTACAAATCGGAACACCCCTTTTCATCCGGGAAGATCTGTTCATGTTTTTGCCTTGACATATCGTCTGACACAACTGGTTACTTCGCTTACGCGGATTCCAGATGAGGTCATCCTCATGATCATTCATGCGCCTTCCCTGTTGGACCTTCTGCTGACCTATCATCCGAAAAGATATCAGGTCTCCGCCGACGCCCCTCTTGGCTCCTTAGACCATTGTCTAGTCTGGAGTGTGGTGCCATTCACACTAACATCGCGGGTACATTCTACAGGCTGTCGCGTGTTTGGCACTATAGGTCGCCGATTGGTATAGGGTGCGGTCCTTCTTTGCGTCTTACCCTTGTGGGCGGGTTTTCTTCTTGCTGGACGATCCCAACGTTGTTGCTAATTCTGTCGCTGATGTGGTACTTCAGGTTATGGAACTTTTTATTATTCCGCTATGGTTCCCATCGGAGGCAGATCTCAGCCATGATTTGGTCGCTCCTGTAAAATAGGATCACGCTATAAGCAGGAGTGCTACCGGGCCTGGGCTGACGATTCAAAGTCCCGGGATGTAACCACTAGCGCGCTTAAAAATAAATATAATTCCGCCTCCAGGTCCTTCAAAAGAGTCATTGCCAAGGCAAAGTCAGAGCACACAACAGAATTGTCGAGAAACTAGTTTGCCTTCCTTCGAGAACCCGTTCATTCTAGTGTCTCGCCCAAGCTGTCCAAGGAAACTTCTGTCAGCCATCTCTTCCACCTCTGCACAGGGAGGACGACTCACTGGCCCATGCCGCAAAGGAGAAAGCCGATCTTTTAGGCTCTTTCTTTGCGTCCAACTCGACTCACGATGACGGGGTAGCACACCGCCGACCATCCAGTGGTGTGAGTGGTCCATACCGGATGTGCAGTTCACACAGCCCTAGATTCAAAAAGCACTCCTCTCTCTGGACATTCACAAGTCGAGTGGGCCTGAAAATCCCTCCAATTGAGCTGAAGACGTGTGATCCAGAGTTGCCACCGGTTCTAACGCATCCTTTCCGGTACTCCTACTCCCTAGGCGTAATCTCGAATTCACGGAAGACGGATTTCGTCCACCCGATCCCTAAAAAAGGCGACCGCTCAGATCCGTCCTAAGTACAAGCCTATCGGCATCACCTCCTTGTTCTCCAAAATAATGGAATCCATTATAAACTGCCAGCTCATGCGGTACCTTGAGGGCCACCAGCTGATTAGTGACCGCCAATACGGTTTTCGTTGGGATCGATCAATTGGTGATCTTGTGGTTTACTTGACCTATAGATGGGTGGAGGTAGTAGAGTCCAAGGGAATTGGCCGTTACTTTGGATATTGCGAAGGCCTTCGATCGGGTTTGACACAAAGCGCTTCTTTCGAAGCTCTCTTCCTATGGGCTTCCTGAGAAATTATACAATTGGATCACCAGCTTTCTTGCAGATCGGAGCGTTTCCTCAGTTTCAAAGCACTCCCCTTGTTGTCTCAGCCAGTATCGGAATCCTCGGCGTCGACATATCGAGTGATGTGCAATTTCGTGTTCACTTGAGAGAAGGCTAAATCGGAATCTAAAAAGCTTGGCGTGCTCAGCAGAGCGGGACAGTATTTCATGCCGGCACTCCGCCTGCCACTTTACAAGGCGCAGGTTCGGCCTCACATGGTATACTGTTCCCATCTATGGTCTGGGCCTCCTCAGGGCTTTATTAAAAATATAAAGTTGTGTTTGGTAACAACAAATTGGTTTTCTTTAAGTTTTATTTAAGAAATTTTTCCTTTTAATAAAATATCTAAGGTCCATGCCGCGCCGCCGCGACGCCGCCGCCGCCGCCGCCGAGGAAATTTTGAGGCCAAGCCGCCGCCGTGGAATTGGCCTTCGGCGCTCATATCTAGCGTGAAGTAGAGGTTTACTTCTGCGTTTCGCTTGGTGAGTGCAGGTGGCCGGAGGCCCTTTTTACTGGAAATGAGGCATTCCATCTTAGTCCTCACGGGTGACAACGCATCTACATTTTGATTTGTAATAGAGGATAGATGTAGATGTCTATGGGCCGCAGCAACCACTTACCATCAGGTGGACTGTGTGCTCGTTTGTCACCCATATCCTATAAAAAAAAAATCATCCCAACCATTGTATTATCAGATTTGATAGATCACAAATCCTCGCAAAAGAACAACGATTCCTACCAACGATGATTCGCGAGGCTATTGAAATTAAAAAAACACCCCAAGTTCTGTAGAGAATATCTATCCGCTCGGTATCCCATAATTAACAAAATTAAATCCAAACCGAAGCATACTACTACAAGACTTCAAGATACTGTAAGCTCGTTCTACATAAATCGGACTAAAAATTTAATAATCAAAAGTTGAAGGTAGCCTTCGTTAACTATGACATCGGGACGTCGAATACCTCAGTCACACCTTGACCATGGGTGCTGAAAAGTGCCCGAAACGACGGAATTAAACAAGTTAACAATAAACGCGATAACATCCGTAAAATTAGTTTTATTCTTTTATCAGTATACTCCCGTCGAAAGCGGAGACGATAGGACTAAAATTAGAACCTTATCAATGGTAACATCACTGTCATTATCGAATTCGAATTTTTGTACAAATTATGATTTGAATGCGACTTAACAATTATCGACATTTCAGCATACAGCACATCACTAATTGCAATCATTTGCTATTGTTCCGCGATGTTTTGGTTTATCAGCCGGCTTGATTGTCTCGAACGCGCCATATGGTAGGTAATTTTATGACTGATTGATACAACTAACATTAGATACGCAACAATAATATAGATACGTTTCGCTGCAGCAAATTCGGTTTATTTCTGAATTGTATCTGTAGGTACTTTGTAGAATTTATAAAATCATGATTTTTGAAAGGGAGGTTAGGCATTCTCTCAACAATCATCCATCATCCATCCGATGTTATTAACATTAGGTGTTATAAACTCCTGTTAACATCTCCAATTGACTGTCTCGTTGGTGTAGTTGTCGTTGATCACGCGGTCCCGGGTTCAAAGACCGGTTTGGACCAAAATCAGCCCAGAGTCAGGAAATTGGCGATGTTTCACCTCCGTGCCTCGAAAAGCACTAAAGACTGTTGGCCCTGCGCTTAATTTCTCAATTGTATCGAGTGTGTAGTATAAGTGACGACTGTGTATTGTAAGTGGTAAATAAAAAATGTCTTTCAATAAGTATTATGTAATAATCAATATTGAATAAAAAATTATTCCATTCTATTCTATAACTTCCGTCCCATCGGAATATGAGGGATAAACGTGAGGGAATAAAGAGTACACCTGCGCTTGTGCATTCACTTGTTCACTATAATCATATCCTGCGCAGATGGCTAGTCTCCGTTGCGACTGCCCTCTTGATCGAAATTCGGTCTGGAGGACGTTATTAACTATTCCATACTATCACTAATCACTACAGCCCTTCTCAAGTCCAGCTGAACATAGGCCTCCCCCAAGGAATGTCACAAAGCACGGTCCTGAGCCACCTGCATCCGTAGACTTCCTGCATGACTTACCAGATCGTCACTCCAACTAGTGGGGGTCTCCCTACACTTCGCTTGCCGGTACGAGGTTGCCACTCGAGAACCTTTCTTCGCCATCGGTTGTCGGTTCTTTGAGCTATATGGCGGGCCCATTGCCACTTCAGCTTTCTAATCTATTAACATATCCCATTTACTATTCCAACAAGGAATAGTTAACGACCGTTTTCGTATGGTGGATTTGAACACACTAATGTTTAGTTTCGTAGAAATTGGTTGCGAGTGTCCGTAGAGTGCAGTCACCTAATATCAGGTAGATTTTTAGCTCTTTTGTTACCCGACTGCCACAGAAGGAAGGTGTTATTTTTCCAGAATGTGTATATGTACGTATATTTATTTGGCACGCACTGTAGTCTAAATGGCTTGATGCATTTCAACATAGACACAGGGTACATACATTTTTTCTGTTACAGCAAAACTTTTTTATTCTAGTCGGGTTTTTTTTTAATTACTATTTTAACTATTGAGCTTGTTAATAATATAAACAATTCCCGTTTTTGTAGTATAACAAATTATAATGGGTTTGACTGGCAGAGTAAGCCGTCCGCCCATTTTAACCTTAGCTATGAATTTGTTATGACTGTATTCTGAATGAAAAATGAATAAATAGATAAATAAATTGATTTTAAGTATCTTCATTCATTCTGAGGTATAAAAGTAAAAAAGTTACAGCCTATATACGTCCCACTGCTGGGCACAGGCCTCCTCTCATTTCTAAGAGGGTTTTATGGCAAGGAAGTGACCGCCGCGTTGCCTCAATGCGTGTTTGCGATCTTCACATGTCGTCGAAATATATTTTTTTCTTATTTGTCAGACATGCCGGTTTCCTCGCGATCTTTTCCTTCACAGCCGAGCACGTGGTAAATCAACACTTAAAATTGCAATTAACAATTGCATTGGTGCCGGCGGGAATCGAACCCGGGTTGGTCGCGAACTGCGAAACTTACAGCGAGCGCTAACCATCTGAGCTACTATGGCTCTGGGGTATTACTATGTTCTGGGGTATAACTCTGCTCAAACCAAGGTCTGCTTTCCTGCACTACCTCGTAAACAAAGTCCGATCTTGCGCATCATCTAGTTTCGTTATGCTCGCGTATCCGTAATGGAACAATTCAAGTATAGTTATTGAACTTTCCGCGATATGTCTTTCCTTGTATCTGCTTATTCAGGCATTTGTACCATTTTTTATATGATAAAGTTGACAAACGAGCACGCAGTCCACCTGATGTTAAGTGATTGCTGTAACCCATTGACATCTACATCTATTCTCGATTACGAATCAAAATGCAGATGCGTTGTCACCCGTGAGGACGAACATGGAATGCCTCGTTACTAGTAAAAAAGGTATTCGGTGCTCTTTTCTCATCATACGAAACACAGCAGCCGGTCGAGCCGACCCATTCGTACTGTAACTATAATACTATAGCTGCAGCATGGCTCTATCACGTAAAAACCTACCTCGATCAGTAAGTTCTTCAACAAAAGGTAAAATCATTTACAATATACATCACGGCTTGAACTATAGCTTTGTTGTTTTAGCCGTACATGCGACAGTTTACCAGCCTTTTGGTGTATAGTTTTCTACTGCAGAGTGTACACTATCGCATTCCATCTCTGAATGTCCAGACTCCATAAACTTTTGATTGATGGTTTGGATTGGCAAAACTGTTACTGCATATGTATAACATTGCGTATGTTTTTTTTTTATATAGAATAAGGGTGACAAACGAGCACGCAGTCCACCTGATGATAAGTGGTTGCTGCGGCCCATAGACATCTACATCTATCCTCTATTACAAATCAAAATGTAGATGCGTTGTCACCCGTGAGGACTAAGATGGAATGCCTCATTTCCAGTAAAAAGGGCCTCCAGCCACCTGCACTCACCAAGCGTAACGCAGAGGTAAACCTCTACTTCACGCTGGTATTCTGTGAGGTCGTGGTACCACCCCGGTTCGAGCCGGCCCATCCGTGCGACAGCAAAAGCTGCCGCGTGGCTCTACCACTGTTAAAAATGTATATGTATATGTATAACATTGATTCTGGCCAGAAGCAGTATCAGAGAAGAAAGTTAATTCTTTTATGTCAGGAGCCAATGACGATAAATGCATCCAACTGCAAGTGGCACTCTTTCATGCCACATATAATTTGTAGCCTCAGAATCTCCTAAATTATACAATGTAAAATTGTAAATCTTTTAATTTTCTTTTATAATACACATGACCAGCCTGTAAGTTTTTGAGCTAATAGTATTTTTTCCAGGTCCATAGCAAAGGCAACAAAGCCAGGATCTACTTTGGTACGATTTTTGTCAAGAACTTTATGCTCTCTTGCTTCGTTTAAGCTCTTTCATTTTTGAGGTTGACCAACAAATAACTTATAATAAAAATGGCTCCTATTCACTTCGTATAATATAACGAAACGGATCGTAACGGAGAATGGAACGCTTCTTGAATATAGGAATCGGACATAAAAGTAGATTGACGTACGTTTTCAATCTACCAAACTACGGCAAAATTATTATTAAAAAGCTTCGACCTACTTTTGAAAGATAAACTCGTGAGTTTAACCCTCGTTATATTATTTATTTAATACGTTTCATTATTTTAAGATACTTACGACTCCTGAATTAAACAACTCGCACGCACCCAACCATAGACACACACGCATAAACTCACATACTTATACAAAACCCTCATTAAACATATGTAAGCTTAGTTTCTTGTTTATCTTTTATTTATTTATTTTGTGTTTGTTTAATTCTTGCTGAAGCTTAGAAGAGCGGGGCATCCTGCCACAAGCATAATATATTTACTTAAAAGGCTGTCCCTTTTTTTTTTCTGAAAGTGTATACTGTTGGCCCTGCGGCCTTCACAGCTTCATTGAATTAGGTTCGTAAGTGAGGACTTACGAACTATTGAGTGCAACGACTCTGCCGTCGGAGAGGCGGCGCTTCGCGCCGCCTCGCCGACTGCAGTCCCGAGGCACCCCTACCCCTGCTTTCGGAGTAAGGCTCCTCGAGCTAGGGATACGATTCAAGGGCCCCTCTGAACGAGGTACGAACCTCGGCTTGAATCACTATCGCATTTTTTGATACTGATCGCAATGATTAGAAACGCCCCGTATCACGGGTGTTATACCTCATGTACGGAGTGTGTCTATAACGACGCATTCGCCGGCGAATGCGGTGTGCCCTAGTGTTCTGTACTAGAGTAGTGTCTGTGTGAGTGTTTGTGTTTGTGTTACCTAAACTGGTTCCCTCTCCTGTGGAGGGGGGGGAGTCCCATTTACTCCCATACCTATATAATGTATGATATTTTTGAAGAAATTAACAAGTTTTCATTTTTATTTTCAAAGAAGGTAGGTACTCTTAACTTCTTATTTATTTATTTTTTATAGGATCGAGTGACAAACGAGCACACAGTCCACCTGATGGTAAGTGGTTGCTGTCGCCCATAGACATCTACATCTATCCTCGTTTGTGAATCAAAATGCAGATGCGTTGTCACTCGTGAGGACTAAGATGGAATGCCTCTTATCCAGTAAAAAGGGTCTCCGGTTCTCTACACTCACCATACGAAACACAGCAGTGTTAAGCAGCTATTTTACGCTGGTATTCTGTGAGAGCGTGGTCCTTCCCCGGTCGAGCCGATCCATTCGTGCTACAACTATACTTCTAATATAGATGCACCATAACTACCACGTAGGGAACTTTCTTTATTTCTCTATTTTCTTATTTTATGCAGAAGATCCACGCAGTAGAGTAGTATGGCTGCAACAAGAATGAGTGCTTGATTGGGGAAGGACCAAACTTACGTAGAATATGAGCTGATATTTCAATCAGTGCAATGCTGCTGTGTTTGGTGTGTATAGTGAGTAATGTGAACCAGAGTCCCTTCTTACTGGTAAAGAGGCAGTCCATGTTAGTGCTCATGGTTGTAAACACGTATATATTATTATATTATACATATTTTGTTGTGATTCATCACCGAGGATAGACTTTAGTGTCTATGGTCCACAACATCCACTTATCATCAGGTGAGCTGTATGTTTGTTTGTCTTCCTAACTTGTATAAGAAAATCTAATGACCTGTTCTAGTACACTTTTATACAATAATCAGTTTCTGCACTTAGAGAACTAGTGCGCAGACCTCTCTAATTTGTCCCAATAAAGCTTTTATATCAGACCGCGAGCAATGAAGGAAATAACTACTTTCCTTTTAAAATGCCAACTTTATAAACGTTAAAGTGCACATAGTCCATTCAAAACTATACCGTATTACATACGGAATATGACTCATTAAAATAGTTGGACTGACGATCGATCAAGTTACGATGTTATTAAATTATTTCTCTCCTAAATGCGATAACGTTAAGGCTTATAATTGAATAAGTGACTATTTAACTCGCTTATCGGATGTCGAATGATAACTACAGACAGACATTGAGGCTACCTGTCAGACTGTGGATTACTATGTCATTCGCGCAGTGGCCGCCGGCGCAGGCGCACGCTTTTTCCCAACCGGTATTTTTATTACACAGCTGCAGTTGTATTGGAATTCGGGGTCGCATTGTTTACTTTCGTTTTGTTCTATAAACAATAGGCAATAAAGTACCCATCAGTTAAGTTATTGTTAAGCAGTTAAACAATCGTGTTAAGTGCAGTAACTGTGATAGTGAACATCCCGAGAATACAAAATGCGACGCGTTAAAATGAATTTGGATCCAGATCTGGGCGATTTGGAGGAGATGCTCGCCCACGTGCAAACGCAGCTGGAGCACGAGATTGATCTCGAGAAGGAGTCCAAGAAGCCTTCAGTGATCAACGTTCAGGAATCGCCAAAGCCGAAGAGGACTCCATCGTTTAATAAGGCCGATACGTACGAGTTACGTCGTCAAGCGCCGAGGCCACCATTAATGAGGGTGAACAGTGACATAAATTCTGGCAGTAAGTCCCTTAACGGTGAAACCAGAAGTCAGTATAACGTCGATCTCAACCATAACGAAAAGCTAAGAGGATCTCAAACCAGTCTCAAATCTGATGACGCAGTGTCACAGATCTCCTTCCAGTCTTTTCGGTCGGAGCCAGTTCAGAGGCTCTCCATGCTCAGTTTGCCTGACAAGCGAGGTTCGTCTGCTTCTCTCAACGGAAAGGGGCGAACGGCGACCTTGCCAAGAGGCTACGGTTCAACCAAGGATAAGAGTTGGGAGGACTACTGGGCGCAGTAAGTTATCACGTATTTATTTTTTTAGATTTCCTTATTTTAAAAATACGGTTATGTTGATCCTTACAAACAATGCAAGGTTTTATGAGGGGAACTGGCTGAACTTTAGTTTTCTTATAATCTAGTTTAGCTTAGTACCGTTCTAAAAAAAGGAATGAAAAAAATTAAAGTCAGTTATAATTTTGTTAAAGCGCTCGTAAAGGAGTGTTGTGGCAATTTCTAGCCCGTAATTTAGTTGGGTTGACCGTGTAGTGGTTGGTGTAAGAATATCCACCATCCTATAACATCCCGTGGGAGCCGTAAGAAGTGACAGAAGAAAATAAACCTGAAGATGGATGGCGGTGTCTTTCTAATAAAAACTAAAATAATACTGCTCTTTTACCACTATTGGCAGTGTTTATTTTTTATACGATAAGGGTGACAAACGAGCACACAGTCCACCTGATGGTAAGTGGTTGCTGCGGCCCATAGACATCTACATCTATCCTCGTTTGCGAATCAAAATGCAGATGCGTTGTCATCCGTGAGGACTAAGATGGAATGCCTCATTTCCAGTAAAAAGGGTCTCCGGTTCTCTACACTCACCATACGAAACACAGCAGTGTTAAGCTGCTATTTGACGCTGGTATTCTGTGAGAGCGTGGTCCTTCCCCGGTCGAGCCGACCCATTCGTGCTACAACTATACTACTAATATAGCTGCAGCATGACTCTACCACGTATAACAATTAAGCCAATTTTTTTTAATATATGGGGGAGGTCTCTGTTCAGCAGTGGAATTTTAATGGACTGTAAAGGTAACCGATAGTTTAGTTAAGTGACGTTATCGTCTATTTAAGGTATTAACTACATTTTAATGAATAACGAGAAAAACGGATAAATAGTTGCAACAATGACAACTAATCACCTTGAATGACGCACAATTTTAAATCCTTAGTAAAAACATGATTCAGATCACACGTATAGTATTTTATAGGAATTTAGTTAGCAATATTCTTGGAAATTACGCTATTATACCAAAGCGGCTTTCACTAGTAGACTAAGTTAAAACCCAATTAAAAAAGAAAACACTCCGCCATTCGTGTGCCGTAAAACTAAACCAAAAGAATTCAGTTCAATTTTGTTTATTGCCAGAGATTAGTACATATTTATAACGATCTTAATTGTTAATGAGACCTTATATTTTACCCTGTTAGTGGCGTGCAATATCTTTACTTATAAATATACTAAACTATTTTTATTATTACAATTCAATTAAATAAATTATTAAAGAAGAATGATCGGAAAGTTAATTACATGTTTGCATTTATTTATTTACTCAATGCCAGCAACTTATGTAACTATTTAAAATATTTTAGCATAAATTTTTTAAATTTAATAAGTGTCAAGTATCTAAAAAATTGATAAAATGACAAAAAATTTACAATAAATACAATGTCAAAAATATAATTAACAAGTTATTCCAGAGAACGAAGCCTATATATCTAAGTACGGGTTGATGATGATGATTTTGCTTAATTTCAAGTTCGTAGGCTGATACATCATTCATCATCAGCCCTTTTCCCGTCCCTGCTGTTCTTACCATTACAGTCTATCAAAAGTGCACTGCTGACGTAGGCCTTCCCCATAGAGTACCATAGGATACCTCTCTTAGAAAGCGTGCTGGCAACCGCCCTATTTTAATTTTTTTTTACTTTTTATTAGGAAGACGCTGCTGCCCATCTTCTGGTTTGTTTCCCTCTCTCGCCTCCTACGACACCCATGAGATAATGTAGGGTAGTGGATATTCTTAGACCATTTTCTTATTATAGTATAATCGGCTATCAAAGTGTCGGACATCTCCCACCTTTGTTCTCCGTTTCGTACGTTGGGTGTGATAGGTGATGCCAATGGGAATTGCGAGAAATATCACAGCTTCCGATAGATAGCAGCAGTATAGCCATATATTAGGTGTTATTAACTTGCTTGTTTTCGTCGAATTCAATTTGGCTAGATCCTCCATAAATAAGATACATTCATCTTATATTTTGTTATCTAATTACTTTCTAAGTCCATTCATCAAATATGTAATACATATTTTTTTCTATATCCACCTCCTAGTTGTTTTTGTTCAACCCACATGTGGTTCGTGTCTTTCAATGATGCACAGACAATTGACGCGATAGAGAGTAGGTTCATAAGTTTTTTTTAGTCTTCAGTTATAATTTTATATTGTAGATAGTTCATTTTAATTACTTTAGAATTGTACTAAAGTAATTATTAATATGATGATAATATTTTAAAGTTAATTTGATCTTAAAATAAGAATCTAACGTCCAATACGTACGATAAATATAGACTCTATCTTAATTATATCCTTACGTATATTATACACATATGTGTATCTATATGTATTCTATTATATATATGTTTATAGTATGTATAGTATTTAGGTATATGTATGTTTGTATGTATATATGTATTTATTATCTTTTTTTATATTAAGTATATTCATATTCTAAATTTTATTATGAGAGTGCACACTAAATCCGCTTCTCTTTGAATATGTCCAGTTATGGCCTGCTGGAAGAAATTTCAATATGAAATAAGCAGTGCCTTTGTATAAAATATTTTATTTTTATTTTTCATTGTAACATTACTTTGTGTGTACATAAATTGTTAAATAAATACATATTAGCTATAAAAGTAATTGCTGCAATTATTTTATAGTAAATCTATTATAAAGTTGATCCATATTAGTACTTAGGAATGTAACTTAAAACCTAATAAATGCTTAGCTGATTATTTACGTTAATAAATTAAGAAAAAGTAGAGTTACAATCTATAAACTTCCCACTCCTGGGCATAGGCCTCCTCTCATTTCTGAGAGGGGAGTAGTATGCATGTATGTTTTGTATAGTCAATTTATAATAACAGCAAGAACTAACGTAACATAATATAATTAATAAACAGTCGTTTCATGAAACTAGCGCAAAATAACAGTGGGACGTACGAAAAAATAATAACATTTGCTTCAGTGTTGTTGACGGTGTTTCTCTGTAGTGTTGTTACTCTGTGGCAAAAACTAGAGTTAACGCAAAAAGCCGCGGTTGAACTGTAGGCGGATATTGTCCGAAGTTGCGTTAGATTTATATTGTTTGCCTCGAAGTGAAACTTTCCAGGTTAATTATGGCGGTCCATTGTTTGCTATTCGTGTCTCTATTTTGGTATTAACTTAACAAAGTGCGGCTTTTTCTAAATGGTAGTCTCCCTAGTTTGGTTCGTACCAAATGTAACATAGAGGTGAGTGTAGAGAATCGGAGATGTTTCTTACTTTTAAACGAGGCATTCCATCTTAGTCCTCACGGCTGACAACGTAACTGCATTTTGATTCGTAATCGAAGATTGATTTAGATGTCTATGGGCCACATCATACAGTTACCATCAGGTGGACTGTGTGCTCGTTTGTCACCTTTACTTATACTATAAAAATAAATGATCAATGTATATATTTTTATACTATGCGCATACGAATATAACTGTTACACTTAAATTTCGCTTCTCCTGGCACACTAACTTCAACAAAGTTGTAGAGTATGTGCTAAAAAAAAAATAAAAAACTTTTCATCATCATTATCATTACAGTCCGTCACAATTCCACTGCTGAACATAGGGCTGCCCCCTAGGAATGACACAAAGCACGGTTCTGGGCCACATGCATCCATCGGATTCCTACATGTCCTTACCACTTTACCACATAACTCCAATCTAATGTGGGGTCGCTCTACACTCCGATTATCGGTACGAGGCTGGCTCTCGAGATACTTTCCTTACATCTCCAACAGTAACCAGTTCTTCGAGCTGTATGGCCGACCCATTGTCACTTTAGCATACTAATCAGTTGCACTATGGGTTATCAATGGGCCCCAGTAACCATTCACAGGACAGTAGTTTGTTGCGCCCACATAATGAAAATAATGTAGTACTTAAATTTTGAGAGGAATAGGACAGACAATGTACAGCCTCCGGCTATGTTTTAGATGATGATTGATAATTGCAGAAAATAATTAAACAGTTAAAAAGTTGAGTTTTATTTTACTTTACTTAATAATAACTACAAAACTGAATTCTTTGGTGTTTTATATATTTATATTCAATCTATTCCAACAACTTAACACAAGAAACATAAAACAAAATAAAAACCAAACCAGGCCCTGCAAGCATGTAGCAAATGTTTAAATCTTCAAACTAAGACATATTTGAAGTTTGTTCACGTCGGGCCCAAGCTTGTATGGAATCAAGTTCATCTCCTTTCAAGTATCTAGCTCATCGGGAAGTTAGTTTAAAATTAAATACTAAATTCGACCTGAACAGACACGAAAGCGAGTTAATAAAAACGTGGTAAAAATAAAATCATCGTAGTCTAGGTGTAAAATTTTATTAAAATCAAAGTGATTCAACTTATTCGCACAATCAGAGAAAAAACACACACACGCACACGTTTCTCTTAATATTTATTTGTACGGAAGTCGATAAGATTAGCTCTTTTCGCTGAAAGTTGACAGGTTTTTGTAACATTGTTATTGTGAAACTTTAGTTAATTACACGTAAAGTACGAGAGCTTCTATCACAGTTGACAAGTGAAACACTTTCTTGGAATTGAGTTGTTTTTCCCTTTGGATTATACAAGATAACTTAAAACTTACCTTTATGCCTCTATCAAAAAATAAGAGCACTACTAATTCGACCTGTTTATCGATTCGATCTTTTGTTCCCACCCATGTTGATCGAGACCCATTGGAAAGGTAATCGGGTTGAAACGATTGCATAGTTTTGATTATTTGACAGACACACACACACACACACACACACACACACACACACACACACACACACACACGCGCGCGCGCGCACACACACACACACGCGCACACACGCACACACACACACACACACACACACACACACACGCACGCACACGCACACGCACGCACACATACACATACATACACACACACACACACACACACACACACACACATACACATACACACACACACACACACGCACGCACGCACACATACACACACGCACACACACACACACACACACGCGCACACACACACACACACACACTCACGCACGCACACGCGTGCTATGGCTATTACGAGTCGAGTTAAACATAAGTCGACTTTGCTCTTCCAGGCAAGCGGTATGCGGATGCATTTCATGCATTTCTCCATAGTAAAAAAGGTAGTAGTAGCAGTAGTTTATTATGGTTTTCGAACCCACGACTTAATAGTTTCGCTGTTTGTAACTAACCCATTGGGCTAGTGACGCAATCTTGGGTTACTTATCTGTCATAGACCATCAGCACTTATGATGTCTAGGTATCTACCTCCGTTTCTGAACTTACGACGCCCACGAGACGACAATACCCACATGGAAAAACTTAAAGAAGCTAGATATAATTGCTTTGAAAGTTCTTGTTTGAAACTTTCATATCTAAAAGTTTGTCGTAAGTGCTTCACGATTACGTAACGTGTTTGTTTCTATCGTATATCTCCGGGCATGTGATAGCGGAGAGATTCATCTCATGACCTTATCTATGAAACAATCTTGTCATAGAAACATACTTTGGATTGGCCTTCATCTACGCGTTATCGGTTATCGGACAGATTGTGTTACAAATATGTGTAGGGTGGCCATGTTTAACTTTTTTATAGACATGTTAGAAACATATGCCAGTAAGCGACAGTAGCTTAGTGGGTAACAAAAAGGGAGCAAAAAGGGTGTGCACCGCAAACTCGGACCGTTTCATGTTTAAACTGAACTCTATTTCAATAAAGAAGTCTAGTCCCGCAGAAAATGTGCGTAATATAAAATATATGAAGTAACAAGTAGTAAAATTATTTAAAATCTTGTACAACCGACTTCAATATAAATAAAATGAGAACATCAATGTACCTAGTCGAAGTCAATGAAATACGCATTATTAAGGATAACTCAAAAACTACTGGTCGGATCTTGATCAAATTTATATGGGACCACATGAGAAGCACCCAGCTCTTTTTTTTATAAAATAAGAGTGACAAACGAGCACACAGTCCACCTGATGGTAAGTGGTTGCTGCGGCCCATATACATCTACATCTATCTTCGTTTTCGAATATAAAATGCAGATGCGTTGTCACCCGTGAGGACTAAGATAGAATGCCTCTTTTCCAGTAAAATGAGTCTCTGGTTCTCTACACTCACCACACGAAACACAGCAGCATTAGGCTGCTATTATACGCTAGTATTCTGTGTGCTCAACTTCAAATAAAAAAAGAATCATCAAAATCTGTTAACCTAGACAAAAATTTTGAGGTAACACACATTAAATATACAGTCTATTTGAAAACTTCCTCTTTTTTTTAAGTCTGTTCAAAAAGGGTTTGGACCGTAAACTCGGAACGTTTCATGTTTAAACTACACTCTTATTTCAATAAAGAAGTCTAGTAACGTAGAAAATATGCGTAATATTTTAACAGTGGTAGAGCCACGCGGCAGGTTTTGCTGTCGCACGGATGGGCCGGCTCGAACCGGGGTGGTACCACGACCTCACAGAATACCAACGTGAAGTAGAGGTTTACCTCTGCGTTTAGCTTGGTGAGTGCAGGTGGCCGGAGGCCCTTTTTACTGGAAATGAGGCATTCCATCTTAGTCCTCAAAGGCGACAACGCATCTACATTTTGATTTATAATAGAGGATAGATGTAGATGTCTATGGGCCGCAGTAACCACCCTTATCCTATAAAAAAAAATTAAGTATTAAGTAAAAATCAAATACTTTTGTGAAGAGAATGCTTAACATTTCAGACACTTCTTTTAAACGTTTTGTAATAAGACCTAGAAAGTCCCATGTTCTTGATGGTAAGTGACCTTAGAGTATTAAACTAACTCTAAGTAAGTGACTGCTAGTAAAACCATTTTGCAATGCATTAAGACAGCAGAGAAAAATAAGATATTATTTTTAAATATTTCCTCTAATCGAAGAAGAAAAACTCTGTAGGTCATACAGACAAGGTCCTCTTTTTTGTTGTGTTTTTGTAACCAATATTATAATGTATTTCTCTTCTCATCAGTACCTTTTATTTTACGCTCTGCGCGTTATGAAATCGAACCCGCAATCATTGTTCCTATCCAAATTGGTCAACGTAACAACACTCACTTTCGGTGCTCGGACTGGTTTGAAATTTCATATATTATGTCGGCACCGCCGTAAGTGACGTTCGGTGTATGTTTTGTCCGCTTTGAGATCATCACCGGTCGCATTTATTATACTATAAAATAAATCAATAATATAAGAGTTTAATTAGGTTTAAACTAGACATGGGTCAAGTACTCGGTTTGGATCCGGTACTCGGCGGATTCGGCCTTTTTTAGGGTTCGGCCGAGTACCGAGTATTAACAGCCGAGTACCGAGTACTCGGCCTTAATTATATTCCAGAGAAAAATAGACAAAAGCCAGTTTTTATCATTATTATTATATTAGACACATTAAAACATCAGGAACATGAGAAGCAGCAGAAATATTTAGAACTTACATAAGACTATAATAGACATTATTATTGCTAATATTTAAAATTTAAGAGAGGAAGATTGTGATGCACAACGCTAGTTTTTCGGCCCTATTTGGGTCTAGTTTCTAAGGGAAATAACCGCACGCCGCCCGCTACCACTTTTTTTAAAGCCGCGTATTCGGCAGAGTACTCGGCCCAATCTGGGCCGAGTACCCGGTGGCCGAGTACTCGGCGAATCACTACTCGTTCCATGTCTAGTTTAAACCACACACATTGATCATGAACTGTGACGCTGTTGATAATTATTTTATTTTATTCTGGTCTGGATACTAGGATAAAGTTATTAAATTATTGTATTGACATCGGTCCTTGAATCCTTGATACGAGTGCAAATTTTCAAGTCAATCGGCCGTCTATGAGTTGTTGAAAATTCCGATACATAGATAGATTTTTTTAATAGAATAGGTTGACAAACGAGCACAACACAGTCCACCTGATGGTAAGTGGTTGTTATGACCCATAGACATCTACATCTATCCTCGATTACGAATCAAAATACAGATGCTTTGTCACCCGTGAGGACTAAGATGGAATGTCTCGTTTCCAGTAAAAAGGGTCCCCGGAAAGGACCGCGCTCTCACAGAATAACAAGGTAAAATGGCAGCTTGACACTGCTTTGAGTGTCAACCCATTTACCTGGAAAAGAGGCATTCCATCTTAGTCCTCAAGGGTTACGACGCATTTGCATTTTGATTCGTAATCGAGGATAGATGTAGATGTCTATGGGCCACAGCAACCACTTACCATCAGGTGGACTGTGACGGTGTGCTCGTTTGTCACCCTATCCTATTAAAAAAATCACGGCCGGAATATATCTTGTTAATCGTCTCAAGGTGAATATGATCAATCAATTTAGTCATCAAAATTGCACGTGAAAAATGATATGTGGTATTACATACTTTTTCTTTACTTAACTTACCTACCTCACTGCAGCTATATTGAGCCTGTATCACGAGTAGGTTGGCTCGACAGGTGATGCACAACGCTCTCACAAGATTCCAACGTGAAACAGCAAAATAATTCTGCTATGCTCCTTACGGTGAGTGCAGAGAACAGGGTTATTAACGAGGTATACTATCTTTATTCTTAGCGAAAACAACGCATTTGCATTTTGATTTTTAATCAAGGATAAATATATAAATTTATGTCTTTGGGCCATATCATCCACTTACCATCATATAATAACCCTAATTGTAAGAAAAAACGAGCTGATTAAGCTTTCTAACCGCAATTGGACCTGTATATATAAGGTTTTTATGTTTTTATGTAAATTCTGCAGCACTTAGTGACGCAAGAAAGTCCTCTACCTACACCTTTTAACCTAATTTCAGTAGCTGTCTTGTATGTCTCTAACAATGGCGGCTAGGGTTGTCAACGGTTTTTTCTTCAAAACATTACACCAGGGGTTCCCAAAAGTGTGCGCCGAGCAAAAAGGAGCGTTGTTAGGCGCTCCTGTTTACCATTCTCCGGAGACTAATCGCGGGTACAAAATAAACAATACAAATCCAGCGCGCTGCATTCGTCACTCACTCGCCGATAAGTACTTACGCTCGGTAACGGGTCCAAAATTAATATCCAACTAATTTCAATAGCTCTGAATTCTCAATCCATTTGCTTATCAGATTTATATTGTGGATGTTTAAATTTTTGTGCCTATCTAGCTCAGTATCATTGTACCCTATTTCGACTAGATAGGCCGCCGAGACAAAATACTAAACTTGTAAGTGCGCCGCGTACTGAAAAAGTTTTCGAACTCCTAAAGTACACTAATATTACCGTTATCGACTCCCAGTAAGGTTTAAATGCTTATGTTAGGAATGGTTCACAACAGTAGACGAATGGTTATTTTTTGCTTACTGTAAACCAGTGCTTGACTACCTCATAATGTGGTGATGTAGACAAAACACTAATCATGCACCAAACCATACAATATGGTTGTCTTCAAATTTAGAGTGCACTCTTGACGTTTTTATTGTTAACGGATGGTAAGAGACACTTGTAAGTTATTTCGCTCCTAGCTGTATGTATTATGAACAACGATACAAACTGTTTAGTACGAATGCGTGATCATGGTTAGTAAATTATAATAATAGTAAAGATGGTAGCCCTGAATTCGACCTTATAAGGCACTCTCGGCTAATCCGCACTAGTGTATCTTTCCTTATATCATGTTATTCTTTTTAACCGAGTTAAAAAAAACAAAGAGGATCTATATTCGACGCGTGTGTTTTATATGTATTTTCATTCATTTCTCAGAAATGGCTGAACCGTTACACTGATTTTTTTTTATTAAGTAGGTTCTACCAGGGGTGGTCCCACATATATTGAAAAAAAAAACGTATTTAGACGACATTTTAGTGATTATCTTGAACCTGTGATGTTCCTTAGACCATTCAAACTGTAAAAAAATTTTACTTGATTTTTTAAAAGGATTTGCAAAAAAAAAGAATGAAATAAATTCCTACTTGTAGGTTTTAATCCCACGATTACATAGTAGTGTATCGAAGAATTCTTAATTAGTAATTTTTTAAGAGTAACTTTTACCAATTACTTTAAAATTGTTTTTTTTTTACTTGTTATCAGCCAGTGCTTGACCACAATCTGGTGGTAAGTGGTGATGAAGCCCTAGATGGTAAATCGCACTGTCTCAGCGTAACAGAAGCCTATTCAAGCTTGCCTTGATAACGCCCACATTGTATTCGGACGTAAAGACGGACGCCGGTAAATTATTCCACTCCTTTGCTGTACGCGTTACGAAAGACGAAGCAAACAGTTCAGGGACAGAAAAGAAACTCTTGCCTTAAATTTAATAGAACAGTTTAATAACAGAATACGCATAACAGAATAACAATACAGAATACGCACCCACAATTTGCCGCAGTAAACAGATTGGCGTATCGGATCTCTCTAACTTTGTCACTTTAAGTGGATATTTTATATATGAACATGGATGCCGGCCGTGCATTGGTAGCCTAAGAGAATCAACCACCCTATATTATCATCCCTTAGGTGTCAGTTATTACAGGCGATACAGGGAAACTGAAACAATTTTTCTTTTCGGATGGAGGTCTGTGTGCTCGTTTGTCGTCCTTATTCTGTAAAAAACCTATGTTCGACAGTGGACTTTGTTGGACTATTTTGCTATAAATTACTAAAAACCATTTATATAAATAATTAAAAACCATGGCAAATGGCATTCTGTGGCGGCGCTGCGCTGTCGTCACGCCACAAGCGAATAAGCACTGAAGCATAAATCGCGCTATCAAAGTTCCGAGTACTGCGGTTAATATAAAAAAAAGCTCTGCGGTAACTCTGTACTAACTAACACACGAACCCAGATCTCCCCCTTTTCATTCCACGGCCAAAGTTATGACCCCGATGTGATGTTATTCTGGTATGGTATTCTAAGGGAAGATCTATGTTCAGATGCGGATGATAGGCTGTTATAATGATGATATTTTACGTGGTAGAGCCATGCTGCAGCTATATTAGTAGTATAGTTGTAGCACGAATTGGTCAGTTCGACCGGGAAAGGACCACGCGCTCACAGAAAACCTGCATAAAGTAGCAGCTTGACACTGCTGTGTTTCGTATGGTGAGTGTAGAGAACCCGAGACCCATTTTACTGGAAAAGAGGTATTCCATCTTAGTTCTCACGGGTGACGACGCATCTGCATTTTGATTCTTTATTGAGGATAAATGTAGATGTCTATGGGCCACAGCAACCAATTACCATCAGGTGAACTGTGTCCTCGTTTGTCACCCTATCCTATAAAAGAAAAAAATGATGATGAGACAGTTATGTCGTTATTTAAGATAGACCATGCAATCTTTCTGGCCTTTCGTATATTTAATTGTCCAATGCCATTCATTCATTTGATCCAATCATAAGCTTGTTTAATACTGTTTAGTATCTTGTTTGTAAATCTCAAGACGACAAATAAGATGAAAATGTGGGCTTAAAAAATAAACCGTGTAGGAGTACGGAGTCTGGCTTTCATAACACCGTTGTGTAATTCGGAGCGAGCCTGACCTTTTACAGAGCGCCTTCGCGTTAAGACCTTTCGGACAGACCTACTAACTTAACCGCTTTAAATAAAGTATTATTTTTTTAAAGCGGTTGAGTTAAAGGTTTTAAAGGAAAATACTTACCTATTTTCTTTATAATATATATTACAATGTCCGTGTGTGTATGTCACTGAACTCCTAAACGGCTGGACCGATTTTGATGAAATTTTTTGTGTGTGCTTGTGTGGGTTCCTGTAAGTCTTAGATTCACAACTGGACCTGGAAGGTGGCACTGTTGTCGAGATCCAGAAATCACCCGTGCGAAGCCGAGGCGGATCGCTAGTATGAATATAAATATCCATATATTTTATTGTAATACTACAAGATATGGTATGAATTAAAATATATAAAAAATTTGAAATGTAGTACTCTCTGTCCGTACGAAGCCGGAGCATATCACTTATACGATATATATATATATATATATATATATATATATATATATATATATATATATATATATATATATATACTAGCTCGCCAGGCAGACTTTGTTCTGACCATACCGACGACCCTCTGTCCTATTAAAAAATCCTTAAATTCGCAATAAAAACTTTTAAGGGTCATTTATCGGGATAAAAACTATCCTATCTCTCAAGTTGGACCAAAATGCACACAGTGTGCAAAATTTCATTGAAATCAGTTCAGTAGTTTAGGAGTCCATCGCGGACAAACAACGTGACACGTAATTTTTATATATAAAGAAGATATATATTAACCGTGTAATGGTGTAAGAATATGCACTACCCCATATCGTGCCGTGGGTGTCGTAAGAGGCGACATAGGGAAAATGAAACAACAGATGGAACCAGCAACTTCCTGGTAACAACTTAAATAATAAGAAACTGCCGTTGCCAACCCGCCAGTCAAGCGTGGCGGCTGTGGCAAAATACCTCCTAGAGGTAATCTATGGTTGAGGCCTATGTTCACTAGTAGATTTTTATATACTTTAATCATCGATCACTAATAAAAAACTACATAGGTACATTATCAATGACAAAAAATGTCCTTACCGAATGAGCGCCCACTCGAACATTTGGGTGCGCTTTTAATTTGTACGTAGCTTTGTGAATACAACTTTAGGCAATGCATATAAGGTTAAATTTACATTAATGTATATTTATTTTAATTACAATTTCGTCAAAACAATTGGCGACAGTTTTCTGACGACTTCCAAAAAGGAGGCGGTACTCAAGTCGACTGCATGTTTTTTTATGTGTGTTACCTCATAACTTGTTACTGGGTGAACCAATTTCAATGATTCTTTTTTTATTTGAAAGCTGATACTTCTCGTGTGGTCCCATATAAATTTGATCCAGGTCAGACCAATAGTTTTTGAGTTATTCTTAATAACTTATATTGAAGTCGGCTGTACAACATTTTTTTTTTTAGAGAACATGCATGGGATTGTGTATGTAGTTTTTTATTAGTGATCGATAACTTTAATGCATAATTGATACGTGACATATACTTGTAACATCTGTACCTGCGAATAAATATAAAATCGTTTGATTTTCTGCCGACTTCCAAAAAGGAGACGGTACTCAATTCGACTGTATGTTTTTTTTATGTGTGTTACCTCATATCTTTGTACTGGGCGAACCAAATTCGATGAATCTTTTTTTATCTGATAGTTCTCGTGTGGTCCCATATGAGGTCAAGGTCAGACCAATGGTTATTGAGTTATTCTTAAATAACCTATATTGAAGTCGCTTCTATTGAAGTCGGCTGCACAAAATTTTTAATTTTAAATTATATGTCTTTCTATTACTCGTCTACGGTCGTTATTATACTATATAATTAAAAATTAAAAATTTTGTACAACCGACTTAATTATAAATTATTAAGGATAGCTGAAAAACTACTGGTCAGACCTTGATCAAATTTATATGGGACCGCATGTGAAGCACCAGTTTTCAAATAAAAAAATAATCATCGAAATCGGTTCACCTAGAAAAAAGTTATGAGGTAACACACATAAAAAACATACAGTCGAATTGAGTACCTACTCCTGTTTGAAGTCGGTAGACATTATATGATAAGAATCATGTCGTGTTTTTGAATCTTAAGTATTTGGAGTGCTTCCTATTTATTGTTTTGGGTCCCAGATCCGAAAGCGTGTTGGTCGGTGTGGAATTAGTTTAGAAATATAAACTGCTTCCACGGCACTGGAGAAATGCATAGTGGGCGATTGGAGATTGGGGAGGGAGTAATGTTTAAAACTGAAAGTCGAGTTAAAGCAGCGTTTCGATTATCTTACAACTGTTTAAGTAAAATGAAATAAATAAAATGCAGGTGGCAATTATGGACTCTATAATATTTCACTTGTACACGCTACAAAATCAGGAGAAAGAAATTAATAGCTTCATAGAAACATATCATAGACTATCTAGTGTTTCTGTAGTTGAAACATTGCCACAGCAATCAATATAATAAAATGTAGATAGACTTTGTCTATTTTAACTATGATAAATACATAATGTATTTTTTTAAACAACGACTAATAATTTCGTTTGTTTTTTACAGCGAGCAATCCATAAGCAGTGCCCGCGCGTCCGTGATGGTGTACGACGACCACGCCAAGAGATGGATACCTTCTGGCTCTAGCTCTGGCCTGTCCAAGGTCCACATCTACCATCACACGCAGCACAACACGTTCCGCGTGGTCGGCAGGAAGCTCAATGATCATGAGGTAAGCGATTAAGACTTTTTTTTTTTTTTTTTTTTTTATAGGATAAGGGTGACAAACGAGCACACAGTCCACCTGATGGTAAGTGGTTGCTGCGGCCCATAGACATCTACATCTATTCTCGATTACGTATCAAAATGTAGATGCGTTGTCACCCGTGAGGACTAAGATGGAATGCCTCATTTCCAGTAAAAAGGGCCTCCGGCCACCTGCACTCACCAAGCGAAACGCAGAGGTAAACCTCTACTTCACGCTGGCATTCTGTGAGGTCGTGGTACCACCCCGGTTTGAGCCGGCCCATCCGTGCGACAGCAAAAGCTGCCGCGTGGCTCTACCACTGTTAAATCTTATGACTGATTCCTTCTGAACGACTGATTTTCTTAGTCGCCTGATCGTTCTTCGTTCTGCTAGAATAAGTGGAAAATTGGAGTTGCTCACTTTTTTTTATTTTCTACCCTCATTCATTAAAATATAATAAAATATTTTATTCAATCTTATTCAGACTGACTCGTCTCGTATTGCAAACCCGTTTCCTGAGTTACGACTTGGCAAGTTTGTCTACGGGTCTAGTGTTGGTATTCCGCAAATTTCTCAGTGGATATCCTTGGGACATATTTTGCTTGATTTGGTCTTAAAGCTTTCGGAATTGTGATTTAGAAATACTTAGTGTTAGTTCGAGTTGTAATAAATAGGCTTATTATGTATCAACTATATATAATAGGTTCTATAGTAGAAAGCCTATTAAAAAAAAAAAGAAAATAAAACGAGACAAAGACAACTTAGATTGAGTTTTTCCTCGAAAAATTTTTAGTGGAATATTCTGGTAATTCCGGATAAAATATTAGTAGGGTTTGTGAATAAAATAAACCTAGCAAGCTAACAGCATAGCAAAGTGGCGAAGCAATCAGCTTTGTATCGGTTTCTAACGGTTGCCGTTGAGCAATCAGTTTCAAAATAGGAGGTTCAGATGCCTGGGTGATCAGTAATCGATTGCTGAAAACAGAATTTGAAAATTCGAAACCGTTCTCGAGATAATCGTGGGACAGATGGACAGACGGACAGACGGACAGACATCGTGAAATCAATAAACCTAGCAAGCTAACAGCATAGCAAAGTGGCGAAGCAATCAGCTTTGTAGCGGTTTCTAACGGAAAAAAAAAATCAAAATAGGAGGTTCAGATGCCTGGGTGATCAGTAATCGATTTCTGAAAACAGAATTTGAAAATTCGAAACCGTTCTCGAGATAATCGTGGGACAGACGGACAGACGGACAGACATCGTGAAATCAATAAGTGACTTCGCAAGCTTCGCCACTTAATAAGTAAGTAAACTGTACAAAAATATAGCTCAATCAACAAAAATTGGGAGAACTTGTTGTTGTCTTCTTAGTAGTTCATTAAAAAACTTCATCCCCTATTTTTCCCATCCACCCCACACCCCATAATAGTATAATCTATCTAATAAAAGAGAAAAAAATTATGATTAAAATCGGTTTACAATTATTGACGATGATGTCGTGTAAAATGATCCTTTTTTTTGAGTCTGCTAAAAATACATTTCAGTGAAATTTTATGTCGCATTTCACATACAATGAATTACATGCTTTAATTCCTTCCTCTTCTTTCCACCGTCGGACAACCGGCCTGGTTGTCCGAAAGGAGTGGAATAATTTGCTGCCCTGATTACGATTTAGTAAAAATTGGGTAACATTTTATTATTAGGAAACCGTTGCATATACGTTGCGATTTCATCAATTTAAACAGAACCCGTTTCTATTAAAGGTGGTGATTAACTGCGGTATCGTGCGCGGACTGAAGTACAACCAGGCGACGGCAACCTTCCACCAATGGCGCGATGCGCGTCAGGTGTACGGCCTCAACTTCTCGTGCCGGGAGGACGCCGACAGCTTCGCGAGAGCAATGATGCACACGTTGGAGGTAAGGAACGACAATGCGACGTATGTTTGTTTGGCTTAACTGGATCCAGTAATTTGATATAATGCGTTTGCGAATCTTGTTTTCTTCATCGGTTTCTAATAATCGACTGCTAGGAGAGTTACTGAATTGTGATGTATGTGGCACTCTGGGAAAAAGAATCCATCTGAAAGAATAGACCTGTATAATGCATCGTAAATAAACCTTTTTGATGTTAGCTTATTGCAGAACATCGTAGCAAAACCATCTTTATTGTGTAACCAGCTCATGTAATCTTACAAAACAATAGGATAATGCTGCTATTTCACTTTGGTATAGTGCGCGAGCGTGGTCCTGTCCCGTGACCGGGTAAGTGACAACGTAAACATTGTGTATGAAGTTGAAATAAAAAAAAAGATATGCTGCAGTAAGTGTCTGATAACAGCTCGTTAGTAATTTAAAAAAAACTACGGTTGCCAACCCGCTTGCCAAACGTGGCAACTATGCGAAATATAATACCCCTACCCCTACGAGATAATCTATTCTGTAATAGTTTTATGAATACATACGTACTGTAGCCTTGACACAGTTACAGCGTAGAATTTAAACTTAAAACGTGATAGTATTATACCGCTACCTCAGAGCCTCATACTAACAAAGAAAAAAAATTGGAACACTGCGTACATTTCACGTGACGCAAAAACCATGCTCAACTTAGCTTGCAAGAACACGCACTCACGTACACATATCTAAAATCATTTGCCACCAACAACACGGTTCTAGGTGCGTATCTGTGTCATTTTTACGTCAGTGACCTCAGTGAATATTTACAGGCTAATTATATGTAATTAAAAGTATGCACTAAAAGTATCGGGAATGGAATATTTCCACTGTTCCTGTCATATTAAAATCTTTTTAATTGAAAACTCCTTGGTTTTAAAAATCGAATACCATTTATTTATTTAAAAAAAGATTCTCGGTCTTGTCACAAGGTTTTGTCAAACTTGTTTAGTCGTTGAGAAAATGGAATTGACTCGAGAAAATACAAGAGCGATGATTTATTATGACTTTCGAAGTGGTTTAACACAAAAACAGTGTGTGATTTCTGCATTTGGTGATGAAGCCCCATCCAAAACCACGATTTATCGCTGGTTTGCTGAATTTCAATGTGAACGTGTCAAGCTCAGTGATGATCCCCGTCAAGGTCGTCCAAAAACTGCAGTCACCCAAGAAAACGTTGATGCTGTGCGTAAGCTGATTGAGGAAGATCGACATGTGACATACCGCGAAATTCAGACAACTTTAGACATTGGCATGAGTCAAATACAAATAATCTTGCATGAACAATTAGGTGTCAAAAAGTTGTTTTCCCGATGGATACCGCATTCGCTCAGTGAAGAGCAAAAAGCGGCTCGCGTTACTTGGTGCGTCAGAACTCTCGAAAGATTCCACGCAGGATCCTCAAATGCTGTATACAACATCGTATCAGGTGACGAATCCTGGATATACGCGTACGAACTCGAAACAAATAACCAGTCACGAGTTTGTGTGTTCGAAAATGAGTTAAAACCAACAAAAATTGTTCGTTCACGGAGTGTTGCAAAAAAATGGTGGTCACGTCTGTCTCCAAAATCGGCCATGTTACGACTATTCCTCTTGAGGGACAAAGAACGGTTAATGCAGAATGGTATGCTAGCATTTGTTTGGCACAGGTCGTTTCTGAACTCTGTAAAGAGAACTGCAACCGCCGCATCATTCTCCATCACGACAATGCGAGTTCTCACACCGCACACAGAACAAAAGAGTTTTTAGAGCAAGAAAACATAGAATTATTAGACCATCCGCCGTACAGCCCCGACCTAAGCCCTAATGATTTCTATACTTTCCCTAAAATAAAGAATAAATTGCGTGGACAGAGATTTTCATCACCTGAAGAAGCTGTGGACGCCTACACAACGGCCATTTTGGAGACCCCAACTTCCGAATGGAATGGTTGCTTCAATGATTGGTTCCATCGTATGGAAAAATGTGTCAAATTTCGCGGAGAATACTTCGAAAAGCAATAAATACATTTTTAAATAGTAATGTTGTGTCACTTCCTTGATTCCCGATATTTTCAGTGCCGCCCTCGTAAGAAGGAAAGAATAAACATATGTGCGTGAGTCAAGAAGTTAGTATGGTTTCATGGAATCAATTAAAAATAAGCTCTTATAACATACGTTAGTGCAATGTCATGACAAACCATGACGGTGGCTTACTGTTGGAAATATTATTATATAGGATTATAGATAAACATTATGTGTAATAAATATATAAAAATAATAAGCTTTAAGATTAAAACAGTAATTTAGAAAACCCGACAGCGTAAAAAGTTTATTGAAAAGAGATTTTTTTTATAACCTATGTTACTTCTAAAACTAAGACGAATCTAACGACATATGTTAAGATCCATCAAGATATTTAGGCTACAGAGCGTGTCAAAGAAATAGAAATATATACATACATACACTCTCGAGAAACATTACCCTCCTTTTGGGGCAGTCGGGTAATAAAAATGCAGCTAATTATTAATTCAAATATACGGAAGCACTCCACATATCTTTCTTTGTAGGTCTGAGAACGTTACGAATCATTATGTTCATATGTATATCGTTTGTTCTCAGATCTTGGCGAACAAGACGAATACAAACAGCGTGCCGCCGCCGCCGCAGCCGCCAAACCCGCCGGTGCCGTACAACGGGCACAACAACACGCACTACGACGAAGACATGGGGTACAGGTGGGAACAGCTGGGGCGGAGTACTTTTTTGTGGGGGCGCATATACATACATTAGGGAAGATATTCGTGCTATGGTCTCTCATGGGTAGTATCTGTTCGAAGTTCGATTTCTAGCCAAAGCCGAAGCCGAACCCTAAGAAATTCAGTTCAAGGTTGACTAAAATTAACAATATAAATCTTTTTAATTAAAAGTTTATATTGACTGTACAACAAACATAACAAGTGGTAAAATTAATAATTTTGTGCAACCGATAAATAACATGAGAACATCATCAATGTAGTCGAAGTCAATTAAATACGCATTGTTAAGGATAACTTAAAAACTACTGGTTAGATCTTGCTCAAATTTATATGGGAGGGCCACATAAGAAGTATCAGCTTTCAAATAAAAAAAGAATTATCAAAATCGGTTCACCTAGAAAACGAGAATTTCGAACAAAGTTTGACGAACAATTGAGAGTTTCCAATACTTTAATTCACAACAAAACCCTATCAAAGTTCCGCAGGTGCACATAGGCCTCCCCCATAGATTGTCTCACAAAAAGAAAGAACAGACATCTTTATTCGTTGCTATAATTATCTCTATATATAAAAATCAATTGCGGTCCGTTAGTCTCACAAAAACTCGAAAATGGATCGACCGATTTTGATGAATTTTGTTGTGTGTGTTTGAGTGGGTTCCTGGATGGTTTAAAAACTCAATTGAACCCGTTAGGTAATGCTGTTAGCGAGATCCAGAAATTACCCGTGCAAGCCGGGACGGATTGCTGGTTTTAAGGGGATTGCGGGAGTTAAACACAAGTTTTATAATGTCTTATAATCAGAAACAGAAACATTTTTATTCAATATATATTATAAGTAATACTTATTGAAAGTCATTCTTTTGTTTAATCACCACTGGTTCGAAAAAAAGCTCTGTCCTGGGAAGAACCAGAAAGAAACCCAGCGGGACTTTTTTTTTAAATAACAGCTTACAATCATGTATGTTACACAATTAACAACACAACAAATTAGAAATAGCTTGGTAGCGATCACCTCATTCCCAGGGGTTATTATCATCCTTAAGTATAAGATACACTGCAGTAAACTAAATCAGAAAAACATATGATATTTTTCCAGATATTCATATACTAGTTAGATGGTGTATTGAAAACATGATACTTATTATATGATTTTGTAATGGATCTGTGTTGTCTGTATCAAATAAATTATTATTATTATTACTACTAATTTAAAATTATAAAGATACGTCTATAAATTTCTTTTAACGATTAAAAATCATCTTAATAATAAGCAACATATTAAGGTATTAGTGTTTTAATTTTTTAGTCCAATCAATAGATTTTTTTTAAATAAATATTCTTATCGCATACATAATAAGTACCTAAGCATGCGTACGTCAACGCCTGTTTACCGACAGTGCCCGCTGATACCTGTTATACAAAAATTGTGCAAATGTGTGCGTGCGTCATTCGAGGTCACTTGGCTCTTGGCCTCTTAAATAAAAAAAAACTCGAATCAAAATAATAACTAAAAACAAAACCTTTATATTGGATTACATCAACAATACAGACAAAGACAACAAAACAAGACAGAGAATTTAAACAAAGTAAAACTGCATAAAGAGGAATATTTGAAAAGCGTTGTAAAATAATTATTGTCACAGGCTCACAGGACAATAATTTATTTTTCTAGTCCTTCAATCTATACAAATCAATAAAATTGAAGTGTCTGTTTGTAATGTCAAAAGTACAGCGTTTTACTAAATGCATATGAAAGTATAAACGGTACTCATAACGAAAATACACTTTAAAAATTTTGTCTGTCTATCTGTTTGCTCCGGCTAATCTCCGAAACGGCTAGACTTTTTCTCTTTCACTGGCATATAGCTAATGTCATAAGGAATAACTTAGGGCACTTTTATTATAAAATTTAATTAGGGTTCCTTGCAAAAAAATTAAAACCCTAAATTGCACGCGGACGAAGTCGCGGAGAAATATTTTTCTACTCTACCTACCCACCTAAAAACACTACCTACCGTACGTACTACGCGACCAAAACAATTAGGCCCATGATAGTTAAAACGTCATTAGAACTAGGAAGGGAACACGGAACGGTGGTTGGTCACTAGTGGAAGCGAGGAGATAGGGGCGGGGGTGCGGACACCGAAACCGCATTCCTGTAATGTGCCTAATTGTTTTGGCCAAGTTATACGTACATACATGTTACAGTATGAACAGTCAAATTAAAATCAACCTATTTATAACTTCTGCTTCGTCCTTCGAGATTAGCATAGTACACATGTAGTAACGTGTTTAGTTGTAAGCCGATTTCGCACTTAATTTTAGCATTTTCTTTCTTTTTACTCGATACCCTCAAACCTTTGCATCTTCATTCGTGTTTTAATGCTTCGCCGTATCACACTTGCTTCTATGTTCGTGGTAAAAAAATTGTGATGGCTGGTGAAAATAAGCCTGAAAGAATGAATAGTGTTGAAGATTACTCGTATTTAGGACGAAAGATTCGTAAATTGGAAAGAAAGTTGCACCGCAAAAAGAATAAGCGATGGAGTCATCGGTCGCACTCGCGCACGTATCCTCACGGTTCACAACTTTTGACAAGGTTATTATTAAGGTTAGGTTATATTGTAACTTATTGTTACAATTTCGATAACGAATTAGAATAAAAAGTGTGTACCCTACCCTATGAAAACGATATTGCAGACAGTTTGTTTTCAGCTGTTTCTTATCGGCACTTGATTGCGAACAGTACATACCACAAACTTTGCTTTTTGTCTGTTTTTTACCAATTTTCTTTTTTTACGTCACTGCGATAGATGATGGGTATGCTGGTAGCTGCTTTTCACGATTGCTACTACCACAACCTAGTTTTGCGAACAAAATTGTATAACTGTTTCCTTACTATTGTAAAAGCAACCTTTATGATTGCATTTAAATACATGAAAACATCCTCCACTACAGTGGAAACTCGGACGTATTAACATTAAACAGTTTTACCCCGGACCAGATGGAATAAACCGTGTGGCAGACGTTCTGACGTCCACCGGAGTCCTCAAACGTGGTATTAAATACCTGTGTCCTCTACTGGATCCCCAATACGAAGACTGAAAGCTGCAGCTTCCAGGGGGCGGAGTATGTTCGTGGAGTTTTTATATGTTTTGTTTTTATTTTAATTTTTTAAATAATTGTAAAGAATAAAAAAGACAGATGTCACGAATATTGTAAAAACAAGAGAATGTTTTATGTGAATGTAAAAACATGACGCCTTCTCTTGATTTTGTATCACTCCATTTAATTTGATTATCCAAAGTACGATATTATAATTTATATTATGAAGATGAAGGTTTTTATTTAAAAACTGCATCCTAACTACCACGCGTTCTGCGCGTGAACAATGATTTTTTTTTCATAATATAAAAAATTTAAAATGAAATGAAAATGTTTAAAATATTGCCTAGTTCTTTCGAGACTGCCACATAATTCGTGCCGTTGTCACAATAGATATCTGACGGCTTTCCTCTGCGAGATATAAACCGACGTAAAGCTAGTACAAACGCAGCTTTGCTGAGATCACTCACCGCTTCTAAAATTATTATTATTATTATTTTTCTTTCATAATATAAAAAACTGAAATTGAAATGAAAATTGTTTAAAAAATTGCCTAGTTCTTTCGAGGCTGCCACAAAATTCGTGCCGTTGTCAGTTGTCACAATAGATATCTGACGGCTTTCCTCTGCGAGATATAAACCGACGTAAAGCTAGTACAAACGCATCTTTGATGAGATCACTCACCGCTTCTAAATGAAGGCATTTATATTGTATACAAATAAGTAAACATAAATGCTCAAATTAAGTGCGAAATCGGCATATAACTACACGATACTACATGTGTTCTATGCTAATCTCGAAGGACGAAACCTTGGTATAATTATGATCGAAATTCACATACAGATAAGTTCGTTTAATCATTATTAACATTGTTTAAAGTTTATAGGCTGGTTCTGTTAAAATAAAGATAATATCCTCTCATAAAAGCTTAGTAGCGGCTTAGCGGGCATTCATCATTTACTGTTTAGGTATTCATTGTACATCACACTTTTTGAAGTTATACTTCAATAAGTGTGATTCAATACTTTGGGGTGAGGGGGAAAAATGACGAGAGTGAATTTTTTACGATGCGCGCGCACACCGACAGCTAAAAACGACACCATGAAGTAGTTACGATGCGCGCGCACACTGACACCTCAAAGCGACAATTTCAGTGGGAACTGTCTCAAGTTTTCGTGGGAATTGATGGGAAGAAGTATAACTTCCTACATGCGTACATAAGTGCACACCATGTAGCAAATACAAAGAGGAGACGGCATAAGCAACTGTGCCCTGTTATTCTAAGTAGGTCCTGACATCATCATAGTGGGCGTGGCTTTAGTTAGTATACTGTCAGCATTCGTCTTGTGCGCTTATGTGTTGAAAATCGCAAATCGGTGTATTTTCGTAGTATTAAGACGAAAAGGATGAAGTGTTGTGTTTTATAGTGTAAAAACTACTCAGATAGACGCTCTGATGCTATGGATGGCATCACATTTCATTTGTAAGTAATTTTACACCTAATTTATTAAAATAGTTCTAGAAAAATCTCTGCGTCGACTTTCAAATATAATTAAATATATTCGACACTAGATGGCGACACTTTGTGTCATGTGAATTAAAAATATAAAGGTACGTAGAGCTCAGTATTTAGTAAAATAATCATACGAAGGTGCTGAAATTTGTTTTGCATTCAGACATAAAGAAATTTTAATTGCCAAAATATAACTTTATAGTTTTTATAATCATTTTGTGAACAGGTCGCCATCTATCGTCAAGGTAACTAAACTACATTGCAACATCGATATGGAACGATTCGACTAGTTTTACTATTTTTCGGTAGATGTAGATAGTAAAGTGGGCGGGGCTTAACATCCCCTCACCCCGCAATTTGACCGCGTTGTTTTATAGTGAAATCTTATTCCAACACCTCCTTTTTGTATTTGCTTCATGGTACACACACGCGTCTTTTTATTATGTTATAATTGATACTTATGTAATTTGTCGGATTACAAGGTAATCATTTTTAAAAAGTTCCGGATTACCAGGGGGTTGTGACAGTACTCTATAGTCTGCCAAATTTCATAATCCGACACCGCCTTGCAATCGTTTGCGGTCCAACAAACGTTTTTACATACGTTTGTTGGATCACCAGCTATAGTTGGTAATCTAACAAACGTTTTTCTTCGGGTCAACTATAGTTTACTCCAACAATTTCAGGACGATGACCCGAGAGGACGCAGCCATGCTCCAACAGCCGCAGTACCACGCGCCGCATAACCAGATCCAGCCACAGCACAACCCAATACCGCAGCAGCACAATCCGGTACCACAGCAGCACAACCCGATACCGCAACAGCACAACCCGATACAGCAGCACAACCAGATACAGCAGATGCAGCATCAGCACATACAGCCGCATCCGCAGTACCACCAACAACAGAGCCAGTATCACGCCCCTCACCAGCACCATCAGGTATTCAATGATATCTAAATATGTGTTTGATTATTGCATGACTTTGAATTTTTTACGTGGTTTAGCCATGCTGCAATTATATTCTGATTGTAGCACGAATGTGTCGGCTCGACCGAGAAACTACCACGCACTCATTCTACCGGTGTGAAATAACAGCTAAATGCTGCTGGTGTTGAGCCAGTGTTAGAGCCGGCTGATTGTCGGTGTTGAGCTTATTAAACATATTTTTTGTGCATGGGAGAATTCAGAGAATATTTTGGGTACATTTTGTGACCTTTCCAAAGCCTGCGACTGGGTTCACCGTGAGACGTTAGTCAGGAAACTACAGCTTTATGGTGTCAAGAGAATGGCTCTGAAACTTATTACTACATACTTAATTAATATAACTCCAGAAAGTTATCATTGTAAAAAGTTCTTCCGGGTTACATTGCATCTTGGGGTTTATATTGTTGTTTTATTAAAATGTGTTTTTTGTTGTAGTCTGCGTCCCAGCTATCCACCGTGTCGGCTGCTCCCCCCGCGCCCCCGCCGCACGCGCCTCACACGCTGCCGCACGCACCGCACCCGCCGCCCGGACATCACCGCACCAGCAGGTACGTGCAGGAAAACATACAATCCCCTCCCACACCTCTTCCCCCCGCAAACACCACCGCACCAGCAGGTACGTGCAGGAAAACATACAATCCCCTCCCACACCTCTTCCCCCCGCAAACACCACCGCACCAGCAGGTACGTGCAGGAAAACATACAATCCCCTCCCACACCTCTTCCCCCCGCAAACACCACCGCACCAGCAGGTACGTGCAGGAAAACATACAATCCCCTCCCACACCTCTTCCCCCCGCAAACACCACCGCACCAGCAGGTACGTGCAGGAAAACATACAATCCCCTCCCACACCTCTTCCCCCCGCAAACACCACCGCACCAGCAGGTACGTGCAGAAAAACATACAATCCCCTCCCACACCTCTTCCCCCCGCAAACACTACCGCACCAGCAGGTACGTGCAGGAAAACATACAATCCCCTCCCACACCTCTTCCCCCCGCAAACACCACCGCACCAGCAGGTACGTGCAGGAAAACATACAATCCCCTCCCACACCTCTTCCCCCCGCAAACACCACCGCACCAGCAGGTACGTGCAGGAAAACATACAATCCCCTCCCACACCTCTTCCCCCCGCAAACACCACCGCACCAGCAGGTACGTGCAGGAAAACATACAACCCCCTCCCACACCTCTTCCCCCCGCAAACACCACCGCACCAGCAGGTACGTGCAGGAAAACATACAATCCCCTCCCACACCTCTTCCCCCCGCAAACACCACCGCACCAGCAGGTACGTGCAGGAAAACATACAATCCCCTCCCACACCTCTTCCCCCCGCAAACACCACCGCACCAGCAGGTACGTGCAGGAAAACATACAACACCCTCCCACACCTCTTCCCCCCGCAAACACCACCGCACCAGCAGGTACGTGCAGGAAAACATACAATCCCCTCCCACACCTCTTCCCCCCGCAAACACCACCGCACCTGCAGGTACGTGCAGGAAAACATACAATCCCCTCCCACACCTCTTGCCCCGCAAACAACACCGCACCAGCAGGTACATGCAGGAAAACATACAACCCCCTCCCACACCTCTTCCCCCCGCAAGCACCACCGCACCAGCAGATACGTGCAAGAAAACACAACTCCCTCCCATACCTCTTCCCCCCGCAAACACCACCGCACCAGTAGGTACGTGCAGGAAAACATACAATCCCTTCCCACACCTCTTCCCCTCACAAACACCACCGCACCAGCAGGTACGTGCAGGAAAACATACAATCCCCTCTCACACCTCTTCCCCCCGCAAACACCATCGCACCAGCAGGTACGTGCAGGAAAAAATACAACCCCCTCCCACACCTCTTCCCCCCGCAAACACCACTGCACCAGCAGGTACGTGCAGGAAAAAATACAACCCCCTCCCCCACCTCTTCCTCCCGCAAACACCACCGCACCAGCAGGTACGTGCAGGAAAACATACAACCCCCTCCCCCACCTCTTCCTCCCGCAAACACCACCGCACCAGCAGGTACGTGCAGGAAAACATACAAGCCCCTCCCACACCTCTTCCCCCCGCAAACACCACCGCACCAGCAGGTACGTGCAGAAAAACATACAACCCCCTCCCACATCTCTTCCCCCCGCAAACACCACCGCACCAGCAGGTACGTGCAGGAAAACATACAACCCCCTCCCACACCTCTTCTCCCCGCAAACACCACCGCACCAGCAGGTACGTGCAGGAAAACATACAACCCCCTCCCTCATCTCTTCCCCCGCAAACACCACCGCACCAGCAGGTACGTGCAGGAAAACATACAATCCCCTCTCACACCTCTTCCCCCCGCAAACACCACCGCACCAGCAGGTACGTGCAGGAAAACATACAACCCCCTCCCACACCTCTTCCCCCCGCAAACACCACCGCACCAGCAGGTACGTGCAGGAAAACCTACAAACCCTCCGTCACCTCTTCCCCCGCAAACACCACCGCACCGGCAGGTACGTGCAGGAAAACATACAACCCCCTCCCTCACCTCTTCCCCCCGCAAACACCACCGCACCAGCAGGTACGTGCAGGAAGACATACAACCCCCTCCCTCACCTCTTCCCCCGCAAACATCACCGCACCAGCAGGTACGTGCAGGAAAACATACAACCCCCTCCCTCACCTCTTATCCCCGCAAACACCACCGCACCAGCATGTACGTGTAGGAAAACCTACAAACCCTCCCTCACCTCTTCCCCCGCAAACACCACCGCACCGGCAGGTACGTGCAGGAAAACATACAACCCCCTCCCTCACCTCTTCCCCCCGCAAACACCACCGCACCAGCAGGTACGTGCAGGAAAACATACAACCCCCTCCCTCACCTCTTCCCCCGGAAACACCACCGCACCAGCAGGTACGTGCAGGAAAACATACAATCCCCTCCCACACCTCTTCCCCCCGCAAACACCACCGCACCAGCAGGTACGTGCAGGAAAACATACAACCCCCTCCTCACCCTTTCCCCCCGCAAACACAACCGCACCAGCAGGGCCGTGCAGGAAAACATACAATCCCCTCCCTCACCTCTTCCCCCCGCAAACACCACCGCACCAGCAGGTACGTGCAGGAAGACATACAATCCCCTCCCTCACCTCTTCCCCCCGCAAGCACACCACCGCACCAGTAGGTACGTGCAGGAAAACATACAACCCCCTCCTTCACCTCTTCCCCCCGGAAGCACACCACCGCACCAGCAGGTACGTGCAGGAAAACATACAACCCCCTCCCTCACCTCTTCCCCCCGCAAACACCACCGCCCCAGCAGGTACGTGCAGGAATACATACAACCCCCTCCCTCACCTCTTCCCCCCGCAAACACCACCGCACTAGCAGGTACGTGCAGGAAGACATACAATCCCTCCCTCACCTCTTCCCTCCGCAAGCACACCACCTCACCAGTAGGTACGTGCAGGAAAACATACAACCCCCTCCTTCACCTCTTCCCCCCGCAAGCACACCACCGCACCAGCAGGTATACATACACCCTCCTTCCCCACCTCTTCCCCGCACAAGGACTCTACCGCACCAACAGGTACGTGCAGGAATGCATACACCTCCCTTCCTCCTCTTCCCCCGCAAGGACACCATCACACCATCAGGTACGTGCTGTAATGCACACGCCTTTCCTTCACCTCTTCGCCCGCAAGGACACCACCGCACCAGCATGTATGCGCAGTAATGCACACATCCCTCCTCCCCATCTTTCCTCCACAAGGACATCACCACACCAGCAGATACTTGCAGTAATGCACACACCCATCCCCCTTTTCCCCCCGCAAGGATACCGCTGCACAAACAGGTACATGCAGTAATGCACACACCTCTCTTCTCCCCGCAAGGATATCACCTCGCGTATTTGTCGAGTATTTTCTAAATATGTTTTGTTTTGTAGAAAGAAAGAAAAATAAACCATCTTTCTTTCTTACCGCACTGTACGCAGAATATTAAAATGCTCTATGTAATAAAACGTTATTAATTAATTTCGTAGTGGACCTTAAACGTTGGCATTCACTTCTCATTACCAACGTATCCGTCCTGCATCATACAGATCGGATTTTTACGTGGCAAAGCCAAGCTGCAGCTTTATTTTGGTTGCAACACGAATTTGTCAACTCGACCAAGGTCCACGCTCTCACAGAATACTAGCGTAAAGTAGCAACTTAATGTTGCTGTTTTTCGTAAACGAGACATTCCATCTTAGTCCTCAGGGGTGACAGCGCATCTGCATCTTGATTCTTAATCGAGGATAAAATTAGACGTCTATGAGCTACAGCATTCATTCACTTACCATCAGGTGGATTGTTGTAACCCTTATTCTATAAAAAAAAATCACGGGAAAAGCTTCTAGACGCGTTTCAAAATGTTTCATCATCATCATCATCATTACAGCCCTTCACAAATCCCCTGCTGAACATAGGCCTTCCCAAGGAATGCCACAAAGTATGGTCTGAGCCACCTGCATCCATCGACTTCCTGCATGTCTTACTAGGTCGTCACTCCATCTAGTGGGGGGTCGCCTTACACTTCGCCTAGCGGTGCAAGGCTGCCACTCGAGAACTTTTTTAACCAAAATGTTTCGTGGACAATAAAATGTTTTATATTTTAACTTTCTTTATTTATTTGTTACAGCGCCCCCATGCCTCCTAACATGTCACTAACGGCTGTGAACGCACCGCCACCTGTCCCGCCGCATCAGAATCTGCCAGCCGCAGTAAATGTGAGTTTATTCACTTAAAAGTTAAAAGAAGCGTATTGTGATGTTGGAATTATTTGTGTGTCTGATACTATGTTTGGTTGTGATTCCAATTTGTCTTTAGCACAACCGATTAGGTTTATCTTTTCTTCCTCTCTTACATTTTCACAGATTAAATACATTTTACAGGGTCCTTTGCAGGGACCAATCGCCCCGGCAACACCTCCAGCCGCGCCACAACCGCCACCAATGGTAAGTTATTTTACTTTTAACGAGTATTTCTGCAACTATTTTTAAATTACAAATTATTAAAATTACTCCAATTGCTTTAATAACTCTTAACACATAAACCAAGATCAGATCTGATCCAATAAAATCCATGACAATAGATTTTGTAACTGATCAGTCTTTAGACAAAACTATTATTTTATAAATTTGTAATGAAATTAGTTATTGTCATCAAAGGGTTTTTTGTACGAATTTGTATTTTTCGCCGTAACATAAATTATTCTTAATGATGGTTCCTGTACCACTTCTGAGGCATTGTAATTTGAAGATGAAGTTTCACAAGGATCTATCTTAGGGCTGTTGTTATTTAATATTGTTCTTTAAAGTCCACTGTTAAACATGACAAAACACAGAAATAAACTATTTACCGTTACAGCCTATTAAAGTCCTGAATATGATATCTTTTTAATAATAAAATGCAGTAATTTGTTCAATTGACCTTTACTTAATCTTCGATTTCCGAGACGAAGAAAAGTACAACATTTTTTAAACACCGACACAACTTACGAATTATTGGCATGAGAACTGCTAATATAATTTGTCAGGCGCTTCAACATACCCCCAGGCGTTGAAAGTTTACCTTTCAACCAGATTCTTCAGGTGCAGGAAGCGAACAAATATTGCTAAATTATCGGCGAACTATACCAGTTGGAGTTTTAATATCCATTACCCTTGATACACCGTTCGAGCCTGGATAGACTGCGACGATGTGACCCATCTTCCACTTTAATGGCGATGAATTCTTCTCCTCCAGGAGTACCAGGGAATTTAACTTCAACGAGCCTCTACAGGAACGCCATTTCATCCGCAGCTGGTGCTCAGATATATATTCTTTGCTCCATTTATCTCAAAAATGTTGACGTAATTGTTCTACTATTAGTTGAAATCGGGTTAAAGAGCTTACTGAATGATCTTGATAGTCTGGTGTCGGCAAGGAAATTAAGGGGCGTCCAATCAAAAAAAGATCTGGCGTTAGTGGTAGCAAGTCTTCAGGATTCGTTGACAAAAGCGTTAATGGTTTGGAGTGACGTATAGGCTCAATTTGTATTAATGTGTTATTTAGTTCCTCGTAAGTCAAATTACAATTGCCCAGCACTCTAACTAAATGATATTTAATGCATTTGACACCAGCCTCCTCTAGCCCAGCAAAATGGGGAGAATAAGCCGGTATAACGTGGACATTAATTCCTTCATCAAAGGAAAAACCGTCTCTCCAATAATGGGCAATCTGCTCACAGCAACGCATCCTTTCTCCATTTTAAAATATCGTACTAGATTATGCGGGACCAATCCAATCTGTTTGTCGTTAAGGCCGTGGTTGTAAAATTGTAAATGTGTATATAGCTATTTTTATTACACAATTTACGAACTAATATTGGCATGAAAACTGCTAATATAATTTGTCAGGAGCTTCAATAAGTCGACTGTTGGTTGAATATAGGTTTCCCTAATAGATCGCTTCATAAGGGGGATATTTGCAATAGTTGACACGCTTGGCAATCGGGTTGGTACCGCAGTCTTTTATTTTTATTCATTATTAGGAAAACGCTGCTGTCTATCTCCTGGTTTGTTTTTCTCTGTCGTCTCTTACAGCACCGACGTGAGGATACAGGGGTAGTGCATAATCTTACAGCGCCATTATGCGGTAAAACAACTTCTTAAGTCTTTAAAATTGTTCATATAATATGACTCACGGGACAGTAAAATGGTAAATTATTTAGTTAATTTATTACTGCTGATATCGTAATAGCATTTTATTAAAAACAATATGATCTCCTTTATTTGTATCCTTTGTTAAATGTTATCAAATCCTCTAAAGCATAAAACGGGAACTGGCAATCCTAGCCACAATGATCTGTCCCTTTCTCTCCAGCAGCAGCAGCAGCAGCCGCCGCCGCCGCCGCAGCAGCAGCAGCAGGCGCTGCAGGCGGTGCAGGCGGCGCCCGCGGTGGCACAGAGCACGGGCGGCGCGCCGCCGCCGCCCCCGCCGCCGCCTCCCGGCGCGACGACGTCCCCGCCCCCGCCGCCGCCGCCGCCCGCGCCCCCCGCGCCACCCGCCGACCCCGGCGGCTTCGCGGCGCAGCTGCAGCAGGCCCGCCTCAAGAGGCAGGCTAAGGTACGTGCCTTCACTTTATCACCATCGTCACCACGAATATACCACGCTCACTCAGATGCGACTTTTAGGTGATTTGTGCCTTTTTCTTGTTTATCTCTAGCTTTATTTTTCGCTTTTTCCATGTCTTAAGTGTCAACTATCAACTCAGCCGACGCCGACGCGTTTCGCAGCTGTAACACAGTTTTTGTTCTAAATTGCCGGTCTAGTAGTCTAGTCTATACATGTACAAAACATAATACATAGAAGAAATCTCTGGTATTTTAATCGTTTAAATGAGGATTATCAACGTTAAACCAATGCACTAATTTTTATATAACGTTATTCACATCGTCATCCTTATATTTATTTGTTCACCTTATAGTTATTAAGCTTTATGCCTTATGTCACTCTCTTCCAGTTAACTGGTAGGTGTAAACAATCACTTCATAAATTTTATAAATATGTGAATAATAAAAGTATAATATACAATAAAATGCATATAAATAGAATTTTAAGTTTACCATATAATTAAAAAAAATGATAAATTGTCATCAACAAATAATATTATATGATATTTATTCACAACAGTGTCATGTTATTTATTTAATTAATTAAGACTAAGCTATTAATTTAGACTAGGAAGACGAATGGCCCAAGAATTGAACCCTGAGGAAAACCTATTAATACAGATGACCTAAAAGGATTATTACCGTTGATAATAATTCTTTACGTTATATTACTTAAGTAGGAAATTATGAGTTTAAACGCTCTGTTCTTGAAACAATAATGCTATTGCTTTCTAATTAAAGTCTCATGGTGATTAAATTCGAAGGCTTCGGAAATATCATAAAATATACTTGCACTGCTATTCCGGACTTAAGGGTAAAACAGCTAATATACGGTGTCTGAGGGATTCCATGTTACTTATCAAAGGTGACAACGCATCTGTAGCCATGTTTCTTTGAAGTTTGCTACAGTTGTTTATGGATTGCAGTAGCTACTATTTGCTGGACTGTAAATTCGTTTATCACTTCAGTTTTATAAAAAGAAATTGTGCGTGTAAGTTTACTTCCTTAAGTCAAGCCATTAAGCGTTTATTTACTTTATTTACAGAGTCAAATCAACCAATTTGTTCGATAAAATGACCTGTAGAATGAAATAGATGGCGCTATTACGACTATAATCACTTCACTTTCTTGTTAACACTCGATTTTGCTTCCCGTCTAAATTGTGTATTGAAATCTCTTCTTTTAAAAAGCCTGAATGGACACACAGTTTCAGTCACAATCACTTTAATTTAAAGTGACAGAGTTAGCACGAGAATTTTTACAAATTATGACCAAAATAGGTGCTCTGTGGATATTTCTTTCTAAAAAGGGGTAGACAAAAATGTAATTTTATTCCATTACAAACATTTATCGAATCTTTATCTGTCGTTCTTTATTCTTTCTTTACAGATTAAATAAGAAGTTAATATGATATCTTTATTTAAATGTTCAAAAATTTTGTCATTTCATCTGTTCTTAGGATCTACTGGGTAGTTTAATATCGAGAATGCGTTTGTATTGCAGCAAGCGAGCGCGAGTGCGATTGCAAACTCGGAGGCGGCGTCGCCCCCCGGGGGCGCGAGTGCGGGCGGTGCGGGGGGTGCGGGCGGTGCGGAGGGCGGCGCGCGGGCGGGCGGCACGCTGCACTGCATGATGCACGAGATGGCGCGCACGCTGGCCCGCCGCCGCGCGCACCTCGACCGCGCTGAGGTACCGCAACCTACACCTTATGTACCTACACACAAGGTTCAATATCAGTTGCGAACGCACACACGCTCAACGTAGAATTTCGCGTGTCTTTAATAATAATAATGGCTTCCAGACCTAATTTTGGTCACGATGGCCGGTTGGCCTGAGTGGGACGGGATTATAATGCCCAAGTGTATGTGCAAGCACAGGTGCATTGTATTCTCTCACTGTCATAGTCCGATGGGACGGCAAGCCGACACGACCGGAGAGATCAGGCGCAGGACCAACGGCTTTAGGTATTTTAAGTGAAACTACTGACACCGGTCTGCTTCTACGAATTTCTTGACGGAAAAACATAATAACTGATTTCGTTTGACCCGGGACCCCATAATCAGTAATCGCGCTTACGACCATTAATACCTTATTGCTATACGCATAACGTTCAATATCGTGGTTTTTTTTGGAAAATCTATTTCAGATTCATTAAAAATATACACAGAAAACTGGATATGTCCTATGTTCAGCTGTGGACTTGTGAAGGGCTGTAATGATGAAGATATTTGGACGTAGTTAGTTATGCAAAAAGGATCCAACCCGAGTTTGTGTCAAAAATGTTGACTTGAAGAATAATGTTTGTGGACTATACTATTATGTGATTTTAGCAAACGTAACACAAATAAGAAGAAAAATTACAAACAGATAGAAACCATTCCGATAATTTGAGTTTATGATATTTGAAGTATGGATACTTCAAATATCATAAACTCAAATTAACTTGTCGCAGGTTGGATCCTTTTTGCATAACTAACTACGTCCAAATATCTTCATCATTACAGCCCTTCACAAGTCCACAGCTGAACATAGGGCTCTGCCAAGGAATGCCACAAAGCACAATTCTAAGCCAATATCTTAATATACTGTAACTATCAACTGTATTCGGTACTGATCTTAGTTAATCGCCTGCCGTAACAATAAATCTCCCAAACTATATGAAAGACCCGTGTCCCAGCTGTGGGCTATTTAAGGAATAACTTTTATTCATGGTAGAGCCACGCTGCACTTATGGCCCGGGGAAGGACAACGCTTTCACAGAATACTTAATTAATGCTACTGTTTTTTCGTATGGTTTATTTTTTATTTTTAAAAAACGTTAACCCCACACTAGAATTTTCTCCTGTATCGTAGAGGCAATTTACAAACATAGATTGCACGAGAACAAACATCCAGACCCGGAACAATTCTTTGTAGGCCATACAAATACTTTTTCCGTGCGGGATTCGAACCCGCGGCCCCCAGCGCAACAACTGATTGCTAAGCCACTGCGCCACGGATCCGATATTTATGTTAGCCTCAAGTTATTTTGTCTTTTTTGGTGCCATGATATACTATCGTCATCGACTCTCTGCTGGCTTAAGCTACCGGCAAAATCTACCAGAAACAATTTGACGCATCAATTGTAATGAAATTTTTAAAAACAAGTTATTATAAATGATAATTTTTTATTACTTAACACTGGCAAAAGTACACCATTTTGAGTCAATTACCAAATAAAAAAAAACATACTAATAATTATTATTTTGAATATAACACCAAAGGTCTCTCTTGCAGGAGTCATCCGCCGACAATTCCGTAAACTCCACACCGCTGAAGACGTGGGAGAGATCCGCGACGTTACCACATCGACTGCCCGCCGCATGTAATGGCAACACTCGTGAGTGGCTTCGCTTTTGGTTTATTTTCGCAATGCTGCTTGTAACCTTATTCCAGTAGAAGCAATTTCACGATAATCTAATATCTATACTATTAATAGAAAGACAGAGAGAGAGTCGGGGGGGGGGGGGGGATTAGTTATTATAGAAAGTTTTGTGTATTCTAGCGATCCACCACAACTTCGCCTGGGTAGGATCAAATAATAAATCGTTATGGTTATTTAAAGTAATCATCAACGACCACCTATTCTAAAAATATATAACACGCGAGAAATTCCGCGCCCAAATCCTATCGCGTGACATTCGAGAATTACTTCAGAATGTATTTTATTACAGTCAAACAAGCGAACGTAGTTTGGCAACGCTTTTTCTTCTTTCAACGAAGTGCATGTATGTCGAGGTTAGGAAGGATGACATAGTTGCATAATACCTACCTACGCATAATGTTATTTATGTTGTCACACAACAGAAATAAAACTGTTTAGATTGCCTTCAAAGGCCGTCAGTTTTGTTATTTTTTTGTAATGAACGGTAAGAAAGGAGATAAATTAATTTTGTATATAAGATATTGATTTATAGGAATTATAATATCGTCTGCACGCCATTTAGCGTGCCATAGTCTAAGCTATGCTTTTAGCGCTTTTGATTATCAAAGCTGTGTAAAAAAGTCACTAACCCTGCTAAAAGAAGTGTCAAAATTTTCCTACATTTCACTATTGCTTTTCTTATATACTGTAAGTTCTTTCCTAAAAAGGTCAACCCCGTGCACATTTCAATGTAAAAAGCGATAAAATGATTAGTTTTAAACAAATAGTTTAAAATTAATCATACTTTATACGTAATACGTATAAAAAATACGTAAATAATTCCTATTTTTTATGCGTGGTAGAGCCATGCTGTAGCTCGGCAGGATCGGCTCGACCGGGGAAGGACCACGCTCTCACAGAGTACCAACGTAAAATAGCAGCTTTACGCTGTTGTGTTTCGTATGGTGAGTGTAGAGAACCGGAGACCCTTTTTACTGGAAATGAGGCATTCCATCTTAGTCCTCACGGGTGACATCGCATCTGCATTTTGATTTTTAATAGAGGATAGATGCAGATGTCTATGGGCCGCAGCAACCACTTACCATCAGGTGGACTGTGTGCTCGTTTGTCACCCTTATCCTATAAAAAAGAAAATAGTGTATGTGTTTAGAGCGTATGTCCAGACAAAAATGTATGGGCGGGGCCTAGCCGGAGTATTAAGTAAAAAAAAGAAAAATAAAAAGTAAAAACCATTTTACCGCCATTCTTCAATTGTTTTTCTGTCCGCCAAAATGAGTAAATCTAACGAAGAAATTCGATACATTATGAAGTTTTATTACAAAAAAGGGAAAAATGCGACTCAAGACTAGAAAAAAAATTTTGATGGTGAACAAAGTTGGTTGAAGCGTTTTCAGTCCGGGAATTTTGATGTCAAAGATGCAGTTCGCTCTGGTCCTCCTCATATAGATAAAGTCGATACCATTTTTGAAAAAGTGGAGCAAGATCAGCATATCAGTAGATACGATATAGCCGAAGAATTGAGAAGTGACCAAAAAACAGTTTTGACCCATTTGAAAAAGTCTGGCTATACAAAAAAGTTCGATATTTGGGTACCACACGAGCTCACTGAAAGAAACCTAATGAATCGTGTACTCATTCGCGATTTTCTATTGAAACGTAATGAAACCGAACAATTTTTGAAAAGATTGATCACAGGTGATGAAAAATTTATCACCTACAACAAGAACGTGCGAAAAAGATCATGGTCAAAGGGTGGTAAAGCTCCACAGACTTTAGCCAAACCCGGATTAATACGTAATAAGGTGATGCTAAATTTATGGTGGGATTGGAAGGGCATTATTTATTATGAGCTTTTACCGCCGGGCAAAATCATCGATTCACATGTCTACTGCCAACAACTAATGAGACTCAAGCAAGAAATTGAATAAAAACGGTCGGAATTGATCATCAAAAGTGGTCTTTCATCATGATAACGCCAGACCACACACATCTTTGGCCACCCAGCAAAAATTAAGAGAGCTTGGTTGGGAATTGTTAATGCATCCACCATATAGTCCCGACCTCGCACCTTCAGATTTTCACCTGTTTCGGTCTCTTCAAAATTCTTCGGGTAGTGTTAGGTTAACATCAGGACTCAAAACTACTTGTCGCATTCTTTGATCACAAAACCCAAGATTCCTACAGAAACGGGATTATGTCACTACCTACTAGATGGCAACAAGTTATCGAATAAAGTGGCACATATATATTATAATTAAATTGTAATTTAACATTGGAAAAAAAGATGTCTTGAATTTCTGTATAAAATACGAAGAAACTGTGCCTACATTATGTTTAATCAATAGTAGTAGTAGCAGTATCAATTTGTGTATCATAATAAACACACGTATATCGGGCTCCTGAAGTTTTATTGATACTCTCCAATTAGTACGCAACCAAACGTGTACAGTGGTGACCCCGATCTCAAGTTACGCGAACACGTTCGAGAATCAAAGTGCGCTTCACTAAGCTGACAAAGAAAAGAAGAACCACAATGACTTCGCAGCAAGACGGCCAAAATAAAGCAAGTACTAGCGGGTCAGCAGAAGTAGCAGTTGTTAGTGTTTCCTCGAGAATACCCGAATTTTGGGCCGATCAGCCGCGGCTCTGGTTCATCCAGTGCGAAGCTGTCCTTGCACCGCAGAAGATGAGCGATGAAGCAAGATACAACATGGTAGTCACTAAATTGGGGAAGGATGTAATCCAGCAAGTCAGCGACATTCTTATCAAGCCGCCCGAGGGAAGGAAATTCGATACTTTGAAAGAGCGATTGTTAAAGGTCTACGAAGAGTCCGAGATTCGACAGTTTCAAAAACTTTTGAGTGAGATGGAGTTGGGAGATCAAAAACCCTCTCAACTCCTTAGGCGGATGAGGGAATTGGCTCGAGAAAAGATACCCGACGAAACACTTCGGATAATGTGGCAGGGTCATCTGCCGGCGTCTGTGAGAAGTGTATTAGCAGTGTGTGAAGTAAAAGACCTGGAGCATTTATCAGCAATCGCGGACAAGGTTGTGGAGACTGCGCGACCCTTACAAGTGACAGAAGTGCAAGCTACACAAAGTAGTACGAACACAGAGACTGCGTTAATTCTGGCGGAGATTGCCAAATTAAGTCTAAAAATTAGGGATTTGGAGAGAGATAGACATCGTGATTATCGTAGAAATAATTATCAATATCGCTCCAGACCGCGATCTAACTCACGCGGCCGTACTCGTAATACGACACGGCGCTCACCTGATAGTCCGGACTGGCTGTGTAGTTATCATTATAAATATCACCATAGAGCTACGAAATGTGTAGAACCGTGCGCCTGGCCTAAAACAGACAAGAAGGAAAACTAGATCTGGTGCAATCGCAGGTGGAGATTTGCACCATAGCTCCTGTTCCCCGATTATGTATCACGGACAATAGCAGTGGACTCCGATTTTTAGTGGACACTGGTGCGAACATTTCAGTGCTGCCGGTGAATAAAAATCGCGTATCAAGTGCAAAATGTGAAGACTATAAGCTTTACGCTGCGAACGGGAGTGAAATTAAGACTTTTGGTGTGAAAACATTGGACTTAGACCTTAAGTTACGACGACCATTGCGTTGGTCATTTGTGGTGGCAGACGTCAAGCAACCAATACTCGGTGCTGATTTCTTAGCCCATTATAAACTATTAGTGGATGTGAACAATAAAAAACTTATCGACTCAGTGACTAGTCTAAAAACTATTGCGTCTGTGACTGTGCAAAATGAACCGTCCGTGAGAACAATTGACTGTATGAATGAATATAGCGATATATTAGGCGAATTCCCCAACGTAACGAAGCCAATGTGTTTTAAGGAGCTTCCTTGTCACTCGGTGGTACATCGTATAGAGACTTCGGGCCCCGCTGTATTCGCACGTCCAAGGCCTTTACCACCCGATAAATACTATAAGGTTAAAGCTGAGTTCCAACGCATGCAAGAGATGGGAATATGTAGACCCTCTAAGAGCAACTGGGCGAGTCCTCTTCATGTCGTTACGAAAAAGAACGGCGAGCTAAGACCGTGCGGCGATTATCGAGCATTGAACGCGATCAGCAAGCCGGATCGATATCCGATACCGCGCATCCAAGATTGTAGTTATTTATTGCACGGGAAAAGTATATTTACGAAAATTGATATTCAACGGGCCTACCATAACATTCCTATACATAAGGACGACATTCCGAAGACGGCTATAACAACGCCATTCGGTTTGTTTGAATTTTTACGCCTTGGTTTCGGGTTCCGTACGGCGGCGCAAACATTTCAACGTTTCATGCAAGACGAAGTGTTACGGAATCTTAACTTTGTATTTATATATATTGACGACGTTATTATAGCGTCATCAACGAAAAATGAGCATAGGCAACACATAAGAGAGGTATTACAGAGATTGGATAAATATGGTATTACAATAAATTTAGCAAAGTGCGAATTTGGCAAGACTGAAATAGATTTCTTGGGATTCCGGATGTCAAGGGAAGGCATGAAGCCATTGGACGATCAAGTCAAGGTCATTTCTGATTATCCAAGGCCAAAGACAGTGGAAGAACTTCGTCGTTTTCTCGGAATGATCAACTTTTATAGAAGACATTTACCGAAGGCCGCCGGAATCCAAGCGAAATTAAACGTATTTCTCCATAATTGTAAAAAGAAAGACAAGAGTTCGATTCCATGGACGGATGAAAGTATTGAGGCGTTTGAACAGTGTAAACAAAGCCTTAAAAGCGCAGTTACACTGTCATTCCCGTCACCGGATGCACCGATTGCTCTCATGACGGACTGCTCCAGCACATGTGCAGGTGCTGTGTTGCAGCAAAAAGAAGGCCAGGCATGGAAACCATTAGGATTTTTTTCATCGAAATTGAGTGAAACACAACAACGTTACTCAACGTATGATAGAGAGTTGTTGGCTATTTATATTGCTATTAAGCATTTTCGACCTTTTATTGAAGGCAGACCTTTTATAGTATACACCGATCACAAACCAATAGTTTACTCGTTACGTAAAAACACAATTAGTAAAAATGACACACCACGCAGAATACGGCAACTTGACTTCATAATGCAATTTTGTACAGAAATAAGGCATATTTCAGGTTTGGAAAATACTGTTGCTGACTGTTTATCAAGAATATCAGAAATTGACATGCCATCACCGCTAGATTATGAAAAGTTAGCCGAAGCACAGAATAATGATTTTGAGCTGCATAATCTAATGAAATCAAAGTCATTATCTTTTAAGAAAATATTAGTGCCAAATTGTAACAAAGCAATTCATTGCGATGTGTCGTTGAACCGAGCACGTCCATATTTGCCTAAGGAATTTCGCGTATCAGCTTTCAACGCGGTGCACGGAATTAGTCACCCGGGCACGCGTGCAACGAGAAAAATGATGCAAGATAGATATATATGGCATGGCATGAACAAAGACGTGACTGAATGGGTCAAAGGTTGTGTAGGCTGCCAAAAATCAAAAATACAAAGACATACGATGTCACCCCATGGACATTTTGTAAATAGCGACCGATTTGATCATCTACATATGGATATAGTGGGACCACTTACATATTGTCAAGGCCATCGATATGTTGTGACAATGGTGGATAGGAAAACTGGATGGCCGGAAGCCTACCCAGTCAAGGATATCACAGCCGAGACAGTAGCGGATATCATGTACTCTGGGTGGATATCACGATTCGGATGTCCTTTAAATTTAACTACAGATCAAGGCCCTACTTTCTTATCGCAGTTGTTTAGGCACTTAGCCAAGAGGATGGGTATCAGAAAATTTAGAACAACGGCTTATCACCCCCAGTCGAATGGCATCGTGGAGAGATGGCATCGATCCTTGAAGGCTGCGCTTATGTGCAGAGGCAACACTGACCAGTGGGTTTCGGAGTTACCAACAGTCTTATTGGGATTAAGAGCATGTCTGAGAGACGATACGCAAACCAGCGCTGCAGAGATGGTATTAGGAGAAGCACTACGATTGCCTGGAGATTTTTTTCAGCCGCTAAGGCTAGAAACCTCCGACAATATTTTGTTTGTGCAAGAGCTGCGTAGAAAAATATCGCATTTGGCTTCCGTTCCAAGAAAAGAGTTACATCAAGGAAAAATTTTCATACACCCTGACTTAAAGGACTGCACACATGTATTTGTACGGGTTGACAAGGTGTCCAAACCACTTACTCAACCATACATGGGTCCCTTCAAAGTAATTAACAAGACAGAAAAATATTTTAAAATTATGCAATCGGATACGCCGAAAGTTGTAAGCATCGATCGGCTAAAGCCAGCGTATACGATCATATCACAAGAATGCACAGATGCTCCTAATAAGGGAACTCCGAACGTAAGCAGTAATAGCAAGGTGTCGAGATTCGGACGAGTAATTAAACCTGTTGTTCGTTTCGCTGTGTAAATACGTGTGTGTGACAGTCAATTAACTGCTAAGATGGGTACACATCAGAGCAAAAAAGTTGAAGAGGTGATCATCGCGCAGAACGGCGCCGGGAATAGCGCCGCCACGGCGCAGAGCGAAACTCACTTACCGGTGCATGTGCGGCAGGAGACATACCTCCTCATAATAATTACATGCATCCTGCTGGCCATACTGTACGTAGTGTGGCGCTACTGTAAGACGGGGTACGCCAGGTACCTGCGGCGGGAGCTGATGGAGCTGCCGCGGCTGGAGCAGCGCACGGGCGGCGCGGGGGAGCCGGGCTGCGACAGCCGCCCCCCACAGCACGTTATAGTGTAGTAATAAAGTGATAGTGTGGTAAAAGTAAAAAAGAATAGTGCGTCCTACGGCATTATAGATAGTAATATTTTTCATGTAACTATTTTTTTTCTTTCTTCTACATTTGTTTTTTTTTTATAAAGGGGATAGAATAAATACATTTAATTTTATAGCATATAGCTATTATTTTTATAAAGGGGGGTGTACTGTGCCTACATTATGTTTAATCAATAGTAGTAGTAGCAGTATCAATTTGTGTATCATAATAAACACACGTATATCGGGCTCCTGAAGTTTTATTGATACTCTCCAATTAGTACGCAACCAAACGTGTACAAAACTTTTCCCTCGACCTTTGTAAGGCATTAGTGTATATAGAAGAATTTAAGTACCGACTATGTAGAAATTATTTTCTTAGTTCTATGATATCGGGTTTTAATTTTCATTAAAGTTTTAATTTCGAAGCGTCAGTAGCCTAATGGCAGGGCACGGACCGCGAACTCGAAAGGTCGTGGGTTCGAATCCACTATTCGACTACTGTCGTGAACCACTTCTAACACAAGCATTTTAAGCTTACCATAAGTGGTTAAATGGAACATTAGTAATGCTTAATAGCATTACTAGTATATAAAAAAATTATAATTCTATCATTTTTCTATCTCTCTTTCTCTCTTCCCCCTCCCTCTCACTCACTAAGCAGTAGAAAAATCATTAATTTATAATTATCAATATTCTAGATATCATTTTGAAAATGAACCCTCCAAAAAGTCCTCTGATCCTTAATACAGGCTTAATGTGAAGACTGATAATTAAGAATTTTAGAAATATGGCAATATTTTCGGCGGGAGCTTATTTTGTTACGTTATGTCATTGTTGTTGTATACCATAGAGAATTGAATGTTGTTCGCTTACTATAGATGCACATGCCGTTTCGATGTTCATGAGGATTTATTTAAGTGTATGGCTAAGCGTCCACTGGGCTCGCCGAGCCGAGTCGAGTCGAATCAAATCTCAGAAAGTCGCCTCCTGTATAATTTACTATGAAACTGCGTCCATTAGCGACGAGCCGCGGCGCGACGAATTGAATCGACAGCGCGAATTGCTTGATAGGCGAACTTCTTCGCCCGTACGATTCGATTCAACTCGGTACGCCTCAGTCGACGCAGAGAAGTGGATGCACGCCAGCGTATTTTAATTAATATCTATTTCGTTTTCGTAAAACTCTTTTTGTTTAAATAAAAATGAATGAAGAACTGTTGATATCACAGGTCCAACAATATCCAGAATTGTTTAATCATGAAGATCCACGTTATCATGATGAAATAAAAACATCTCTTCATCCGAGCTGTCCATGACGCCAAAACGACCTATTTTGATGAAGAATTTGCGATGAATGAACAATTCGATTCGATTCTTCAGAGATGGACGCACTAGAAATAAATGCGACTCGCTTCGTTTCGACGCATTTTTGCTGTAGTCGACGCCAGGCTTATGGTGAATTGAACTGTATATAGGTCGAAAATCATGACACATCTTGACTAACAAATTTTTAACTCATTCAGTCAATCACGCAAACAAGCCTAATATTAAAATCAGTATTTTAAAACCCGGTTGGGCCACGCTGGCTATATTAAAATGGGTCTTAAGACGAATGGGTCTGCTTGAGCGAGAAGGGACCACACTCTGACGGAATATCAGCGTATAATAGCAGCGTAATTCTGTTGTATTTCATATGGGGTGTGTAGAGACTCTAGAGACCTTTTATCTGAAACGTGGCATTCCATTGAAGCATGGCTTTAAATTTACATGGCTTTTATGACGTTAGTTAAAATATTTTGGTAATCCGACTCGAAGAACCAGAATTTATGTTCACTGTAGCCCAAAATGTATATTAATATTCGAAGTCTAGGCGCAGAATTAGAACAAGAAAATAATTAATAAAATAGTCCTGCTACACAACAATGAATTTTATTGAGTAAGTAGCCGCAGATACAAGAAAAACAGCGGATATGAATATGAATTACACAGATAAAATATATAATATTATGTTTTCTTGATACGGAATTAAAATAAAACAATAATATCTTATGTATCGAGCGAACATTTATCAATATAGACTTTCACAGTTGTCCCGTACATAATCAGCAGTGAGATTTTAACCAGGTTAGAATTTTGACTTCTGAAGCAAATACAAAACAGATTTCAGGCCCATGTCGTTTTCTGATTATCAAATATTAAGACTTGTTTCAAATTAATGTAACTTAAAATAAGATATTATTATATAGTATCATATTTTAAATTGCAAAGGGTTTTCATATTGAAGAAATATAACACTGTGTTCGGCTTCAGATAACCTTTCCCACCAGAGTTAGACTATCGCGCTACAGACACGACGGTAGTTTAAATTAGACTAATTTATTTGGCGCGTAGTAAGTAACAGTTTAAAAGAGTCCACTATGAAGTAGCATATCATCCCGTGGAAAGAGGCGACAGAGGGAAAACTTAAGCAGGAAATGGGAGCAAGCATAACAACATCCTGATAACAACTCGTGGTAATTACCGCAAATATTCACTCAACGGGGAAGCGTATGTTCAGTAGTGGCCTTTTGATGGTCTGTATTGAATAATTAATGGATGATTTTTTTTTTAATAATCTACTTATAATGGTAATATCCTTTTGGTATTTCAGCCAATTCGGAGTCAGTACAACAACCGCCGCAGTCGCCACGTTCAGTTCGGAAACGCTTCGGCTCCGCTAGCGAGGAAACTATACTCAAGGTATGATTTTGTTTTTAAAAGAATATTACACCCCAAGTTATCTTTACTTTATCTTTGAGTGGTTTTGATTAGGAAAATTAATATTCGCTTTATTTAGAAATATTTTTTTTTATTAGAGAATAATTCTACTCTATATCTTCTGTCACTAATAATAGAGGTGATTTTTAGATAGGCACACAATTATTGTATTACTTTAAAGCTGCTGTCTAACCAGAGTGCCTATCGCTTAGCTAATTATAACTGACTGACTCACCGCAAAAATAAAATACATTGTACAAAAATAAAAAAATAATACAATAAATTAAAAGTAAAAAAAACTTTTTTAAAACCATTGAGTTATATGTACTACGTACTAGAGAAGCTATTCCAAACAAAAAATGTGCGCGACTCTATGTCTTAGCGCATGCGCGGGAGATAGTAGAGTCGCGCATGCGCAGTTGATATAAGCGCGTTGCGCCTGCGCGGTCAGTTTTTGTCATCATACATTAGGTATACGAAGGTAGAATGATCAGTATGTAATAATTGTTTATTTATATTGTATTGTTAATTATATCGAGTACAATTCTTTTATTGTTAAATTTATTTTGAATATGTGCTTATTTAATATAAAATAAAAAAAGGTAAACACGTAAAATATAAAAATATACATTTATATTATATTATATTATATTATTTATTTTTATATTCGTAAGAATCACATTTTTCTGTAAATAAAAATTTTCTCTTTATATTTTCTTAAATTTCTCAGTAATTTTCTTTTTAGCTGAAGCTTGCGTAATTTATTTTTGAGTATAATTTTGTCGGACTATCAAAAATTTAATTTAAACTGCTTACTGATTCAGACAACGGTTCTAATACTTCTTGTTCACCACATTTTGTTGGCTGAAAAAGAGATACTAGTTATCTGGGAAGTCTGTAAAAATTCTAGCGTTACGACTCGCGCGCTGAGGGTACCGCCTCTAAAGTCCCGTAAATATACTGAATTTACACATTACAAAAAAACGTTCGTCATCTAATCACAAAATAAAACAAAAATCCCAGCAATATTATATAATAATATAATTACGTTATCGCATGGCACTGCAGATTTCTTTAAGTATACTCTTCCTGTTTTAGTGAAGTATTGGTTGTTTTCTTTGAAATGTACGGAACATATGCGTGAATAATCTGACGGTAACCACGTTTCTTCGCTGCGATTCTTCTGAACAAATTTGATCCATGATTCTCTATCTTTTTTTTTACCTTACCTTTAAATCCAAATAATAATAAAAACTATTAATTTTAATGCATTAACATTTCCTACCGTGATTACATATTAATATTTACTGTCCATAATTACTTAACGTTATACGTCAATAGTGTTAAGTCTGCGCGTAAAAATGTTTTACTCTTTGACATTCCCGTATACGTTGCAGTTGATAAAATATAATTAAATTAAGCGTGTTTTGAAAATAATAATATGTTGAACTTACTGGTGAAAAGTCACTCCTTGACTTTTACTTATATTTCTCGAGTTGTTTGAACAGTATCTCAATGCACACGAAGGCATATTAATTTAAAAATAATTCTTCACTCAAACTTCTCACGTTGCAGCAACCGCTTGACACAGACTAAGTGAGTTTGAGAGCGCGCACTCTAACGCGTGTTACAAACAATCGAGTTGAGGTGTCTCCTCTAGTACGTAGTACATATAACTCAATGTTTAAAACAAGCCTTTATTTAAACGCGCTAAAAAAATAAAATAAACTTTTCCTTTAAAACTTTTTCTATCAACTCATATCGTCATTACACAATTTATTACAAGCTAGTAGTACCAGTTACTCGAGTCCATCGAGTGAGTAATTCATTCTTGGGGCGATGTATACGCTTTTACAACAAAATTCCAGAAAATATACAAAATTTGACCCGCTCAAAGTTCAAAAACTTTATTAAACTAAGTTTGTATAAAAAGGGTTATTATAATATTAAAGAATTTATGTATGATAATAACCCCTGGAAATGAGGTAATCGCTACCAAGCTATTTCTAATTTGTTGTGTTGTTAATTTGTGTAACATACATGATTGTAAGCTGTTATTTAAAAAAAAAGTCCCACTGGGTTTCTTGCTGGTTGTTCCCAGGACAGAGGTTTTTCTTCGAACCAGTGGTAATTATACAAAAGAGTGACTTTCAATAAGTATTATTTATAATATATATTGAATAAAAAAGTTTCTGTTTCTGTTTCTATATGATATAAAAGCTTGTAGCGAGATTTAAGTTTCTACTCATTTCTGCTTACTCGTATTGACTTAGTTTGAACATTTTTAAAATTAATATCAATCAGATCCTGTTTATCTACACAGGTAAATCACGCGACAAACTTTTAATATAAATTGTGTAATGACGTTATAAGTTGATAGCAAAAGTTTTAAAGGAAAGGTTTATTTTATTCTTTTTAGCGCATTTAAATAAAAGCTTGTTTTAAAAAAAGTTTTCTTTACTTTTAATTTATTTTTTACTTTTTAGTTATCGCTGGACAGGTTTCTCAGTCTGATCCATCTCATTCAACGCATCATTGTTGCAAGGTCGTTTGTCGGTTAATTTCGAACAGTCTAGCTCTTCAATGAGGAGACCTTATAATGATTTTACCCTACTTAAGGCCACGTATGCTTGACCAGCAGCGAAGAGCTTCGAGCCTAAGTATACAACGGCATGGTCGACAGTACTACCCTGCATTTTTAGTACTGTGCAAGCCCAAAATAATATAATTGGCAGCATTTTTCGTTCTACAGTGCCGTGACTATATTTTGCTGGAAATTGTACAGTCTTGGGTTCAATGAGATCACCGTCTTTACCGAAGTATATACGGACGGATGGTATGTCAGTATCATACATATGGAAGCAGGGTCATATGATTTCTGTAACATGTCCAATGGCACCATTCACCAGACCTTTGGACAGTCAAGGTTTACCAACCAATGTTACAGACTCGAGCAATTCGACCTCAATATCATATTCGAGGACTCCCAAAAATCCCAGTACATCAACATTTCAGACGGATTGACATCATGTTACACCCTGATGCCACTCAGTCCTCGGCACGGCCTCACCTTGACTCGGGTGTTTGGAGGAATGCACTACTTATTTCAGCTTGAAACTTACTTGTGCCTTACGAAACACAGTTCCAGGTTTGATTTTGGAGTTACCCTTCTAGACAAGTTGCAAACCAATGCTGTTGACGCCTATCTCGCCAAATTACACAAGTCAAAGTTAACCAACCGATGCTACAGACTCAAACAATTCGACCTCAATATCATTATCGAGGACTGCAAAAACGCTAGTACACCAAAATTTCAGACGGATTGGAGCAACCGAGTTTGTGATCACCATCTTATTGTTGGTTAACTCGCATTCGTATTCTCAACAACTTCTTTCATTTGACACCCATATTGTAGGAAATTATAAAAAAATTAGTCCGCCATCTTTAGAAGTTCGCCATATTGGATTTAGAGTGACGTCACTTTCGAGTTACACTAAGCAAGCCCTTTCATTTGATACCCATATTCTAGGAGTGCATTAAAATAACTAGTCCGCCATCTTGGGTGTTCCGCCATGTTAGATTTAGAATGACGTCACACAGCTAACCATGCATTGTCATCCAAACTTAACATGTATACAAAATTTCAGCTCAATCGATTGAAGATATCTGCTTCAAAATTAAGTTGCAAGATTCCACCCGAACAAACAAGTTAAATAAAAGCTTGTAAAATTGCCTCTAAAAAGCTTAAAGAAAGGCAATCTTGGACACCCAAAAAGTTCCCCTATATCTTATAACTTCTCAGGGAACAGGTTTTATAAGCATTTTTAATTGAGTACACGGACATTTAGTATTGCCAGGGCCGAAAGTTGAATTTGGGATAAAAAGCTTTAGGTATAATAGTTTCGGGAACAAACTTTTACTCGGTTTTTTTTATAAAGTGAAGTGACAAACAAATCTGTCCAACTGGCTTTGTCGACCAATGGACACTTGCACCCATCTTCAAATAAAGGAAGCAACAGAATAAAGGAAACAACAGCGTAGTCATCCCTGAACAAGAAGATGGAATGCTTGTAATTATATTGACTCGCTATACTCTTCAGAGCGTAACACAGTAGTGTGAGCGTTGATATTTGGTAGCATAAGTAGTTTGATGATGGTAACTACCTAGACAGATTCCTAGGCAGTTAATGTATCCTACATGGAGCAAATACAAAGAGGAGGTGTTGTAATTAGATTTCAATATGTAACAACGCGTGACAATTTATGGGGTGAGAGGATGTTAAGCCCTGCCCACTTTACTATTTTCCATCTACCGATAAATACTAAAACTGCTCGATACTCCATATCGATGTTGCAGTGTAGTTTAGCTACCTTGACGATAGATGGCGGCCTGTTCACAAAATGATTATAAAAACTATAAAAATAATATTTTGATGATTAAAAATTCTTTACGACTGAATGCAAAAGAAATTTCAACACCTTCGTATGATTATTTTACAAATACTGAGCTCTACGTACCTTTATATTTTTAATTCCCATGACACAAAGTGTCGCCATCTAGTATCGAATATACTTAATTACATTTGAAAGCCGACGAAGATTTTTCTAGAACCTTTTTAATATATTATTAGGAAAAATTATATAAAATTACTAACAAATGAAATGTGATGCCATCCATAGCATCAGAGCGTCAATCTGAGTAGTTTTTACACGATGAAACACAACACTTCAACCCGATTCTTCTTAATACTGCGAAAACACACCGATTGGCGATTTCGACACACAAGCGCACATGACGAACGCTGACACTATACTAAGTAAAGCCACGTCCACTGTGATGACGTCAGGACCTGGTTAGAATCACAGTGCACAGTTCTCATGCCATCTCCTCTTTGTATTTGCTTAGTGGTATCCTACCACCTAGACCCGGCTCCTTACCATAAAGTTGAGACCAGCGTTTATTATCTGAGATCTGAGTTAACACCAAAATAACTATTGTATAATTTCCAATGTCATAACCACCATATGAAATAAAGGATTTTATTAAGTTCCCATCAGTTAATATTGTCTGCTTGTTTGCAGCAAGTGAACGGTAGCGGCGAGGGAGGCTGCGTCACGGCGGCCGAGTGGGACGCGTTTAAGCAGGAGATGCTGCGGGAGATGAGGCAGCAGCTGAATCAGATCAAGAAGGAGATCTTAGATGGTCAGTATTCATTTTCATCGACATTATAATTTTACCAATGTACGCTCACTGCTGGACAAAAATCTAAGTGGTTCAAGGTCATCATCAAGGCCACTGCTCGATATACGGCTCTCCCGTTTTAAAAAGGATTTTCCTTAATCATCACGCTTGGCAGATGTGATATACATTAAATGACAATAGAAAGAGGCAGATATAGAGATAATTAATACTTAATTTAAGTAATCGATAATCAAAGATTATAAGTAACGCGAAAACGTTATTAATAGTATTTTCTTCTCTACTTGAAGTATTCATGCAATTTTGAATCTTATACCCACAGCAATGAAGGCGGAGTTCGCGCGCAGGTAAGGCCGCCTCGTCGCTCCGAGTGAAACTAGTCTGCCAGGCATCGGTGAACATTTATTTTATCATACGCCACTTGTGTTTTTGGAAAATATCAAGAAAAATATATATCATTGCCTTGTTTCCAACAACATTTCCCACCCGTTTCTATATCTTTTAATTACTACAATGTGTGTAAATATTATACATCTGATGCAATTTTAAAATTATAATTATCCCTGTTAAACTGTCGTTTTGACAGCTGTCAATTGTATATACGTTCGGGTTTACTCGCATGTATACACCGAAATAATTCGTTTGTCCATTAGGGTCTATAACTGTACGTATTTAACCTTAAAGATGGTATGGTTAAAGTTGTTTACATAATAACTACAATAATGATAGCTTCTTAAGTTTGTACTACTGTTCTAATTTGATCATATGGATTTATCAAAATGCCTATTGACTGGATCAAATGTAATTTTATTAACACATTATAATGAATATATAACATAATTATAAAAATACTGGAATATGTATTAAAATTGTGTATTAAATGTGCGCGTGCATATGAAATTTATGTTCATCAATGTCTAAATGGTATAATGTGATTAAAACGAAATTTTACGGCGCTGGCAAACTTAGGTTTGCCAGCGCCGTAAAAAATACAACGACTATTATGGCAACACTAGACGTAATCGTTTGTGTCGCCATCAGTATCGCGTTGATTGCGATTTAAACAGGTTCGGAAAGCCATTTCTTTCTTGTACAGAGTGTCATTAAACTGTAATATTATGGTTTATTTTTTGTGATAGGTGCCGTTAAATATAGGTTGATTCAAAATACTTTTTTCACATAAAGACTAACTCTGTTTGGGAAAGAAAAAAAAAAATCGTGAATCGAGGTAACGAAGAGATTAGACTTAGCGCACTAATATCGAAGCATAAACGCAAGTTGTGTTTTTTTAATTTTATACTTAAAGATATTTATTCGAATACGTATTATATATACGTAGTGTGTAAGAGTACGGAACTTTGAATCTTTTCACTGTATGTCTTTAAAAATATTAAATTGTCAAAAGAAACTATTTTTTTTTAATCTTATTATATTATTATTTTCATGTTGTAAAAATTTCTTATGTCTTAAATTCGGCATTGTAGATCAATTATGGTGTTTCTTTACAATACAAAAGACAAGCAGTGAATTGATTTAATCTCGCATACGTTTAACACACCTAGCGTTGAGGTATTTTAAACTAGTATTAATCGATATTTATTGACTATGAGGAAATCGCATCTGGCAACACGGGTAGGCACTTTCAACCGTTTTATAATCATTCGTTTTAATGTTGAAACTCGTGTTGCCGTACGTTCGCGAAACTGTAGTGTAAGACGTTCTTTAGATATTATTATTGTATGTATGTTAACGCTATAAAGAATTCTCGTGTCGGGTGGATTTTATGAAATTTTAATAATTGAACAGCCTGTATCTGTAATTCGTAGTCTTCCAACGTACATTACGCTCGAATATTTGATAATTTTTAATCGATTACATATTGTCGCTACTCATCTCTCGAATATAATCTCCCAACTGAAGTAACAAACTAAGAGAAAGTACAAATTACGCCAATCGATAATAATGAAAGAAATTTTTAATTTTCAACTGCTACAAAAGCAATAAGCCAAACTAGTTACTAAGCGCTTAAAGAGCTCACTTCACCCGTCACGAGAAGTGACACAAATGTATCACAATATAACATTGAGGGAGACTTAGAAGTACACGTCGGTAGCCGTACAAACGATTTGTTTCAATGTACCCAGCTACTAAAATCACATATAGTTGTTAAGACGATTTAGCCGACTGATAGATCATTCCAGAAGATCGAACCTTCGATCGGGCCTATAAAGGAAACGTTGACACCATTTTCTTTTAAATTTTCGACGATGTTTTTCCGTTTACACACTTCTTTTATAACGACAAATCCTCTGTTGAGGTGTAATATAAGGCTATGCACGACCATAAAACAAACAGAAACAAAGCCATACAAAGTTTGCACACCAGTTTTCAAACCATACTAATTCACCAATTTTTTACCTATCAATAGTATTGTTTCAGATCTAAACACACATTTTTGTGGCTATCTTTAATGTATATTGTTCATTAAAGAGAGAATGTATAAGAACTAAAATAAATAAGTAAAAGAAATCAAGCACTGTCAGTTGTCCTACTTTTATGTATCGCTTTGTCCCTGTCTGTTGGACTTGTCGTGCATAGACACTAAGCTGGTGCTTCGCTATTCCATTACACTCAGTACACTGAGAACGCATTTATTTAAAGTTACAGAATGTAACGATAAATTTAAAAAAAATGTTTTTCCAATATATTATAACTACATAAAATCCATTTAGTGATATTTATACAACTATGTAATTATAGGATATATTATATAGTATTAAAAGTTGATAAAACTAACCAAATTTTAGTCGGTTGCCCTAACGTTTTATATACAATTTATTTGTATTGGTCTCAGTAATATCAAAGATTGTATTTATTGTCTGTGCATGATATTTTATCTGTATGCATATTACGTGACTTGGTTTAGAAATTTGTGCTCTAATTTTATTTTGCTAAAAGCTGATTTTGGATGTGCCGTTAAATTATGAGCTTATTTTTTTCACGTAGAGTATAATTAGTTTTTTATTAGCTTTCGCGCAACTATGCGTGAACTTCATTTGACCAGCCTATTTTTAATGTTTGTGCTACATTTAGTGATAGGAAATTTGGGTGTAATTACACCTAAAATTGACTTTACTACACACAATATTTTATGTTTGAATATTGACATTCGTTTTTAAAGGATATTCATAGATTTTTATTCAAAAGTTTATCTCAGAATCATAAAATTGGAAAGTTAAGTTAAATACGTGGCAGTTTTTGGGGTTTTGCAACCTATGAATTTTGGAACATTAATTATTACGCCTTTATGTGCGAAGCTACACCAACTTTAGGTATAATTGCCCCAAAATACCAATCACTAATTATCATACACATTAAATGAACAAATAATTTAGAATTTTTTTATGCCGAATGTATAACGCCTGCCAGAATTTTTTAGATAAGACCTTTATATACAGCATGTTCGGTAATATTTTGTAGGAATTTTTCTACCATTTGGTACGTTCTGTTTGAAGAAAACCACTCCGTATTTTCTATGCTCGAGTAGGTTACCATGTTGTATTAACGTATCGCAAATTGTCCTTAAGGAAATTCTTTTGTAGTCACTCGTATTATTGTAAATAGAATTTATAACGAATTATATTTTTTGTGATCATATTATTTTGTTTTTTTTTCTATGCTTTTGTTGTGTGAGCGCCATGATTGATTTTTATTGCTCCTAGTAACTAGTACGTTATGGTATACACATAACCATATAATATCGAAGAATGAATGTAAATTATGTCATATTATTGTAAACGTATTAACGTTCTCAATTATAGATTATATATTGTATTGAAATCAGTTGAATCGAATTATTTGTGTATTTCACTTGATAGATACGTCCACTGATAGCTTTATCTTAAGGAGAGTCAATGTGGGCATCCGCAAATTTTTTCCGCAACCATGGTGACGACACTTTGGAAGAAGGTGAATATTTGACTGATTTCATAGCGGGGAAAGTAAATTTGTTAGAAGAGTGTAGAGGTTAATGTTTCTTTCCGAATTTTTGTTATATTTTATATTAATTAGATTAGAAATCTAAAAACAAAATTACGGATATTCCTTAAAGTAGAAGAATTAAATAACCGGCCAAGTGCGAGTCGGACTCGCGCATGAAGGGTTCCGTACCATCGTAATACACATTGCTAGTAGGGGAGCCCCTTTTAATTTTGAATTTATTTTTATTATTTATTGTTATAGCGGCAACAGAAATACACATTATGTGAAAATTTCAACTGGTCTACCTATTACGGATAATGATATACAGCCCGCTGACAGATATACAGTAGGACAGACGGATAGACTGACAGACAGCGGTTGCTTACCCCTAAAAAGTTAAAAATGTGTAAAATGTTAAAGAATATTAGGTACATTAGACTAGAAATAAAAAAAAATATTTAAAATGCAACTTTTCAATGATGAGTGCACCATATAACCATCTGCGTAACAAATAAGTTCACCTTAGGCCCAACTAGCGACATCTGGTGAGCGTAAGATAGTTAGCCCTCATTGGTAAGTTATTTAAGAGTAAAGTAGTCATTAAATCTGATCAGCACGCATTGTAACCCTTTGAATTGTTCACAGTGACGTCATTATAAATAATACCTACTATAAGGTCCGTTAAAAACGAATAACTATATCAAAGTATAAAAGTTTGTCAAAAACGAGGAATCCTATAGTTAAATGCGAATGTGAATTCAAATTTCATACAATTAACATTTGTAAAGTTCCGAGAGTTGCAAATAATGTGCGAGTGATATTGTGATTGTATCATTTATTGGCACGCGTTATATTAGCGTAGTGATTATTGTAATTATTGAACTTGCTTGCAAAGATAATTGGGATTTCCTCTCCAGCTACTTGAACATTGTCGCGGCCCGAGGTTCATGACCGCTGATCTTTATATTTTTTGCTGGATATATGGCTTCGGAAGCAATATTTCAGATTCGAATAAATTTGCAGTGGACGTATTTATTAATTAAGTATTTAAGAAACATTTAAATAATTTTTATTCGCTCTCAGTTTCAGAAATAACTTTTTCAGTTGCAATAAAGAAAAAAAAAAATCTTATAAGTTCCCTTCATAATATGATTTATCTCACGTAGTGTTTATAATTTCGTTACACTATATACCCACAGAGTATACAGCATTGTTTGTGTTATCTATATAATATATACTGCCACAGATTAAAAATGTACACGTAATGATCTCGGACGTTAACAGACTAAGCAGTGTTAGCTTACTGTTTGTGTACATACGCTGGAGTCAATAAACTGTACCTATGTGAAATATAACTTGTGTTTTATTTTCATAACTTGAAAGGCTAACTTACTAAACCTTGAAAACTTAACTTACGGCTATAATCTCTACTGACTAATGCACAGGACAATATAGTGGATTGAATGCAACTAGTTCCTTTTCACTCTATCTTGGCTGATATCCAAACACACTGCAGAGTGTATTACGAGAATCATTTCGAGTAACTTTCGAGAACACTCCCATAACTCAAAATCTATTAGACCTTCATACTTGCATATCTAATAAATACGTATCCTATATAATATACCTATATAATAGAATACATGGAAAACAGTGGTTTTGATGTAAAATGTCCATTATCCTATAATCGTTTCGTGGATGTCGTAAGAAGCGCGACAGACTGCACTGGAATAGGAGACGGGGAGCAACATCTTCCTGATAACTCAAAATTACAAAAAAAAACCCTGGCAAATATATCAAAATCCCCTAGAGGCAATATATGGGAGACGACTATGTTTTGTAGCGGATTTTTATTGGCTGTAATGCCTCCTCTACACTACTCGCAAACTAACTTCGACGAAGTGCTCGTCGCGGTCGATTGCAGTCCGAAGATCGTGACTACACACTCGTGCTACTTCGTGAAGAGCTCAGTCATCTAGAGTCTCCCACACACTTAACATGAATAACGTTCAAGAGGCAGTTGCTATAGGTACCTAATTGTGTGAGCAGTACGACGTCAATGCGTTAACTAAATAAATAACTATGTAGAAAGCTACATATTTAATATTTATATACAAAAAAATATTCATAACTGGCGTACGCTGATTAGTGTAGTGAGACGCTTCGTGTGCCAAAGTTAAAAGACTTCGCGAAGTATCCCGAAATCCTTTGACTTTGGCGCAAAAATCTGACAGCGATCGGAAGTCGCCTCAAGCGAAGCGAGGTTGCACGAAGTGAATCGAAGTACGTCTCTACACTATTCGCTTCGTCCAACTTCGATCTACTTCGCGAGTAGTGTAGAGGAGGCATTTGATCGCTAATGGCGATCTCGCTCGCAGCCTACAGGCAGTCGATTCGATAAGATTTATTGAATGGATTTTTAAGGTTTAAAATTATGAAATTATAAAATAAAATATAATCTACATGTTTAAAAAATATTTTATTATATTACAAATTATCTTCTTCATTCGAGTCATCTGTGTGACTATCGTCTTCCTGTAGATTGATAATCGAAGGTTCAACTTGATCTCTCAAAAAAGCTATTTTCAAATCCGTTTCCTGGAGGTCTTTCGCTTCACACACTTAATCCAGTTTTCCCTGGTAACGTTTTCTATTGATTTATGCAGAAGAACTTCAACATCGGCTAATTTAAAGGTATGGTTTTGCGCTGTAATTTCTCCTTTTACCTGAGCCCATATGATCTCAATAGGATTATATTGACAATGATATGGTGGCAGTCGTGTCACTTCATGACCATGTTCCTTTACCAGCTAATCGATTAAATAATTTTTTTAAGGTCTACTCTCTAACTTTTTGTAACAGTTACTCAGGTAGCGAGTGGCGCACAGCGGTGGCATATTTCTATTGTTATTGACATTTATGGCCCGACGACTCAGTTGACAACGCGGGAACTATAGAATCCTTAATTTCGTGTCTATAGTTTTTGTTATATGTATAGTTAGTAAGGTCTGAAAATTCTCATCTCTCTCAGTCTCATTTTATCACTCACTGACTCACTCATCAAAACTTGGGCATTTCTAGGTTACAAATTTGGCAGCAAAGTGTATCATTAGGCGTATACAAAGGTAAACATTCTGAAAACTAGATATATATTATCGATATACGGTGATGATTTTAATTCTCATAGATTACATTGAAAAAAGAAAATGATGAAGCAAAAACGCAATAAAAATAGTTGTATTTAATAAGATTATTAAAAGGATTTTTTAAAGCTAATGATTACACACAAAAAAGTGAAAAGGGGATAAATTTGGAATAAAAGACGTTACTTAAATCATAGGATCTACAAGAATATACGACATTCTTTTCTGCCGACTTCCAAAAAGGAGACGGCACTCAATTCGACTATATGTTTTTTTTATGTGTGTTATCTCATAACTTTTTACTGAGTGAACCGGTTTCGATGATTCTTTTTTTATTTGAAAGCTGGTACTTCTCGTGTGGTCTCACGTGAATTTGATCAAGGTCAGACAACAGACAATTGAGTTATTCTTAATAACTTATATTGAAGTCGGCTGTACAAAATTTTTAATTTTAAGTTATATAACTTCTGTTACGCTTGGCGCCCTTTCAGATCTAACTCTTGTATCTACAAAGCCGACAACCGTGAATATCGTTTATACCAAACTTGTTTCCTTTTCCTGCAGACTTCCAAAAAGGAGACGGTACTCAATTCGGCTGTATGTTTTTTATGTGTGTTGCCTCGTAACTTTTTACTGGGTGAATTGATTTCGATGATTCTTTTTTTATTTGAAAGCTGATACTTATTATATCTACTGTGGATATATCCACGTGCTCATGCTCGAAGGGTGGATAAAACTAAGCGATTGGATGAACATTTTTAACATTTATGTTTTTGGTAGGTAAATCATAATCATGCTCATGCTAAAACATCTTAATTTAGTATTGCAAAAGAAAGGGATATAAGATATAAGGGGAAAATGCAAACTTTTTATTTAAATGCTAATCTTGTCTATAATTACCCACAAGCGTTACTTAACTCAAGTATCACAGACTGGTAATGGAAGCACTACTAGCGTTTGGTACCGTCTATTCTAACCAATCCGCCTGCCTAGAATACGAAGAATGCCCAGCGGGGCAATGAAACTTCGTGTTGCTCCAATGTTGATGTACGACTGGTAGTCAAACTTAAGGTTCATGTTTTTATTGATAAATAAAATTCTACCTTTGAACCGTAGACCTTTTACCGGTAACGTGGTAATCCATCTGAGTCCCTTATTCACTCTTGCCTTAAAGACTTACAATGTAACCGGATGGAAAGACATATGATGGTAAATTATTCAACTCCTTTGCTGTTCACATGATGAATAACGAAGCAAGTCAGTTGGTTCGAATGCGTGGTAAATCGACAAAGAAGGGGTGGAGACTGGTGAAGAGTCTGGTTGTTCGATGATGGAAGGGAGAAGGGTGAATTCATTTATACAATTCCTGAGCACACTTTTCCAAATGTACCCTGTAGAACACCAGAAGACGGCGCCTGATTGGAAGTTATATTATATTTTTTAACTATTAAGCAACACCGAGCATAAGTACGTGGTAGAGCCATGCTGCAGCTATATTAGTTGTATAGTTGTAGCACGAATTGGTCAGGGGAAGGACCATGCTCTCACAGAATACCAGCGTAAAATAGCAGCTTAACGCTGTTGTGTTTCGTATGGTGAGTGTAGAGAACCGGAGACCCTTTTTACTGGACAAGAGGCATTCCATCTTAGTCCTCACGGGTGACAATGCATCTGCATTTTGATTCGCAAACGAAGATAGATTTAGATGTCTATGGGTCACAGTAACCACTTACCATCAGGTGGACTCTGTGCTCGTTTGTCACCCTATTCCTATAAAAAAAATAAGATGATCTGGCTCGAAGGACCTTTGTATGTTTTTGTTCCTAAATAGCTGGTTCTCATTTTCTACAGTCAAAGTATTTGTGCAAACATGTTTGAACAATTTTTTTTGGTGTATTGTTTTCATTTTAGCAAATTATTTTTATAATATATATATTTTTTCTCTATTTGTTTATGGTTTGGTACGATTTACTTGTGCGAGTGTTAAATATTTGGAAATTTTACTATCCTTATAGATAGATAGATAGCTCATTATTGTAGGAACTTCAAAACAATAAATGAGCGAAAGAAGAAAAATAGTAATGCAGAAACAGAATATTTATATATATATATATATATATATATATATATATATATATATATATTATATCTATTATATAGAAATGAATAACAAATAAATACCTGAAAACACGAATGTATTTGTTATTGTATAATATACAAATTTGTTGCCAACATTCTTAACAATATAATTTTTTATGCTTCAATTTCATAGTTTCTCGGGGATTTCTATAACAACCCAGACAGCAGTCATTGCCATCGAAGCCGGCCTTAGCCAACCGGGTGTCCCAGGCGAGAATTTGTGCCTCCTATTATTGAATTAGCCAGTGTTAAACTACGATTCCACATGTTTAGTAATCTAATGCACCTTATGGTAATTTCTCATGTAGCCGGGACCATATCACAAGGACACGGGTTAGCTGTACTATGTAAACTGAACGCCATATAACCCCCGTAACAAATGCTACTAGTACAAAGCACTTGAAACCTCGGAAATTAAAAGAAAATGTCGTTGATGACGTCCTCTTGACACTGGTGCTCTTAAAAAGCCGTCACTGATCGAAGTATAGTGTTCAAGGCGCCGAAATGACAACTTGTTTCATTATCTGCGCACTTATTTCAGGTAATGTTTTTACAAGTGTGCTTGTCTTCTCTGATATTTTATTGTTAACAATGTATTACAATTTCAAGGCGTCTAAGCTGACAAAATAACTTGAGGTCTATATAACTATCAGATCACTTATTTTATCTTTCTCACTAATCATACCACTTATGTAACGTATCAAAATCCATTTCAAACCAGTATATAAACGATAATATAACTCTCTAACTCACACACACGAACAAGCTCACATACACACGAACTCAAACACACACTAATCACACACCACATACACCATCAAATGTCGATAATTTGTTTTGTATACAATAATTTAATAACTATCTAATCTTTAATTAAGTCTGTAATGAAATTGTTTTGGAAGAGTGGAGCTTTTTATCAAAAGCAAAACATTTCCATTTGATGAAAGGAAGCTCCAACCACAATATATTGTAAAAACTAGACAAAATTATGAAATAAAGAATTTTAATTCTTTTTTTTACTGTGAAGCAATCCACCGGCAGTCGGGTATCTGTTAAAACGTGTATAATAATAGATTATTTTAGATTCATAATGAAAGAACAGATTAAAAAGACATTTTATTTTATAAAAAGGAAAATAAAATTACACAAACACAATGCCAACATTTATAAATAATAATAAACTATTTTCGGACTTAACCACATAGTCGTATTATGCGTTAACAACCTTATGTAAACAAAGAGTACAAATATGATTTGTCATGTTAAAAACAATGTCGATACAACATAATATAATATTTTAGCAATGTGCTTCAATTATTCTGTACTAATAACTAACTTGGGAGATTTATAATTTGGTATTGAAAGTTCATTTTAAATTTGTGTTTGGTCAGTGCTGCCAGCTTCGTGGTTATAATTTACCAAATTGTAGATTTTAGCACAAAATATTTACAAAAGTAACAACAGATATAAATTCTCAAACACACGTTGAAAACATAAATACATTCAAAATAAAAGTTCAAAACAAGGTGGTCACTGGTAAGTATGGCCATGTAATTATCTCTAAAATAGTACAATAACGCCAAAACGTCAAGCGTAAGTGATATTATCAGGGTATAGTTTCAACTTATTGCACACTTTAACAACATAGATCACATGTGCGAAGCACTTACAGACTAGTTTATATTCGAGTTACAAAACTACAAAAGACTTACTTTTTACGTCAACAGAAGTACACATTGTGGTTTTTTTATTGTTATTTTAAGTTTATGTGCCGTTTAGAAATAAATACAATCTGTACCGGTTAGGTTATTAGATTATTATTACCTTCCTTAATTTTTATATGGGGTCTTCGAATCGACGTAAAAAGTGACCGTATTCAGTGGTCCTTCGAGTTTATAAACAATTCTGTGCGATTCTCAATAACATAAACTGTTTAATAATTAATAATGTTGGTAACTTTTTTTTCATTCAATATTATCTTAATCTTGAAAAGTGAGGTAGCGGCATTTTGAGAAAAAAGTTTTTGTTGTTTTTTACTTTGGTTATAGTAAACTTAACTCGGTAACTTTGCGATTTTAATTAAGTTGATGGTATCTAGCGATTTCTAAGCTAATCTAATCTGCGAGTCAACGGTAAGCGGACAAATTTTGTTTATAAATTTAAGGGAACGAACTTTAGAACCTCTACTTTTTGTTAACTCTTACATCTAAGTATAATAACGTTACAATTATAAACAGATTTGTAAAAAAGCCTATACATTGTATATTTCATAGCGTACATAATACGTATTGTACTTATATAGCTTTGTGTATATTAATATAATTTAAATAATTTAAGTAGACAGCTTGTATATTTGTTGATTTGTGCACGAAAGCGCTTGATTGAGAAAGTTTACAACATTCTTATATTCTTATCCGTGTATGGCGATGAGATGTAAGCCCTGGAAACAGAAGTAATATATGTATTAGGAATATTAATTTTAATATACCTATTATAAAAACAACATTAAAGTGTAAAAAATATCAAAACATCGCAATCAAAAACCTAAAAATTAACTAAAGTTATCAATGCAGACAGAACGAGTACACGAGTGTTAATAAAAAGAATAAAAAATAAAGCTAACAAAGCGAACTATTAGTACATGCACCACAAAAACTAAAATAGTAACAAAAAGTATAATTTTTTTTTGGCAATTGTCACAGATATAGTCAAATTAATAATGATAATATAAACGCAAAAAAATATTTATCAAATTATTATTAAAATAAAAAAATCAATGTTAATGTTTTGAAATCTCATATTAATTATGCAAGAATTAAACAGTGTACCAACATCGAAGGCCATGCAACGTTTGACAATACATAAACAAACGCAAGCGAATTGAGAGCAACATTGCGTCTACAAACTTTAATTTTTATTAAGGACCTGTACGAAGCTTGTATTTTTATTTATATTTTTATTTTTGTAATTTTCTTGCAGTCTTCTCGCATATCTTCACTATTCGCTTAGCACTGGGAGCATTGATCTAGAAGAATTATTGCAATATTTAATATATAATTGATATATTAAGTTTTATTTACATACATAAATATACTTAAAAATATGAAGGATTTTTATAAAATGTGATTTCTATTACAGATTATGTATAAATCAAACATAAAACAATGATAGATATATGTATTCAAAGTATGTGTTAAATGATAACATAACTTCGACTTTGAGACAGGGTTCATGTAAACGATTGTTATGAACGTGATGTATATTGCAAAAATTTAAAATAACACAACTTGATTTATGTTTTTACATTTTAAAAGGCAGCTTTTTAGCATCAAGCGATGATGATGTTTGCAGTTTTGTACTAAAATATTGTGCAGTATAATTTATTTAGAGTGAGAGAGAGTAAGACGAACATGTTTATAGTACACAATAGTACTACAAAGTTACCAATAATTAAATTGATTTAATTTAATGGCAACACGTATGCATATTGTCTATATCTAAAGGTCCGTGTATATATTATATGACATAAAGAATCAAAATACTTAAAAAAAGTACCTTCCATTTCCAAAGCTATGGGAATGGGACCTTGGCAGCGTTAAAAATAAAAATACAGGTAAGCAATAGCCAAAATGTTACTGAAATTTATAATTTTATATTTTATTCGGCAAACTCGCAGGCTTCTACAGCAGCTACTTTGAAGCGAACTACAAATTACAATCAGCAACATAAAATTATTGTAAGAAACTTTGATAAATGGATGAAATACATTATCAAGCTCAGACTATACATCCAGAGATTATTGCAAAAACAGCTTATCTACCTAATTTAAAAAAATACATACGTCAGGTGTGACAGTATAGTAATTAGCTATATTATGTGTTTATAATTTATAAAGTAGGTGTCGAAAAATTCCCAACATTTAAGTTTACGGTTCATTTAATATACAGGTAAACTTTTTAATTTATTTATTCTAAACCTTTATTTGGTTCACCTAATTAAAGTAACAAAGGGTGTAATGTCAATGAGGGCCTTTTCCCACTACTTTTTCTGCCACCAGGGCGGCGCCACTTAAAACTTAGGTATAATATTTGACAGATTTCATAGAGGGGAAGTTAATTTGTGTGGAAAATGTAAAGGTTAATGTTTATTTCTGTATCCTTAGCTATATTTTATATTAATAAGATTAAAAATAAATAAACCAAACCACAAATATTGAAAAAATTAGATATTTTTAAAAAGGTTAAAAATGTGCAAACAATTAAAGAGCGAACCACTGAGGCATTGTTTTGTGTATTAATATGACAATTAAATGACTTTGTGTAACAAAAAAACTTTACCTCGGTGTCAACCTCATTGGCATTCTCTGCCAGTCACCCCATAGTGTGGTGAAATTAAAGTGATAGATAACATATACAATATAAATATTATACTACATACATATACGGACGTATAAATATATACACATAACCTATATTATAACCCTTGTCATATGTTTGCATTTTAAAATAAAAAGTGTTATAACAAGTAAGATTGTTTTGCTTGACAGTTGCCTTAGGATTAATAATGATAAACAAGGTTGTTGTAGGCTTTTTGGTTGTAGGTAGGTATTGGGCTCGGACTCCACCAAAGCGGAGATGTGCGGAGATGTGCGGAGATGTCCGAAGTGGAGACGAGAAGAGATGTTTTTCAGCTAGGGTGTATAAACCGATGCTGTGGAGAGATGCTTACTGGCTTGACTGGAGCGGAGATGTATGCTGGTTAGAGCGGAACTGAGCTGCTTGCAACGAGCGTTAGATGTTGAGATAAACGCACAGTTAGCGTGATCTGACACGAAAGGCAGACGTTTCAATTATGTCACTATTACAAAACTGTATCTTCCTTTACTTGAAGTTTTAATCTGAAGAAGCAGCATTGCTAGCTCTATAACAACTAAACAAAAGAACACATCGATTTTAGAGAAGAGAGAGCTTGCGAGGCACAGCTCACATCTCCGCTTCGATCGCGCCATACAAATATGATACATTTCCGCTCAGTGGTATCCACTGAAGCTGAGTGGAGACAAGATGTGTGAATAACGAAATTCTATTGGTTTAAAACACATCTCCTCTCCTCTCGTCTTGTCTCCGCTTTGGTGGAGTCCTCGCCTTAAAGATGTTTTAGTTGTCAATAAACTAAGTTAACAGGAAAATATATTATCTATCATTTACGACCTTTTTCTTTTAGTAAACCAAAATACATAATATATCAAACTTTTTAAATCTGGACATTTATAATCATCTAACATAGTAACACTACATTACAATGATGCTGTGGAAAATAAAGGAGTGACATAAGATCTAAGCAATTGAAGCATATATTTTTTTCCTTTTATAGAAGAAAAACAGTAACTTTAAATTTAGAACTAACAAAGAAGCAGATAGAAAAACAATAAGGAATTGGATATAAAGTAAATAATATTTTAAGCCGTCTTTAAAAAAAATGGAGGAGGTTTTAATTCGACTGTTACACGATATCTATCATTTCGATATCTAAAAGTAATTTTATTGTTGTTGGAAGGATTATAATATTATTACGTTGCTAAGAAAGCTCGACCGTGGATGAATTTTTTTTGGAAAACTCAAAATTTTGATAGGCTATTAGTCATTGTACTGTTACTACCCACTGTGGAAACGCAACAGTAATAGGATATAAAACAATAGAATACTGTAAAATATAATGCCTATAGTTATGTATTTTCAACCGACTTCAAAAAAGGGGGGTTCTCAATTCAACTGTTTTTTTTTGTGTCTTTTCTTGTGTCAGAACTTTTTTCAAGTGAACTGATTTTGATGATTTTTTTTTATTTGAAAGTTGGTGCTTCTCACGTAGTCACATATAAATTTTATCAAGATCTCACTAGTAGTTTTTGAGTTATCCTTAATAATGAGTATTTAATTGACTTCAACTGCATTGGTGATGTTTATTTATATTGAAGTCGGTTGTACAAAATTTTAAAATTTTCCACTTACAACATATTGTGGTGCCAAGCTTTTACTATGTGTTAGATTTATATGGGAACTATATTAGGTTCAGGGTTACTTTGATATTTATAATGTATATATTTATTGTACTGTATGTTTCCTTTAAAAATCAAATAAATAAATGGATATGTAGTAGAGATGGCAACCCTACTGGCGTGTATAGCTAAGCGTTAAATAACATGACGTACCTACTTTCAAATACTTAGGTAAAGCTCAAACCCACAACCGTCTCATATTCAACGCGTTCATTCCTGTTACTTGTATTTTTCACGAAAAATCTAATCACTAGATGTAGTGACGAGCTGGTAAGATACGCAGGAAGTAAACGCAGGTGTATCAGGACCGGGACTTATGGCATTCCTTGGGAGGTCTATGTTCAGCAGTTGACTTTTAAAGGACCTTAATAAACGAACACAAAAAAAAATAAGATCAGATCAACATTGCTTGTAATTGTCCACTCCTGGGCATAAGCCTCCGGATCTTGCAGAGTTAGTGATAATTGTAATCATCAAATGTCGTCATCGTTTATAGTCAAATTGTCTTATTTGTATCATTTTAAAAACTAAAAGGTATAAAATGTAGAATCGCCCAAGTTTTAAGACAGTAAACCGAGCAGTGGCGGTGTAAGAATATCTACTACCACATATCGTTCCGTGGGTGTCGGAAGAGGCGACAAAGGGAAACAAAGTTATATATAGGCAGCAGCATCTTTTTAATAACAACTTTTTGTTTAGTTCACAGTGGTAGACCCACGCGGCAGCTTTTGCTGTCCGGCTTTTGGGCCGGCTCAAACCGGGGTAGTACCACGACCTCACAGAATACCAGCGTGAAGTAGAGGTTTACCTCTGCGTTTCGCTCGGTGAGTGCAGGTGGCCGGAGGCCCTTTTTACTGGAAAAGAGGCATTCCATCTTAGTCCTCACGGGTGACAACGCCTCTGCATTTTAATTCGCAAACGAGGATAGATGTAGATGTCTATGGGCCACAGCTACCACTTACCATCAGGTGGACTGTGTGCTCGTTTGTCACCCTATCCTATAAAAAAAAACTCAAAAGAAAACTGCAGTTGCCAACTCAGCCAAGCGTGGCAACTATGGCAAAATATGAGGCAATTTAGTGGGGGAGGGCCAATGTTCAGCAGTAGACTTTTATAGGCTGTAATGGATGGACATGATTACAACAATTTAAGACGCCAATTTTTTTTCCAATAATTTCTATATAAAGGTGACAATCGAGCACACAGTTAACCTGATATTAAAGTGGATGCTGTGACCCATAGACATCTATATCATCTATCTACAATTAAGAATCAAAATGCAGATGTGCTGTCACCTCTGAAGACTAGGATGGAATGCCCCGTTTCCAGTTAAAAGGTCTCAAGTTTTTTTACAACCATCATACGAAACACAGCAGCAACTGTTATTTTATGCTGGTATTCTGTGAGAGCGTGGTCCTTGCCCGGTCGAGCCGACCCATTCGTGCTACAACTATACTATTAATATAGCTGCAGCGTGGCTCTACCACGGAAACAAAGTGACTACCTAATTTCTAGTCCATAATTATAGTGACGGGTTGTAGCAAAAACTTGTAGTATTCTTGATTTATTTATAACTAGCTGTTTCCATGTAATTTAGGGTTTTAATTTTTTTTGTGCGAAAACCCTATTCTTTCTCTAAAATAAAAGTAGCCTAAGTTACTCCTTATAACATCAGCTATCTGCCAGTGAAGGTTTCGTCAAAATCGGTGCAGCAGTTTCGGAGATTAGCCGGAGCAAACAGACAGACAGACAGATATTTTTTTTAAATTGTGTTTTTTTATGAATAACGTATATACTTTCATATGCATTTACTAAAAAGCGGTTATTTTCACATTACAAACAGACACTTCAATTTTATTTATTTGTATAGATATAGACAAGATAAGCAAGAGTTTAACAGATAATAATATTAAAAACCATGCAATCTATTGTAATCACCCAGCAGTCAATTGCTGGGTATAGACGTCTCCCATAGTGAGAGCTAAATCATGCAGACTATCACAATGGTGATTCTGTTCCATTATTGCATATAGTGTCATTATTGTATTATAGTGCCGGTACTCACTCGTCTGAGTGCAGGCACTATAATACAATGCAAGAGTAACAATTTGCAAACAAAGGAACGTCAGAAGGAGGAAATGCCATAAAAGTTGTAACAGAAAACTATATCTAATCACCACTAAGTATGCTAAAAGTTAAACACTTAGTGACATATAAGATAAACGTATAAGTAGCGGCACAAAAGTCTAGCGGTCGCGCTGATTGGCTCGTGCGTATTATTCGCGCGCACTGATTGGCTACCCAGTCGCATTTGTGCAATTCAATTCGTCTGCGTCCCCTCCATGTTTCGTTCAGCGCTAAACCTACGTGCCGCGACTTGTAGGTCATCAGACCTATGTGATTTTCAAAGACCATCAAACACGTATCAAAGTGTTTGGTGGTGGCTTGAGAAAACTCGTCACCAATACTTTTCCTCCTGGTTATAGTTAGTATATGAATCTTAAGTCATCCGACTAATGGCGGATATCTTTCTTAAAAATATAAGACTAAATACTCGTACATAAATCTATATGAGGCACATGTACGTTATCTGCCCGGTTAACAAACGAACAAGGTTTTCGGGGACCAACTAATGACGTTATTTTTTTTTATAGAATATGGATAACACACGAGCACATAGTCCACCCGATGGTAAGTGAAAGCGGTGGCCATAAGACAACATTTTTCCTCAATTAAGAATCCTACTGCAGATGCGTTGTCACCCTTAAGGACTAAGATGGAATGCCTCGTTTCCAGTAAAAAGGGTCTCCGGTTCTCTACACTCAATATACGAAACATAGCAGCATTAAGCTACTATTTCATGGTGGTATAATACAAATGATGTGGGCGTGAACTTGCAACGCGGCGTATCACGTAAAAGTACTCTCCTAAGCGTGTAGAGTATAGTATAGTTATGAATGTCAATTTATCTGTTGAGAAAGTTTTGAATATAAACGGAGTCGGGTGAAATGAATAAGACAGTTGCTCAATACGATCGCTAATGATCAATGATGACAAAGTTATGTTAGAAGAGATAACAGAGAAATGAGAGAACAGAAAGGCGAAATAGGAGAATTGTAAATAGTAGATAATAAGACAAAGGTGAGATAGACGAAAGGTGAAATTTTAACTGTAAGAAAGGGAAGATAACAAAGAGGCATAATGCAGGATGTGATGGGAGTAAGATGAGATATGAGATGTAGGGAGGACAGATGAAGCAAGGCCATAAAAAACTTACAGCTCCATATTGTGCACGGTGGAGTTTGGACACATGGAGGGCACTTTGACGTGGCAGTGTTTGTGGCACTTGAAGCAGCAGTCGCGGCACTCGTAGCCCTGCTTGCCCAGCCGCCGGGCTACGGTCTTGCCACACACCTCGCAAACCGTGCCACTGCAAATGCCAAACGATTGTTCTTGTTTACTTTGTTACCTATAAACATAGAAGTACTAAAATAAAGTTTTAAAAATAGGTTTGTGGTTAAGTAAAATAAAATGACAGCCTTAATACAAACTACTGATGTGCCGGGTTAAGGCCTCTCATTACCGCATGGATATTATAGCAGGAAAGCCGCATTGCTCTCAACCTAGTAGTTCCAACTTTTCTTCTTCTGTTCGCGTACCGTTTCTAGAATGAGCTCAATCTCGGGTACCCCTTAACCCCTTTGTAGGATTAAAAAAATATTTTTTTTAAACTTCTCACATCTTGGGCAATTTACAGCACCCATGGTTACAGGTGGGATGGAGGAGTTTGGCGTCCCGATAGCATAGTTAATGAAGAATACCTTAAAATTTTTATTATTCAATACTACTCAAAATAATATAAAACTACAGTTGCAAACCCGCCTGCCACAAGTGGCAACTAAGGCAAAGTCCCCCTATGTGGCAATCTGTTTTAAAAAGCAGTGGATTGTTATGGGCTGTAATGGATGGATGCGTTAAAGTTACAACAATAGGACTTATATTCCTATTGTTGGGCACAGGCCTCCCCACATGAATACACTTCAAATTGCAATTAACAATTTCATTGGAGCCGGCGGGAATCGAACCCGGGTTGCCCGCGTAATGCAGCGAGCGCTAACCATCTGAGCCACCACGGCACTTAGCGACTTCTTGGATGCGTATCTATGTTAAAAACACCGGCGTGAATTCGGCGTGACTCATAGCCCTATCTACCAGCAAGGACAGAGCAACGTCTGCCGGAGCAGCCAGTACATTAAAGTATATAACATTATATGTACTGTATATAGATATATATAAGTATCACTCACCCACTAAGATGTTTTGCGATGAATGTGTGTTCATTATATATGTGAAGTTTCACACCCTTCCGTCGCCATCTTGATCTCTGCGCGATGGTCAGCGGCACCAGATAGTGCTTCTTTATACCCGCTTCAATCGTTTCCAAGACCAAAGTAGACGCTTCGTGGATAAATGTCCTGGCCGAGGCTGTGCTAAAGCCGGATGCTTCGCTAAGAGAGGACCTTTGATATTATTTTTTCGAAATAAAAAGTTTTGAGGTTATGTTAAAATAATGGAGGGAAAGATAATAATGTGCAAAAAAGAAAGTAGACAAGCCATTACAATTTTTTTAATTCATGATTATTAAGTTGCAAAACCAACAATGAAGTAAGTAAAAAGTTTAAAATGAAGTGAAATTAAAAATATATTTACAGAAAAATGTAAAGTGTATAGGTTCGTATTTAGAAACAGAAAAATATTTTGGACAAACGTGAAATTGAAAGAGTTCAAGCAGAAAATGATTGAAAAAATATTTATGTTTCATTCAATATGTGGTATGAAAAAAGAAAAAGGAAATAAAAAGGAATATATAGCATTTTCATTCCAGCACATATAAAATTTTATTTAACAATTAGTATGAAAAACCAATGTTACCAGATTGCAGAGTGCGATTACCCCCGCGGATGTGAGTGTTGACAGATGAAAAAAAAGAAAGAAAATCACAATTAGTGCCGGTGTTACCGCTCTACAAACTTCACGAACGAAACATCTATGAATTGTGTTTGTGACGTGACATTATAAGCCTAATTATTAGTATTTAACTGCAATGTTATCTAATATATTTAATTAAAAATATTCTCAAACGCTTCAGCCGAGATTAATTTTGTGCAAATAGCCAATATAAAAAAGTTAAAGTTTACTATTAATTCATTCTATTTTCACAATAGCACAACACTTAGAAAATTATTTCTATTAATTAAAATTAAGTTATTATTGTTAGATATTTTACTTTAATATTGTATTGTAATTTCATTAGCATCTCTATAACCATAAAGAGGTTATTTTTTAATTAAATGTGTTTAAAAAAATACTCTACCAGGTATATGATGCAATTCGTTTCACTTTAATCGGTTTTATTTGACTATACTTTAATATTGTAAATATTAAAAAATAATAGAATAAGTAAATAAATAAATTACGTTATAAAGGCTAATTTTTTAATTCATTAAAATCATCTCACATTCTTGTGTTACAAAATATTTCATAATAAATACACATAAACATGGAGACGACAGTGTTGAAATAATTATCTATAATATTTTGCAATAAAATCATACATACCTCCTAGATGTCCTAGATTCATCACCAGACTGAGCTGGCGATGCTCCCGCCGAGTATACATTTCTGTTGGGGAGGGCCATTACTTTATCTGTAAAACAATATTTTGGAGTTCTTAACCTTTATGTGGTAGAGCCACACTGCAGCTATATTATGGTTGTAGCACGAATGGTTCAGCTCGACCAGGGAAGGACAACGAGCTCACAGAATACCAGCGTAAAATAGCAGCTCATTGCTGCTGTGTTTCGTATGGTGAGTATAGAGAACCGGAGACCCAATCGGAAACGAGACATTTCATCTTACTCCTCAGGGGTGGTAACGTATCTGCATATTGTTTCTTTATCGAGAATAAATATCTATGGGCCAAAATATCCACCTACGATCAGAACTGTGGGCTCGTTTGTCATACTTATTCTATAAAAAAGTTGTTTGAAGAGGGTTTGTAAAAGAAGGAGGATTGTGTAAAAGTGATGCGATATTGTGGTTAAATATCTGCGCATATGAACTATTAGTGGAACGACGAAACAAGTGCTCGCGATGGTGATGTGAAAGTCAAAGTTTTTGTGTCTGCTTTGGTGTTTTGAGATACTATCCTCATCAACTATCTGCTGGTTAAGGCACCCGATAAAATCTCCCAAAAACTTCGCAATGTGACGAATGACGATTTTGTAAAGAAATGATACAAATTATATTAAAGGATAACTGGCAAAAGTACAACCGTACGAGCCATTACCAAAGAAAAGAACTATACGTATGGGACTATCTCACCGTGCGTATTTCTCTCGGCACTGACGCTGCGCAGTCGCTGATCGACGTCAGAGTCCTGGAGGTCCAACGATTGCCCTCGAGTGCGGGATCGACCGAGTCTGCAAAAATAAGAAGTTAGATAAATTTAAAAATTTAAAACTGCAGCGAATATTTATGTTAATCCTTGTTAGGGAAGACGAAATACGGACATCCGTAAATGGATGTTACTACAAGAATATTTCTTGTTGTACGCATTTTTATTAAAATATAATTAAAATTAAAAATTTTCAATATAAATTATTAAGAATAACTCAAAAATTATTGCTCAGACCTTCTTCAAATTTATATGAGACCCCATGTGAAGCACCAGCTATCAAATAAAAAAAGAATCATCGTAATCGGTTCACCCAGAAAAAAGTTATGAGGTAACAGACATAAAAACAACACAGTCTAATTGAGTACCGACTTCTTTTTGAAGTCGGTAGTAAATCAATCATAAAATTTACTTATGTCACAATTTAAGTCTGAAAATTTATAAACTGTGCAACATCCAATTCATTGTTGTAACGTAAACTACAAAAAGGATTTTGATTGTGGTATAGCGGCTCTATATCATCAATTCATTCAATATAAATTCCTAACGAATTAATAAAGTTCTATAGTGAAGGTTTAGACCGTGTAGTGGTGGTGTTACACTACCCCATATCATTCCGTGGTCAACCCGTGGTCCTCTTACGACAGTAAAAGGCGACAGAGGGAAACAAACTATGCGATGGGCAGCAACGTCTTCCTAATAACGGCTAAAACCCACTTGCCAAGCGTGGCAACTATGGCAAATTTCCTCAACTCAGCAATGGACCTTTAATACTCGTAGTCTGTAACGTAAGGATTCAGAACTTACTTTGCCGTTCCAGACTATTAAAGTCCACTGCTGAACATAGGCCTTCCCCATAGATTGCCTCATACGAGGGGATATATGATATAGTTGCCACGCTTGGCAAGCTAGTTTTCAACCGCAGTTTTATTTTTATTTTTTGTTGATATTAAAAAGACGCTGCTGCCCATTTCCTGGTTTGTTTCGCTCTGTCGACTCTTGCGACACCCACGGGATGATATGGGGTAGTGGATATTTTACACTTCCACTACTAAATGTCATGGGATACTCATCGCAATTTACCTGTCCGGTAATTGTGGTATGGTATACGAGTATACGACCCCGGCTTCCCTAGCTATTACTGTCCTATCCGTTGCCCTCCTGGGCAGTAACTACATTTCCTATTTCCCACTCAAACTTACCGATCTTCCTTTTTACATAACCTATCCTTCCCTTTCCCTATTCCTACCCTCTCCACCAATCCAACGTTTGCCGCGCGGATGGATGCATGGCTAGGGACAAGCCTAGTCGTTAGCGTGCCACACTGCCCTGGGACCGGGCGACCCCAGAATTAGGCTAGTCTTACCCTGGCATGCGGGGCTCTGCTGGGGGGGGGACATACCTTTCCCTCACTATTCGTGGGAACGCAATGGACAATAATAAAAATAATTTAAGTAACCAAAATGGCGGCGATGTGGTTCGCCACCCATCACGTCTCGTTTCTCGCAGGGGCGAAAAGCGACCCACGGAGAGCCGCTTTGCTACGTTGAATGTAAGAGGAGGAATAGATGGTAAAGTAGGTGAAGTATGTCAGATGATGGATGAAAGATGCATAGATATTCTGTGCGTGAACGAAACCAAGAGGAAAGGATGTGACACCACGGTTCATGGCCCCTACACGGCATACTGGTCGGGAGTCCCCCAAACCAGCCGAGGCTGTCAGGGAGTTGGTGTGATTCTTTCATCTCGAATAGTTGAATATGTGATGGAGCATGAATGTGTAAGCCCAAGACTCCTCTGGATTAGGTTAAAAGTCGGACTCACTCGCTTGTTTATCTTTGGGGCTATGCACCGACGGATCTGCACGGAGATGGGTCATTAAAAGCCCAACAAAACAGAGAGCGATTTTGGGATAGCATGAGAGAGGTTTTGAATAAATGCGGGAAAAATGAACGAATCGTAATGTTAGGGGACTTTAATGGGTGGGTTGGAGTAAAGCGTGACGGGTATGAAGGAGTTTTGGGTACGTTTGGGGACGAGAGAGTGAATGACAATGGGAGAAGCCTGCTTGAAGTATGTTTAGAACGGAATCTGTGCGTGGCCAACACAATGTTCGACCACAAAAAGATCCATTTGTACACAAGAGAGGAGGGTGAGTCTAGAAGTATGATTGATTTTGTAATTGTGGATGAAAGACTGAGGAAGAAAGTACTAGACATTTGGGTACACCGCGGTGTAGGCCTCGACACAAACCACTTCCTGGTCATAACCCGAATGCGTGACCTCTTTAAACGGTGGCGACACCGAAGGGCCGAGCCTACGAGTGTTTTGGACAGAGTAAAAGTGGAAAATCTACAAGAAAAAGAAAAGAAAGTCGAGTATGTAGAGAAACTGAAAGAAAGTTTTAAAGGTATAGAAGAGATAGGTGTGACTGAAGATTTGTGGGAGACATTTAAGAAAGGGGTCGTGAATGTTGCTATTGAGGTATACGGGGTAGCTAAAAGAAGAAAAGGAAGAAAGAACTATAATGTGTGGATGGATAAAGATGTACAAAGGGTTGTGCAAGAAAAGAAGAAAGCGTGGTTGGATTGATTAGCAACAATAGCTAACCACAAAGTTCAAAAGGCAACAGATGACGAGATAAAAGAAGCAAGAACGAAGTATAAAAGATTGAAATCAGCAGCAAAAGAAGGTGTGTCTAGAAAGAAGGAAGAACGAAAGGATGATTTCGATAGGAGGCTCACTGAAGATTTCCAGTCAAACATGAAGTTTTTCTGGAAATCCATCAAAACATCTAAAGGAAAAACTTCTACCTCGGAGCTGAGTACAATCAGGAGTCAAGATGGGAGCATTATAAAGGAAAAGAAAGTGTCTTAAAGAGATGGAAAGAGTGTTTTGAAAGTTTGTTTGAAAGAGAGGAAGTGCAGGTACAGCATCCGGCACCTTCCATGGAAACCAATATAAATGTTGATGAAAGTGAGATGAGTATGGATGAAATAGTGAAAGCGCTGAAAGTATGAGATTAGGTAAGGCTGCAGGGTATGACAGGATTACCGTCGAGATGCTGAGGGCTGGACAGGGCTCAGTGGCTAGTCAGCTGTACCGCCTTTTAAATTTGTGCTGGCGAAATGGGCAAGTACCGGGAGACTGATGCAAAACCGTAATCGTGCCATTGTATAAGGGAAAAAGGTCACGGCAGAACTGCATAAATTACCGCGGTATAAGCCTTCTCAGCGTCGTCGGTAAATTGTATGCGAAAGTGCTGATTGAAAGGGTTGTGAATAAAACAGACGAAACAAGCGGGATTTAGAAAGGGAATGGGATGTACAGATCAGCTCTTTTCCTTGCGGTGTATAGCCGAAAAGTATTTGGCTAAAACCAAGAAGATCTATTGCGCATTCGTGGATCTAGAAAAGGCCTATGATAGAGCGGTGAGGACTGAATTTTGGTCAGCATTGTCCGATAACGGTGTGAGCAGTATCCTCATACGAGCATTGCAATCTCTTTATAGGGATTCTAGTGCTTGTGTAAGAATCAACGGGGCATACACTGAATGGTTTAATATCGAAAAAGGTGTTAGACAGGGATGTGTAGCGTCACCGTGACTGTTTAATCTATTCATGGACAATTGCTTGACAGATTTAAAAGATAATGAAAGTGGGTTGAGAATGAATGAGTTACTCGTCAAATGTTTTCTCTATGCTGATGACCAAGTACTACTTGCGTCTTCGGCCGAGGAGTTGCAGGAGATGGTAACTGCTATGAGTGGAGCTTTTGTTAGAAAGGGAATGAATATGAATGTAAAGAAGACGAAAGTGATGGTGTTTGAAAGAGATGAGGCAGTGACAGACTGCAATATTGTGATTGGAGATGAACAAATTGAACAGGTGAAGGAGTTTGTGTATCTGGGTTCAAAGTTTACGAGAGATGGAAAGTGTGAGAGTGATAATGAAAGAAGAGTGAATGCAGGCAACATAGTGACTGGAGCTTTGCACTCCTTTATGTGCAGTCGGAAGGTGTCTAACAAGGCTCGTTTGGCTGTGCATAAGGGGGTGTTGGTTCCGACACTTATGTACGGAAGTGAAAGTTGGGTATGGCAGAAGAAACATGAAAGCAGAATAAATGCAGTTGAGATGAGAGCGTTAAGTAGTATGATAGGAGTTAAACTGAGTGACAGGATGAGAAATAGTGAGATAAGGAAACGTTGTGGTCTGAAAGAAGATGTAGTGACAAAAATTGAGAAAGGTATGCTTAGGTGGTTTGGCCATGTCGAGAGAATGAATGAAGAACGTTTGACGAAAAAGGTGTATAAGGCGAGTGTGAATGAAAGTGTTGGAAGGGGTAGACCTAGGCGGACGTTTCTAGATCAAATCAAGGACGTCTTGAAAAAAGACCAGGTCAACAGTACCCTAAACCGAAGAGCAAGTATGAAGGGAATAATGAAAGTGGACGAAGCGAAACAAGTATGTAAGGATCGTAGCAAGTGGAAAGAAGTGGTCTCTGCCTACCCCTACGGGAAAGAGGCGTGATTATATGTATGTATGTATGTACTACGTATGTATTATAAAAATAAATCACACGCTGAGTGATTTTGGACGAAACTTTTACTCAAGGGATTCTTATATATAGGGCTTCTTACTCAGAATACAGAATAATATCAAATTTAAATTACCTTCTTTTTATTGTTCCAAAGAAATCTCTTCTACGTTTCCTTGGCGCCGGCTCTGGTGGGTTATTCTCCTGGTTGTTTACGTAATCACCTTGCTGTGGGATAATGCAATTTATTATAATATGTAAGTCTTTATTAAAACTAAAATTTTATAATGTGAGAAATGTTTTAACAGTTACCAAAAATAGTTGAAAAAGGAGTTGTGGTACACATGGCAACATTGTTAAAAAAAGAACGAAAGATACTGACAGTCGACAAAGAAGAAATTATCAAAAATTAGTTATCTGTAAATTTTAAACCATTATTTATCTAATTAACAAGTAGTAAAATTTATAATTTTGTACAACCGACTTCAATATAAATTATTACGGATAACTCAAAAAGTACTGGTCACACCTTCATCGTTTATATGGAACCACATCAGGAGCATCAGCTTTTAAATAAAAAAAGAATCTTCGGAATCGTTTCAGTAAGAAAAAAATTATGAAAGTAACACAAAAAAAACATACAGTCCAGTTGAGTACCTCCACCTTCTTGAAGTCGGTTGAAAACAATGGAAGTTTACTAGAAGGATCTCTACTTAGTACAATAGTAAAATTTGATAAGAATAAATTTATCATGTGCCAAAAATTAAATTACAGTGTTTCAAAGTTTTTGAAAATACATGAATTCGCGTTTATAAAAATAACTCAGTAAGCAATGCTTGTTATAACTACCAAAAACGATAGTTAATGGTTAGTAAATTTAATGAAAGCGCAAAAATCAAGCAAAAACAACAAAAACCTTCGCCGCTTCTGCAGTGTCGCCATTAGCTTTAGCTCCATTCTCGTTTATCCTCACAGTTTTCCCGGGTGACTGATTCGGGCTCGATGTTACCGATTTTTGTACTTCACTAGTTATTGATTTTTCCGCTTTTTCGACGGCTGTCACTGTGGCATCGGTTGCGTCTCTCTCCACTTCGATGAATTTGCCCGAGTCGGTTAATTCGACCTTTGTTGCGAGGGGTGTTTTGGGTTAGTTTTTACATAACACAGCACTCTATATTTTGGGAGTTATTTTGGTAAAACATTCATTAAGAAAAAAAAATCATCTTTATATATTTAATCGTTGGTGTATTTTAGTGATCGTGTAACTTCTAAACGCTTGACCAATTGTGGTCATAGTCACAGAATAATAATACGAACTAGCATACTCGTACAATCCACCTGGTGGTAATAGAATGCAGTAGCCCATAGACATATACAACATGTAACAAAACCCTGTGGTTCCCGTTAAGTACATTATCAGGATCAGTATTCAAACCTATAGAAATAACTTTTTTTAAACTCGATCATATTTTTTTATTTTACTAAAAAATATTTTTTATTTTTATGTGGTTTTATTACCTCTTACTAACACTAGCCAATGCTAAAGCTAAGTAAAGCGGGGTCTTTGACAATCCTCTTACTCCCCAGACAATGCAGAGGTAATAAAACCACATACAATTTGCATATAATTATTGATTTTAAATAAAATAAAAAAAAATGTTAAAGTTTTTTAAAAAATAGTTATTTCTATAGATTTGAATAATGATTCTGATAACGTACTTAAAGGGAACCACAGGCTTTTTGATACATATTATATACATATTATGTATTCGATTGAGAATCAAAATGCAAACAAGTCGTCACTCCTTAGGACTAAGACGGAATGTCACGTATCCAGTGAAAGGGGTCTAAGATTCTCTTCACTCACCATAATAAACACAGCAGTATTAAGCTACTATTTTACGCTGGTATTCTGTGAGAGCGTGGTACTTCCAAGGTCGAGTCCACCCATTCATGTTGCAGCCATAAAATAGCTACAACGTGGCTCTACCTTGTAGAAACCGCTTTTTAATGGACCAAAATTATTCATATGCACAATGCATGTTGGTTTAGTGCCAATAAAGAAGAAGAAGAAGATAAGAAATCTGGACTTGATAGGTGGCGCTGCGATTGAGTTAATAATAAATTATAGTCGGACTAAAATTTTTACGGAGTGAACATATTTGGGTGTAGACTCTCAGAAGAACTTTTGTGACAAACATAGCAGATAGAGATAGGAGTAATTGATAAAGCAAAGTTCACGCAAGGAAAAATGCTGAAAAAATTAGTTCATTATGAATTTGTTCTTATTGTTCGACATCATAACTTAATAATTTAAATCTTTACTTTTAATTAAATGTTTCTTCAAAATAACTCCCAAATTAAAACCTCTAAATTTAGTAATGGCAAGTTTCTAACACATACATGCTTAGCAAAACATGTTTTTAAAACAAAACTATTTTACACTAATAATTTGTTTCATGGAGAATTGAAATAATTTAAATTTATCATCTGTACTCGACCACAGATAATAAAATAATTAATATTATTTTATTATCTGTGAGACAAGTTATTAAAAAAATTGTTTCAGATTATACCACGAATACTATTTACCATAAGTAAAAAAAAAAACTAAAACTGACGATAATATCTTGCTTTTTTTCTAGTCAAAACAAAGCGAACTCACCTTTATGGATTTCATCGGCTCCTGCGATGTTTTCGGTTCAACAACACGCATGCATCAGGTAAAAGGCACGCACAATGGAAAAAACAAATCTATGTCAAAAGATTGAACACTGAAGTAGTTTTTATTAAATTTATTATTTCACAAAAACTAATATCCAAATCACTAACTTCATATGACATCTTTTGGCCGGAAGAGTTGCCAGATTAAAATAATTTTTGATATAGGAGATTATATAATATTACTATAGTAAGTATCGAAGCAACATATTTTGAAAATATCGCTGTAACTATTAAAATATAAAAAGAAACTAAAATAGGGAAACAATATAAATTTTGATCTTTTGATTCAAGGTAAAACTTTTTTTATAGGATAAGGGCTTAGGATAAGGGTGACAAATGCGCATACAGTCAGGCACTTTCGCAGCCAGAAATTTTGTAGGGGTCACTAATAATTACATATTATGTCGAGTAAATTAGACTTTATTGTACAATACACAATTTTATTACATACATTATAAAACAAATGGATGTCTTCTAATTTTATTGGCAAATCGGGTGATGATATTTGAGACGTCTGGGGCTATCTCTGGATTATATAAATATTTAGAAGAGCTAAACCTGTCAGCCTCTCTTCTAACATGTTTGCTCTCTACCAAGTTTTTACACGCCTTAGCGTAGAAAATGATCTCTCTGACGTCGCACCACTTATAGCAAGAGTTGCCAGAATTTTCAGCAAAGTCTTTATATTTGGGTAGAGATCATCGTCGCAAACTTCGATTGTAGAAAACACACACTTAGCAAATTTTGTATCAGTGTTTTCTTTGAGTTTCCGTTTCGAAATTCAAGAAATGGGAATAACATTCTGATATTTACTTCACATTAAGAAGATCTTCTTTTTTATTTAGATTTTGTCATAAAATGCCGAATCCGAACAGGTTCATCGTATCCGCAGGAAGTCGTTCTTGTAGGTCAGTCATTATGCTATCTATCAGTGGAATATACACAGACCTCCGAAAATGACATCGTAGTTCAGAAAAGCACCGTTATATGCCAGCAAAATATAAAATGCATCGCGGCTAGTGCCAGAAAATTGTTTTTTTTTATTTTGTAAATTTTAGAAGATTTTTTAATTTGTCGTGTACAATTTTGGGGTCATGACTCCTTTGACCCTTCGCTTCAGACCCCGCCTGCACACAGTCCATCTGATGGCAAGTAGTTGTTGTGGTCCGTATACATCTACATTCACCTTCAACTACGAATCAAAATGCAGATGCGTTGTCACCCGTGAGGCCTAAGATAGAATGTCTCGTTTCCAGTAAAAGGGGTCTCCGGTTCTCTACACTCACCATACGAAACACAGCAGCATTAAGCTGCTATTATAAACTGGTATTCTGTGAGAGCGTGGTCCTTCCCCGGTCGAGCCGACCCATTCGTGCTATAACTATACTATACTATAGCTGTAGCTTGGCTCTACCACTTATATTATTTTTGTAAGTTATTTTCATTGTTAATTGAATAAGATTACTTTTTACAGAATTCATTATTCATAAATCGATATCTGAACATAGGCCTCCTCCATAGATCACCTCATAGGAGAGAATTTTGCCTTAATAAGAATTCATTAACTTCTTAGAAATTATAACATATTTTTAAAACCATGAATATAGATATAATAATAGGTCATCAACAATTTGTTTTATTAACACTATCTTAAAGACGCAAACTATTTTAATCTGGCAAGTAGCTTGTGAGATGGAAAATGACAATTCGTATATGAGTGAACGAGACAAAATATAACATTACCCGTTGGACGGAGTGTATGATGAGGGTAGATTTATTCGTGGCGCTAGTGGGACTTAGTTCCAATTCCCTTAACGCTGATTCAGTCAATTGTGAATTATCTTGACCTGAAAAATTATAACGCTTTATTTGTAACCTCAGCCATATTTAAAACACTTTTTTTTTTCACAAATAAAAAACTTTTTGCATCATACTGCTGGTGGAAGGCGTTATACAGTTGGTATATAGATATTTTTGGATCCGGATAGCGAGAGTACTGTGGCGGCGCTGACGTCGCGCCACAAGCGGAATACATCGAAGCCTAAATCGCGCTATCAAAGTTCCAAGTAAAAGTAGTATATATAGAATAGATCCGAACTACCACTCGGTCCTGTGCCCTTTTCCCTAACCTGCGCCCCCTTTTCCCTAAAGAGAGTTGCTTTCGATTCGGCAGAAAGGCTACAAAAGTCAATGCCAGCCTCACAGGTGGTGTTTAGTGGGTAGGCAATTAGGTTAGGTCAGTCGCAGTGAGTCCCACATAACCACGACAGCCGGCTGTCGTGGTATGCTTAGAGCATTCACCACCTCCCTTCCTCGCTTTCCGGAGGGTAGCCCTTTCCATTGCATCTGGGCGCAAAAAAAACTACCACTCGGAGCGTTGGCCGCTCCCCGGGCAAAACACCTTACTTCGCTGGAAATCTCTCCTTTTCTTTTTTTTCACTATACATACCAAAAATTTGTACGTAAAAAATTACATTAAACAAAACACAAAACATTGCTCTTTAGTCATTAGCAAGCGAACGAGAAGGCTAGTTCTTGGTTTTGTAAACCACGAAACTGATTTTGTATGTGTGCACTTTGTCCAGATAAGTATGTAACTATTTTTCGTATTTGCCTGAAAGCAATAACTGTCGTAAATGGAAATACAATTGCGTGGCATATTTACTGTGCCAGCTACCCGGATGCGCCTTCCACAGTTGTGACACACTTTTTGTACTAAATTTCTGGTCTAGTAGTCTATATGAAGAATAGAAATCTTTGATGCCAACCAACGATCTAACGTTTACTTCCACGGACGTTAATCTGTACGCCAATGAAAAATCATTTTGTAATTACCATTTTGTTGGAATATAGTTTTAGTAGTGGTCGTGAGTTGTCCCAGTGGTGAGACAGTGCGCAGACTTTCCTTGATCTTGAACGGCTTCGACCCCAGATCCGGAATGTCGGCGCCCTCTATGAATAGGAACTGTAAACGGAAAGAATTAACTGTTATTATATATAGCACCTGGGCGACAATCTACCCTCGGCGTAAGAATGAAAATTATGGTTGCTAATATATATAATATATAGTATGCTTAAAGTTAATATTTTATTTTTGTAATGATATTTTTGCTGCATTGAATCTTTTAATAACCTCACGGCACAGTCAGCCTTTATTAAAATATAATAGTTTCGTATACTATAAATTTTTTAGAGTTATTGTATTTGGACCTCTAATATGAAACTATATTCTATAGTAGGTTTGGTAACTTGTTCTCACTTATGCGTTCTGGTATAATGTATGAGTCAGTCAGTATTGTTACAGAATGAGGACTGACTTACTCATCTTAGTTCTTAGAGGAGAAAACGTATAGACAACGTAATCTTGTTTGTCTGAAGTTGATTACGGTAGCCACTTACCATCAAGTAAAATGTTGGCTCGTTCTATTATACCCTCTACTTGTATGGCAGACCATCCCATATACATTGCTTAGTAATAAACACCACTTGACTTGACTTGTAGTCTCTAACACCTAGAATGCTGACACAGTTTTCTAGTCATTGTTTGTGAAGATGATAGAGGTTTCCATCATCGGGACCACAGTCGGTCGAGACCGAATATCCGCCGCATTCTGTCCCAACATTCGTTTTATAGTCTGCGCCGGTACAGTCGCGCACTACACGTCGGGCGTACGTACCTCTACGGTGAGCGTGGCGGTACAGTCGCGCACTACACGTCGGGCGTACGTACCTCTACGGTGAGCGTGGCGGTACAGTCGCGCACTACACGGCGGCTGTACGTACCTCTACGGTGAGCGTGCCGGTACAGTCGCGCACTACACGGCGGCTGTACGTACCTCTACGGTGAGCGTGCCGGTACAGTCGCGCACTACACGGCGGCTGTACGTACCTCTACGATGAGCGTGCCGGTACAGTCGCGCACTACACGGCGGCTGTACGTACCTCTACGGTGAGCGTGCCGGTACAGTCGCGCACTACACGGCGGCTGTACGTACCTCTACGGTGAGCGTGCCGGTACAGTCGCGCACTACACGGCGGCTGTACGTACCTCTACGGTGAGCGTGCCGGTACAGTCGCGCACTACACGGCGGCTGTACGTACCTCTACGGTGAGCGTGCCGGTACAGTCGCGCACTACACGGCGGCTGTACGTACCTCTACGGTGAGCGTGCCGGTACAGTCGCGCACTACACGGCGGCTGTACGTACCTCTACGGTGAGCGTGCCGGTACAGTCGCGCACTACACGGCGGCTGTACGTACCTCTACGATGAGCGTGCCGGTACAGTCGCGCACTACACGGCGGCTGTACGTACCTCTACGGTGAGCGTGCCGGTACAGTCGCGCACTACACGGCGGCTGTACGTACCTCTACGGTGAGCGTGCCGGTACAGTCGCGCACTACACGGCGGCTGTACGTACCTCTACGGTGAGCGTGCCGGTACAGTCGCGCACTACACGGCGGCTGTACGTACCTCTACGGTGAGCGTGCCGGTACAGTCGCGCACTACACGGCGGCTGTACGTACCTCTACGGTGAGCGTGCCGGTACAGTCGCGCACTACACGGCGGCTGTACGTACCTCTACGGTGAGCGTGCCGGTACAGTCGCGCACTACACGGCGGCTGTACGTACCTCTACGGTGAGCGTGCCGGTACAGTCGCGCACTACACGGCGGCTGTACGTACCTCTACGGTGAGCGTGCCGGTACAGTCGCGCACTACACGGCGGCTGTACGTACCTCTACGGTGAGCGTGCCGGTACAGTCGCGCACTACACGGCGGCTGTACGTACCTCTACGGTGAGCGTGCCGGTACAGTCGCGCACTACACGGCGGCTGTACGTACCTCTACGGTGAGCGTGCCGGTACAGTCGCGCACTACACGGCGGCTGTACGTACCTCTACGGTGAGCGTGCCGGTACAGTCGCGCACTACACGGCGGCTGTACGTACCTCTACGGTGAGCGTGCCGGTACAGTCGCGCACTACACGGCGGCTGTACGTACCTCTACGGTGAGCGTGCCGGTACAGTCGCGCACTACACGGCGGCTGTACGTACCTCTACGGTGAGCGTGCCGGTACAGTCGCGCACTACACGGCGGCTGTACGTACCTCTACGGTGAGCGTGCCGGTACAGTCGCGCACTACACGGCGGCTGTACGTACCTCTACGGTGAGCGTGCCGCTGACGTCGTGCTGCTCCATGGGTCGCGGCTGCAGCGCGATGTGCTGGCGCTGCGAAGGCGCTGCTGTCAGCTCGTCCATGCCCACCAGACCCAGGCCCAGGAACCTGCAGCACACCACGTCATCTCCACACAGTCAGGAATTCGTTCAAGAGGCAATTGTATACGCTATTACAAAAAAGTCCCATAAAATATACAAGGTCTCTCTATTACCAAGTTTATTTAACAAAAACTCATAAAAAAGGTTATTATTATATAAATGGATATATAGTTGATTATTATCAATGTTTTTTTATTAATAACGTGTTAAATATTATTAAAATAGATTCGAACCTGTGACTTGAAGTAACGCTACCCGGCGACGGCGGTACAGTGCGGTCGTATACCTCGAACAACAGCTCCGCACTCTGCGAGGACAGCTCGCTGCAATATTTAATATAACACAATACTTGTCACCGTTACCATTCTTACAGACTATCAAAGTCACATACAACCTAAACTCATAGGAGAGGGGAGGGGGATCATCATCAACATCTAGTTTGTTTTCCTCTGTCGTTTCTTTACAACACATACGGGACGATATGGTGTTCTGCATATACTTACAACGCCACTACAGGGTGACAATACAATACAATAAGTATCATAAATCTCTCAGATGAATACACGTACGTGAGTACATTCCGTGCAAAAACAGACATACAGACAAACATACGCACATCATCCATACCGCGAAAAACGATAACATTGACTCCTAACCACTGACTATAGCGAGCCATGCAGTCTAAATTCTCCTACTTTTGCCTCGTTTGGAGGCGTATAAAGGCGCGTCTCTACCAAAAATATTGACAACATTTATGTTTCCGACATGTTGACAAATCAACAAACGTTGACGACATTTGTTTCATAATGTTGCAAGAAGCGTCCCCACCGAGGGAACAAATGTCGGCAACAAGCGTATTCCTTTGATTTGCAACATTTTGAAACAAATGTCGTCAACTTTTGTTGATTTGTCAACATGTCGGAAACATAAATGTTGTCAACATCGCGCCTGACAGAAACATTTGTCCGCAACACGTTGATCCGCAACACAAATGTTGAAAACTTTGGTGGAGACGCGCCATAATACGTGTCGTAGTGTATTTTTCCCAAAGACTTCTATGTATTGCGCACTAAGTTATGGTAAATTCTCCGTAACTCCTTTAGTCGACTGTAAGCGGACGAGAAGACAAGTCCTTTGTTTTGTAAACCGGGAACGTTGTGTTCGAAAATCTAACACTGATTTTGTTTAATATGACTAAGAAAACGCTGTCATAATTTATGTGCGACAAAGTGGTACGTATTAGCAGTATCTAAAAAAACTAAAAAAAACTGTCGTGAATGAAAATACAACTCGCTTGGCATATTGCATGGTAGTTTGCTGACCACTAGTCTACTTGACCGTTTTTCTGAGGCACGGGGGTGAAAACACCACCGTGCCTCGGAAAGCACGTAAAGCCGTTGGGATCCTGCTCCTGATCTCTCGTGGATCATGTGGCATTACCGTCCCATTGGACAATGAGAGTAAGGGAATAGTAAGTGCACCTGTGCTTGCGCATACAATCGTACGCTATAATCCTGTCCTGCACGGTTGGCTAGTCTCCGGTTGAGGCTAGCCGCCGTGACCTAAATTCGGTCTGGTGAACATTATTATTATTATGGGGTATTTATATAGTATTCTCATTTGGTTGGGCTGAGTAAATATATTAAAGGAATTAATAAATAAACATAAATACCTATATATTTAATTATAAATAAATAAAAACCCAACCAGATGGAAACCCTCGGCCGGGGAGACTAAACGGCCGAGGGTTAGGGGGAAAGGGAAAGAAACCGGCGGACGATGTGGGCGGTATCGAGGAGCACCGCCTTCTGCATTTGAGCTTGGAGCGGTCCGTCACGGAGTCCCAGTCGCCTCAGATGAACCGAGAGGCTGACTGGGATTAACCCATTCGCAGATTTATATTTATTATTATTATTATTACGTTATTGTCATATTGATAGCAAAGGATTGACTGAAGCAAGCTACCGATCAATTTATGATATTTCGAATGATTGATTGCTAAGCCGTGGAATGAAAAGGAGAGATCCTTCGACGGCTGCGATCAATTCGGGGAGTGGCTAACGCTTCATATAGCAGTACGGACTTTGTTCTATATATGCCTAGTCGTTTAAAAACTTCGATAGCGCGATTTAGACTTCACTGACGCTTGCGGCGCGAACACAGCGCCGCTACATTTTAATGAAGGAATGCAGAAACTTACAAAAGGAAGTGCTCCTCCCACTGGGGCGACGTAGTGTCCTTTTTGAACGCGGTCTGATTCTTCTGCGGAGGTTCGTCCATTTCCACCACGCAGTATGGCGCCACACAACCTGATTTTCCTAGAAAGAAAGAAGTAAATAATATTAATGATACGCATATAATATTCAATCAACTAAAAAAAGGTTTACGTGGTAGATCCACGCTGTAGCTATTTTATGGTGGTAGTTCGAATGTGTCGGTTCGACCGGAGAAAAATCATGCTCTCACAGAATACCAACGTAAAATAGCAGCTTAATACTGCTGTGTTTTGTATGGTGAGTGTAGAGAATGGAAGAACCTTATTAATTATATTATATATTTATTATATAATAAATTATTCTATAAAAAAAAGTTTTACCAGGTGATACCAACTTACTATTTGTACTTATTGAATTATATTGTATTGTAGTGGCAGTGTAAGAATATCCACTACTCCATATCGTGCCGTGGGTGTCGTGAGAGGTGCCAGAGAGAAACAAATCTGGAAGACTACATATAACACTTACATTTAACACACACACTCAAGTTTCTATTTACGTTTGAGTTTTCCTTCACAATCGTACCAATCGCATTTTTATAGGATAAGGGTAACAAACGAGCACACAGTCCACCTGATGGTAAGTGGTTGCTGTGGCCCATACACATTTACATCTATCCTCGGTGCAAATCAAAATGCAGATGCGTCGTCAGCCGTGTGGACTAAGATGGAATGCCTCTTTTCCAGTAAAAAGGGTCTAATCTCTACACTCACCATACGAAACATAGCATTAAGCTGCTATTTTACGCTGGTATTCTGTGAGAGCGTGGTTCTCCCCGGTCGAGCCGACCTATTCGTGCTACAACTATACAATGAATATAGCTACAGCATGGCTCTACCACGTATAAACTTTTTTGACATTTGAAAATGAATTAGAAATAGACTACCAAATAATTTCATACAAATCTGCCTATTCAAAAAAACAACTAAAAAAATTTAATCTGCGGTCGCCAACCCGTTTACCAAACATGGCAAAAAAATTAATTGCAGCTACAAACAGGCCACCGACTCAACGTTGTGCTACAGTGAAAGAGTTACCGTAGCTCTGACATTCTGTCGTAGCCACATAAGTCAAGTAGAGCAAACGCTGGACATAATGTAGTACCTATTTCATAACTTATAAGAACAGTCACGATTCTTTAGACAACGCGAGAACTGTAATACGTTATTAATGTAAGGATCACATCAAGGCATCAGCGTGAGAAAAAGTATTAATTGTGAAACCTCCCTTGTTCTTACCTCCTAAGTCTTTAGCGCCGACGACCTTAACCAGCAGCCTCTTGTCCCCCAAATGCCCTATGTTATTTGCAGTCGAGTTCGGAGTGGACGTGTACATATGTCTCTCTTGTTGTAACTGTGAAATAAAAAGAGTTATTGCAACTACGACTTTCCGTTTCAATTGATTTAAATATTAAAGGCTTCTTATATATATTATCTGTATAGAGCATTAAAGCGACGTTCCTGTATTCATTTAATCCATTCGATCCGATAGAGCGACGAATCAACACGTTCATGTCCCCGGTCCTATGTTTGTGGGCCTTGTGTTTTCGAATCTCCTTTGTGCGTTATTCAATTGGTCTTGGAAAGGAAAGGAGAGAACTCTCACCGGCCAAGGTGTTCAGCCCGGGCCAAAGCTTCATGTGGTAATGCATAGTACGGACCTTGTTCTACATATTGTAGATTCGTTCGAAAAATTTCAATAGCGAGATTTAGACTTCGGTCCGTCAATATTCTAAGCCAGTGTTATTATTACTATGGTGATATTATACATTTAAACATTTAAATATATAGATTTTATATCTTTGTCTAGCCGACTTCTAAAAAAGGTTTACAGTTCGACTGTACGTTTTTTTTGTATGTATGTGACGCGATATCTTCGTCAACTGTAGATCGATTTTGATGATTATATAAATAGATTTTACTTCAGGGGTGGTCCCATATAAATTTGGAGAAGAAATTTCACTCCTAAGACTGCCAAAATAGGGGATGAAATAATTATAATGTAACTATTTAGTCGACAATGAGTTTGTAATATTCTTTAGTCCAATAAAAATGATATGAAAATATTTTTAATGAAATCTAAAAGACGACTTTAAAAACTAAGAAGAACAAGTTTCTCATCAGCATTACTCACCATGGAGTCATAATGCAGCGGCAGTCTTGGTGAAGCCTCGGCAACATGACGTCGCAACCTTGGACACGTCGGGTACGGGGCCAGATTAAACTGGAGATGAGTGTTCCGTAGTGCGCTCACCACTATGTCGCTGGAACATAAAGTATGGTTTTGAAAGAAATGCTGTGAGCACTAAGCATGTGGAGTTCAGGTATTATTAAATATGCACAAGTTCATATTATACTAGCGACCTGCTCTGGCTTCGCCTGGAAAGGATCTATTTAATGCCGTGTTATAAAGATTTAAAATAATCGTCAAAGATCATTTATTTTCTCATATTTTCTGCTGTCTTCCAAAAAGGGGACGGTACTCAATTCGACTGTATGTTTTTTTAATGTGTGTTACCTTATAACTTTTTACTGAGTTAACCAATTTCGATGATTCTCTTTTTATTTCAAAGCTGATACTTCTCGTGTAGTCTTATATGAATTTAATCAAAGTCAGACCAATAGTTTTTGAGTTATTTTTAATAACTTTCATTGAAGTCGGCTGTACAAAATTTTTAATTTTAAATTATTATCGATTACTAAAAGAATCTCCAAATTTTTTTAGACAAAATATATCCCAGATATTACTAGAGATTACATCTCATTCAAGGCAAGTTTTATTACAATCGATTCGGCCATTCCTGAAGATTAAACCGGACAGACGGACAGATGAAAAATTTAAAAATCCCCTCCCTTCCGTTACCGTTACAGCCTATTAAAGTCCACTGACTAACAAAGGCCTCCCCCATAGATTGCCTGATAAGGGGGGATAATTACCGTGTAGTGGCGGTGTGAGAATATCCACTACCCTATATCATCCCGTGGTTGCCGTAAGAGGCGACAGATGGAAACAAAACAGATGGGTAGCAACGTCTTTCTACTCGTAATAACGAACAAAAATAAAAATTTGCGGTTGCCAACCCGCATGCCAAGCGTGGGAACTATGGCAAATATCCCTCAGCTCTATAAAGGACAATTAATCTGATATTACAGGCAGACACTTCAATTCTATTTATTTGTATGTATAATAATATCATATGTATATAATAATAACAACAACAGACAACGGCTTGGTATATTCATTTTAGTTATCACGAAAATAGACTTAAAGCCGGCGCCAGATACAGCTTTAAACATTTGAACACTTGTTTGAAGCTATGTGTAGCACGGTACTTTAAATCAATGTTTAATCAATCATCAATCAATAAGTGCGCAAAGAAATGCACTTTGCCAAGCGGTTTCGGTTTTTCAGCGCACATCAAAGTGTTCAAAGTCGACAGTGTTACAGTGTTATAATGTTTGCGTAGCCTGCCACACTTGCGCAAAGTTCAATCGTAATAATTTAAAATTAAAAATTTTGTACAGCCGACTTCTATTAAGTGACTTCAATATAGGTTATTTAAGAATAACTCAATAACCATTGGTCTGACCTTGATCAAATTCATATGGGACCACACGAGAACTATCAGCTTTCATATAAAAAAAGAATCATGGAAATCGGTTCGCCCAGTACAAAGTTATGAGGTAACACACATAAAAAAAAACATACACCCGAATTGAGTACCGTCTCCTTTTTGGAAGTCGGCAGAAAAAATAACATTAAGTAATATTCACTTTGTGATGTATGTAATGTAAGTATCTATGTTGACAAGACATCCATTAGCGCCTGCTTTATGGCCGTTTTGATAGATTTTTTGCACATGTAATAAATAATGACATGCACTTAAATAATACACGCACACTGCATCCACAAAATCGTCGTCCATCTTGTTTGTCGTTTACCAACGTGCTGTGGAGAGATGTGTTTGCATAGCATGTCTGGCAGGTTGCGCCAATAAGTGTTCAAACAAGTGTGCAAAGTCCTTCAAATAAGTGTTCAAATGTTGTTGCCTATATCTGGCGCCGGCCTCGGAATATTGATCTTGTAACTAAATCTTACAGTACCTGACAATTTGTTGAAGATTGCTCTCAGTGGTATTGGGCCTCAAGGGCCCGACCGCTGCAAGCGCGACTTTGACCTCGGGCCAGCCGTCGCATTTTAACTCGCCTGTTAGCTTGTCGGTCACGCATACCACGTTGAGGCGCGCGCGGAATCTGAAACATCAATCAAAACACATCAATATTATCATCCGTTTTCGAACAATCCAAACTCAGACTCAAAGATTTATAGCTAATCCATAATATACACAAGATGTTATAAAATAATGTCAGACCAGTGTTATGGACCCTGTTGGGCACGCAATTTAGAGGCTAGGAGAGAGGAAGCGTATTTCACTACTTATAAGAAAGTCATTGTGATTTATTGAGATAGAATTCAATTTAACACGTTCACTGTCCGGTTTTAAAACACAATAGTAAGACAATAGCAATGACTTATATGTAGTGCACGGGACAGCGAAAGGGTTAAATTAGTGATCATTTTGTAAAACCTATATAAGTATTATTTGTAAAATATTCATTAGTACTATAGTAACATTTATTAGTTAGGTACTGTTTCAACTGTTTTGTAAATATGATGTCATTATTTTCATTTTTTTAATATGTCAGGTAGTTTATTATATAATTTTATGGAAGAACTTAATGTACTAGAAGTTTTAACCTTTAATCCATTTAAACAATATCAATTGCTCCGTGGCACAGTAGTTCTTAGGGCTGGAAATGACATGGCCTTTGGAAGTTGATTCCAGATGTCCATGCGCTGCATATAAAATTATCACGAAGTACACTAATTTGGGGATTATTTTTATAATAAATATGTTGATAAATATTCTATAATTGTTCACCTGTTGACATTGACGCGGTAGTGTGACACCTCCACTTTCTCTCCTCGCTGGCTGAAGGCTTTCAGCTGGAATGCTGGAGTCGCCTCACAGTCGCAGGTTATGGTCTAGAAATAACAACAGAAAATTCTATAGTGTTTAAATGTTTCCAAAGATCGCAGTAGCAAGCGCAGGGTAGGTGGGAAGTAATTTTTTTAAAGGGTAAGTATGTCAAACGAGCACACAGCCCACCTGATGGTACTTACTACTTACTATTTGTCCGGTGGTCCGGTGTCTTAATCGAGATTGTTCTCAGCTATGTTTCCAGAAAATATGTTTAGCCGTTTGAAGATCATAAGCTCTTTTTGTTTCGGGGGTTTTTTAATTTTTAATTTAATCCAATCAATATTGTGACCCATAAACACCTACTTCTACTCTCGATTAAGAAACAGAACAGAAACAGAAACAGAAACTTTTTTATTCAATATAGATTATAAATAATACTTATTGAAAGTCAATCTTTGGTTTGATTACCACTGGTTCGGAAAAAACCTCTGTCCTGGGAAGAACCAGCAAGAAACCCAGCGGGACTTTTTTTTTATAAATAACAGCTTACAATCATGATGTTACACAAATTAACAACATAACAAATTAGAAATAGCTTGGTAGCGATCACCTCATTTCCAGGGGTTATTATCATCCATAAATTCCTTAATATTATAATAACCCTTTTTATACAAACTTAGTTTAATAAAGTTTTTGAACTTTGAGCAGGTCAAATTTTGTATATTTTCTGGAATTTTGTTGTAAAAGCGTATACATCGCCCCAAGAATTAATTACTGACTCGATGGAGTCGAGTAACTGGTACTACTAGCTTGTGTCTGTTCCTAGTATTTTCAGAATGAATATCACTTATTTTTGTAAAACTACTTTTATTTTTGTGTACGTACATTACACTTTCATAAATGTATTGAGAGGCCAAAGTTAATATATTAATTTCCTTAAATTTTTGTCGCAGCGACTCTTTAGGCTTTAAATCATAAATTGCTCTTATGGCCCTCTTCTGTAAAACAAATATAATTTCAGTGTCAGCTGCGTGTCCCCATAGCAAAATACCATACGACATTATGCTATGGAAATAGCTAAAGTAAACTAGTCTAGCTGTTTCAACGCTAGTTAGACTTCTAATCTTTTTTACAGCATATGCTGCAGAACTAAGTCTGCTTGCTAGTTTTGATATATGGGGGCTCCATTGAAGCTTCGCGTCTAGTGTGATTCCAAGAAAAATGGTGGTATCTACAAGACTCAGTTTCTCCCCGTTTAAAATTACATTAGTATTTAATTGTTTGACATTTGGAGTCATGAATTTCATACATTTTGTTTTAGTACCATTTAAATGCAAATTATTAACTTTGAACCAATTTACTAATTTAGATATAGCATTATTTACTTCGTCATATTTTAGTAATTGTCGACTTAATTTGAAAATTAAAGAAGTGTCATTTGCAAATAATAATCATGGATATCCCCTACTATGTAAGGTAAGTCATTAATGTATACAAGAAACAGAAAGGGGCCGAGAATCTAGCCTTGAGGCACGCCCATCTGTACCATCGACCCGGAAGAACTCATACTGTTAATGACAACTTTTTGCGTTCTCTTACTTAAATATGAAATAATTAATTTAAGAGCATCACTTCTTACACCGTAGTGTTGAAGTTTCCTGATTAATGTTTCATGGTGAACACAATCGAAGGCTTTGGATAGGTCACAAAATATACCCAAAGCATCCTGTGAATTCTCCCATGCATTAAAGATATATTTAATCAGCTCAACACCGGCATCAGTTGTCGAGCAACCCCTTGTGAAACCAAATTCATTTTTATGAAGTAAATTATTTATATTAAAAAAATTTAACATATGATCAAGAATAATTTTTTCAAAAATCTTACTAAGTGTTGGTAGTACAAAAATAGGTCTAAAATTGGCGGGGTCTAATGTACTACCAGATTTAAATAAAGGTATTACTTTACTATGCTTCATTAAATCAGGAAACACACCAGATTCGATACTAGTATTCAAAATAATAGCTAAATGAGGCGCGATTGTATCTATTATAGACGCAATAACTTTAACAGAAATCCCCCACAGATCCGCAGTTTTCTTAACATCAATAGTTTTAAAATATTTTACAATATCTTTTGATGACACTTTATGAAATGTGAAATTCTTTGTACACGCATTTACATTTTGTTTAAGTAATGATTCGGCGACGGCAGGAGAAGAATTCAGTGACTTAGTGGTCAAGATTGGAATATCAGTAAAATATTTCTCAAAAACCATTGCTACGTCCTGATCTGATACAGTTAATTTGTTGTTAACACTTAACTGGTAATTTGAATTGCGAGGGTTGATCTTACCAGTTTCGCTATTAATTATACTCCATGTCATTTTAATTTTGAAGCAGTCTTAATTTTGTTGCTCAAATGCAAAGACTTGGCTATGGAGCACACTCTTTTAAATATTTTTGAATATTTTTTACATATTCCCTAAATTCGACGCTATGATTATATGACCTTTCATGGTAAAGATCATATAACTTATGCCTGCTCTTATGGACTTCTACTGTCGCCCATTCATTAAATGACTTCCGACTGTTCAAGGAGAATGTTTTCAAAGAATCAAAATATAGTGATTCCGAACAATCCTTGAAAATATATATACTGTGTGGATCTAAAAACTTTTAACTTATCAACAATGACATTGTTATCACCGCTAAAGATAGAAAGTGTCGTCATCACAAACATCCAATCCTTACTCGAAGGAAGACTTTTTACTAGGTTCTTTTTTATGGAATAGAGGTGACGAACGAACACACAGTTCACCTCGACTAAGAGTTAAAATAGAGATGCGTTGTCACCCCTGTGGATTAAGATCGAATGCCTTGTTTCCAGTTATAAGGATTTCCGGTTCTCTGCACTTACCATACGAAAAACAGCAACATTGAGCTGCTATATTACACTGGTATTCTGTGAGAGCTCGGCCTGACGGTCCACCTTTCCCGCCTAGAGCCTACCTATTCGTGCTGCAACCATATTACAGCTGCAATGTGACTCTACCACGTTAAAAATTATGTAGTATATATAACGATGCCCTACATTTTCCCTTTTTTAATGGGTAATATATGGGTAAGCATACCCGCTGTTTACGTTGTTTTTATTCACTTCATAGTAACATGCAAGAATCCCCCCAAGTTTAATAGAAGCCAGTTGTTTAAATATTATAGACATACAGCCGAAAAAATCTTCCTTTGCCTCGTTTATAGGCGAAACACGTGTCGTATTAAAAGGTTGTGTCACTTCCTAGTGTAGTGATGTTGGGAGTAGTGGTGCTGGGAGTAGTGGTGACGGGGATAGTGCCCGCAATTGAGGGAGGGCGGGAGGTGCTCTTCAAACTAGTTAGGACACATCAATTTGTATTTTTTTACGCGGATCTTGGCTTTTTTTTTATATAGAAGAAGGGTGACAAACGAGCACACAGTCTAACTGATGGTAAGTTGATGCTGTATAGACACCTACATCTATCTTTGATTAAGAATCAAAATGCAGAATGCCTCGTTTCCAATAAAAAGGGGTCTACGGTTCTCTACAATCACCATACGAAACACAGCAGCATTAAGCTGCTATTTTACGCTGGTATTCTGTGAGAGAGCGTGGTCCTAACCCAGTCGAACCGACCCATACGTGCTACAACTATAATATAGTTGCAGCATGGCTCTCAAATCAAAAGCTATATAATTTACAACATGCTTAACATAATGGATTTACGCAAAGTAACGCCTGATTCTATTAATTATTGTAGCAATCACAACTTACACAATTACGATTTGAAAGCGGGTATACGTACCGCGACATCGGGTCAAGCCATTGCCCTCTCGTCGGAACACTCAATTGCGTTACATGCAGGATGTTGAAAGTTGCATTCCACTCTGAATGTGCTCACAGATTATAATATTGTGGTTGTTTTTTAATTGGCTTGAAAAATTATGAAAAACAAGCATACAGCCCACCGGTTGGCAAGTGAACGCTGTGGCTCAGAGATACCAACATCTATCTTCATTTAAGAATCAAAATGCAAATGCGTTGTCGCCTTTGAGGACCAAGATGGAATGCCTTGTTTTCAGCAACAAGGGTCTCCCTTTCTATCCACTCACCATACGAAACACAAACGTTTCAAATGTCTCGGTTCTCGTCCCACACCATTCGAAAAACAGCATAATTGTGCTGCTAAGTAATGTTGGTATTCTCTGAGAGAGTGATCGCTTTTCGATTTAGCCATCGTAGTTATAGCCTATAAAAAGTCCACTGCTGAAGTATGATTTTCCTAATAATTTGAAATTTCAGTCTTCCCCTATATATTTTTCCTAATAATTTGAAATTCGAATTTTCCCACATACATTTCCTAATTATTTGAGATTTTAGTTTTATATTCAATCAGGTCCTTACTGGATGCCGTAAGCTGCTGGACTTCCTTGAAAAAGTGTAACTACAAAGCGAAAAGAGACTTGAGACAAGAGATAACTTTAAACACAAACTATTGTGTATAGAGAATGAAGAAATCAATGCCTTCACAGAGTAAGTATATTGTATATGAGACTATGTATTTTTATAGGATAAGGGTAACAAACGAGCACACAGTCCACCTGATGGCAAGTGATTATGGATCAAAATGCAGATGCGTTGTCAGCCGTGAGGACTAAGACGGAATACCTCGTTTCCAGTAAATAGGGTCTCCGGTTCTCTACACTCACCATACGAAACACAGTCGCGTTAAGCTGCTATTTTACGCTGGTATTCTGTGAGAGCGTGGTCCTTCCTCGATCAAGCCGAACCGTTCGTGCTACAACTATATCAGTATACATAGTATATATAGCTGCAGCATGGCTGTACCACGTACAAATGTATAACGCTTAAAGGATACGACAAAGCCACTCCTGCATTAACACCGCATTTAGAGATAATGCAAATGACTAAATCGGCCAAAGGTATCACTTGGTCAGACAAAGAGAGCGATGCGTATTTCAAATTCGAAAATTCAAGTTGACAATATTTATGTTTTGTTAGTTGCCACGCTTGGCAAGCGTATCGGCGACCGTAGTTTGTTATTAATTAGTTTTTATTTGGAAGACGCTGCCCATGTCCTGTTTCTCATTTTCTACCGACTACAAAAAGGAGACGGTACTCAATTCGACTGTGTTTTTTTATGTAGAATGTTATGTGTGTATGTTACCTCATAACTTTTTACTGGGTGAACTGATTTCGATGATTCTTTTTTATTTGAAAACCGGTGCTTCACATGTGGTCCCATATGATCAAGGTCTGACCAATAGTTTTTGAGTTATTCTTAACAGTAGTAGAGCCACGCGGCTGCTTTTGCTGTCGCACGGATGGGCCGGCTCGAACCGGGGTGGTACCACGACCTCACAGAATACCAGCGTGAAGTAGAGGTTTACCTCTGCGTTTCGCTTGGTAAGTGCAGGCGCCGGAGGCCCTTTTTACTGGAAATGAGGCATTCCATCTTAGTCCTCACGGATGACAACGCATCTGCATTTAGATTTGAAATAGAGGATAGACGTAGATGTCTATGGGCCGCAGCGACCACTTACCATCAGGTGGACTGTGTGCTCGTTTGTTACCTTTATCCTATAAAAAAAATGATTTACATTGAAGTTGGTTACACAAAATTTTTAATTTTTAATTATCAGTTATGCTCTGTCGCCTTTTACGACACCCACGGGATTAAACGGGATAGTGAATATGCTTACACTGCCACTACACGGTCATTGGCTGCAGCAATAATGTAATTGCAGTGTGCCTCCATCATATTGCAATTGCTTTTTCAGTCGGTTAGACTTCAAAAAGGTGGAGTTTCTCAATTCGAGTGTATGTCCTGTTTTTTTTTGTATGTATGTTACGCTTTTTTTTAAACTGGCTTTACGGCTCTGGGTTCTAGCCCTTCTGAGCCTTGTATGTTACGCGATATTTTCGTAGATTGTAACCAATTTTAATGATTCTTTTTTTATTAAACAGGCTTTACTTCAAGGGTGGTCCCATTAAGTTTTGAAGAAAAACTTCCGTCCCTAAGTGTGGATAGTAGCGGAAAGTTTCATATTGGACTATTTCTTAAGGAGTTTCATATGATACCTTTACATATTGAGAGCCGATTTTAATGATTCTTTTTTATTAAATGGTTTATATTTCAAGGATGGTCCCATATAAATTTGGAGAAAAAATTTCACCGCTAAGTGCAAATAAACAACTTCCATTTTAGCTATTTGAAGTCGGTTTTTACTTTTTGTTAAAAGTTATAATCATTGGACAGTCGCTTTAACAATGCCATTGAGTTATAATTATGTACTACGTACTAGAGAAGCCATTCCGAACATTGACTATGTTCAACTGAACTGTACTGCAATCCGTACAAACTAAATACAATTGCGTAAATTGAAGATTTGTGAATTCCATAAAATAATTATTATTACATTTTATTTACAAATATGTTTGTTTTGATTAAGATATTTTATATTAAATTCTTTTATTTTATATTAATATCTTATTTTATATTAAATTAAAGTCTTCGCGCATGCGCGACTACTACTCCCGCGCATGCGCGAAAACATAGAGTAGGACACAATTTTTGTTTGGAATGGCTTCTCTAGTACGTAGTACATATAACTCAATGAACAATTCAAATATTAGGTACATACTTACTTGGAACTGAACATTGCAGAGTATTAAGTTGATTTAGCAGTAATGCACTTACCACATCATCCCTGGAGTCACATTCGCAGAACACGTTGTATATGTTCGGTGGGTTGCAGTCCAGAGCTCGAACCAGCTCCAATCCAATTCCATGCTGAAACAAAAAACAACAATTTCAATTTACTTATATATAAAGTGATACTTTAATTTCATATGTATATATCTGTTTATTTGCACGCCATCTATACTAATATAAAGCGGAACAGTTTTCTTGTTTTTTGTTTGTTTAAACAGGCTAATCTAGAACTACTAGTCCGATTTGAAAAATTATTTTTATATATTATTGCCAGATTCATGAGGTATATAGGCAATCAGGCATTAGGCTACACCTCTCAGTTAGCCTTAAATATTGTGATTTATTATTGTATACAAAATTTTAAGGATCACATACTCGACACGCCGTTCAATTTCAAATTACGTTATTGATCGATTATTCTTGGCAGGAAATGGGGGAATGTTAAGTGTGTACAGGACCGTTTATTGAATAAAATAATAATGCAGTCACCCTTAAATTGTTTAATTTTTATTTCGTTTGAACGTAGGTTCAATTATTGATTTTTGTAGTATAGTATGGAGCCCCTTTTAGCGAAAACATTTTTTTATAGGATTAGGGTGACAAACGAGCACACAGTTCATCTGATGATAAGTGGTTGCTGCGGCCCATAGACATCTACACCTATCCTCTATTAAAAATCAAAATGCAGATGCGTTGTCACTTGTCACCCGTGAGGACTAAGATGGAATGTCTCATTGCCAGTAAAAAGGTCTCCGGTTCTCTACACTCACCATACGAAACACAGCAGCGTAAAGCTGCTACTTTACGCTGGTATTCTGTGAGAGCGTGGTCCTCCCCGGTCGAGCCGACCCATTCGTGCTACAACTATACTATAAATATAGCTGCAGCTTGGCTCTACCATGTAAAAAATGTCATGGCGGGGTCGCTAAAATCAACTTAAAAAGTGATTCACATACATTTTCGATACGACCTATCGTTTCGCACATGTTTAATATAAGTTTTTTATTAAACAAAAATAATAATCTAGGCTATCAAAGTACTCTACATTATTCTTTTTAGTAATTCTTTGGTATTTTTTTGCTATATGATCAATTCCATTTTCAACCTTTCAAACTCAACCCAGATGAATTAAAAATTCTCTCAGATAAGCAACTCCTTCGATGTGTTGAAGACTAGCGCCCCGCCCCGGCTTCGCATAGGTAGGGTCTATTAATGAGACGTCATTTAAAATTTTAAAATAATCATCAATGAACATTTATCTCCAAGGTTTTCGGATAATATGTATATAGATAAGATCACTCGTCTTATTACTTCCTATCTGTTTGTGAAATTTTATCCCAATCGGTTAAACCATTGCAACAATTAGCCTGGAAAGACAACAGACAGACAGATAAATATAGATGTCTATTAGCCACAGTATACAGGTGTCATCATGTGGATTGTGTGCTCGTTTGCCACTCTTACTCCATATACAGTGAAACCTGGTTAATTTGGTCCCTTGGGATCTCAAGGGACCAAAACATATATATACCTATTATTGACGGTTTCCAATAATCCAGTTTTCCAATTAAGCAGATTTTAATTATAGTTGTCTCATTAAGGCCTGCCACATACATACGGAATTCCGTTTCGGGATTCCGTTTCGAAATTCCGAACGGGTCGGCCACACACATACGGAATCCCGTTTTGCAAAATTTCGAACGGAATACTACCGTACGCGTGTGACGGGTCATAGATTTTATATGGACTTGCTGCGTTCGGGATTCCGAATCGGAATATCGGTCCCCCGTACTGACAAACAAAGCATGCGCGAAAGACGACGCAAAATGTATGTAAACAAACATGTCAAAACGTGTTAAAACCAGATTAATCTGTCTCACTTATACAGGTAATTCAAATCTCATTTAACCAGGTTCAAAAAGTCCCATTAACAGAGGTAATTTAATGAAAAAGAACCGGGACCTCATTGCAACTCTCAATAATAGAGGTTTCTCACTTATCCAAGTCCCACTTAACCAGGTTTCACTGTATATACAACAGCCTATGTTCAGCAGTGGACTTGTGATGGACTGTAATGATGATGATGATGATGATAATGAATGTGTTGTTGTTGTTGTTGCTGGTCCAATACTCCATGAAAAGACCATCAATATCGAAGCGACTAGCAAATCGGTTGTAGACCCGATTGGAAGCTGCCTTGCACTCGCTGCATCTGGGATGCTCATCTCTTTCGTCTTATAACATCCTTCAACATTTGAGATGTAGTGCAAGAGCGCGGCAGCGTCATAATAATCTAGATCCTTTTTCACCGACTTCAAAAAAGAGAAGGTATTCGATTCGACTGTCTTTTTTGTGTGTTACCTAATAACTTTGTTCTACGTGAACCGATTTTGATGATTCTTTTTTTAATTGATAGCTGGTGCTTCTCATGAGTCCCATATAAATTTGATAAAGACCTGACCAGTAGTTTTTAAGTTATCCTTAATAATGCGTATTTAATTACTTCGTCTACATTGGTGATGTTCTCAATTTATTTATATTGAAGTCGGTGGTACAACGTTTTTAATTTTACCATATGCTTTATTTAAATAGAGTTAATAATAACCCCTGGGAATGAGGTGATCGCTTCCAAGCTGTTTCTTAAGTGACTTTTGTAAATAATTGTATAACCTATTTAACAGTTATTATATAATGTAACTCTTGAAAAAGTCTCGCTGGGTTTCTTGCTGCTTCTTCCCATTTTTTAAACCAGCGGTCAAAGTAAAAAATGAATTTCAATACGAATTATTGGTACTTTGGGATTACCACGTCGACCTCCATTTGCTTGCGCTTGCGCCATTTGCATCTAATAAAACATTACACCAATCTTGCAATAATATCAGTAACAGCGAGTTGAGGTACAGCCAACAGCACCTACAGCCGCGTGCATTATATTGATATAATCGTTAAACATAAATAAATTCTCGAGTGTTGAGAAGTCGACGCAATAATGCCAAAGTACCGAATTATTTTAATTTATAATATATTGAATAAAAAAATGTTAAAGAAAAAATGTTCTATTCTATTCTATTTTATTGACAAACAGAACGCTAGACTCTAAATAGTGACGTTTAAGCAATCGCACTAATCAATAATCAAAAAGCAAAAGCAATAATCATATATACTAATATACGATTATTGTCGATAATCGTATATACGATTAATCGTAATCGTCTATTATCATTGCAATAATTATCTAGCGATAATTTATCACTTTTATTTTTAAAGAAATTTATTCCAATTGTTAATGAAAAGAAAAAATCTTTCAATCAAACCATCGTTCGTTGCATCGGAGAGATTATTTTACACTGCTGAATTGATTCAAACTGAAAAAAGGAACAGATTGACGCCTGAAAAGCTAGAAATGTTGTTTTATTAACAAAAAAAATCCTTAATTATGATTATTAATTCCGCAGCAAACATTATTTGAATTTTTTTTGTTTATGGTAACAAATATTATGCTCTTTTATCGATAGTAGTATGTTTAATTTAAAAAAATAAAACGTGTGTGTGTACTTATGTACGCACGTAGGAAGTTATACTCCTTTAGCGTAATAAAACAAAAATAACTAAAAATTACTACCTTAAATATAGTTATCAGTTCCCACGAAAACTTGAGAGACAGTTATCAACTGAAGTTGTCGTTTTGAGGTGTCACTGCGCACGCGCATCGTAACAACTTCATGGTGTCGTTTTTAGGTGTCGGTGTGCGCGCGCATCATAAACATTCACTCTCATCATTTTTCCCAAACGCCCCAAAAGAAGTATAGCATCAATAGAAATAATAGTAATCGTATTCGTAATGGTCGATAATTGAGCGCAATAACAATAATCGTAATCGATGGAGTCATAATCGTTTCATTAGTTTTAACCTGAGTGCTGCAACGCCCAAGCCTGCAAGCCAGCATATTTGCAACCTAATAAAACGTACATTTTAATTTGTAACTTATTCTTCGGGGGTGGAAATCAAATACCTACCTTGTATACGATGAAATTCAAAGCGCATGCCCGCCCCTTAATTTGAAAGGCTTACGTAATATCTATTTTAATATTTTTGTATATATATATATATATGTCTCCATAAAAATATATCAATGTCTAATTAAAAAATAATATTTTTACACCAAATTTGTTATGTTATTTATCAAGACCCAGTACAGTAACTAAGAATTAATATAATGTACATTAAGCAAACAATGACACACTAGAATTGCGTAACAGTCCTTTGTTAGAGCTACTGATTTATGGAAACGTTATAAAATGGCAACACAACTTACGTAACTACGTAACTTAGGTACTTGTGAATAGGGTTGCTAATTTCTTCCTCTTGATCCGAAATTTTTTAAGTTTCTAATTTTAACATCATTTTATAAAAAAGTATTTGTTTAAGCTTTTCGTCGTGCTGAGGGTGTCGTAAGAAGCGACAGAAGGAAACTGAACAGGAGAGGGGCAGAAGCATCTTCATAATAATATAACTCAAAACCAAAATATAAGATGCGATTATGAACCCGACTACCAAGCGTCTAACCAGAACTACACGACTAATTACTTACAATACATAATATAATATATTTACTTTTATATATCAGTATGACAATCCATCATCCATTACAAGCTATAAAAGTCCACTGCTGAACATAAACCTCTCCCATAGATAGCCTCATATTTTTTCTCATTGTTCTTGCCATAGTTGCCACGCTTGGTGGCAGATGAGTTGGCAACTGCAGTTTTTATTGTTTTGATTTGTTATCACGAAGATCCACCTGCCTGTCACCTGTTTCAATTTCCTTCTATCGCCTCTTACAACACCACGGGACTATATGGGGTAGTGGATATTGCTACACCGCCATTACACTATTGCAGTATCTGTGTATAATTGAAGCTTACTAACAATTTACAAACTTATACAGTGTCCTTAAATAACGATTTACATCCCTACTTACAATTTGTGCAGTGCCTTGTATATGTATATGTACAACCCTAGTGAAGGCGACATACTGGCTGCCGCCACCGCATCTACTATACGGTCAATGCCTGGAGTAGGCCGTCTCTTTCACACTGATTTGTTTGAGAAATGGTTTACCTACGCTATCTCTTTCTTCCGTTCTTAAAAGTTAAAACCTAATTGGAGTAATGTATTGAAATCTAAATTGTAGGATTCACAGGGAAAAATAACGTCGAATCATGTTCTGTGTTGTAAGTTAATCCATTTGAACTTTTCGATAGATGGCTTCACTTGACATGATAATGACAATTGTACAAACCGCATGAGTCTGTGGCCTGTATATATATCCATATATTGTCGCCTCAATTCATCATCATCATCAACACATCCCTTCACAAGTCCACTGCTGAACATAGGCCTCCCCCAAGGAATGCCACAAAGCACGGTCCTGAGCCACCTGCATCCATCGACTTCCTGCATATCTTAATCCTCAATTATTATCCTTTATATGTATCAGCACAATCATCACCACACTCATCACCACTTACCGCGGTCCGTGCACTAATTAAGGCGACACCGCGAGAAAATGCACCTCCTTTCATCGAATAGTATAGGATTATGACACGACCAACGTAACTGGAATTTTATTATAGGTAAATTCATGTCTTTATCTTGAATTTGCTTGTTCAAAAACCCAATTGTATAATTTTGACTCGATCATATTTATTTGCGAAAACACCTCTAAAAACTCACTATAGTTAAAATTACAACGAAATTACTTAATCTATATGCTTGGGAATCACTCAAATACTTTCATAACATCAATAATCGTAATTTGCTTGCTTATTATTTTGATTACTTAAGTAAATAATTTTTATAAAATATTTTAAGATTCTAAGGGATTTTTTTTATAGGATAAGGGTGACAAACGAGCACACAGTCCACCTGATGGTAAGTGGCTGCTGTGGCCCATAGACATCCACATTTATCCTCGATTACGAATCAAAATGCAGATGCGTTGTCACCCGTGAGGACTAAGATAGAATGCCTCGTTTCCAGTAAAAAGGGTCTCCGGTTCTCTACACTCACCATACGAAATACAGCTGCATCAAGCTGCTATTTTACGCTGGTATTCTGTGAGAGCGTGGTCCTTCCCCGATCGAGCCGACCCATTCGTGCTACAGCTATACCAGAAATATAGCTGCAGCATTTTTCTAAGGGTTCTTAATCGTCGCGGGCGCTGTGCAATTTTAGACCTTATGACGGCGTTTTTTAAGTTTTTATAGAAATAATGTATTAACTCGGATCAGTCCGGCGATAGCCTTAATGTTTATTTCTGGGTAGTAGGACTACTTTACTGCCGATGAGTCTGGGTAGATACCTAACACCAGTGACAGTATAGTAATAGGCTGTGAGGCGTTTCATCTTAGTCCTCAGGCGACGGCTTTTTATATTTGAAGTTGATTGCAGGTGTCCGTCAGCTGCAGTAACCGCTTACGTTTGTCACTTCTACATTTATAAAAAAACATAAAGATCTACTCGGATCTTAACACAAGTGGTAATTTTCTTTTGCAACCGACTTCAATATAAATTATCAAGGATAACACAAAATTTATTGGTCAGACCTATTAAACTTGTATGAGACCACGTGAAAAGCACCAGCTTTCAAATAAAAAAAAGAATCATAGAAATCGGTTCACTGAGAAAAAAGTTATGAGGTAACACACATAACAAAAACAGTCTAATTGAGGACATCCTCCTTTACAATTAAATAAGGTTTAGTCTGGTATTACATATAGAAACATACTTATCAAAAATTATAAAAATAGTATACAGTTATATCTATACTAATATTATAAAGAGGTAAAGTTTGTGAGTTTGTTTGTAGGAAGTAATCTCTGGAACTACTGAACCGATTTAATAAATTCTTTCACCAGTAGAAAGCTACATTATTCCTGAGTGACATAGGCTATATTTGATTGTGATTAATAATATTTTTTAATGTGAAATAACAATAATTGCCAATCGATTCCGAAAATAAATCCTAAACACTCAGTACTAAGGAACCACACAAGATAATTTCATCACAAGTTAAAACGTTTGACGCCGAACAACGTGCCCATGGGTCAGCTAGTTGTTTTATATAGTCAGTACAGAACCAGAGTATCCAACTGCAGAGAGGTGTTAGAAAGGGTGACGTTATATTATCTGTGAAACTTTACATCTGTATTAGGAGATATATACGTGGTAGAGCCATGCTGCAGCTATATTATGGTTGTAGCATGAATGAGTCGGCTCGACCGGGGAAGGACCACGCTCTCACAGAATACCAGCGTAAAATAGCAGCTTAACGCTGCTGTGTTTCGTTTGGTGAGTGTAGAGAACCGGAGGCCCTTTTTACTGGAAATGAGACATTCCATCTTAGTCATCACGGGTGACAACGCATCTGCATTTAGATTCTTAATCGAAGATATATGTAGATGTCTATGGGCCACAGCAACCACTTGCCATCAGGTGGACTGTGTGCTCGTTTGTCACTCTTATCCTATAAAAAAAGGACTGTATTCTATTGAATATATTTACTTTGAAGTATATTTACTGGAGTGGAAATGATACGGTATGAACATATTGATCATCTATCCTCCGTTCTTATACTTTAGAAGTCGTTATTGGACGAGCACGTACATCACTTATCTTCGATTTGCCGACAAAGTAGTCTTTATAGCAGAATCGATGGAGAACCTCAGCGGTATGCTCAATGATCCCATAAGGTGTCTCCCAACCCAATGGATAGGTCTTAAAATGAACATAGACAGGAAAAGGGCTACGTGTAACGTCCATGTCACACCTGTGCCGGTAATTGTTATAGGATCACAACGCTTGAAGTCCTTGAGGAGTGGTAAGCTCAAAATCGCTCAGCTAGCTGTGGCGAGGGTTATGCTCAATTTTTTCCTGCGTGATAGACTTCTTAATTATAATATCCGCAAAAGAACCAGAGTAACTGACATAGCGCAACAGATTAGTAGCTGAAGTGGCAATGGGCCGGTCAAATAGCTCGAAGAACCGACAACCGATGGGGAAGAATGTTCTCGAGTGGCACCCCCGTATCTGTAATCGAAATGTAGAGCGACCCTCTATTAGCTGGAGTGACGACCTGGTAAGACATGCAGGAAGTCAGGTCGATGGACGCAAGTGGATCAGGACCTTGCTTTGTGGCGTTCTTTCGGGGAGGTCTATGTTCAGCAGTACGACGGGCTGCAATAGAGATGATGATCATGGAATATGTTATACATTTAAGAGACTAGACCAGGGTAGTCAAACTCGATCTTTTATAGGGCCATTTACAAAATTAACTTGAAATAAATTTACATAAAAAAATATGTAAAATAATCTTTGCTTAGAATGTAAAGGTCAGCCAAGTTGAATGAAAGGGCATAAGGACGGCATCATCGTATTCACTGAACGTTGTCCTATAAGTAGATAATTAAAATCTTTTGATCTGAAAGCGGACCGCACGTTTTATTTGACGTGACTGGACTACACGAATTTCGGGACTGTCAATGACCTCTGAATGTTTTTGCGAGTGTCGCAGAAACTGCTGTATTGGCCAAATGCCAGTCGATTCTCCCCTTCCCCTGTTGTCGGAACTTTGAAATATTATTTGGATATTTACAAATTATGTATTATGAGTTAAGATACTTCGATTTGTCGCCATTTCATTTTATTATTTACAGTGATTTTTAAATTAGCTATTTGTATGTAACTTATTGATTTTCGTATTTAGTTTTTTGTGACACTGCATCCTTGCCTGCTTCCAATATATCTCGCTTAGTTTGTAATTCCGATTATTCAGTTTTTTTTTTACTTCTTATAAGCCAGTATATGGTAATACGTTGGTACACCACTGTATTAGCGTAACCAAAGCCTATCCACTCTTGCCTTTAAGACGCCCAGATTGTAATCGGGTAGAAATATATTATTCCACTCCTTTGCTGTACCTACGCATTACGAATGACAAACCGTTTGGTTCCAATGCATAGAATATGAAGAACAAAGGAGTGAAGAACCGCCGGCCAACTGGTTGAGGTCTGTTAAGCTGGAATGGTCATTTGAGCAAAATCACTTAAATTTTTCTAAATATTTAGTGCTCATTTAGTGCTAATTTAGTGCTGCAAATTGAAATTTCACGCCGAAATAGCTTGATCATAAATTAGAAAACTGCTAGCTTTTAATTAAGCTAGCAGTGTTCTACCTATTAAAACGATAACAGCTTAATACAGCACCAAATAGAAGCATCAATAATTTAGTGCTCATTTAATGCTGCCGATATACGCAAAAACAAATATTGGGAAAATATATATTTTTTTTAATATCATAAATTCTGCTACTTTGACATCTTTAGCAGAGTATGTAAAGAAAAAATTGACATTCAAGTGGATTATAACCTAATGTTATAAGATAATAATTTAGTGCTCATTTACTGCTGCCGATATACGCAAAAACAAATATTGGGAAAATATTTTTTTTTAATATCATAAATTCTGCTACTTTGACATCTTTAGCAGAGTATGTAAAGAAAAAATTGACATTCAAGTGGATTATAACCTAATGTTATGAGATAATAATTTAGTGCTCATTCACTGCTGCCGATATACGCAAAAACAAATATTGGGAAAATATATTTTTTTTAATATCATAAATTCTGCTACTTTGACATCTTTAGCAGAGTATGTAAAGAAAAAATTGACATTCAAGTGGATTATAACCTAATGTTATGAGATAATAATTTAGTGCTCATTCACTGCTGCCGATATACGCAAAAACAAATATTGGGAAAATATATTTTTTTTAATATCATAAATTCTGCTACTTTGACATCTTTAGCAGAGTATGTAAAGAAAAAATTGACATTCAAGTGGATTATAACCTAATGTTATGAGATAATAATTTAGTGCTCATTTACTGCTGCCGATATACGCAAAAACAAATATTGGGAAAATATATTTTTTTTAATATCATAAATTCTGCTACTTTGACATCTTTAGCAGAGTATGTGATGAAAAAATTGACATCAGAGTGGGTTATAACCTAATTATATAAGATAATAAATTAGTGCTCATTTAGTGCTGTTGATGTACGCTAAAAGCTAGCAGTTTTCTCATTTTTGATCAAGCTATTTTGGCGTGAAATTTAAATTTGCAGCACTAAATTAGCACTAATATTTAGCAAAACTAAGTGATTTTGCCCAAATGACCATTCCAGCTTAACATACCTAACTGATTGTCTGATAATGGAAAGGGGAGGTTGAAATAAGACATGTTATTCCTGCGTTCACACTCCGACATACATCCTATAAAATATCGAGTAGCTGGCTACCACCACCTCTACAGTAGAATTTTAGCTACTTTAAATAGAATTTTTATTGTAGCTATCATTTACTTAGTTCGTACATTTATTTTGTGAGAAAACATTGGCTGCTGAGATACAGGTTTACCTACATTAGGAGCCAGAGATTTACATTTATTTGTTAAAAATTATTGGTGAATAAAGCCTTTATTTATTATTATTATTTATTTTACAATTGCAGTGGTAGTGGAGTTCAAACCCGCAATGCTTGCGATGAACATACGCCTGATCCATGAGCGACCACGGTTCAATGAGCCTCAAAAACAAATTGCATAATTTCTCACAATTGTTCGCGGAGACACAATGAACGGACAATGTTTTTGTGTTTAATGTCTTCAAAGTTAACAAATTCTGTCACAATGACCTGAAAGGCTTGCTTTGTTGCGTAGCTTAAGGAGAAGTTGAATAAAACTACTTTTGCGGATTTTATCGCGTTTAATTTTACTTAATTTTAATTCCCAACGTTTAGGGTGCTTTGCAGTACCCATGACCACGGGGGTTCCTTCACTTTTTTAAGAAGTGATTATCTATCACACAAATCTGGTACAGAAAAACTTGTGGACGAATAAAATAACAAACGTCCAATGAAGAGACACAGCTCTCGCTGAAGATCCGTTATAAATATGTTTCCTTGGTAAAGTTCTTCAAAAGCGACAACTTCTAGATACTTTTGGAAATATTACGTTTATGGTAAAAAACTTTTACTGAAATGAAGAAATTTTTATTCCCTGTCACTTTCACAACTAAGACGAATCTAACAACAGCTCATATGTTAAAAACCATCAAGCCGTTTCAGAGCTTGCCAAAGGAATAGACATACATACATACATACTCTCGAATAACTTAAAATGAACATTTCAAAAACCTCCGACTCCTACCGCAGCTAACAAAACAGCTGACCGTAAAACTTCTGAACCGATTTTGATAAAACATGTCTATGTAGAAAACCTGCTTTTAAATAAAAAAAAAACCGCACTCAAATCGGTTCACCTGTTTAAGAGCTACCGTATCACAGACACACACAGGCAGATACACACTCTTTTTGCGTCGGGGGTTAAAAACATTGCCCTCCTTCTGGGGCAGTCGGGCAAAAAACTTGCATCACATGTATTATTATTCTCCACTAGCTGTACATCGCGACTTCGCCCGCGTGGAATTTACTACGATTTCGTGGGTTTTAATTTTTTTACACGGAACCCTAATTCTTTTTCTAAAATAAAAGTCCTAGGTTACTCCTAGTTTACTCCTTATAATATCAGCTATTTGTCAGTGAAAGTCCCGTCAAAACAGTGTTAACAGTGGTAGAGCCACGCGGCAGCTTTTGCTGTCACACGGATGGGCTGGCTCGAACCGGGGTGGTACCACGACCTCACAGAAAACCAGCGTGAAGTAAAGGTTTACCTCTGCGTTTCGCTTGGTGAGTGCAGGTGGCCGGAGGCCCTTTTTACTGGAAATGAGGCATTCCATCTTAGTCCTCACGGGTGACAACGCATCTACATTTGGACTTGTAATTGAGGATAGATGTAGATGTCTATGGGCCGCAGCAACCACTTACCATCAGGTGGACTGTGTGCTCGTTTGTCACCCTTATCCTATAAAAAAAAAACAAGCCTGGTCAAGCCGTTTCGGAGATTAGCCGGGACAAACAGACAGTAAAAAGCTGTTATTTTAATATTACAAACAGACACTTCTATTTTCTTTATTTATATAGATTAAAAGAAACAGTAACCTCATTGCTGTAGGATTTAAAATTATTGCTTCTTCAAGCATTTATGAAGTGTTACGTGTTGAAGTCGTGAATTGGTGGAATAAACCTTTGCACTTAGTTCATCAATTAACGAATCTTCTTCCTTGTAGGTGCTCGAATGATGTCAGAGAGCAATTAATTTAATTGATAGACTCACCTCTACACAAAATAGGCGTATTGTGTGTTCCATATTGTTCATTGGTAAGAAACATAATTCTGTGCACGGTACTTTACGTAATTTGAATTTCAAGCCACCTTTTTATATGAGGGGAGTAGTTGGATACAAGTGGGTCAGGGCCATACTTCGTGGCACTATACTACCTATAATACCGTGTAGTGGCGCTGTAATAATATCCGCTACCCCATACCATCCCGTGGGTGTCGTAAGAGGCGACAGAGGAAAGAAATCAGGAGATGGGCAGCAGCGTCTTCCTAATAATGATTAAAAATAAAAACACTGCGGTTGCCAACACTCTGGATAAGCGTGGGAACTATTGCAAACATCCCCTATGAGTCAATTAATGGGGGAGGCCTATGTTCAGCTGTGGACTTAAATAGGCTGTAACGGTAACGGTATGGGGGGAATAATGTTAAGTTATGATCTGCTGACGGTGGTAATATTATGGGAGGGATTGAAAGATAATCACAATCATTTATAAATTTTTAAAATTATATTTACTTTGCTTTCGAGCAGCATCTAATATTTGTGAAGTTGAGGAAGTACCGTATTCAGCCGTGTCTGTCTCTGTTATGCACGAGGCGCACGTGGCGTGCGTGACAGAGACACACGCCGCCGAATCGACAACGTCAACGGTGAGACGAACAGATTTACATCGGCAGCGGCGTTCGGTGTTCTGTGTGACCACAAAGCGAGAGAGTAGTGACACGTGCAGGCGAAGGATGCGTATAATTTTTAGACAAACCGGAGAAATTGTTGCACCCCGGGAGGTCGGGAGATTAAACCATTATTACCGGAGACTCCCGGGCAATCCGGGAGGGTTAGGAACTCTACATCTTACCATAATGTTACATGGAGTTTTACGCGTAACACGACTGATGTTGATGCTAAAAGGTACTTTTGTTTTGTGATGTTTTTTAAAGCACAATAGAACTTTACATAATTAAAAATTAAAAATGTTGTACAGCCGACTTCAATATAAATTATTAAGAATAACTCAAATACTATTGGTCTGACCTTGATCAAATTTATATGGGACCACATGTGAAGTAACAGCTTTCAAATAAAAAAGAATCATCGAAATCGGTTCACCCAGTAAAAAGATATGAGGTAACACCCAAAAAATAAAATAATACAGTCGAATTGAGTATCGTCTCTTTTTTGAAGTCGGCAGAAAATGAAAATCTATGTTTTTGTATTCAAAGCACTAATAGAGTATTGGTGCCGGCAGCAGGGTGCAAGGGGGTGCACTTGCACCCCTCTGTACGGAAAGAAAATATATGGAAAAATTGAAGGCGTCTCGCCTTCTACTCTTTCCCTGTGAACACTGAGCATATCGCGCGGCAGTTAGGATTCTCCGAACAATAGTGCCAAGTGCCAACCATCGACAACAGAGATTAAGTATATTTGCAATGAGCGAAATATTTTCAATCAAATACCCGCGCGATTTGAATTTGACATTACATTTATCTACATAATATATCTTATATCTTTATATATAAAAATTACGTGTCACATTGTTTGTCCGCGATGAACTCCTAAACTACTGAACTAATTTCAATGAAATGTTTCACAATGTGTGCAGTTTGGTCCAACTTGAGAGATAGGATAATTTTTTCCCGATACGTGACCCTCAATTTTTTTATTGTGAATTTAAGGTTTTTTAGGACACATGGTCGTCGGAAAGGGCAGAACAACGTCTGCCTGGTTAGCTAGTACATTTATAATTCTATATTTTATATAAGTAATATAATATATTGTGTAGATGTAGATGCAGCTCCCTGAAAGTAATCCTGGCGGCGTCCATGAACATTAACATTATCATTTAAAAACTAATCCAAATACCTATATTGTGGCTGTTCTTGACGAAGCATATTCTGGACATTTTTGTACAAATGCAGAATATTTTGACCTCTCGAAATTCACTATTGCTAATTCGATTAACGTCATAGAAATTTAAAAACAAAAATTACTAATTATAGGACGATAATGATTTCAGTTTAGTCCAATCGGTAAAAAGGGTCGCATGTGATATCCTCGTATTTTTAATTTGAGTCGGGGCTAGGGTTGCCAGGTTACAAAACCGAAAATTCGGACAGACCAGCCAGTTTAGCCGGACATTTGGGTAAAAAGGTCGGACACCGTTAATTTTTAACCGACTTCAGTAAGGAGGAGTCCAGATAAAGCCTGACTGTATCCGGCTTTATCCGGACGCCTTGCAACGCTAGTCGAGGCCGAGACCTTAATGCAAAATTATACGGATAGTGGATTTCTTTCGATTATTTTTTTGATAAATACTAGCCATCTGTAAATCTACAATTTATACGTAACCAATTGTAATGTCAGTTACTCGAATCCAGATAGTACAATTAATCATGTTGCTGTGTTTTCTTTTCCATCAAAATCACAGGAAATGCAGAATTATTTTATTTCTACGGTGTAATAAAGGTTATAAAACTAGTAAGCAAAACTTAAATACTTTCGATAATATCTACTTAAATATGTTTCTAAAATATTTTGCACAAATAATTACATACATATTATAAAAATAATTAGATATGTATTAGTTTGTTGAGGGTTCATCCTAGATTTAAGTAAATATTTTTAATTTATTTTTATTCTCAAATAAATTAATTAGGTACTTAAATAGATAATGTAACTTTTATAATCTTCTTTATGAGTATTAGGTTACTTTATTACATGGATACTATACGGATTTACACGGATACTTTATTACAGGAATTCCCAAAGATTACGTTTAGGTCGATATCATATCGATATCGACATAAACGAAAACTGATTTTGGGGGTAAAAATCGACCCCTATTAATTAACACAAGTTTTATTTTTTATGTTTACTTTGCGATTTTAATGTTTTAAAAAAATTACCTACTTAAGTATTTTTACGTAATGGTTATTAATAATTATTAATTACACTTGATATTTACTGAATTTTATATCTAATTATTTTATTAAATTTTGATGAGAATATGATGTCAAGTTTACAGTTAACCAACCGCAAAGTTTTTTAAATTGGTATATGTTTTGTATCAATAAGAAAAAAAACTAGAGATAGAATTTTTAAAGTAACTTGGCAATGGGGGATCTGAGGTATTAGTTCATTTTGGAAAAGGGGTCTCTTGTCCTTAATAGTTTGGGAATCCCTGCTTTATTAGATACATACAGGTTCATAGAAAATATTTAAAGTAACTTCGTTGCTAGAATACGAACATGCTAGTGAGGGCTAATAATCTTACGCTCACCAGATGTCGCTAGTTTAGACTAAGTTAACTTGTTTGTCATGCAAATGGTCACACAGTGCCGTCATCATTGAAATGTTGCGATATAATTAATTTTGTTTCAGTTTCTAGCCTAAATATATGCACAATACAATGCCTCTGTACTGTATTCTTTAATTTTATATATTGTATGTATTTAACAATTTTAATTGTGTTACTTCTAGGAATTTGTAAAATATCCGTAGTTTGTTTATTCATTTCTATACTAATTAATATAAAATAATAAATATTTCAGAAAAAAAAACATTATTTTACTTACTTACTTACTTACTTATCTTCACGCACAATCCCTGACGGGGTAGCCAGAGAGAACAGATCGCTAAGTGTCACGATCCTTACATACCTCTTTCGCTTCTTTCAGATTAATTATCTTCTTCATAGATGCACGTCTAGGTATCCGAGTACTCTTGACCCTTCCCTCTTCGAGCAATTTGCCCACATGGTCTTTGAAAGTTAGTCTCGGTCTACCTCGACACCTTTTAATATTAACTTTCGCGCTATATATTTTCTTCACCATTCGGTCTTCACTCATTCGCTCAACGTGCCCAAACCATCGAAGCACGCCCCTATCAATTTTTGTGATAAGGTCATCTTTCAAACCCGCCATATTGCGAATCTCTTCGTTTCGCTATCGGTCGGCCATGGTAACGCCGCACAATTTACGAAGAGATCACATCTCCACTGCATTTAACTTGCTTTTATGCTTCTTCTGGCATACCCAGGTTTCGCTGCCATATAACAAAGTCGGTACCAACACTGCGTTATGTATTGCAAGACGTGCACTCTTCACTACGCCTTGCCTTTTGACTAACGCAGTCAGGGCACCATTGACTTTGTTCCCGGCAGCGACACGCCTGTCCACATCTAAATCACATCTTCCATCCCGGCTAAAAGCACTCCCCAAATTATTTATATTGTAATTACCCTTATTTATATTGTTCGCCCGCGTATTATTCGGGGTTTTAATTTTATTGCGCGGAATTCTAATTCTTTTTCTAAAATAAAAGTAGCCTAAGTTACTCCTTATGACACCAGCTATCTGCCAGTGAAAGTCCCGTCAAAATCGGTCCAGCCGTTTCAGAGATTAGCCGGAACAAACAGACAGACAGACAAAAATTAGAAAAAATTGTGTTTCTGTTATAAGTACCGTATACAATATATATGTAATACACACAATATATAATACATTCATATGTATTAAGTAAAAAACTGTAATTTTGACATTACAAACAGACACTTAAATTTTATTTATTTGTATAGATTAATTTACGCTATGAATCGGTCAAATATTTCACCTCATTCCTAAGTGGCGTGCCCCCCGTGGCAGTAAAAGTTGTGGATGCCCTCATTATAATAGTACGTAATTACATACATAATATAGATTCTGATTCACGTCTTACGCGAAAAATCATAACTTTTTTCGGGAGCAGCACATAGACTAAATACATGAGCCTGCTCTATTTTTAAATTCACCGCCATTCGACCTAAATTCCCGCGGTTTCTAAGGGTTTTTGATACAAGTACAACATTCTTTGTATTCCTTCTCACTTCTTTGTTAAAACGGGTATATACTTAGTATTTTATTATGAGCTAAACTAGTTGAACACAAGCATTTCTAAATAGACAAACTCCAACTCTCTAGTCAAGATCACAAGAGGTAAAATTAAAAATGTTGTGCAACCGACTTCAATATAAGTAAAATGAGAACATCATCAATGTAGTCGAAGTTAATTAATGATTTTCAAAAAATTAAAAAAAAATATATGGGACCACATGAGAAACATCAGCTTCAAATAAAAAAAGAATCATAAAAATCGGTTCACCTAGAAAAAAATTCTGAGGAAACACACATAAATAAAATACAGTCGAATTGAGAACCTCCATCTTTTGAAAATGAAATACCAAAAATAGAAAAAAGTATAGAAGATTCTTTCCTCTTTCTCTTTTTAGACCTCTAAATATCTCCTTTAATTTTTTCTTACTTGGATAATATAAAAGAAGTCTGAAACCGTAGGAATTACAGGGAAACTGCTTTAGCAAATTTGCCAAATAAATTTAGTGCCTGTAAAATTAAAAATATAGAAAATGATAAACGAGTAGTTGTCATTAGACCGATTTACGATCGCTGTGCTATTAGAGTTATATCTCTAACGAAAAATTTAGAACAATGAAATTTAAATAAGGAACGAACGCTGTTTTAATTATGACTTTCTTTTGTTATGCTCCGTTAATTTATAGCTAATGATTTATCATAGCGCTGTTTAATGCGGATAACGTTGATTTATTGAAGAGTATTTTTAATCTAGTGGTGTGAATACACACATGAAAAAACTGTTCCATATTTAAACTTATGTATAAGTTACAATAATGCAAAATCGACACATTATGATATTGCAGTGTTTTACTATTAGTTATATAGTATATTATATAGTAATATTGTTACTACTAGAGCGGCAATTCAGAACAAAAACTATGAAAGTCAGAAATGTTAGTAAATATGCCACGCAGTTGTATTTTTCATTTATCACGGTTACCATATTTTTAGGAAAATACGAAATATGTAAAGTCGTCAACATACTTATCTGAAATAAATAACATAGTGCGTACATAAATAATGTCAGCGTTTTATTAACTTTTGCAGATTACAAAATAAAGAGCTAGTTATCTTGACCACTCACAGTCGACTAAAGGAGTTACAGAGAATTGATCACACCTTAGTGCGCAATTTATTAAGGCTGCAGAGCCCGTTTAGTAAATCTTTGTGTATCTATTTTCTTCAATGAGAATTTTCACGTAAAATTGATACTATACAAAAAAGTTTCGTTTTTATTGTACCCAAATAAAAATTTTGTAGTTCATGTCTTACAGATTGGCTTAAATAAGGTATCTAAATGGCTTCGTGATTCGTGATAATGTGTTAACCCTCACCGTGGATAAAACAAAGTACTTGTCCAAAATAATTCACAGTACATGAGACCGAAAGACCGGGGCTGTGTGTATTTCTCATTATGACCATTGTACCCACTTTTATAGAAGATTTTTTTGCTATCTTGACGGATAATATAACTTTGCGTAGTCATATCATCAAAGGTCTGGAGTAGACATGGTGATTCGCCGAATACTCGGCCACCGGGTACTCGGCCTAGATTGGGCCGAGTACTCGGCCGAATACTCGGCTTTAAAAAAAACGCGGTAGCGGATGGCGTGTGCTTATTTCCCTTACACAGAGTTAGAGATGGAACGATACTAGTAAATACCTAGTAGTTACTCGATACTTTTCTTTCTATACCAAGTACTTTGGGTACCGATACTTTAAAACTTAGTACCAAGTATTATCGAAAGAAAAGTACTTGTATCAGTACTCGATCAGTCACACACCCACGGATACTGTTTATGAGTGATTACTGATTACTTGTCAAATGAGACAACATGATTTCATGTTCGAGAGATAGTTTTCGTTATCTGGCACGAAAATGACTGCTTATAGAAATTGTTTTATCGGAAAACATCTAGAAAAATTTTTGATCTTCCTCTTTTAAATTTTAAATATTAGTAATAATAATTTCTATTATAGATTCATATGTACTTTTTGTCTTTATTTTTCTCTGGAATGTTCTGGATTAATGCCGAGTACTCGGTACTCGGCCGTTAATACTCGGGGCTCGGTCGAACCCTAATAAAAGGCCGAATCCGCCGAGTACCGAATCCAAACCGAGTACTCGTCCCATGTCTAGTCTGGAGTAATGTGTATACGTTTTAATATAAGGTTAGTTTTGCGTCAGCAGCTGGTCCGAATTCACGCTACACACATTTTAGACCTTGTGCACGTGAGTACCATGTTTTTTAAATAGTGATTTCTTGGTTATTTTTGTACCGTGTGTCTAATCGTTTGAGGTAAACTATTTCAAGGATTATATTTTAAATCGAAAACACTTAACCTTGTTTATTTTTCCGAATAAATCAAGGCCAAATATTTCTCCTTATTCCAATCTATACGGCGGAATAGCGATTTCAGATACTTGATTCGTTTTTTATTTTTCATGATTGTTTTCATAATTAGGCCCTTCCCGCTTTGGGTTCGACAAATTATACATTAAAATCTATTTCCGAGGTATACTTTTGCGTTTTTATTACTAATTATACCATGTCATAAGTGATCTATTTTGTTACTTTGTTGTATGGGAAAGCTAAGTTCATACACAACTCGATGTAATTTTCAGGAAGTATTATATTATATTTACGAAGATTATGTAATTAAGTATTAATATTACTATTGTAATAATGTGATGAGTGTTAAAATAAAAAAAATTGATTGGTTATTTACATTAGGTAATATTAGGATTTTATTTCATAAGTATGAAATGTTTATATTGATTATCTATCTATCCCCATCAATTTTCACATACCTACATAATAGTGCAAAGGTAATAATTCTGGAATATTTGCTGTACGATTTGTGAAGGAAAATCAAAATTAATCTACAACACCTTGTCAATAAATTAATTACATTATTAAAAATAAAATGAACTACTCAGGTCTATCCACGGGGATGATTATTTATATTTTTTTAATTGTAATAATTTTGGTTGTTACATAATTTATTATTCCTCCAACCTATTCCCTTTGCATTTTGTACACTCGGAATTAGGAACCAAATACATCGGAATAAGGTTTTTTTTTTACATCGGAATAATGTGCCTCCGACATCTTTTCATATTTAATTTAGAATACAAATCAAGATCTAATAGACAAACCTATTGTGTATTTAACAGCTTAATGCTGCCGTGTTTTGCATGGTGAGTGTTAAGAATCGGAGACCCTTTTTACTGGAAACGAAGCATTCCATCTTAGTCCTCAGGAGTCGCATCTGCTTTTTGATTTTTAATCGATGATAAATGTAGATGACTATGGGCCAGAGCATTCACTTACCATCAGGTGGACTGTGTGCTAGGTTGTACCCTTATTATATATATATATATATATATATATATATATATATATATATATATATATTGTTGCATATATATATATAAATATATATATATGCAACAATAGTTCTGACAAAAACAGGTAAACCTACAAAAGGGAAATAAATGCTTAATGTTCGATATTCTTTCGAGTATCAGTGAAAATACCGCGGAAATAGGTGTCCTTATCTTATAATTAATACAGAAGAATTAAAGCCTCGAATTTAGAATGTGACATTATTTGATCTTATCAAAATATCCGACGACACTGCAATATATAGAACAAGCTCTCTACTACCACATGGAGCTTTGGCCGCACACGGCCCAGTGAGAGTTCTCTTTTCCCCTCCTAAAATTTCTCCCCTCATAAAATAAGATTCGAAAACACAAGGTGCACTAACAAAGGACCGATGACATAAACGTGTTGATCCGTCGCTCTATCGGATCGAATGGATTAAATCAGGGATTCCCAAAGTGTCCATATTGACCACTTTACCAGGGGACTTGATGTTTACCAGGGGTCGGCAAACGAAAACTTATTTTGGGGGTCGACGAGGTCTAAAAATTGACTCCTATTAATTTTATTACTTAATTATTAATTTAAAAAATAAATTACTTATAAATATTATTTTTTTGATTACACTTCATATTTACTGAATTTTATGTCTATTTATTTTGTTAATTTTTAAGGAGAAAATGATTTCAAGTTTACTCACTTGACCAACCGCAAAGTTTTTGAATTGGTAAGTATTTTGTATCAATAGAAAAAAAACTAGAGATTAAAGTAATTTGGCTATGGGATCAGTTTATTTTTAATATATAATTAAATTTTCTCTTGCCCAAAATAGTTTGAGAATCCCTGGATTAAATGAATACAGGAACGTCGCTTGAATGCTCTATACAGATGCATACAACAAGGCTTTTATGTGATTGTAGCAATGAAAATAATTTAAACGTGACAAAATTGGACGTGTAATGGTATGTGATACATACCGTGTAGTGATGGTGTAAGTATATGTACTCCCCCCCCCCCCCTTCAATCGCCCCATGAAGAGACGACAATGAGAATCAAACTAGAAGATTGCCAGAAACGTCTTTCTAATAACTATAACGAAATTGACGGCTCCGTGGCGCAGTGACTTAGCATTGAGTTGCGGCGTTGAGAGCCGCAGATTCGAATCCCGCACGGAACTAATATTTATTTATAATAATTGTAATAATTGTTCTGGGTCCGCATGTTTGTACTTGCGTAATTTATGTTTGTAAACTGCCTCCACCATACAGAAGAAAATCCTAGTGTAAAAAAAAGCAACTAATAATTAAAAATTAAAAATGTTATACAGCCGACTTCAATATAAGTTATTAAGAATAACTCAAAAACTATTGGTCTGATCTTGATCAAATTCATATGGGACCACACGAGAAGTACTAGCTTTCAAACAAAAAAAAAGAATCATCGAAATCGGTTCACCCAGTAAAAAATTGATCAAGGTCAGACCAACAGTATTTGAGTTATTCTTAATAATTTATATTGAAGTCGGCTGTAAGAAATTTTTAATTTTAAATTATGTAAAGTTCTATTGTGCTTTAAAAACATCACAAAACAAAAATACCTTTTAGCATCAACATCAGTCGTATTACGCGTAAAACTTCATGTAACATTATGGTAAGATGTAGAGTTCCATATAAATTTGATCAAGTTCTGACCAATAGTTATTGAGTTAATCTTAATAATTTATATTGAAGGGGGTTGTAAAAAAAATTAAATTTATTATATATTTGAGGCTACCTTATGAGTTTACTTTCAGTTTACCGAGTGGTAGACTAAAATATTATATCTTTATAACACAAACATTATATCTAACATATTAAATATGCCAGTTTCTGCGCTGTTTATTAAATAAAATGTAAATTTTAATCTTCTAGCGTTCAAATGGGATATGGCCTAAATCTTAGAATTTCGATGATAAAATTCAATACAAGCACAGAGTACGAAGGCTTAATCCCTACTATGTTAATATTTTTACGACTGGTTTTACAAAAACAACAGCCTAAAATATTTTTAGTGCAGTAAATACGGAAAACAAATTGCATTACATTTACCCATTACACGTCACGTGGGAAATGAAAGACACTTCTAAAATATGTAAGTATATAGCACAAATATTTGCACAATTTTACTGTAAATTCGGTCAAATAAGATTCAGTTCAAGATTGTTGAAATTCTCTCAAGTTTAGTGAGTTTAATCTCAATCAGATAGCTGTGATAAGATAAAATAAAGTAACGATTTAGAGGCCGACTTTCTCAGTCGTCGATATACAACTACACTGAATTAAAATAGGGAACATAAGTTAATCTGCTGATATTTAAAATTAATTTGTAACTGTCTCTGTTTTTTTTTTTTATAGGATAAAGGTGACAAACGTGCACACAGTTCACCTGATGGTAAATGGTTGCTGTGGCCCATATACATCTACATTTATCCTCCTTATTACGAATCAAAATGCAGATGCGTTGTCACCCGTGAGGACTAAGATGGAATGCCTCGTTTCCAGTAAAAAGGGTTTCCGGTTCTCTACACTCACCATACGAAATGCAGCATCATTAAGCTGCTATTTTACGCTGGTATTCTGTGAGAGCGTGGTCATTCCCCGGTCGAGCCGACCCATTCGTGTTACAATTATACCAGAAATATAGCTGCAGCATGGCTCTACCACGTATACACGTGTTGTGCACATAACTCCGTTCAATCTGGTCGAGTAATGAATCGAATAAGATTTAATTAAGAGGCAGCATTTCTATTGCCTGGCTATACATCTCTTTCTGTCTCTCTTTCATAAGCTCATCAACATTCCACAGCTGACACGGACCTCTCGCGTTGAAGGGAAGGTTTACCTTAATCGTTACGCGAAAAGACCTTTGAGATTTGTGGTCTTACGTGACGCAATACCATCCACCCCGTTAATTATTTAAATCAATATATTATTTTGGGTTACATAATGTTATTAATGCAGTTGCGGTGTGATTTCCACATGATCGCCGCAAGAGAAACACAACTACAAAGCATTTTGCATTATATTGAAAAGTTCTATATCCACCAGTGGGTTTACAGGAGTATTTTTTTACGTGGTAGAGCCATGCTGCAGCTATATTAGTAGTATAGTTGTAGCACGAATGGGTCGGCTCGACCGGGGAAGGACCACGCTCTCACAGAATACCAGCGTAAAATAGCAGCTTAACACTGCTGTGTTTCGTATGGTGCGTGAAGAGAACCGGAGACCCTTTTTACTGGAAAAGAGATATTCCATCTTAGTTCTCACGGGTGACAACGCATCTGCATTTTGATTGGCAAACGAGGATAGATGTAGATATCTATGGGCCACAGCAACCACTTACCATCAGGTGGACTGTGTGCTCGTTTGTCACCCTATTCTATAAAAAAAGTATCGAACATTGTTCTAAGGAAATTGTAAATTGTCTTCTTCTTTAAAAAATAACTTCTGGGGAAGAAATGTTTTCCCACACCGTATATACGTGGTAGAATCACGCTGCAGCTATATTATGGTTTTAGTTTAAATTGGCCGCTTCGACCGGGGTAGGACAACGGGTTTACAGTTTAAAGGCTGTAAAAGCAAAGTATTATTTCTGTTATTGTTTGAATTTAAAGTCGAAAGTTAGGAACCTCGTGGCAACATATCAAGGTATGACATCACAGATGACGTAACGCATGATATCGTCGCAAGCAGTCAGCCGCGTTCAAAATAACCGGCGCGGTTACTGTTATAAATATGGTAAAATACGAAAAGACCGGGGCAAGGTAGTTTTTATAGTTTTATTTTATGTATTTGTTTATTAAATACTATAAGAGTAATTTAATTTTGATGTAAAACGTACTAAATTACATCTTTAACAGTCATATTCCATATAGTATACACACCACACCACCACTATACTTACATGACGTAGCATACTTCATCATCATTATCATCATTACAGCCCTTCTCAAGTCCACTGTTGAACATAGGCCTCTCCCAAAGAACGCTACAAAGCACGGTCCCGAGCCACCTGCATCAATTGACTTCCTGCATGTCTTACCAGGTCGTCACTCCATCTAGTAGGGGACGCCGTACACCTCGCCTGCCAGTACGAGGCTGCCACTCGCGAACCTTTCCTTCCCATCGGATGTCGATTGTTCGAGCTATATGGCCGGCCCATTGCCACTTCAGCTTACTAATCCGTTGGGCTATGTCGGTTACTCTAGTTCTAGTTCGGATATCCTCGTTTTTAATTCTATCACGCAAAGAAACCCCAAGCATAGTCCTCTCTATAGCTCGCTGGGCGACTTTGAGCGTCCGCATACGGCCAGCAGTGAAGCATACTTAATAATCAAAAAAATCCCTTTATTTGTCTTTACAGAAAATTGAAAATTTTATAACCCATGTCAGTCCCACAACTAGGACGAATATAATGACACACCATATGTTAAAATAGATCTAGCTGTTTAGGCTACAGAGCGTGCCAAAGAAATGGACATACATGCACTCGAAAAACAATCTCCTTTTGAAGCAAAAAGGACAGTCACAAGAAATCAAAGCAGCTGCGCCGATGGGCAAAAATAAAAATATATGTACTGACATTAAAAACAAATACTGATTTCGCAGAGCGACGACCGCGCTATATAAATACGACAGTCAGTCAAGCTGATGCCAGTGGGACGGGCGAGGTCGTGATTCACAAAATGAGATGACTGATTTAGAGCCAGCAAACGCTAAAATAACGTCTATCTATTAAACTAAGATAATCTATCCATATACATAATCTTTAGTATATATGTATTTAGAAGGATGGCAAGAAATTACACTTAACAGACCACGTGATCCTCTATAAGGTACAACCAGTGGTAAAATTAAAAATTTTGTACAACCGACTTCAATACAAATTATTAAGAATAACTCAAAAACAGACCTAGACCAAATTTATATGGTACAAAAAAGAATCATCAAACTCAGTTCACCTAGAAAAAAGTTATGAGGTAACACACATAACAAAATAGAGTTGAATTGAGAATGAGAACGTCCTCCTTGTATTGAAGTCGGTTGAAAAGTCTACGTTTCTACTTTGAACCCTATAAAACTTAGCGACATTTTTCTGATATTTTAGAGTATATTCAGGCTGCAAGAAAATTTAAGAGTAGTTTTTTACGGTCTATCGGACTGGTGCCCGTATCTGTCCGGACTGTGTCCAAAAGACTGAGCTAAGCAACTGAGAGAGAGAAATTAACGTAATCGTCATCCCGTATTCCTCCGTTTCCTTCTTCAATACTGGAAAGATTTTTTTTAAATAATAGGCTTTATTTGTATTTTTTATATAGAATAAGGGTGACAAACGAGCATACAGTCCACCTGTGTGAGACGTACGTAGAATGTAATTTTACGTTACTTACTTTTGAGCGAAATGCTTGCGGACTGGCGCATTCTTGGAAGGGCGTATTCTTTGCGCATTGAACTGTAAGTATTAATAAGAAATCATATCACGTAGTAATGGTTAATGCAAGTATTTTGATACATAGATGCTCATGCCGAGAAGAGCTCAGTCGTCCAGGTACTGCCTGGCATATGTGCGTTTAATTCTATGACCCTAATATTCAAACCTTGTGCGACTAAGTTCACTGCTGAGTCATTCCGTCAGTTATTTAAATACACCATTTGTGTGATACAATTCCGATAGCAACTAGGATGGTCAAGGTTCATGACGGAAATTACCATTTGTAATTATTAAAATTAAATATAAACACGCACTACAAATACATCACGTTGCTTCATCATGCTATTCTTATAATTGAATAGAATTTTCTACTGACTTCAAAAAGGAGCCGGTACTCAATTCGACTGTATGTTTTTTTATGTGTGTTACCTCATAACTTTTTACTGGGTGAAATGATTTCGATCAATCTTTTCTTGTTTGAAAGCTGGTGCTTCACATGTGGTTCCATATGAATTTAATCAAGGTCTGACCAATAGTTTTTGAGTTATTCTTAATAATTTATATTGAAGTCGGTTGTACAAAATATTTAATTTTAAATTACATTTAATCATATTATAATATTTTATAAGTCTTACCACCGTGCTTTGTGGTATTTCTTGAGGGAGGCCTATGTTCAGTAGAGGACTTGTGAAGGGTTGTAATAATGATGATGATGATGATGATGATGATAGCTAAATTTAACACAAGTGGTAAAATTAAAAAGTTTATTCAACCGACTTCAATATAAATAAAATGAGAACATCATCAATGTAGTCGAAGTTTTATTTTACAGAATAAGGGTGACAAACGAGCACACAGCCCACCTGATGGTAAGTGGTTGCTGTGGCTCTAGAGCATAGATGTAGACTCCTACATCTATGCTCGACTACGAATCAAAATGCAGATGCGTTGTCACCCGTGAAGACTAAGATGGAATGCCTCTTTTCCAGGAAAAAGTGTCTCCGGTTCTCTACACTCACCATACGAAACACAGCAGCGTTAAGCTGCTATTTTACTCTGGTATTCTGTGAGAGGGTGGTCCTTCCCCGGTCGAGCCGATCCATTCGTGCTACAACTATACCATTAATATAGCTGCAGCGTGGCTCTACCACGTATAAAAATACGAAATATTATAGATAACTCAAAAACTACTGGTCAGATCTTGATCAAATATATATGGCACCACATGAGAAGCATCTGCTTTCAAAAAAAAAGAATCACCAAAATCGGTTCACCTAGAAAAAAGTTCTGAGGTAATACACATAAAAAAACAGTTGAATTGAGAACCTCCTCCTTTTATCGAAGTCGATTGAAAATATTAACAACAGCATGATTGAATATCAACTACTTTATACTTTCATGTCTCGTTTTGAGACGAAACAAGTCTGAGTCAAAGTCGACATAAACATAGTTTTTTAGGTTTGTTCAAGTTTTTTAGGTTTAAGGTTTATTCAAAGATCTTAAATGAACGTTTAAATATACCACGCGTTCAAAAAGTGAGACATCTACACTCAGCCTCTACAGAGAAAAATCGGTAAAAAAACTGAGGCCATTATTTTTCCCTTTTTTTTAATGATAATATTATCTTACATACATAATTGAACGGATTTATGAAGGGTAATTTTTCAAAAAGTGACCAAATTTTAAATTTAACTTCAAACATATAATACCGTTGTTGCAGTTTTTGAAAATAGGTACGAGTAAATAAGGTTTCTACTTTTATTTGAAATTATCCCAAATTGAATGTGATTTATGGGCAACATCTACGCGTAAATGAACCAATATAATATCTTTGGGTGAACACCGCGTTTGTGTGCGTATCTACGTTACGAGACTTCGCACTCTCGTTCACTCAGATACTAGTACTTTATAAAAGTCCAATCGTACTTAAATACCTAT